>JARWMC010000015.1:11222440-12444881 GCA_029959065.1 Colias behrii | reverse complement strand
CCTAACCTAACCTAACCTAACCTAACCTAACCTAACCTAACCTAACCTAACCTAACCTAACCTAACCTAACCTAACCTAACCTAACCTAACCTAACCTAACCTAACCTAACCTAACCTAACCTAACCTAACCTAACCTAACCTAACCTAACCTAACCTAACCTAACCTAACCTAACCTAACCTAACCTAACCTAACCTAACCTAACCTAACCTAACCTAACCTAACCTAACCTAACCTAACCTAACCTAACCTAACCTAACCTAACCTAACCTAACCTAACCTAACCTAACCTAACCTAACCTAACCTAACCTAACCTAACCTAACCTAACCTAACCTAACCTAACCTAACCTAACCTAACCTAACCTAACCTAACCTAACCTAACCTAACCTAACCTAACCTAACCTAACCTAACCTAACCTAACCTAACCTAACCTAACCTAACCTAACCTAACCTAACCTAACCTAACCTAACCTAACCTAACCTAACCTAACCTAACCTAACCTAACCTAACCTAACCTAACCTAACCTAACCTAACCTAACCTAACCTAACCTAACCTAACCTAACCTAACCTAACCTAACCTAACCTAACCTAACCTAACCTAACCTAACCTAACCTAACCTAACCTAACCTAACCTAACCTAACCTAACCTAACCTAACCTAACCTAACCTAACCTAACCTAACCTAACCTAACCTAACCTAACCTAACCTAACCTAACCTAACCTAACCCAGTCATTTGCCCGAACGCGGTCCGTTGACAGCGAAATCGCATCGCTCCTAAGTTTATTTTTTGTAAAAGTGGTATTTTTTCATCTTACACAGTAGTGTTATATACCAGTAGATGCGCGCTTAAACAACCAATACGGACGCGAAAACGGTTTTAAAATCGAGTCAGCCAGTAAAAAGTTATCACCAAAAGAAATTTTTACGAAATTAACAAAAAGTACGGCGTCGCTGGGAAGTCCCGATTTATATCGGGGACTTCGCGAACCGGAACTGCAGTGTTGTGTGTGTTGGTGATACGAGTGTCTGTGAAAATTTTGGGATTTTTAGGACCCATACATAAGGTAAAACAAACAATTTTTGGCAAGCCGGGCGGTGGCAATCCCCCCTAACTCAGTGTATGGTGAAACGATACAAGTGTAAATAGACGCGTCTTATCAAAATAAAGCCTGTGGTTTTTGTCCCGGGGAAATCGGTTGAAAATTGGCGAAGATAGACACCAAAGAGTGTTTTAACCTACAAGTAGAAACTTTCTTTCGCCAAAACTATACTTTTCCCCTTTCCCCCCACCGTGTTTCCTACTTAAATTAGTGTTTTGATATTCCATACATCTTCCCGCACAAAGATAATAAATTATCATAACTTCTCATAACGTTTTTCGGGAACAATATCTAAGTAGGTCACGGGTGTAATCAACAAAAACAGTAAACACGTGGTGGCGAATGAATGTTTTATTTTTAACCTAATTTATATTCTACATTTGTACATTAGTAAATTGTAAGTGTAATTATATAATAGACCAGCTACATCATTTTTGGTGTAGCTGTTAGACTAAGGTATTATATACTGAGTGCTTAGGGACCATATACCACACAACACAATAATATTATAATATTATTATCTTTTATTCGTATGTACTATTTGTCTATATATGTATTCATTTTGATCTTAAATCATAAACAGGCGACTCCCCTATTGGGAGACGTGATAGTTTTAAGTATAATAATTATTGACTTGAGTGCCTAGTATTGACTAGCTTACTAGCTAGCTTACTAGGTCAAACCGTACGATTTAGACATTTTATTTTTAATCTTATTCTATTTGTAATTATTGACAGGTATCTCCCCTATTGGAAGACCTAATAGTGTTAAGCTGACCATTTTTAATTATCACTGACCTATTAATATTTTATTAATATTTTATATTTTTATAATTTATATCTGTGATATTCATTTTAAATCGTAATCATTGACTGGTATCTCCCCTATTGGGAGCCATAATAGTGTTAAGTTGACCATTTTTAACTATCAGTGACCTATTAATATTTTATATTTTTATATTATATTTTATATTAATATTTTATATCTTATATTTATATCTGTGATATTTATTTTAATTGTAATTATTGACAGGTATCTCCCTTATTGGGAGACCTAATAGTGTTAAGTTGACCATTTTTAACTATCAGTGACCTATTAATATTTTATATTTTTATATTAATATTTTATATCTTATATTGATATCTGTGATATTAAATTTTTTTTTTTTAATTGTAACTATTGACAGGTATCTCTCCTATTGGGAGACCTAATAGTGTTAAGAATAATTATTATTGACAGGGGTTTTTTTTTTTTTTTTTTTTTTTTTTTTTTTTTTTTTTTTTTTTTTTTTTTTTTTTTTTTTTTTTTTTTTTTTTTTTTTTTCCCCTAAGTCATCATGATCCACACTCCCCAGAGGCGTGCCAGTGACACGTTCACTATCTCCGAACCAGTGAAGAAGCCTGCAACACCTAAAAGTCGGACTGCAGAAGGGAAAGCCCTTCTGCTGAAAGGGAAAGCCCACCTGCGAGAGTCTCGAAATTTAAAGACTGACATAAAAGATGGGGTTATTACGGCGCTAGAAAGGATGTATGAAATAATAAAAGAGATGGAGTTTGAACTCACCAATGCCAGGGCTGGTAGTGGAGGGCGTAGTGGGGACCCTATACATCCCCCCCCGCCATCCGATGCTGGTCCCAGCGTAGTTGACGACGCATTGGTGAGAAATCTGGACCTAGGTGAAGGAATGAAAGAAAGTATGAAAGAGATGATGACAAGAATGGAAGAGATGAAAGTAAGCATGCGGGAGAATGAAATTAAAATGGACAAATTGAGCTCGCTTTTGGAGGGCAACATGACTGTCGCCAAAACGGCGAGTTATGCGGGCGTTGTCTCGAGGGGAGTCATAGAGAAACTCCCCGAAGCAAGAGCCCTGCATTCGGTCATGGTGTCATCCAAAGACGAACAAGAGACGGGTGATGAGGTGTTAGAAATGATCAGAAAGACTGTGGATGCAAAGGACGGATGGGTGAAAGTAGAGAGGGTAAGAAAGGTGAAGAACAGGAAGGTGGTCGTCGGCTGTGCGAATGAGGAAGAAAGAATCAAGGTGAAGGAAAGGCTGAGAAAGAATGAGGGATTAGTAGTGGAAGATGTAAAAAATAAGAGCCCTCTACTAGTCTTCAGGGATGTAATGAAATGCGAAGTTGACGATTTCGTCACAGCATTCAGTAATCAAAATGCAAGCATCCTTGAGGGCCTGAAGGGGGAAGAGAGAAAGGTAGAAGTAGCGTACGTGATGAAAGCAAGGAACCACCTCCAGAACCACGTAGTGGCCAGGGTGAGTCCACAGGTATGGAAGAGATGCACGAGTGAAGGATACGCCCATATAGGGCTAAGTAGAGTGAAAGTGATGGATCAAAGTCCGTTAGTGCAGTGCTCGCGCTGTCTTGGGTACGGGCATACGAGACGAATGTGTAGGGAAGAGAAGGAACGATGCAGCCACTGCGCTGGTCCTCACATGAAGACCGAGTGCGACAAGTGGCTGCGGGGAGAAGTGCCTCAATGCATCAACTGCATAAAGGCTAAGAAAGGCAGCGCAGAGCACAGCGCCTTTGACAGAGAGTGTATGGAAAGAAAGAGGTGGGATGCTCTGGCCAGATCGGCGGTAGCGTATTGCTAAGGTTGCCCAAGGTGAGTCCTTCCAGTACCGAATGCTGCAGGCCAATCTCCAGCGGAGCCAAATCGCCACACGGGAGCTACTGCTCGAAGCCACCAAGCGTAAGGCATGCGTAGCGTTGCTGCAAGAGCCCTACGTTGGTGGGGCGAAAAGTATGAGGACATACAATGGAGTGAGGATCTTCCAGAGCGAAGGGGAAGGGGGTGGAGCAGTAAAGGCGTGTATTGTAGTACTCGACGACACACTGGATGTCGAACTACATACACGCCTTAGCAGTAACAACATCGTTGTGGCCACTCTCAGAACCAAAGCCTGGGAGATGATTGTAGTGTCCTTCTACTTCGAGCCCGATAAACCAGTGGGGCTCTACCTGGACCATCTTAGGCGGATAGGGAGAGAGCTGGGTATCCATAGGATGGTCCTGGGAGGCGATGCGAACGCAAAAAGCCCGTGGTGGGGTGGCGAAGTGGAAGACTCGCGAGGAAGAGATGTGTCTGCTGTACTGGAAGAAATGGGAATGCACATACTCAACACCGGGGACATCCCTACGTTCGATACCATCAGAGGTGGGAAAAGGTACTCTAGCTACGTGGATGTGACAGCGTGCTCCGACGATCTGCTGAACCGAGTGGACAACTGGAGGGTTGAGGAGAGTCTCACGAGCTCGGACCACAACGGCATATCCTTCGGCATCAGACAACATAAATCCACAGGCACGAACATAATACGAACTACACGCATATTTAACACACACAAGGCAAACTGGACTCAGTTTCATGAGAAACTGACCCAGCTGATGTCAGACAGACAATTAACTATACAAGACATAGACACAATACACAGCACACAACAAATAGATGACGCAATAGACAGATACACTGAAGCAATCACACAGACATGCAGAGACACAATGCCGACCAAAAAACACACACAGAAATTCACCTTGTCGTGGTGGAATGATGAGCTCGCGCAGATGAAGAAGCAGGTGGCCACGAGGAGACGCAGGATCCGAAACGCAGCACCTGATCGCAGAGACCGCGTGGTTGGATTGTACCTGGAAGAAAGAGAGATGTATGAAAAGGCAGTGAAAGAAGCGCAAGAGAAGAGTTGGAAGGAGTTTTGCCGGAAACAGGATAGGGAGGGGGTCTGGGAGGGCATCTACAGGGTGCTTAATAGAGCCACAGGGAGAGAGGAGGATCTGCCCCTTTCGAGGGGCGGTGAGACCCTCGATGCCCGGAGCTCGGCAGAACTGTTGGCGGAGACCTTCTACCCCGAGGACCAGGAAAGTGGTGAAAGTGAGGGACATCGTCGGGTGCGCAGGTGTGCGGAGTCCTTGGACACCGAACCACCGGCGGGCCCGGATGACCCTCCTTTCATCATGGAGGAGTTGAAGAGAGCCGTAAGGTCCTTCAACCCCAAGAAGGCCCCCGGGGCTGATGGACTCACGGCCGACATCTGTCAGCACGCTGTGGATTGTAACCCGGGATGGTTCCTTGCCTTGCTCAACAGATGCCTCTCTGCCGCCTACTTCCCCGCACAGTGGAAGTGGGCGACCGTGGTTATACTGCGAAAGCCGGGCAAGGAATCATATCGGGTACCGAAAGCCTATCGACCGATCGGCCTCTTACCTGTTCTCGGCAAAATCTTCGAAAAGATGCTGGTCGGCCGACTTAGGTTTTACCTGTTGCCCAAAATAAGCCCCCACCAGTATGGCTTTATGCCACAGAGGAGCACCGAGGACGCCCTCTATAGACTAGTGAACCACATCAGAAATATGAGGGAGGAGAAGAAGATTTCTGTTGTGGTATCGCTGGACATAGAGGGAGCCTTCGACAGCGCCTGGTGGCCAGCCATAAAGGTGCGGTTGGCTGAAGTTGGGTGCCCGGGGAACGTGAGGCGGGTGATCAGCAGCTACCTGAGTGAAAGGGGAGTGAAAGTTAGATATGCGGGCGTGGAAGTGAGTAGGGGGACCAGCAAGGGGTGCGTGCAGGGATCCATAGGTGGACCAATCCTGTGGAACCTCTTGCTGGACCCTCTGCTATGGATGCTAGAGGAGATGAAAGTATTCTGTCAGGCGTTCGCCGACGACATTGTATTGGTCTTTGAGGGTGACACGGCCCTTGAAATTGAAATGGAAGCTAACCGTGTCTTAAATGCAATAGATGAATGGGGAAAGGAAAACAAACTAAAATTTGCACCGCATAAAACTTGTGCCCTCCTTTCCACGAGGAGATTAAAATATGACGTGCCACGGCTCGCTATGGGGAATGTGGAAATAAAATATTTTGACCATATAAAAATATTGGGCCTAACAATAGACAGCGGCCTCACCTTTAACGCCCACGTCGGGGCTGTATGCCAAAAGGCAATAGCCCGGTATAAACTCTTGGCTAAGGCAGCCAGAGTTGGTTGGGGACTTAGCCCAGATATTATTAAGACTATTTATGTAGCTGTTATCGAACCGACTATTATGTATGCATCGGCAGCGTGGGCACCCACCGTGGAAAAGATGGGGGTCCAAAAAAGGCTGAACACCGTACAACGGGGCTTCGCCCAAAAGATCTGCCGAGCATATCGGACCGTCTCCCTGAACTCAGCTATGCTGTTGGCTGGGATACTCCCCCTTGACCTCAGAATTCTCGAAGTCTCGAGACTATATGGGATCAAGAAGGGGGTGTCGCACCCAGCGTTGGGAGACAGGGAGGTGGAAAGAATGGCTCCGGCGATTGAGGACCCACATCCGGCAGAGCAGGAAGGGCTGGGGTTCGGGCTGGTGGACGAGGACTCGTATTCCGACGTGGCTAATAGCCACGTACATAGGATCTACACGGACGGCAGCAAGATTGAGGGTCGAGTCGGAGCCGCCCTTTCCGTATGGGAGGGGGAGGCCGAGACGAAGGCCGTCAAGCTTGCTTTGCCGCCGTATTGCACCGTCTACCAGGCCGAACTCCTAGCGCTCCAAAGAGCAGTAATTAGAGCCTGCAAGAGTGGAGTGTCGAAGGTCGGCATCTTCAGCGACTCCAGATCGGCCCTCCAGGCAGTCACACTCGGTTCCCCCCACCCCCTTGCTGTGCAAACAAGGGCGGCCCTCCGAAAAGCTGCTTCGCAGAGGCGGGAGGTCGCTCTGTTTTGGATCAAGGCGCACGCAGGGCTAAGGGGGAACGAAAGAGTGGACCAGTTAGCCAAGGAGGCCGCTCTGGGGTCGAAGAAGAAACCCGACTACGATCTGTGTCCTGTTTCATTCGTCAAGCGTATCCTGAGACAGGATACGATCGGGGAATGGGACAGGAGATATGATGTGGGGGAGACGGCTGGAGGCACGAAGCTCTTTTTCCCAAGCGCTGCTGCTGCATACAAAATAGTACGGAAAATAGACATCACACACCACACCACACAAGCACTGACTGGACACGGTGGATTCGCCTTCTACTTGAACAGATTCAAGCTGAAGGAGAATCCATCGTGTCTGTGTCAGCCCGGAGTCGACGAGACGGTTTCTCACCTGTTGCTCGAGTGTCCGATTTTTGCAAGAGATAGATATGTTATTGAGCAAAAATTGGGCATCGCGATGACGGGTGAGAATCTGCCTGCGGCCCTGGGGGATAAAATGAGGACTGAATTTTTGGAATACTGCGAACGAATTGTGAGGGTGGTAAATAAAAGAAACTGTGATAAGCTACTGTGATATTAGGGTTAAGTTTTATAAGTGTTGTGCCGTATTGTTTTATTTCTTTTCATTTTAATGTTTTTAATATATGTAAGTTTTAAATGCAATATTTAATTTTAGTATTTTAATTATTATCTTGGAAATTTCATTGTAAATTTTAAATTGTATTATTTACTTTTAATTGTATTAATTTATTTTATTTTATTTTTTTATTATTCTCATTGCAATGTTTTTAATTAATGTAAGTTTTTAAATGTAATATTTAATTTTAGTATTTTATAATTAATTTGGAAATGTTATTGTAAATTGTTAACTTGTATCTTTTTTATTATTTTAAATTGTATTCATTTAGGCCTAATGTATAAATAAATAATAGTGTGGTAATTATTTGATTAAAAGCAAAATAAACATCTCTGGACAATATTCCAGAGGAAAGCACACAACACCCTGAGATGGCGGGTGCTTTTAAAAAAAAAAAAAAAAAAAAAAAAAAAAAAAAAAACCTAACCTAACCTAACCTAACCTAACCTAACCTAACTGTTACAGAAAAAAGATAAGATAGTCTTGGTTTCTGTAATATTTTAGTTTGGTTAGTTTCCTTTAAAGTTAGGCTAGTGTAGGTGAGGTTTCTATAATAGTTAGGTTATTTTTGGTTAGGTTTCTACAAAAGTTATGTTAGTTTAGGTGAGGTTTCTTTAGAAGTTATGTTAGTTTAGGTGAGGTTTCTTTAGAAGTTAGGTTAGTGTAGGTGAGGTTTCTTTAGAAGTTAGGTTAGTGTAGGTGAGGTTTCTATAATAGTTAGGTTAGTGTACGTGGGGTTGCTGAAAAAGTAAGGTAAGTTTAGAGTTAGGTTAGTTAAGGTTAGGTTTCTACAAAAGTTAGTTTAGTGTACGTGAGGTTGCTGAAAAAGTTAGGTTAGTGTAGGTGAGGTTTCTAATATAGTTAGGTTATTTTTGGTTAGGTTTCTACAAAAGTTAGGTTAGTGTAGGTGAGGTTGCTGAAAAAGTTAGGTTTGTGTAGGTGATGTTTCTAATGTAGTTTAGTTAGTTTTGGTTAGGTTTCTACAAAAGTTAAGTTAGTTTAGGTGAGGTTTCTGTAATAGTTAGGTTAGTTTGGGTTAGGTTTCTATAAAAGTTAGGTTAGTTTTGGTGAGGTTGACATAATAGTTCGATTAGGTTAGGTTAGGTTTCTGTAATAGTTAGGTTAGTTTTGGTGAGGTTTCCATAATAATTAGTTTGGGTTAGGTTTCTATAAAAGTTAGGTAAGTTTTGGTGAGGTTGACATAATAGTTAGGTTAGGTTAGGTTAGGTTTCTGTAATAATTAGGTTAGTTTTGGTGAGGTTTCTACAAAATTAGGTTAGTTTAGGTTAGTTTTCTGTAATAGTTAGGTTAGTTTAGGTTAGGTTTCTGTAATAGTTAGGTTAGTTTAGGTTAGGTTAATGTCAAAGTTAGGTTAGTTTAGGTTAGGTTAATGTCAAAGTTAGGTTAGGTTAATGCCAAAGTTAGGTTAGTTTAGGTTAGGTTAATGTCAAAATTAGGTTAGGTTTCTGGCCTGGGTAGGTTTCTCTATGACAACTAAAAAAAAAAAAAAAAAAAGAACAGTAACTTTAAATATTTCTGTAGCCTTTTGTAGAAGTCCAAATTCAAAAATTTTTAAATAGGCATCGTTACATATCATTTTTCTATTGAAAAAAATATGTATAAAATTATGCGAATCGAGTTGATGTGCCTAAGAGATGTGGACTTCGCTGCGTTTCGTTTTTCGCTGTTTTCTCCTAAACCGGTGAGCGGATTTTTACAAGTTTGGTATCAGATGAAAAGTCTTTTTAGGCCGCATCCCTGGACACCAAATTAAATGGGGTGCATAGCCCAGTTCAATAGATATGAGAGGTGGCTCCCAACGTAATTTTCCTCGTTTTCTCCTAAACAGTTAAGCAAACCCTCATGAAATTATTATCAAAAGATAGATCTTGTTATTGCGCATCCGTAGACACCAAAATCGATAAAATTTATTTACTGGTTGATTAATTATTCGAGGGAGAGATTTAGCGCTTTTGGAAGTGATTTTCCCCTACTACTCCTCAGCGGGTTGATAAATTTTCACAATATTAGTTTCAAATAAAAGTTCTTATTGATGCGCATCTATACATACCAAATTAAATGAAATTGAACAAACGGTTAATAAAATATACGAGATAAGATTTTAACGCTTATCCGCACTATAAAACTCGGTTGAACAATAATATTATGTAGTTATTTTGTTATTTACTTTTATTTTTATTTTAGACACCCTGTCTAACACCATCTTTGAAGTATTTTGGGTAAAAACAACAAAAACTTAACGTACACAAATATAATAAAATAAAATAATGCTGTTTTAAATTTGTTATATTAGGTATGTAGTTAAGTGTATTATAATATAGAAATGTAAAAAAAAATAAGTTGTAACTACCTTTTATAACAGCTGCTATCCTCCGCAAGCAGTAATTTACAAGAATAAACAACAATAATAATTATTTTTTACATTTTAATGTCTTAAGTGTATCTAAAAGATAAAAATTACACTACAAATCCACACAGTACATCTAAATAGGGTATATAAATTATAATATCATCTGATGTCGATAATTCGCAGATAAACTAAAAAATAATAATTAGCATGCCCACCCGGTATCGAACCCTGGCCTTTTCGGGTGAAGTCCGAGGCTCTATTCAAAGAGTGCTGCTGGGATTGTTAAAGATTTTAATTCATCGCATAGATGGCACTGTTTTCGATTTTCATTATATTATTATCAGCTATCGGCTTAATGATCTAAGGCTATCGGTAATCATAAATCATATGCATTATTCTTATAACACCAGCGCGAGCGTAATCTGTCTGTGAAAATGCTGTCAAAATGGGTCCAGCAATTCTTGAAATTAGCCTGAACAAACAGACAGAAAAAGATTGTAAAAATACTTTTTTTTTGGGATATGCTGTAGTATCCATATGCATTAAGGTGATTGCTACGATCTGTTCCCAGCCAATGTCCCGCTAGATGGCGCTGAATTCTACATTTCTAGTTTATTTGAGTTTTTGCGTAATTGGAAAAGATTAAGGTCGTAGGAATAGTCATGGCGGTTACTGAATATTATATTTTATTGAAATATGTCATATCATTGCCTTAAAATCCACCCAATTCGGTAAAAAAATGCATTATAACATCTGTCATTGCATACAGGGTCGTTTACACACACAGACGTATACAAAAATGATAAAGATTTAAGTCTAGATGGCGTGAATGTAAAACAAGTAGGATTGTTATAAAAATAAAAGTTATATTTGTTGGCGTAAACTATTTTGTTGTAATTTTGGGAAATAAATAATGTCAAAATTGATTACAATAAAACGCAGTTTTATTTTATTACATTACACTATTGTTTTTTTTATCAAAACATGTATTTGAAGTAGCATATACCTATGATATAATATTATGCTAAGAATAATTATTCATACAACAACAAATCTAAAACACTATTTACTATGGAAAAAAACCAGGAAGGTGAAAAAGATATTTACGATTTCGACGCACTCGACTTTTAGTAAAATATAGTAGGTAAAAATTAAACAATGGTAATGTAAATTCTAAACAAACTACTACCAAAATACAATTAGAACAAAAATCATTTGACTTGTTTATTTCACCCAGAGGCCAGAGGCGGCTCGTGACAAAATTGTATAGGTGTTCACTTGAAATAAAACAACGAAAATACAATAGCGTTCGGGATGATTTATTACAAAAAAATGAGCACCACATTTTATAAATGTCTATAACACTAAAAATTACAAAGTACAGGCTATTTCAAAACGAATTCAATGACTAGGTATCAATAATTAGTAAATCACCGAATTTGCATTCGCGAGCGTAGGTATCCATAGTGTTTGTCACTGACGGTCACTGACCTCTATAACTTATAGTTATAGAGGTCAGTGGTGTTTGTTGTGTAAACATGTATGTATTTGAGTAGTTAGTAGCATATTATATTCTGAATTTCTGATCCATGCCTATTCACTCAAAACTAATAACACTAATGATTTGTAACAGTAAATTATTTCAATAGGTAGGTATTTGAACATTTCCCAACAAGACGTAAGAATAATTATTCGTAGGTATACAAGATACAATAACAAATCTAATACACTATTTATTATTTTATTATTTACTAGCGGTCCGCCCCGGCTTCGCCCGTGGTACATGTTTACGTTTTCTCTCCATAAGAAGTAATAGCTAGAGAGCTAGCGCAAAGCTACCTGTATGTATTTGACCAGACCTGGATTTTTGTGTGTTGATTCCCCTATACCTACTATACATGAGATGAGGAGTCACTAAGCCCAGAGTGGTGGACGGGGCGCGCGCTTAGGTAAGACAGGTGGAAATTTTTGGCGAACTTTGAAACCATTTGACCACGTCTGCCATTTTGATATTTGAAAATAGATTATTATTACTATCGGAAAATAACAATGGCAGACCATTATCACGCGGATAACATTCTGGCAGACACTTATGAAAGTGCTGAAAAAAATACAATTTGAAAGTATTTGACCAGATCTGCCATTCATATATTTTATTTATTAGGGTCTTAAAAACTTATTTTCGAAACGGCAGACATTTTCATTGCGTACAGACTTCAGCAGACAACAAAACTTTACAGACTTCAGCAGTCAACAAGACTTAGCTTCTACATGGTCAGATGTATATATGTATTACGTTCCCTGACCTTACATCAATGATTTACTTTATGTTTTTATGGTCATTTACATTTAATTTTGAAAACTATGGAATAAAATTTATAAATTTGATGATACAAAACTAAATATACATTTGTAAAGAATCTCAAATATAAAGTTGTGTTGCAAATAACAAATCATCATTTAAATATTTAGTTTATTTCTTTATTTAAGAAACAATTAACAATTACAAAACAACATAAAAAAACACGCATGCATTTATTGAAATGTTCATTCATCATCACTATCGTATGGCGTTGTGTGACTCGTCTTCATAATCCATTGAATCGGATTCTGTAAAAGTAAAACGTAAATTATATAATAAAAGAAATGAGTCATTATAAACTTACCTAGTAAGGCAATGCCTTTGATGTCGCACGATGCCGCCGCGCCGCCAGTGTAGGTACTTCTGCTGCTACATGAAAATATGCTAGGGTTGCAACAAATGGGAAATAAAACAATTGTGATTATTACTATTATGATGTAATCATTTATTCATATTATGTACATTCAAAACAATTGCTATTATTAAATCTGATGTAATTATTTTTTCATAAATATATAATTATTATTAATTACATAATATATTGCACTGTGAAATATTTACGTATCACTTTATTTTTGATGTTCTTAATTGTCTTTTATAAAATTTAAGTGACGCATTCGCATTGGGATCAACAATCCGATAAGAAAAGAATGGAGACAACATATACATAGCTTTGATTTCAATTCTACAGATACAAAATATACAATCTATCTAAAATGATACAACGGATGTTTCCTGCGTTTTCTCGTCAAAATACCGAAACAACGTAATTATTGTATAGTAGTTGGGCGTGAAAGTAAAAAAACAAATGAAAAGTGTTTTCCATATGATTATTTATTAAATTTACGCGATTAAGAATAATTTCAACGATACAATTTAGTAACCGAGAATTCAGAGGATTAAAGAAAATACCTGCCTGATCATTTTATCAAACTCTAAAAGAATTATGGTTATTTCGCATCACTCGGTTTATTAGTTTGGTAATAATTATTATTAAAGGTAGTTACAACCCTAGCCATTGAGTCGAACGGTAGGCAACACAATATCGACTTTGTGCGGGTACATATGGTACATTTCTTCTTGCTGTGAAGCGTAATTATTATTATTAAGATTTTTTAGGCTATTTTGAATCAGCTGTTCTAATTTAATTCTAGAAATTTATTAAAACGTGATTTTTTTAAAAGTATATTATGAGTTTATAAATGCCTCAACCAATAGTTATTGTGTCCTATCCTCATTTCTTTATATCTTGGTAGTTAACTAAAGTGTTAAATTTACATAACCTCAACAACAACATTTACACTGCCACTGCACTAAAACTAAACTAACTAGCTCTCTAGCTATAAGAACCATCCTCGTACTTCAAGGGATATAATAAAAAAAGAATTATCGAAATCGGTTCAGCCGTTCTCGAGTTATGCGCTTACCAACACATTTTGCGATTCATTTTTATATTAGACTAGCGGTCCGCCCCGGCTTCGCCCGTGGTACATGTTTACGTTTTCTCTACATAAGAACCATCCTCGTACTTCAAGGAATATAATAAAAAAAGAATTATCGAAATCGGTTCAGCCGTTCTCGAGTTATGCGCTTACCAACACATTTTGCGATTCATTTATATATATATACTAGCGGTCCGCCCCGGCTTCGCCCGTGGTACATAATATTTACGTTTTCTCTACATAAAAACCATCCTCGTACTTCAAGGAATATAATAAAAAAAGAATGATCGAAATCGGTTCAGCCGTTCTCGAGTTATGCGCTTACCAACACATTTTGCGATTCATTTTTATATATAAGAGATAAGATTATGTGAAAATAACCAGGAAGGTGAAAAACATATTTACGAAAACATAGTAACATAATATGGCTGTCGCTACAATAATTATATTTCAATTTTATCTTTTTATACCTAGTAGAACTGGCCGACGAATAAAAAAAATCGTATTAGAATAAATACAATACAGGTAAATTAGCTTGAAGAAATTTTTGCATATGTAGTGGTGTGTATATTACTCAGATCTTAGAGCGCGTTTCCACTATATCGTTCTGGCCTATACAAAAATGTTTCGATATCCTAACATTACTATTTAATTTCATACTTATTCCTAGCAACACTTTTGTTTTCAATAAAAACAAGTTTTTATTTGAAAGAATATGGTTTTGACTTTATAAAAAAAAATATATCATTCAATTTCACGTCCTAGAGCAAACGACAAGACGACTACCGTGAAACAATAAAATATCGTGTCCATAATAATTTGTTTCATAATTAATATTTGACCATAATAATTACGAAACAAAACAAATAAATAAATCGTCACTTGATAGTGGAAAGTGGAAACACGCACAAAAACAGAATAAACCAGTTTACGCTGTCCGCAGGTGCCACGTGCAGTCGTTTGGTACCGTTAGAACATAAAGCACACATTTCATTCAAAAATTATAATTATTACGTATAGACCGGGAGATATTGACACAAAATTTCGAGTCATTTGTAACAGGATGGCGGTTCTACAGGGGTCTTAGTACGCAATGACAAAAAGAAAAACGATGGTGTGAACACTGGTACCGGCGGCTTAGTCGCGTGGGCGTTAGTCGAACTCGTCGGAAAAATAGCGAAGTCAAACAATTTGTAACACAAAAATTTTAGAATTTACCGATAGCCCATAAAAAAGAAGTAGGCGGTAGTGTCATGCCATACTTTTCCGGTGTGACTTACAGCCCGCCATACCGACGCGAATGTGTTGATTTAAAAAAAACAATTCAACCATTTGTACCAGGCTAACTTTTGCACAGGTAACCATCGTCGTGCAGCCATTTACGAAAATCGCCATGCCATACTTTTCGGACGATTCCAAATGGTCGCCATACCGCCGAAAACCTGCAAAATTTTTTTTTTCGCCAAACTTTTTGTACCAGTATTGCATTTGGATTTTTGGAGAGTATTTGATAAAATGTGACCATTATTATATTTACCATACTTCTAGTAGGGGGAAAAAGTGCTGCCATACTTGAAAAATTAATTTTGTATTAATTTATATAAGTGAAGATTTCCACCACCTAGATCTTTGAAATTTTGTATTTATATTCGTTGAACCTCAAACTTACAAGAAAAATTAGTGCCATACTGTTACTAATCGTTCAAAATACGAATAAAATCTTACAATAAAAAAAAATCTTATACACATTCGCCACCTCCCACAGGTATGACATTATCACACTTCTATTTATAATCATTCAGGAGTTGTTGAAAAAAAAATTTAGGGTGGTAAATGGTTCGGCGAAAAAAAAAATTTGCAGATTTTCGGCGGTATGGCGACCATTTGGAATCGTCCGAAAAGTATGGCATGGCGATTTTCGTAAATGGCTGCACGACGATGGTTACCTGTGCAAAACTAAGCCTGGTACAAATGGTTGAATTGTTTTTTTTTAAATCAACACATTCGCGTCGGTATGGCGGGCTGTAAGTCACACCGGAAAAGTATGGCATGACACTACCGCCTACTTCTTTTTTATGGGCTATCGGTAAATTCTAAAATTTTTGTGTTACAAATTGTTTGACTTCGCTATTTTTCCGACGAGTTCGACTAACGCCCACGCGACTAAGCCGCCGGTACCAGCGTTCACACCATCGTTTTTCTTTTTGTCATTGCGTACTAAGACCCCTGTAGAACCGCCATCCTGTTACAAATGACTCGAAATTTTGTGTCAATATCTCCCGGTCTAGTAGTTTAATTGTTAAATTTTGTATTTGTTGATTGTTGTTATTATTTGTATTGTTATAATATTTGTTGAAGTGTTTAATTTGTGTGTAAGTGTTGTAACTTTATATTGTTAATTCAAAATGGCTCCAGTGTTAAAACATGGTCGAGGCAAGCCTTTGACTTCTCAAACTAAAGAATTAAACTTTAAATGTCGTTTCTTTTTCAGGTTAGTAAATTTTTCATTTTAGTAACATTGTTAATGTAAAAGTTATACGTATGTTAAATGTGCAAATATTAAAATAAAGTCTCATCTTTTTCAGAGGAGAAACACATATAGTTTAATTTAAAATCCCTTATATATATAAAATAAAAACTAAAAATAAAATGTTGTTTTATTTTATTTGCTGACCATACACTACTACAAACGCAAAAATTTCTCCAAGCTAATTTACCTGTAAATTACGGAACAAAAAAAGGATTGTAACTGAATTAGGTATGTTTGTTTCTGGGCGCACCGTTTTCGACGACGCGACGCGCGACGTAAGCGTATAGGTATAGGTACCTACTTTGCTAAAACAAACTAATAAAATTGTGTGTCTGTCTGAAAATTCGGAAAAGCATATTTTGCAAGTTTGTAATTACTTTGATAGTTTACCGATTTATAATAATTGTAATTGTATAATATATAATTTGCAATGTGGTGAAATTTCATAAAAATCACGGGCCAATTTTTTGTTTTGAATCCCACCGAAAATATAATTGCGTTATTAGAATAATTAATTACTATACCTACCCACGATCAATTATTACAATATAGTCTCAAATGCATACTAGAGAAATATTGCAATTTGATTCAATTAAAATGCATAGCATACAAAAATAAATTCACAACACAAGAAATTCCGCGCGCAAATCATAGCGCGTGTCAATAGCTGGGTCCACACCGGCCGATCCACCGCGATCCGATCGCGCGCGGCAGGCGCGCGATCCAAAGATGCGGGCGGTGTGGACGTGCCGCGCGCGATCCATGCACGCGTTTTGCCGCGCGCGATCCCTACCTCGTGCGATCCGTTAGCGGGCGGTTTTTGTACCCGCTTCAAAGGTGCCTCAGTTGCGTGATGCGCGCGGTGTGGACGGTTGTGTTTTGGTTCGCGCGATCCACCTCACCTCAGAAAGTCATGGATATAAAAAGTATGGTTTTACTTACCTTTACATAATCATTTAACAGGTCAATGATGGCTTCACAAACTTCAGGAATAATTAATGATATAGACTGTTTAGAAATGCGGAAGAGATACTGCAAACTGACGTACGAATCTCCAGTTGCTAAAAATCTCAATGTTAGTAGTAATCTTTCCTTCACAGTAATGGCATCTCTATAATTTGTATCATTCTTTCTTAGCTTGTTATCCAATAATGAACACAATATCTCAAATTGATTAGCATTCATTCTTGCAAAATTGTGTTCCACTTCATCTGAAACTAACTCTGCGTACAGCTGAGTCCCAGATTCCAATCGATTTTTGTAAAGTTGTTTCACCCAAAACCGTCGATTTCTTTTTTTTGATTTTTTGCGCAAACATTTCAGTATAATAAAAGTTACTGCTGCAACGGCAAGACGCCGCCGTTGTACGTGTGACTCCATATCGTACAAGAGTTAGACTGGCTGAATCACGGATCGCCTTAGGATCACTTGGAGCGCATATTTTGGATCGCAAGTTTTTAAAGTGGATCGGCCTAACATGATCCACGATCCATGCTCCGCGATCCTGGATCGCGGATCGCGGGATCACTGGATCGGCCGGTGTGGACCCAGCTAATGAAATCAAGAATGTTTTATATCAAGCCGACGCGGACGACGACGCGACGCCGAACAAAAGTACCTACGACGGACGACCACGCTTCGAGTTGCCAAACAACATGAGTAATAAATTGTTTACAAAAAAAACAAGTTTTCCATTTTTCTGTATGAGTAGACAGAACTTCAAAACGCCACCTGCTACGGTTTATATTATGAACGATTGTTATAAAAATAAAAGTTATATTTGTTGGTGTAAACTATTTTATTGATCAATAATTTTGGAATTTAAAATTGTCAACATTGATTACAATAAAACGCAGTTTTATTT
This sequence comes from Colias behrii, assembly GCA_029959065.1. NCBI lineage: Eukaryota > Metazoa > Arthropoda > Insecta > Lepidoptera > Pieridae > Colias > Colias behrii. The sequence goes on along the minus strand of JARWMC010000015.1, from coordinate 12,426,839 downwards.
TATTACACTATTGTTTTTTTATCAAAACATGTATTTGAAGTACCATATAATATTATGCTGATCCAAGCATTTTCACTCAAAACTAATATCACTAATGATTTGTAAAAGTAAATTATTTCAATATACATTTCATAACCAACATGTAAGAATAATTATTATTATTCCTACCTACAACAACAAACCTAAAACACTATTTACTATGGGAAAATAACCAGGAAGGTGAAAAACATATTATTATTTACGATTTCGACGCACTCGACTTTTAGTAAAATATAGTAGGTAAACATAATATTATGGTTTTGATTTTTGCTACTAGTATAAGAAAACTGCGTGTTCAAACTACTTGTTTGTCTGTCTGAAAATTCGGAAGTACTTTGGTAGTTTACCGATTTATAATAATATTGTATATATCGTTGTTTAAAAAATATTCAAACACAATAAAATATGATATACTGATTTATCACTGGTTTCAGTGATGAACTGATGAGTCAATTATAGCCACTATACTTTCGTCATACGTGTGTATGATTGATGTGATTTGCAACGTGGTGATATTTCAGAAAAATCACGGGTCAAATTGTCCCACCGAAAATATAACTGCGTTATAAGAATAACTATACCTACGATAAATTATACATAATACAATATAGTCTCAAATGCATACTAGTGAAATATTTTATTTGAATCAATAAAATAAAAAAAAAATAAAAAATAATAATAATACAAAAATAAATTCACAACACAAGAAAATCCGCGCGCAAATCATAGCGCGTGACAATGAAATCAAGAACTTTCGAGCCGACGCGACGCGGACGACGAAGGAGCCTAACAAAAGTACCTACAATCATAGGCGGCTCGTGACAAAATTGTATGGCCGTGTTCACTTGAAATAAAACAACGAAAATAGGTACCTACAATAGCGTTAGCAGTACAAAAAAAATGAGCACCACATTATAAATGTCTATTTATACACTAAAAATTATAGAGTATTTCAAAACGAATTCAATTATTATTTAGCAATAATTAGAAAATCCCCGAATTTGCATTCGTGATCGTATTCATAGTGTTTGTCTACACTAATATTATAAAGAGGAAAACTTTGTTTGTTTGTTTGATTGTAATGAATAGGCTCATAAACTACTGGACATTTTACCAATGTTTGCAAGTTTGTGATTACTTTGATAGTTTACCGATTTATAATAATTGTATACTTATATCATTGTTTAAAAATATTCAAACACAATATGATATAGGTACTGATTTATCACTGGTTTCAGTGATGAACTGATGAGTCAATGTTAGCCACAATACTAATCACTTTCGTCATACATGTGTATGAACTATGATTGATGTGATTTGCAATGTGGTGAAATTTCATAAAAATCACGGGCCAATTTTTTGTTTTGAATCCCACCGAAAATACATATATTACTAATTGCGTTATTAGAATAATTAATTACTATACCCACGATCAATTATTACAATTTACAATATAGTCTCAAATGCATACTAGAGAAACATTGCAATTTGAATCAATTAAAATGCATAGCATACAAAAATAAATTCACAACACAAGAAATTCCGCGCGCAAATCATAGCGCGTGTCAATGAAATCAAGAATGTAATTTTATATCAAGCCGACGAGCGACGACGCCGAACTAAAGTACCTACAGTACCATTTACCTTCAGTGTACAATACAGTTTACAGACCTACGACGGACGAACAATAATGAGTAATAAATAAAAAAAAACATAGTTTCTAAGGTCATTAGTTTTATTTTATTTTATTGTTATTTTCTTTGAACGATTGGAAATGAAATTACTCAATTTTTACACAGAACTTTGATTTATTAGAATTATGCTCATTATGCATAAGATAACGAACGCGAATGCACGACATCTAGCGCGTCAATGTCTAAACATCGCCTTTCGTTTAGACATTGACGCGCTAGATCTGTAATAAGTATATAGTCTATGCGCTAGATGTCGTGCTTTATGTCGTGTTTCGCTTGGCAAAAGTCACGCACACTACTGTAGAAGTGTCAAATTTTTCCGGTATTTTACTGTTGTTTTTCTAAGTAAATATTGTAAATTATTGATTAAAAAGGTCGAACGCGCACACATTTCATTATAGAGAAGTGATAAAATGATTAGTTTTAAAGAAATAGTGTCTGTGTTAAGTGTTTAGAGGTAATCAAAAATGTATGGAGGGACGGTCGGAACATCAACCTTAAGCAAAAAACGGTTATTCTAGTATTACAAAACGGACAGTCCAATTAGGTCATAGGTGATATAATATTATAGCCTTCCTTGATAAAATGGACTGTCTCAGTGAAATAATTTTTCAAATCTAAAAATAAAATAACTTGGGGGCGTAATATAAACAGCAGGTATAATACTAGGGCAACTCCGTATATAATGTATTTTCAAAAATTTCATACAAACGCATTCAGAGGCAGTTTTAAGTACAATGCAACTAAATGTTGGAATAATCTGCCTCCTCCTTATCGTAACATTCAATCTGTGACTAATTTTAAAAATAAATATAAAAATTATCTAATCATAAGGCAGGTAGGCCAGCTTTAATTGCATGGTAACTAAATGTTTCACATTGTTTGCTCCCCTTACAACCTAGTCAATATATATGTAGTAAAGTTTCTATAATTCTTTAACATACAAATTATAATGTAATTATGTATATTGTATATTGCACGCCTCAGCGAAGCGTTGAGGTGGGTACTACTGTCACTTCGCGCAAAACATCTGATTTTTCAAACTTAAAATGTCTTTATGTATCATACATTGCACTTGTAAGATAATACATACACACACATATTAAGAAAAAACACTATTTTTAACATTCATGATATTTTTGATGTCATTTTTGTTATTTAAACTAGTTAAAAAACAGTTTAAAAAAGTTCTGTCTTGGACGTCCGTGTGTCTGTATGTGCGGAGGATTTTCTTGTTAACACGATAGCGACCGAAATACTTTACTAATCGAGTCTTTTTTTTTCTCTTACGCTTGAGTATGCTCAGGAATAGAACCCTTTCATTTTTCAGGGTCTGATTCGATGTGGTTTAATTGTTATTAAATAAACAATAATAATATTAATTATTATTGTTTATTTATGTTAATTAATGTTATTAAATAAATAATAATTAATAAATAATTATTAAAAAAAAATTATGAGGCGTGCACTTTTGGATTTTCCAAATTATTTATGTAATATGTTTTCTTAATATATTAATTATTTATGTATACCTATTGCTTTCTCTAAACTATATAAATATATTATGTAAAAAATTTACACTGTTCCTTTGACTGTCGAGGAGGGCCCACTGAAAACCGGTGCTGCGATGCCTCTGCATCACAGAATATCACCGAGTGGTTCCCTTTTTTAATGTTTGATGCTGCACAGACCCTATGTGTTAATGTTGAAATCAGTATTGAATATAATTTTCTGTTTTCTTCGCACTCCAAACTTTATTGTATTTTACTATTCTCTGTTTTTTCCTGTGTGGCAAGACATTAAAATAAATGTATTTTCTTTCTTTCTTTCTTTTCTTTCAAATCGGACACGTAGTTCTTGAGATGCGTGCGTTCAAGCAAACAAACAAACAGACTCGTCAGCTTTAATATAAGTATAGATTTAATGTCATAGAAAAGGATTTACAGGGATGAGAACACAACAAAAAAGGGGTATGAAATAAAAGTCCAAAAACATTATATTATGTACTTATTTTTATTGTATCATTAACTCTTATTTTAAATAACTACAAAAAGAAAATATATTACATCTACAATCCGATCTTGTTAACAAGCATAGCATCACTTTTTATGTAACGGAATCGGCTATTCACATTTAGATTTTATTAACAGTACTAACATACCTACTGTTGCAAATAAATGTGGGTAGTTCAAAAAATAAATGAATCTAGCATACCAACATCATCAGAGTATTCTATACTGACCCAAAGACACGCAGTCTATTTAAAAGGTTGGGGTTCCTCTTGAGATCTGCATGTACGCTCCTCTCTGTTTGAAAGGAATTTGGACATTATATTGCCGTCCCCGGAGAATAAAATGATAGGTAGCTAGGTAACTAAAAAAACGTAACTTTTCAGGAAAAATAAAAAACCGATACCTAAGTGACAATAACTTGCCAAAAAATAGAAATAACCTTTTTTTATGTTTCAATATAGATTTTATAACTTTTACTAAATGAAAGCCTATTTTCCTTGGTCACGGCATCACATGTGAAAGGCTGAACCAATTTTGTTAATTATTTTTTATACTATTCCTTGAAGTACGAGGATGGTTTTTATGGAGATAAAAAGTAAATATGTACCACTGGCGAAGTGGGGCCGACCGCTATGCTAGTATAAAATAAAACTATATTAGGATTAAAAATTTCTAATCAAAATAAATCTCAATCATTGAACATACTGTATACATAAGTAAAACAACAAGCATTGCAATAAGAGATACACAAAGTTACTGATAACTATCACAGCATTGAAATGCCTTATAATTTTTATCAGAACCACCACCAGTGGGTATGTGGTATGGTAGAATTAACACAAAAATTGTCAGGACGATGACCAGTATCAATCCATATTTTCAAAACTCTATCAAATTCATCCACCTCTGACATACTTTCTAAGTCAGCTAAGATATTGTTGAATTGGGGATCAATGTTCACAAAACCTCGCAGCAACACCTCTATCCCTGAGCGAGTTGTGCAGATGTCTGCAGCTGAGCAGACCAAGTCTAGGTTCATTCGCAGATTGGGATACAGGCTTATAAAGCTTTCCAGCCAATCTTTGTTTTGAGTCACCAATGAAATAATAGCAGCCGTCTCCTCTTCATATTGAATATCAAAGAAGTTCCATCTCTGCTGTACTCCAAGATTATAAAAAGATGCAAATACTTTTTCCCCCACTTTAATCCAATCATTAATTTTTCTTCCTTCTATTACCTTGTGTTTTTCTTTAAAATTCATTAACTCTGTAGAAATAACTCTCATGTGTTGTTTAAGCGCCATATCTACAAGATACATATTTTAAATCAAGACGTGTAAATAATTATTATGAACTAAAACAAAAAATTATAACATGAATCATGATAATAAAAACAAGACTAAACTCAAAATTGTTATTTATCCAATTTCTTTCGAAGAAAGAAAATTAAAAACTATTATTATTCATCAACCATGTCACAACTCCTCATTTTCAACTCAAAACAAATAGATATGACAAGGATTTTCACTTTCCATTGGACGGGGGATATGTCTTATATTATTATGTAGATAAATATTAATAGTCTTGGAACTTTCTACTTTCGACCTTTGGCGAAATTCGGAATCGGAATCATCTGATCTTAATCTAATCACAGGATCTAATTTCTTAATTCTAATGTCATCATTCGTCAACGTCAATCGTCAATCGCGTCGATTGTCATCTTGTAAACTTCATTTTGACTTTGACGACAGATCGTTGAGATTTTACCCCATTTATTATTTTACTTAAACCATATAAAAAAAATCTAAATATATAACTTGAACGCTTATCCATGTTGAAATCTTAATTTGGATCTTAATCTCCATATTTTACCGTTGGGAAACATCTGGCTCGGACCGTTTTTGGTTAGCTTCCGCTTTTGTGGAAAAAGTAACCCCAGGTTTATAGTAATAGATCACATTTTATCAAAACAAATATTTTCGGTGCACTAGACAGTGCAGTAACTAGACAGTTAATAGAATAACCTCTTTGGGAAAAAGGAAAAACCAAGAAGCTTATATCTAATACACTGGAGATTTCAGTATGAACATTAACTTGTAACAAGAAAATATGACCTTGAATGACGCCTGTATGTTTTTTTATCCCTTTACCCTTTACAAGCTTAGATCATTAAGTAATGGATGGAGTACGCTGGCAAATGTTCTAACTAAACTTTCTGCTGATTTTGGTGCGGGGAGGGTAACTCACACTATTGAAACACAATCACACATTCACAAAAATAATTTGTGTCACGAAAGTCGTAAAAATTTACGACCTTTTAAGCGACGAGTTTTTAAATTCAACTCTATCCCTAAGTTCATAAAGATTAAATTTGTATTTCATTCCAAGTTGTCTCGTGGGAAGTGCGGTTCAATATCGCGTTCTAAATTCAACTTTATAACTTCGGTCATAAAGATTAAATTTGTATTTCTTTAAAATATAGTCTCGTGGGGAATGCGGTTCAATATCGCGTTTTAAATTCAACTTTATCTCTTAGTTCATGAAGATTAAATTTGTATATTTTCTTTCCATGATAGTCTCGTGAGGCCGCATCAATGATCGAGTAAACACACGACTCGATTATTTGTCTTGATCATATCGCTAAACGATACATCGACGATTATTAGAAATTGCATTTAAATTGATATTTACGTAAAAAAAATAAAAAAATACTTACAAATGAAAGGTTATTCCATCTTTTTTAATATTTGATGTGTTTAACTTGTTTCTGCAAGACTTGACAGCACAAAACGGCGTTTTTAGCGGAGCACTCGCAGACGTCCTTTCGATGTTTTACGAATACGCAGAGTGTTTGTAATCGATTACGCAAGTAGTTTTTATGAAAGCATAAGATTTTTCGATTCGAATAATCTTATACCTCGGCAAAAGGGGAAGCGTCTGTGAGTGTTATCCATTACTTAATGATCTAAGTCGCAATGTCATATTTTGTCATTGTTACTATCCGTGTTTTCCAATTACAGCACTAGAGCGCATTATGCGGCATAATGCTTAACGTTGAATGTTCCAACTACAGCAACGCTTCGCACAATCGAGCACTCTTAAAAGGTAATGCGCGTGAATTGATGCGTGCAATCGATTTATCGTTAGTAATTATTAATTGTTGGAAAAAAATTTAAAGCTTTCGTTTCATTGTAGTTTTTTCGAAATAATCAAAGTTAATTCAAATTGTGTTAAAAAAATAAATATAAGTATGGATGAAGGTACAAACATTGAAAAAAATGTTAATAAATAATCAAAGTCCAAATTACTTAAAATAACCGTAAATATTTTTCAACCAATTATTATGTATACCACTTTATTTACACATTAATGAGGTTATTGCTAACTCTATGAATATTTTTTTTTTCAACACTGAACTTAGCGCAACCTGCTGGTGCGTTTCACGTTCCAATTAAGCATCAGCATAATTCGGCATTGTGCGCCACTGAGTCGCATTATCTTAGAGTATATATTACAGTAGTATAGAGCGCGTGTATTACACAAATTGCTTTGTGCATATCGTAGGCAGATGAGCTATAGAAACTATATAGATGTGTGTGTGACCAATAGGGATGGGTAGGTATCAATTACGTGTTGAGCTATCGATAAGTTATGTAAATAAATATGCATCTTAAGTAAATTTTATGTTCAATATTTTATTAAAGGAGAAATGTATGAATAAAGTATAAATATGTAATTTTAAATTTGTTTACCAACTGAATAAAGTGTGTTTATTCCATTTTAATATTTCTTGTATTAATTATTAAAAGTACTTTAAAAAAATGTTTAATTGGAATATCTGAAAAACGTGTGGACTTTTTAAATATTAAAGTTAATAAAATAAAAGATCAGGTTTAGTACTATTTTTTTAATAAATCAAAAATATAATAATAGTATTTAAAAAAATGTTAAATAAAAATAAGAAATAATTAATAATTTAAAATGAAATAATAAACAATATTAATAATTTTTTTATTCAATTTTATCAATTCTGTACCTACCAAAATCCTCAAAATTCAATTTAGCGGTTAAAATATTATATCGTCACATTACAATATACTTTACATTTACACTACATTCGCATTCATAATATTAGAAAGTGTATGATACAAAACACACCACAAATTTATCTTTAATACATTTTTAAAAGAGTTTTAATTTTAAAGTTAAATAAATAATATGTTAAAATATTAGTTCTTCTTGTAAACTATCGAGTACAGCGTTGGTCAAGTCACATCACTACGATCACGTGGCGGCAGTGAGGCGCGCGAAGGGTACGCGCGCGAGCCTGCGCGTGTCCGCCTCCCACTTCCCCTTCACCCCCGCGATGCTAGATTTATTTTCATAAAAATAAATATAACAATCGATTTACCGATGAAATGTGATAATGGATTTCAATTTTGTGTTTTTTCTAGTATCGTTCTTGCAAGATCGAACTGCACATTACTCCATGTTTATTCGTAAATATGAAAAAAATCCCTAGAGAAACGCACTTCGATAGCACTCAATCACGACTACGAGCGCTCGCGGCGGGAACGTCGTGTTGTTCCCACCTGTGCCTACTGTTCCCACTTCGTTGTTCGCACTCTATAGTTAATATATATACTCTAAGCGCATTATGCTCTGTAATTGGAAAATAGCCTATATTACTTGCTCTGTGATCATTGTCAGCCGAGTTGTCACTTGTCAGCACAGAGCACTGAGCACTTATAGACTGAGCACTGAGCACACAGATCTAGTACAACTAGATTCCGAACATGCGTGGCCACCTCAGTGCATTTCGCTCTATCTTCGAGTGTTGCCATTTTATAAACTTTCCTGCATTTTAGGGAACATTTTCATTAAAAATACGTCCTCAAATTCACTCTTACATTAATTATTTATTACAATTCAGTGTAATAAATAAATAATGTTAGGTGAATTTGAGGACGTATTTTTAATGAAAATTTACCTTTGTAGTTTTTATATACATAATATACATTCGAGAAGGGAAGCCCACAAATAAAGGAATATTAAATTCAGATACAGTTTCAATGTGTTTTATTATCATAGGTTATTTTACACATGTATAAATTTCTGTGCTAAGGGCCGATTACTAATATTGGAACATAAAAATCAAGTAGGTACAAAATCTACGTAGCCCGATGTCGAATGTTTTTCGTACGTAAATGTACGCTTTTGGGCTTATGAAATTTAGACATAAGGAAAAGTTGCGTAATTGGCTTGAATATCGTTTCCTTGAGTTTTAGAAAATCTTTATTTCCGTTTTCGATGCTGCGGAGAACTTCTGTTTCTTCCATATTTATAAGCATTTAACAAGCAATTTCTTAAGACGATTAGCTGATATCTGTTTTTGCTTCTGCAACTGAAAAAATAAATTTTAGAATATAAAATATTTTTTGTGTCAAGGCCATTATATTAATTATTTTAATACCAATATATTGGTATCAAAGTATAACATTAATATACATATACAGGGTGTCCCAAAAAGTAGTGATGAACGGAAGCTGGGAGGTAGAGTACCTAGAGGGCTATCCGAATCACCCCCATATATGTTATGCGATTTTTCGTATTTTCGGAGTTATGACATTTTTTTTAATTTTTCATCTATCGCTGAGTACGATGAGATTTTTATTTATGGTGACGTGAATTATTGCGCTAGATGCTTGATTTTTTTTTGTGTGCTAAGCTGAAAGATAGGCCAATTCAGAATGGTAACATTTACTATCGTTAGATCTTCGAATGGAATAAAAAAAAGAATTAAATGCCAAGAAAGATAAAATTACCCAGTATGTTCACCACTTCAAGGGCCCATAAAAAAATAAAATCACATAAATAAAGTTTTCCATTTGACTTTTAAAAACTTGCTCTATCTATTAGGTAGCTACCCTAAAAATTTCATTTTATTATTCAGAAGGCTTCAATCGAAAAATTGAAATCTAAATGTGGTAAGTACAAAAATTTTATTAACATTATGATCATTATAACCAAATTAAAACCAATATATAGGTGTTTCATTACCAGAAATTTTTAAAATAACCCCGCTGTTGCTCAATGTAAGTGCGACATCACCGTAAAAAGTTGTCTTTTAAATGTCTGAATGCCCTTTTATCATTTTTAATGGTTTCTTCTGCTACTATGAATTTCCGGGTTATTTCGTCCAAATTGTGGCATTCTCTCAAGTAGCCGAAGGTCTTTTTAGTATCCCCATTGAAACAAATCAATGGGGTTTAGGTCGAGGGACCGTGGAGGCCAGGCTTTAAGGCAGGCGTCACCGGCGCATGCGCAGGCTGCGACCAATCCATCTTTCAGGGTATCTTTGCCCTTTAGCCTGGCCTCCCGGTCCCCAGACATAAACCCTATTGATTTTTTTCCGTGGGGATACTACAAAGACGAGAGACTGCCACAATTTGGACGAAATAACCCGAAAATTCATAGTAGCAAAAGAAACCATTAAAAATGATAAAAGGGCATTCAGACATTTAAAATACAACTTTTTACGGTGATGTCGCACTTACATTAAGCAACAGCGGGGTCATTTTAAAAATTTCTGGTAATTAAACACCTTGTTATTGGTTTTAATTTGTTTTTATTAATTATCATGTTAATTCAATTTTTGCACTTACCACATTTAGATTTCAATTTTTCGATTGAAGCCTAATGAATAATAAAATGAAATTTTCAGGGTAGCTACCGGATAGATAGAGCAAGTTATTAAAATCAAAACGGAAAACTTTTTTTATGTGATTTTATTTTTTTACGGGCCCTTGAAGTGGTGAACATACTGGGTAATTTTATCTTTCTTGGCATTTAATTCTTTTTTTTTCCATTCAAAGGTCTAACGATAGTAAATGTTACCATACTGAATTGGCCTGTCTTTCAGCTTAGCAAACAAAAAAAAAATCAAGCATCTAACGCAATAATTGACGTCACCATGAGTGAAAATATCATCGTACTCGGCGATAGGTGAAAAATTAAAAAAAACGTCATAACTCCGAAAATACGAAAAATCGCATAACATACATGGGGATGATTCGGATAGCCCTCTAGGTCCTCTACCTCCCAGCTTCCGTTCATCACTACTTTTTGGGACACCCTGTATAGCAAATAATTAGAAATAAAAATACTTCAATATATTAAATTTGAAACAATGGCATCAAAACAACTCTGCTTTTAGAAATAAAAACATTTTTTAAAGAGAAATGCTAACAATTAATGGCAAATAAAATGGAATTAATGCTTAATTTACTCCGGTTATAAATTTTTATCCATTATTAAGTATGTATTACCAAATAACTTGTTATTCTTATTAATTAAGATGTATTTTTTAGTACAAACCAGTTTTCGAGTTTTAGCACCTGGGGACACATTTTAATCATTTGATTTCTGTCTATTCCTTTTAACTCCTCTATAGCTCGTTGATGGTATTGGAATTTGGATCATCATTTTGTGTTGCCGATACTGACTGCACAGATTCAAACTAAAAAATATAAATTCTTAGATCTATATTTTACTTTTATTTTACTAGAGAGTTAATATAAAAAGCAATTTAATATGTAACAAAGTTTAATAAACGCATATGAAAATAATCTATCTTAGGGTTATAGGGAAATCTAACAATGGAATTTGATTGTGATTTAAAATCAACTTATTAAAATGTAGATAAGTAATTACATTCATGCTTATTGTTGGCGTAGCATTTGACTCAAGGAGAGATAATTTAGGTTTGCTAACAAAAAAATTGCGTTAAAATTCTTTGAACATATTCTCGATTTTTAGATGGTACCCAATTTTACCGACTAGCATCAATCCATATTTTACGAATGCCAGAATACGTTGGAAAACTATGGGACAAACATTTTTTTGCAATTTTGTGGACTTTTTTTTCCCATTTGCAGGCAACATTGTGATTGAGGTTATCTTACACTTAAAAGCTAAAATTACCACGAAATATTAACAATAAGAATGATCAGTTGATAGGAAACAGTCAATTATAATGATTCTGATATTATGTATCTTACGAATGAAATGAAATTCCATCGGCGTTTGTTTCCGTGCGGCTGTTATAGCCTAATACGCTGCAACCACCCATAATTATAAACACTCAGTACACGTAGTACATTCAGAACACTTTTATAATTAACTTCCAAATGTATTTATCACCAAAAAGAACAGTAGACACAAGAAAACTAATTAAATATCAGATCTGCTTTGTTTGTTTGGCCCAGTTTTGACAGTAGGCCATCAAAAAAGTGGCCACGCAGATAAGGACAAAAAAAACGTATCTACATCCCCTTCACTCACATAATGTAAGCGTAGCTATCTATCTCTTTTCACCATAGCATTGCAAATCTACTTACAGTACTCCAAAACTAATAATGCGCATGCAGATCTTCGCTAATTATCGTATTTCCAGAAACACCCGAATCACCCCGAATCATTGAATCGTAAGTGCCCTGAACAATGCACTTGCATCTTGCACCTTGTTTGAAAGAAATAGGAGTCAATTCAGAGTCATACACAATCGAAAACAATTCGGGCGGTAGGTGACGGTAGCCTGTCAGTCAAAAAATTCAAAAATCCGTCAGTCGTCTTTATATATTGGTGGTGACCGCACGTTTTATCTCTGTATGGAATTATAGAGAGCTGCTGTTACATACCCTTCTTAGTTTTGTTTCAAAGTTGAATTTTCCGATAAAATGATTATTTACACAGGTAGCAGATAGCAGTGGGGAAAATGAAAGTTAATAAGAGCATAATGAAAGTTCTGATCATTCTACGATATCAGAAATAGAGATAATCCCTGATTCTGTAAATCCTTTGGACTGAGATTTTAATGATTAGATTTCTACAATTGACAACATTTCAAAATTTTAAGCTACTTATTTTTTTATTTTAATGAAAACTAGATCAAAAATTACGATACACGTATTTTTTGCTTTTTCTAAATATGGAAGTTTTCATTCATCTTTTTGAGTTTTAAAATCATCTCATTCTAAAATGTCGTAAGCGCCAAATGACGTCATACATACGGAGGAATACATTTTTTCCTTTGCCACATACCTAGTTTAAATTAAAAAAAAATCTTGACAGTTGACATTTTGGCACATTTGTCACTTTGATTCGTCAAGCTTTGTAAATATTGTTAGGTATTTGTTATTTGTTGATCCAAATTTTAAACAAAAGAAACTTATTCACAAGTACTGATGATGATGCCTTTATGCAGGATTTGTTAAGGGGTGCTGAAAATTTCTGGGAAACAAATATACTATCCCAAAAACGTTGAAAAGTGTTAAATAAATACAACTTTTAGTAAGTAAACAAAGTCTTTTATTTCAAGAAAATTATGAACACTATAGGCACTATTTGTATAATATAAATGAATTGGTCCAACTCCAATCAAACAAACATCACGCTAATGAGATTAAATTAGAAAACCAAAACACAATAACACGATTTAAAAGTTTGTTTACATGAATAATTCACAAAAATGATATTAATATGAAATTTGACACATGCCATACCCTGTAAATGTCAGTGATAGTTTTTTTTTTAACTTTTTTTAAATTAGGCTAAGGCGCATTTTTATTCCTCCGTATGTATGACGTCATCATCACATTTATCGTTTTTATTTAATTTCTCTTAAAATATGCGATAAAAAAATGAAATAATTTTTTTTCTGTAATCGCAAGAGCAAAATAAAGAAACGGTTTTTTTCTTTCATGGCCTTATAAAAAATGAAATGTTGTCAATTTAAATGTAAACCAGTGTTTGAAAATATTTTTTTTAAATATAAACTTTGTCTTATTTTAACCTTCCATACATCCACCATCACGCCAGCTTCAGTAAGACACTTTAATAGTTCTAAGTATAGAATTTTCCAAGTAAATCAATACAACAAATATATATTCGCAATCGTGTGGCTTATCCTCGCTATTATCTTACATTGAATAATCGAAACAAATTTCGTTACTTTTATCTTTTACCATAAAATCACAATAAAACTCATAATTCTAATAAACTATGAATGAAAAAAATACATTTAGCCACTCTATATACATATCGTCTTCGGAAGCTCGGGGAATATGACAGTTGCCGAACAGTGACGAATTTTTCTATGCGCATTATCAGTTTGGGACCACTGTACAGTACTAGATCTGTGACTGAGCAAGTATAATAGTAATCAAAGAGTAAAGTAATAATATATGATAGTAATTGTCAGTAATTGTCAGTGTCATCTTTCGTAAACGGCGTTTCTAAATTCTACGATTTGGAATTGGGATTTGCCTCTTACTTACAATAGTTTACAGTTTTGAATAACGATTCTTATATTTCCAACGAAAATTCGCATTGAACATTTCTAGAATCTTAGTTCTCCATACCAATATATTATATTTAAATTATAAAGAACAAGTGTTGTTAAGCAATTAATGCAATGAAATAAATAATTCTGGATTTATTTGTAGGCATCAATTATTCTACTGTGTTATGATCTAGTTGTAAACTGTATAAAATATGGAATTGGTAAGTGATCAATAATATGTTTAAGGCGCTTTGTTATTTTAATTAATCTAAAATGAGAAATTACCCACATTTGCTTGACAAAAAATACCATAAACTTCATTTAACCTCCAAAGGTTAGTAACTTTAGTCAAAAATATTGAAATAGTCTAAATGTAAAATATGTAATCACACTAGGATAAAGGTTAGTATAACCTCCTTGATATACCTTACTGTTAGCTAAGCTAAGGTAAAAGGAGCCTCAAACCTCTATATAATCGGTCTTGGGTTTATTCCCGGTGGGGATGAAGAAATAAATACATCTGTCTGGCCGGACACAGAAGGCTGTCAATCACCTACTTGTCCCTTAAGAAAATAGATCAGTGTTCAACAGATGTATGAATAATGCATCTGTCCCTTACCCCACTAGGGGACACTATGTGCGTGGCGAACCTCTGGTACCCAACGGATGTTGTTGGCTTACATAACCTTATACCAACCATAGTTAAAGGTTGATATGGCATCAATAATAATTAATCTGTCAGAATTGCACAGCAAAAATGTTAAATTAGAATCATTGAAACTCTTACAAGTATAGAGTATTTAAGTATAAGTATTAGAGAATTTTGTACCAATTAGAGATTTTAAAAAGCATATAAAGTTATAGTTCAAGTAGGTATATATTTTACTTCTCAATGAAAATAAGTAATAATTTTGATAAAGAATAAATAATATATTTATTATTTAATGTTCTATGTTTTCATAACATCCTTTAAAGAAAGAAAGAAAACGTTTATTTAATGGCACATAGCCTCACAAGGACATTATGAAAACAATTTATACAATACTTATATTATGGTATTAAAAATACATGTTGAAGTGTCTGTGAAGTCTGTGAAGCATGATGCCATGCCTTTAGATTTTAGAAGTTTCTAGACACATCTGTCAGTTCAATGAACAAAGACTGTTTTTTTCTTTTTAAATTCAGTAAATTTAAATGCAAAGTAAACAAGTGTGGCTGGACAGTGGCTAATGAGTAACACGATGCAGTTGCAGGGCATGGAGGCGATCGCGGCGGGCGCGGGCGGCGCGGCGGGCGCGGGCGAGCCGGCGCTCGGAGACGGTGAGTGTGCCCACAGCCACGTGCGACCCGCTTGCCGCACTTTGCTCTCGCCCTCTAACGGCCCGGCCTGTGCTCGCTGTTGCAGGCGCGGCGGCGGCGGCGGACCCACGCCCTGTTGCAAACCACCTCGTTATCCCCTTACAGATGAGACGACGTTAAAATGAATAGTGAGCCATTATGCCGTTGACTATGACAGATAAGCACTTTGTTCTTATAATCATGTTACAGTTGAATTTTCATTCAAGTATACTAAGTCGATGATTCTTTTAAGATTTCACGGTTGTGAACGTGAACGAAGAATAGATTCGGTCACGGAACCCCATAAAAATATTGGATCGCAAGCGTGCGATGCGAGAGCCCGTCCCGTCGGCGACAGGGCGTTGGCGGCGCGCGACCGACCACAGTGATCCGTTCTGCTTTCTGTTCCAGGCTAGATATAAGTTAGGTCGGCGCGGCGCGGGGCGGCGCGGCGCTCGCGGCACGCAGTGTGCTTACGGTAGTCGGTATTGTACCGCGCGACGCCCGTCTGCTAGCGGCGGCGTACTCGCGCCGTAAATTATGGAAACTGCTTCATTATATTATTTCATAAACATACCTAACGAAACAGGTCATGCAGACCGCCCCATCTTAATTGTTCGCTTCCGATATTGAAACTGAAAATGAAACACACTAAATATGACGATCACATGGATCGTCGATCATAAAATTAAAGAATATAAATATTATTTCCCGTTGTAAATAATATTTATATGTTTTAATTTTGTGGTGGTGCGCCCAGTGCGTCCGGGTGCGATCGAGCCCCCAATTTTCGGATAGGATTTTCTTTACTTTGATTAATCTTTCACTCTAAATTTTCAGGTTTTCTCACTGCGCCGGTGTACGATCTGAACCAAGTTGGAGACGTATACACAGGTGAGACAAGGGTATGGAAATAAGGAAATAAAACTATTTTAACGAATTTTAGTATCCCAATATCACCCCGCAACCTCGTACTCAGGAAAAAGTTCAAAACTTTGGTTACGTACAGGGTATAACGTTAAAATATGAATGGATAATACGGTAACTGTAGATAGAGAACGTTCTGACTCGAACGTTCAGAAACATACATTTTGAGTTTAGTAAAAATTAGAGATATTTTACATGAAGCGTAGAGTGAACAGGTACCTTCCACCTTAGACCACATCTCAGCTTAAAATCAGGCGAGTTGTGGTCATGCGCTTCCCTATTCTCAATAAAAAAAGTGCCAGTCGGACTCGAACAAACCTATTATTTTTTATGTTGTAATTAAAAAATCTTTTTTTTTCGCAATTATACCTATATCTGTGTTATTCATTGCTTAGTACCAAATTTCAAGACACTTTGTTCACAGGAATTAGTACCCTGTAGGTTTTGATTCCCTTGCGAATGTCTGCGAATGAAAATAATATTTTAAATCAAATAAATTACACATAAGTTGTAGATCTTTTTATTACCTATAATTTTGTCATCTAACTTTATTCCAGTAGACTTTTAGTTTTGTCGGAAATCGAGATAAACCATTTTTTACACTCAAAATGTTCTCCCCTCCCACTCCCCTCCCACTCCCCGAACTCGAATCGACTGTAATTTATTTCCTTTCATTTTTATCACATTCTTCTCCTTTTCTTATGTGTTTCTTCCTACTGTGATTTTTTTTGTGTGAAAAATCATTGATCCTGGCCTATTGACCACGTGATAAACGCGATAAGAATTACTACACGACGACTTGTGTGAACGCCGCTCTCACGACTGATAGCACCGCGACCGCGACGACCGTTTAGGAGTCTCGTGGATGCGCTCCTTTGATATGCAGAAGTGAGTGAGCCGCATCGCACGTTAAGTAGGAAGTTTTTGTGTTTGTAACGGCGCGGTGGTCGCAGGGCCGGGCGCCAAGTGCTCCACGCTGCCGGCGATCCTGGGCGGCTCGCTGCCGCGCCTCGGCTCGGAGCAGGCGGACGCGGTGGCGCGCGCCAAGAAGTACGCCATGGAGCAGAGCATCAAGATGGTGCTCATGAAGCAGACGCTGGCGCACCAGCAGCAGCAGATGGCCTCGCAGCGCACGCAGGTGCAGCGCCAGCAGGCGCTCGCGCTCATGTGCAGGCGAGTGTCCCCTCCCCCACCCGACTAGCTAATCGACCCGCAAAGCTGGGCTAATCTTTTGAAAAAAAAAAGTTACTTAACCAGAGAAAAATCCAATAGACCTAAAATCATTTTAATCCTTCCGGTCATTCGCCGACTCGAGCAGACGTGACTATTTTTTTCTTTAATATATGACGAGCTATGGCGGGCGGTTTCACCCGCAGGAGAAATTAATTATTTCTGTAAATCATGTGTTATTCTGACCGCCTCCTTGGTACAGTGGTTGACGCGTGAGCGTAGCACCGAGAGGTCCTGGGTTCGATTCCCGGTGGAGACGAAGAAAAAAAAGGCTGATAACCTACTTGTCCCTAAAAAGAAAAATCGATCAGTGAAACAGATGTATAATGCATCTGCCCCTTACCCCACTAAGGGGACACGGGACTTCACATGTGTTATTCTGATGATAACCTATTATACATATACTGACGATATTAATGGAAGGTTTCATTCGAATCCGTTCAGTACTTTTGAGCCGATACAAACATACAAATGTTTCCTCTTTATGATATTATTTTAGATGGATATCGAATTATTTTATATTACTAAATTACCTATAGTTTATTTTATAAATACCGAGGCTCCTCGCGTCCGCTTCGACGCGAGTGCATTTTAGTATCGTCATTGAATACGTGATGAGAGCGATATCTGGAGATTCCCCGTTAAGGGTCGAGTCGATGAGTCCAACAGCTGAAAAGATCTGAGCGTCGTGTGGCGTCGTGCGGCGTCGCGCGGCCCCGTGCGGCGCCGCCCAGTCGCGCTGACTCGTGCCGTCCGCAGGGTGTACGTGGGCTCCATCTCGTTCGAGCTGAAGGAGGACACGATCCGGCAAGCGTTCCTGCCGTTCGGGCCCATCAAGTCCATCAACATGTCGTGGGACCCGGTGACGCAGAAGCACAAGGGCTTCGCCTTCGTCGAGTACGAG
This sequence comes from Colias behrii, assembly GCA_029959065.1. Lineage (NCBI taxonomy): Eukaryota > Metazoa > Arthropoda > Insecta > Lepidoptera > Pieridae > Colias > Colias behrii. The sequence goes on along the minus strand of JARWMC010000015.1, from coordinate 12,408,354 downwards.
ATCCCCGAGGCGGCGCAGCTCAGTCTCGAGCAGATGAACGGCGTCATGCTCGGCGGCCGGTGAGTCCCCTCTTTCCTTCTATCTTTGCTTTATGAGTATGCTCGGAAAACGAGTTTCGATATAAAGTTATGTTTCTTATTAAAAATAATGTTAGCTAAAGAAAGGAATAATTTAATATAAAAGATTTACTTAGACTTTTTTTTAGAAGATTAATTCGAAACATAAACAAAGAACAAATATATTAATGCATTTATTATGTGCATCTTATCTTATCTTATATCTTATATATATAAAAATGAATTGCTGTTCGTTAGTCTCGCTAAAACTCAAGAACGGCTGGGCCGATTGAGCTGATTTTGGTTTTAAAATGTTTGTCGTAGTTCGGGGTAGGTCTAAACGGTGAGCAAATAAGGAAAAATTGCGAGTAAGATAGAGTAAGACGACAATTCCATTTTCTCATATAAAAGTTGAGCACTTCTTTCTGTCAAACATTTGACGGTATTTGTACTCTCAGTTCCACTCGAAATTGAAGAACGCATTAAATAAAGACTTTTGAATCGACAACATAATATCAACTTTGCTCATAACATCGTGTATTTCAAAATATAAAAATAATTTTGATTTTCGTACATGTCAATCATTAGTTGTCAATCCTGTCAAATACGCTAAATATTGTTTGACATTCATGCGTTCAAAAATGTATTTTATGTAAAATAATTAAAAAGTAAAATTAGGGGGCGTCCATAAATTACGTGAGTTGTTTTAGGGCGGGAGGGGGTCGAGTAAAATCTCATCTAACCTTACGTTGGGGAGAGGGGGGGTGTCGGCAAATATCACGCAATTTTTTTTTATTGAAACAAAACAAATTATACTCTTTTGGTCCATTTAATCCAAATAACATGCTTAAGATTTTAATGTTACGGTTAAGATTTAAATATTCTATTGTTACCTTGTTATAACACTATAACTTTCAGCAATATTAATTACTATTTTTAACTAGTCGTAAACAAAAGCACGAAGCAATTTTTTTTCTTTTTACAATGACAAATAAACATAAGAAAAAAAAAAATAAATAAAAAATAAAATTATATTTATTTGCCAAAAGAAGGTTATTAAAATATGTACAGATTATGACAGCGGACCCCGCACTAGGCACAGCCTGTCTCGCGGGGCCATAAAACGATTATACAATAAAAATGGAGGTTCACATAGGGTCCAACACGTATAATACAATGCAACTTTGAACATCAGTACGGTATGGTCACTTAAAGTAATAGTAATAATAATAAGGGCGTAGGGATGTGACGACCCCATCGCCCACGGTTGGAATATCTGTTGTCTACGTGACAACAGATATTCCACCCGTGCAATCAGTCAACCCGCAGGACACCTTGTGGCGTGGTGTCGGGGAGTAGCGACCCCGCGGGAACCGAGTGCTCCCGGGGGAGGCCCCTGTCTTCATCTCCGGCTCGCCTTCACCGGCCGGTCGGAGTGAAGCCTGACGAGGACAGGACCCCCACCTCTGGCTTGCCTTAACCGGCCGGCCAGAGTGGAGTCGCGAGAGCTTTTAGCTCGAAGGGTGGATGCGAATCATAAGTGGCGAGTGGGCACGTGATGCTGGACCCTCAGGGAGCGCGTGATCGTCGTTTAAAGTCCAGGGACGCCTCTCCACCCTTAGCTGCTCACAATATGTTGCCCCCTTGTCGCACTATTGCAGCGACTTATTTCGGGGGCCCATACAGTGAGAGGGCGAGTCACCACCTGCCAACATATTTTTACTTTCTTTTAGTAGAAAGGCAGGTGCCATAGTTTCCCATAGTCCCCAATACCAGTCCATTTAGCATCCCAATCCATAGCCCAGCTATTAAATTTCCATACCCTGCAATAGTCCTACATCGGCCGCGGACTGCCTAGGACTGTATCTCTATAGTGCAGTCATGGGCAGGCTGCGGCTGGTGTCCCACAACACATTAAAATTCTCGAAAGGGCCTCTGCGTGTTGGATCCGTGTCCCCACGTAAGCCTTCCAAAGATCCGGGTACCGTCCTTCTGGTGGTACCCGAGTATTATGGAAATGAGAAACATAATAATAAAAGTTATATGCTTATATTTTATACAATTGTACAGTTAAAGTATTCTTAGGATCTGTTCTGTCTGCTTATATTCTTTGGACACTAGAATGCTTATCAATTTAGATTTAATGTTGAGTAATGTGTATTGCCGGAAGTTAACAAGTTTACTGAATTTGTTATACAAGAATGGGAACATAAAATTTTGAAAACGTTTAGAAAAGAAACATTTGGTCAATGGGGTTGGTGCTCTTAATAGCCGTTTCGAGTTATTTGTGTAAAAATTAGATTTTAAGAGTTTTTTGTGCATTGAGATGGTTGCATGTAAAATATAAAGTCCTCTAACATTTAAAACATTAGCATCCCTGTAGAGAGACACTGTAGGATAGAATGGGGGCTTTCGCAGCATAACTTTTAAAATGGAACGGTGAGCTCTCTCTAGTTTGATAATAACCGAGGCTGAGGCGGCTCCCCATACAGAAATGCAGTAGGTTATTAACAAACCACATTTTACAAAAATCTCACGTGAGATGGGGGGATGGGGGAGGGGGTTCAATAAAATCTCATGATATCTCACCAGAGGGGGAGGGAGGGTCAAAAAATGGACAAAAACACCTCACGTAATTTATGGACGCTCCCAAAGGGTGAATAAACTATTGTCTGTATTTTTTTAAAATCAATTATTGAAAAGTGCAATTAAAGCAGATACATAAAAATTCCTCAAATATTTGTGTTTACGCGTGCTTTCAGAAATTGGTAAGGTATTTTCGGTGAGGAAACTATTACCAAGAAGGATAGTTCGATTAATTATTTAAAAAAAATCTTTAAAAATGTAAAAATTCTGACAATTATTTGTCGCGATTTCGTCGACTGCTTCAAAAATATTGCGTTGAAATAATATTATAACGTTAAAACTGAAACGGAGGCCATGACTCATTCGGTTGAACCAAGCTAAATTGCGTTTTGAAGATTACATCCATTTACACGATGCAATTAGCACAGAGAAGAAGATGCAGAAAATGTTGGGCTATTTAGGTGCTTAGGTCATACGCTTGAATATGCGCAAGATGCAATGACATAATAATATGTTCGTCATTATGGTCGCCCTGGATCTATTCATTACATTTACATGAAATCCAAAATGGATGGAAATTATTCTACTGCTGCTTCCCGGACAAGATGATCAAGTGATCGGCTCGACATTACCACACGTGTTTTCAAGCAATGAGTTACTTACATTAAAGCAGCACATCTTTGGGATTATTCAATGATGGATGTATTCAATCGAATGATGAAAATCTGGCTTGCAGCATGCACACATTTTTATTTGGTTAGTCGAAAGAATAAAATATATGAGTGTGCGGGGATTGCTAATCCTGAAACCGATACAGACCGACATGACCGTGTGAAACCATCAACCACCAAACACCATGCATGGTTGACAGCGAGTGTACCAAAAGGTATCCACGAAAATTGATGGCAGAGACCATCACAGGCAACTGAAACGGAAAATTTATATAAGCCAGGAAAATTTATATAGATAAGGAAAATTTGTATAAGTAAGGAAAATGTTTATAAGCCATAAGTCATTACCATTTCCATAAGTCCGGCAAATTTTCTATACGTCAGGAAAATTTGTATACGCCAGGAAAATTTATATACGTCAGGAAAATTTCTATAAGTCTGGAAAATTTCTATAAGTCAGGAAAATTTCTATACGTCGGGAAAATTTATATAGATAAGGAAAATTTGTATAAGTCAGGAAAATGTTTCTAAGTCCGGAAAATTTCCATACGAAAGGAATATTTCTATACGCCAGGAAAATTTCTATACGTCAAGAAAATTTATATAAGCCAGGAAAATTTCTATACCTCAGGAAAATTTATATAAGCCAGGAAAATATCTATACGTCAGGAAAAATTCTAAAAGCCAGGAAAATTTGTATACGAGAGGAAAATTTCTCTTTCCGCAAAAATTTCTATAAGTCAGGAAAAATCCATAAGTCGGGAAAATTACGATGTCAGGAAAAATTTCTATAAGTCAGGAAAATTTCCATAAGTCAGGAAAATTTGTATAAGGTGGAAAATTTCCATAAGAAAGGAAAATTTCTATAAGACAGGAAAATTTTCATAAGTCCGGAAAATTTCTATACGCCAGGAAAATTTCTATAAACAAGGTAAATTTCTATACGCCAGGAAAATTTCCATGAGAAAGGAAAATTTAAGACAGGAAAATTTCCGTAAGTCCGGAAAATTTTTATACCTCAGGAAAAATTTTATAAGCCAGGAAAATTGCTATACGTCAGAAAAATTTCTATACGCCAGGAAAATTTCGATAAGACAGGAAAATTTCGATAAGCCAGGAAAATTTCTATACGTCAGGAAAAATACTACTGAACCGATTACAATGAAATTTAGCACGCATATAGAAGGTAACTTGGATTAACACATAGGGTAGGTTTTATCCCGGAAATCCCACGGGAACGGGAACTATGCGGGTTTTCCTTTGAAAACGCGGGCGAAGCCGCGGCCGGAAATCTAGTAATATTATATAATATATGTTTACCTTCCTTCTTTTTCTTTCACCTTAATGATTGACCTTAACGATCGATGCAATAAAAGGACAGGGTGCAACCGGATTTTTGATTTGTACCACACAAGTGGTAAGCTAATTTTTGAAAATATTTGAATGTAAATTCCTTAAAAATAGACGTATTGTACATACACTTAATTTTAATTAGGGGAAAAATAAAACTTAAATTTGAATAAAATAATACTGATTTGTTTTTCATACATTGTTGTATAATACAGTTTTTTGCACTTTTTGTGTGTCTGTACGTAATATCTTACGTATTTGAGGGTTACGCTTTTAAATCTTAAATTAAAACATTTTTTACCGAAATAATTCGCACAGTCACACAAAATTAATGGTCGCCCTAGCTACCATTTCTACAAACATCAATGATGTGTTGAGTTGGCAAAACGTTTGACAAGGACAATTTATTGTTGAGAGACCTCTCGCTCGTACCGCTTTTATTTAGCTTCCGCTTATAAGGAAAAAACTTCAGCACACACAACTTGATGAAAGATGAACTTAAAACTAACAAGGTGATATTACAATTTAGTGTCTATTTGCTAAATGATTGTGTTAGTTATGACTACAAGATGATACATACATTGATTAAAAGATGAAGATACATAAGTATAAGATTAAGATACATTTGTTCTTTACGATAGGGTTACAAGATTAAGTTACAATTGTTTTTAATTATAGCGTTACAGAGATTCACTTAAGTTGGGAAGGGAAAACACTCGAAAGATTGGCGACGAGGCTTGGTCATGTTTATTTACGCGCACATCACACTCGCTAACACTTATCACACAATCACTTGTCACCGGGGTTGGAGGTGGCCGGGCGGGGACTGCGACGCTGGTCGCAGCCTCCACCGCCGGCTCTGCTGAAGCTCGTCGACGACACAGCTGTCTCCAATACGTTATTATTGCCACAACAACCAGAATTCCAATTAACACATATATTATGAAGTAATGATGAATGTCGTGATACGACAACTTCGTGCCCAATGGTTCACTCAGTTTTAGGAGGTCAATTTTTCTTTTTATTTCGTCAAATTGCTTAATGTCTTCCGAAATGTTTGTATTGAGATCCTGGAGCCTTAGACAAAGTAACAATTATAAAACGATAACGAAGTTAGAAAAGGCAAAAATGTATGGGATTGACAGACGCCGCGTTAGATCACGTGGTCTATCTAATGTCAATCCCATACATTTTTCCTTTTCTAACTTCGTTATCGTTTTTTAATTGTTACTTTGTCTAAGGCCCCTGGTCTGTTAATTTGGAGATCGATATATTTATAAGATGATTTATTGGAGCAATTTCTATTGCCACAAACTCGGAAGTGGTATTAATGTTGCTCGACAGCTTTTTATGAGAAAAGACTTGAAAATCTTTAGTTTTAATAGTACAACCCTCCATAACGCTTAACAAACCCGCTTTTGTTACCTTTGTAGAGGTTATTTTATCAGCACAGATAAATTTTATGTTGCATTCATTACAACAAAAATAATAATATACATTAGAGGTCGATAATTCTTGCCAACGATTCGTACAAGGTAATAATGTTGTTTGACAAATTCTCGTATTAGGAATTCTCTTACATAAATCATGATCATCTATTAAATGTCGAATAGGATTTCTGATGTGACAAAACATAGTAGTAGGATTCTGGCTCAAACATGCTTTAAAATCGCTTTCCGAGATCGTTATATAAGAGTCCTTTTGTATGTTGATAGCCGCTAAATTAGAGGTCGGTATCACGTTCACCATGCTGCCGTTTGAAATACGTGGGATAGAAATGAGATTAAATATTTCATACATATTTCTTTCCACCAAAAGTATTTTAATTTCAATAATTAAGTATTTTTTAGTGTTCTTGGCTCTGACTTTTAGTAAACTATAGACATCTTGAAAATGTAAATTATCAACAGGCAACGCCAAATCGTTGGGTAGTTGAGTAGATATCAAATTTAACTCTGATCTCAGCTGTTTTGGAAATAACAAATGAAAGTCTAATTTGCCACCGTAAATATCCGTCACAGTATCTAAAATGAAGTCTTGCATTCTTCTAAGTTTGTATAATAAGTTGTTAGTTATAAGCGCCGAGGATATAAAATCGGAGATAAGAGATGCGTTTTGTAGTTTTTATTTAAAGATTTGGTTTGACTTTTCAAGGTAATTAAGTCTCTGGTTAATTATTTTATGTTGTGTAATCATTGTTTGTTCCATTCTTTTCATTAGATTTAATTCAGCTTCCACGATTGAAGTTTGATTTTTCCATAATTTAAATAAGTGATTTTCATTTTCTCTTAAAAGGTCGATATCGTTTTCATATTTTTCTGCAAATCTCTGATCTAATAATCCAAATAAACTGTTAGCAACGTAGCCTACTCCGTCTATTAAACCACGACGCGGGCGCTTAGCTCCCATATCAAATGAATCACTCATAAATAAAATGTTATTATAATATTCCAATTCGCCGAACTCGTGCTTAAGCTGTAATAGTATAGCGTCGCATTGTGTTAGTTGTTCTCTTATCATGGGACATATTGTTTTGAGATATTGTATGTCTTTTACGAGTGCGGCCGTTCCTTCTTGATAAGGATATTTATCATAATAAACTATTAGCTTCCAATCGTCTCTAACCAGTCGCATGTTCGTTAATTTGTCAAAATAAATACTGTTGTTATTTAATGGTGTATACGTAAACTGTGCGTGACACGAACTTATTATTGAGAGGAAAAATAATGTTAACGATAACACCATAGCGGAGAAGGAGATGCCACGGGGATTCTTTGTTTTCGAGATTTTAATTTCTTCCTTATCATAGTCGGTAGATTCATTAATTGTATTTGTATTTGTAGGTAATAGTGATAGCTTAACAATAGGTCGTTTCATGTATCCATTTTTGGTTTTAAGAGTGACAACCCTCACAAGGCCGTCACTTCCGGGATGTAGTTGTACGACTCGCCCTAAAGCTCATTTTCCGGGCGGCAAGTTTTCATCCTTTATGATGACTATATCGTTCAACTTCAGATCTGTTTGAGGTTGTTTCCATTTGGATCTTATAGATAGTTGCGTGAGATATTCATTCTTCCATTTAACCCAAACGTCCTGATAGATTTTCTGAGTTAAGTGCCATCGAGTTCTTAGATCATTTTCTGTATCAAAAATAGTTAGATTAGGGCCGCTTGCTAGGAAATGGGCCGGTGTTAAATAGTCTAGGTTATCGGGGTCTTCTGTCAACGGGCAAAGCGGTCTTGAATTCAAACAAGCTTCAAGTTGAGATAACAGGGTCGAATATTCTTCAAAGGTGAGTTTTTGTTCGCCAATGACTCGTTTAAGATGATGTTTGAGGCTTTTCACCGCAGTATCCGGCTCGAAGGACCAATGTTGCGGGAGGTTTTGGGGTAAATTATAAGATTGAGATTTGAGATAAATTGAGATATTTATTATTAATTCACTATAATGGGATGAGATGAGATGATGTAGCTCCGCCCGGTACGGAATCCGACTGCGAACTGAACTTATTGTGTGGTAAAATAATAATTAATATACATTATAATAAAATATGCAACATCGACGCATTGCATTCCGGGAACATGTATTGTCTGTACGATTAGGTAATCGTACAACTACCAATTCCACTAAAAGCTAAAGCCATATGGATATATGTCTAACACCTTGCCTAACGTATGCATGTCAAACATGGCCCTTTTCAAAAAAAGCATTTAAATAGAATAAGCATCTGTCAACGAGGCATGGAACGAAGCTTTATGAATATTAAAGATAAAGATAGAATACGAAATAGTTATATAAGAAAAAGAACGAAAGCTCAAGATGCAGTAAAGTATGTCTGTAAATTGAAGTGGAAATGGGCAGGTCACCTGTGCAGATTGAGAGATGACAGATGGTCACATTCGGTAATAAATTGAATGAAAGAAAGAAAGAAATAAATAAATTTAAATTGGACACCTTTATATAAAAAGCGTAAAAGGGGAAGACCAATCACACGATGGAGTGATGATATAAAAAATCACGCAGGTGCCCTTTGGACTAGATTAGCTAAGAACAGGGATGAGTGGAAGAAATTGGAGGAGGCTTTTACCGCAAAAAGCGGTCCTTATTATATTTAATTACATACTATCTTTCTAATTTACTAACACTTAATTTAAAATTAAAAAAAAATTGTTACAGAGAAATATGAATAATGTTAATACTAAACACACTAACAACAAATAAAATTTGTAATTAGATATAAGTAAAGGAATGAATAAAGGCTGTATTTATTTTATTTATCTTATTTTATCAAAACAAATATTTTTTGGTGAACCGTCTAGTTAATAGTGTAACGTCTTTGATGTTAGACTACTCGTATCTCAGAACAGAAAAAGAGGTTTGAAGGGTGGGCGGGGCAGGCGCACACTCATATTTTAAAACACTCAGATTATGAGCATTCTTATGCATTCTCTGTTTCTTATCAGTCACTTTTACTTAGCACAACACAGATTTTTCTGAATCGCAATTACGTCACAATGACAAACGGACACAGTCTCATACTAAGCGAGCGATCGCGCTTTATAAGACTTCCATAATGATTAAATCGAGGTAAATAGCGTCAGAAAAGCGCGACACGAGTTCCAATACAAATCAGTCACTATTTCCTTCATAACCTCTTTGATCTGTTCCGGGCTCGCGGAGCGGACCCTAGCTCGCTCGCAACGGTCGGTCGGCTTGCAGGAACATCAAGGTGGTGGGGCGGCCGTCCAACATGCCGCAGGCGCAGGCCGTCATCGACGAGATCCAGGAGGAGGCCAAGCAGTACAACCGCATCTACGTGGCCTCCGTGCACCCCGAGCTCACCGAAGACGACATTAAGAAGTGAGCCCCGCATATCGAACGCCCACATACATAATATACATATACATACAAAGAGCTCTAAAATATAGGTTTCACGATTTATTTTTTTCCCTTTTTAACCGACTTCAAACAAAAGGAGGAGGTTCTCAATTCAGCCGGTATATATTTTTTTTAGGTAAGTACACCGATTGCGCCGAGGTTTCTGAACTGATTTGAGTGATTCTTATTTTGATTCATGCGGAATAGTTTCGAATTAGTCCCATAAAAAATTGATTCGGATATTTGATGATGGAATCGGAACGTGGCCATAGGAACTCAGTAATTAATTGACTCAACTCTATCGAGTTTGGGCTTGTTTGATTCGTGTTGAAAAATACACTAATAAAAATAACTAGGTACGTTATAATAGGTTTGAAGTCGGTGCCAAGCACTAAGCGCTTAGTATTAAGCCCGTGCACCGACTTCAAACCTATTTAGTAAATAGCACATCTAAATAATATGTAGTAATTCATAATATGAAATCTTTTTTATTCTTTACTTTTCCGTTTTTGAAGTCGGTTGTTTTTAACGTAGTTATTTTTACGCTGATGAAATCGCGATGACTATGTTCCGTCTCTGAAGACACACACGCGCCACATAAATCTATCACCGTCATCACGTCATTTGTGCAAGAGAGTAACGAGCATCGAGCCCCCCGTAGAGCGTCACGGAACGTAACGCAGCCTCTGTGTGTTGCAGCGTGTTCGAGGCGTTCGGGCCGATCACGTACTGCAAGCTGGCGCACGGCACGTCGGCGCACAAGCACAAGGGCTACGGCTTCATCGAGTACGCCACGCTGCCGGCCGCGCTCGAGGCCATCGCCTCCATGAACCTGTTCGACCTCGGAGGTGAGGCCCGATGCGCTGACGTTACTCGTGTCGATTATTATTGGTTTTGAAGTGAAACTTCCTTAAGCGCCTCTAGAGTAAAATTTCAAGGTCGCGTCGCGGCAAAACCGTCTCACGGAGTGAGGCTAGGATTTCGGTATCTTTGAATCTTTATTTATTTATTTCATTGAGGATCCTCCACTTCATAAATTAAATTCGTATTTTGCGATAGAAGTTTCACTTCTGACACTTTGTTATTTTACGTCGACCGCTCGTCGCCGCCGTTCTCACTCGGGCGTCGCTCGCAGGGCAGTACTTGCGCGTGGGGCGCGCCATCACGCCGCCCAACGCGCTGTTGGGGCCGCCCGCCACGTGCGCCATGCCCACCGCGGCCGCCGTCGCCGCCGCCGCCGCCACCGCCAAGATCCAGGCCATGGACGCCGTCGCCAGCAACGCCGTGGCGCTCGGGCTCACCAAGCTCAACGCGCTCGGCGTGCCGCCCGCGGCCGCGCTGCCCACGCTGGCCGCCGCGCTGCCCGTGGCGCTGCCCGCGCTGCCCGCGCTGCCCGCGCCCGCCATCCCGCCGCCCGGCGTGGTGATCCCGGCGCCGGCGCCCGCGCCCGCGCCCGGCCCGCCCGCGGCCGACGCCGACGGCGGGCAGGCGGCGCTGCAGCGCAAGCTGCTGGACAGCTCGCCGGACACGCTGCAGCAGCAGGAGTCGCTGTCCATCTCGGGGCAGTCGGCGCGGCACCTGGTGATGCAGCGCCTGATGCGGCGGCGCGCGTCGCGCACGCTGCTGCTGCGCAACATGGTGTCGCCGCGCGAGGTGGACGACGCGCTGCACCACGAGATCCGCGACGAGTGCGGCAAGTGGGGCCGCGTGCGACGCGTCGTCATCTACAACGAGCGGCAGAGCGAGGCCGACGACCCGGCGCGCGCGCACGTCAAGATCTTCGTCGAGTTCGCCGAGCCCGACGGTAAGGGAAACTTGAGAATTCACCCTGCATCATAATTTAAATTAAATGGTTCTAGCTGGGAATCGAACCCGTTGATTTTGAAAAAAAAAAACACCTATAATATTATTAAATCCATAATCGATAGTGTGGATATGTCGTGGCCATATCGTAGATTTGCTCATTTCATGAAATGGCCAATTTAGTTTGGCCAGATCGTTAAATCGTCAACGTTTCACGATTTGGTCATCCACATTTGGCCAGATCGTCGATCTGGCCAAACGTGGATGGCCATTTCACGAAATGCGATCATTTTGGTTTCTTTTTTAAAAAGCGATTCGCTTCTGGCACTCGCCGGCCGCTGCCGCGGCACGCTCGCTTTGCTCGCTCGGCTCGTGCGTTGTTTATTAAAGTCTAACCTAACCTAACCTAACTGTTTTCTATTGAAAAAAACCATTCGCTTCTGGTATTCGCCGGCGCTACCGCGGCACTAACTTAAATGACAATAAACAAGTTCTTAAAATATTCTGAATTTTTTAATGTTTTATGGACTCTCTAAGATATTTTATACGATCTGGCCAAATGTCGATGACCAAATCGTGAAACGTTGACGATTTAACGATCTGGCCAAACTAAATTGGCCATTTCATGAAATGAGCAAATCTACGATATGGCCACGACAGATACACTAGTATATGTATATCGAAAATCGAAAAAAATCTAGAATCTCTAATTACATACAGAAAGCGTTATAATTTAAAACTTAATCGCTATCTCTCCATCGTACAAAACGTTATTAAATATTTACGGTGACGGTACATTAAGGATACCAGCAGGCCGAGACAAATGGCAGACGAATAAAATAACGCTAAGGAATAGAAACTGCTATCGCTGATTATTGACAAATCTTGCTCTATCTATAAACTATTTTATTTTTTACTTTACCAAATTTTGTACTTTTGTTGATTTATCTAGCCTACAAATGAAAAAGTATTATCCTTTTTATGATTTTATATGCCTTCTGTTTCAATTATTTAAAAATCTATTTCTACCATCTTTTTGTTTTTCATATATTGTGAGTGATATGTCTCACAGACTTTGATCTAATAAAAGAAAATTAAATGTAAGTACTACAACTTTATTTTACGATCTTCTCATAGAACGAGCGGTTTTGCCAATATTTTGCTTCAAACGGGAGCAAAACTAAAAATTTCAAATTTTCGGGAAAATCGGACCATCTTTGAAGGGCCACAGCTTAGTTATTATAAGGTTAAGAGAGCTGCAGTTAAGCTTAAATATTTGCAAATTTAATTAGCTTTGAGCAGTAAACACAACTTATTCGAAGTTGCAAATTGAGATTTACATCACCCTAACTGATCCAAACAACATACCAAAATTGCAGCACTACTGCAGCATGCTTTGCGAATTTAATGTTAACTTCCACCGACTTATCACCAGAACGACAGGAAATTTTATTTTAATTGTGTTTTGCACAATTTTGTTAAATTTCGACTGGATGAAAATTTTGTTCGTGGTCGTCTTCGTCGTCGGTAGGGTGACTTAATCCTTAGCGAAACATCATACGCTCATGTCAATTAGCATCGATAGCGGTTTCTATTCCTTTGACGTTCGTCTCGGCCCTCAGTAATCCGAAAGCGATCTCTTAGCGAGTCCCGAGCGTGTAAATTATATTATTATATAGAGCGTGTTGCTCTTTTCTGTAATATAATGGGAACATCTGCACCGTGTCGTGTCCGCAGAGGCTCACGCGGCGGCGGCGGCGCTGGAGGGGCGCTACTTCGGCGGCCGCACCGTGCGCGCCGCGCTCTACGACCAGGACCTGTTCGACCACGGCGACCTGTCGGCCTGACGCTTCGTCTAATATACCAATACGTTTATACGTCTGTCTTTTATTGAACACTTGCCCCATCGTACCGATGTCCTTTATAAGTTCAAGCAAATAAACGAACTCTTCAGGTTCATAATATAAGAAGAGATATACATAAACCACCTTCAAAATTAAAAAACAATGAAGACAAATCGAAATCATCAAATTCACATAACTACCTAAAAGTGTATGTAGTGTAAAGTGTGTGTCCACGTATCTCGATGACTTTTTAGTTATTGTGTCATCGAGATACGTGAAATTCCATCAACATAAGTCCCCGTAAAAGATAAGTAATAACTTTATTACTTATATTATACTATTATTTTTTAATAATTAATTATAGTAAACTAATGTTTTTAGTGGGTTATTTCATATTTGTTACACTTTTAGGTAGTTATGTGAATTTGATGATATGATAGTTATTTTTAAATGTGTCTGGCAAGATGTAAGAACCATGAAAACTGTCCGGCTCCTTAGGTACCATCTTTTTATAGGTCCCCAAGTAACATATATAAAATTTAGCTTTTAAACTATAATGAAAGTTAGGTACTATTTTATACACCTTTACTACCTGTTTCCTGCCAAAGTAACCACAACCCAAACTTGATAGTCGCTGGTCGTTCTTATCTGTATAGGAGACATATACAGAGAAACTTTCAACTTTCCTAAAAAAAGGAAAGTCTGGCCGTCGTGGGCTCTTGGATTATTACGACAATAATTATGAAAAGACATCTATAATGACGGCCGATCATAGATATTTAAAGTGGATTCATTTTAATAGGTAACATTTGACATCTATCAGTTTTATCTTCATAGAGAAGTGACCTGCTTAAAAACATCGATTGAAGTGAATTAATCGATACGGACTTGAAAAATATATAGGTAACTAGCGGTCCGCCTCGGTTTCGCCCTAGGTACATGTTTATGTTTTCTCTCCATAAAAACCATCCTCGTACTTCAAGGAATATTAAAAAAAATACGAAATCGGTTCAGCCGTTCTCGAGTTATGAGCTTACCAACACATTTTGCGATTAATTTTTAGTATACTTATTATAGATAGATTAAAGGAATAATACATAAATTCTTTTTAATTATGATCAAAGCGCATTTATTAATAAATAGTGATATTTATTTTCAGATAATCATCATTGCTTTCAATTTTTAGAGTAACATTTTTTTTTTAATCTTATTTTATTTGGGGATTTTGTCCTAAAGGACGATGACAATCCCATCGTACCTTGTACAAATTCTTAACAACAAACTATATTAACTATATTTTAAATTTAAAATGACTCTAAGGCCCTCTACACTATTGTGATTGCTTCTACTCGCCCAACGCTGCCCATTCTGAAGAGGGTCCATTACATATTTTAGTTACTGAAAGTGGGACATTTATAATTATTGAGGGTGATTAAAAAAATTGTAGTTAATTTCAGTAGTAATTGTCCAAGCCTGGTTTTTACATGAACATTCAAATCAAATAAAATCAAATTATCTTTATTTGCGGAATGTACTTATAAAGATGTTAGGTAGGTACGACAAATTATAATATAGCTTCTTTATACATTCTGCTCGTAGTTTAGCGTGCAAATATCATTATAGATTACTAATGATTGGCATTATAGATCAAACCGACAAATCAGACTAAAAACATAATATTGCCAACAGTGGGCTGATAATATTGTTGAAAAGATAGAGAGAGAGAGATGTTTTTGATTGAGGAAGGATCGTTGATTAGGTTTTAGGGAACATTGGTAAAAAATTGGGTTAGTAACTAGGTAAAGGTTTATTTAGTAATGTCTTCTTGTATTTGATTTGACAGGAGTAGTAGACATTTAGAAGTGCGTGGTCACGCTTGCAAGTCCGTTAAAATCACACTTAAATTTCGTATAAAATATTTATATATTTCTAAATATTAATTACACGCTGTCACATATCAGCGCTACCCAACGCCATAGGTATCTAACGTCGCAACGTGGTTCGCGGGAACATCACGCTCGCACTATATGTTTTTAGGCCCGAAAAAGTGACATTCTTGTTTTATTGGAAATATCTAAGGAGCTTCTCTTTTTAAATGCACGAGTAGAACACCCAGTTTTATTTCAAAAACACGATTTTTAAAAAAATATTTAAAATATTTAGTCCATTGAAATGTTACATTTTTTAGGCCTGACCTTGCGTTTTTTAGAGGACGCAATTTTATTTTTTTGATGTGTAGGGGGGGTCAGTGTGAAGCTAAAACCAAGTTTGTGGGGTCGCCACCCTTGTCCCATGGCCGCCATCTTGAAAATAGCGGTTGAAATGGTTTTAACGATATATCTCTTAAACTATTTATCTGATAATAAAACAATGTGAACATTATTTGTTGCAAATTAAATTCTCTACAACTTTGATTCAGTAACTTTTCGTCGTAGAACTATAGATAAAAAAGTTATAAGCGAAAATGTTCAGAAATTAGAGCTATTTATATTTTTCAATAAAACTTTTTTTTTATCATTTTACGAAGAAATGATATAAGACTATTTTTGTAGATTGTTTTTCGAGGAACAACTTTTATATACAACATTTTTTCATTACGTCAATAGCTAAGGTTTTACAGCGCTCAGAAGTGAGTACTATTTTTCAGTAGTAACTATACATAATATATTGGCTATTGGCTCTTTTCCCAGACTCCACAACAATGGAAGCACACTGCAGAACATTTCAGCCCTGCTTTTCGACGTAAAAAAAAAACGCACTTCCAGACTCTACCTCCTGGGTGGTGGGGAAAAGGTTCAATAATCAATTATTAATAATATTGTAAAATGAATTATTAAAAATATTATAATAACAAAAATAAAATAATTACTGGTGACAAATTATTATTAGTACACACATAATATATCGTATTCTGTATAGTAAAGAGTACTTAAAATAGTACTCACTTCGGAGGGCTGTAAAACCTTAGCTATTTACTTAATGAAAAAATGTTGTAAATAAAAGTTGTTCTTCGAAAAACAATCTACAAAAATGGTCTGATATAATTTCTTCGTAAACTTATAAAAAAAAAGTTTTATTGAAAAATATAAACATCTCTAATTTCTGAACATTTTCGCTTATAACTTTTTTGTTTATAGTTCTACGACAAGAAGTTACTGAACCTAAGTTGTAGAGAATTTAATTTGCAACGAATAATGTTAACATTGTTTTATTATCAGATAAATAGTTTAAGAGATATATCTTAAAAACAATTTCAACCGCTATTTTCAAGATGGCGGCCGTGGGACAAGGGTGGCGACCCCACAAACTTGGTGATAGCTTCACACTGACCCTCCCTACACATCAAAAAAATAAATCAAATTGCGTCCTCTAAAAAACGCAACCCCAAATGTAACTTTTCAATGAACTAATTGGAATTTTCGCGGCCGAATGAGCTAAATAAATTCGTATAAAAAAAATAGATACACTAGATAATTTATTATGTTGCTAATATATGTAGTGATTACAGGCGCAAATTATCCCTTTTTGAAATTTTCGATATTGTCGATAGAGGCGAAAGTATTGTAATTTTTATTGATTTTCGTTTTTATTTTTTTATATTATATGCAGGCGTTAGTAGAAGCTCTGTTTAGTACCAAAAGAAGCCTTGAACTGAGGTCTACATGTGACAAAAATACCACATTCTAACCACGAAGTTATTACGAGATATAGATTTTCAAAGAATTCAATGTCAGGGTTGTCCTTAGTAAAGAAAAAGTCAAAGCTGTTTTTAACAATTATATATATCATCTATCTATTACCAAGTTTTTGTTTATGTTTTAAGTCGTTAGTTATAGTCGATATTTTAATATTATTCAATACTAGCGACCCGCCCCGGCTTCGCACGGGTGCAATGCTGATACTAAATACACTACAAAAAACTGTGAACGTTTTATATAAAAACATAGCGACCCGCTCCGACTTCGTACGGGTATAAAATATATAGCCGGGCGGCCGCGCGGCCGGCCGCCGCAAACGCTACGTCCCGCAATTTTTAAATCTGTAATATCTTCGAAAATATTCACTTAAATCATACGGTGTAAAGGGCCATATAGATCTATATTAAATGAACAATGTATTCAAGGTATTTAATTGGTTAAGGATTAATGCTGTATTGGTTAAAATCGCATCGAAAATTAGCCATTATTTGTCGTAAAAAGTAAATGACAAAAAAAAGTTATTGTGGGTTATCCATAAGAGATAGACATATACCATCGCGGACTTTTCTGTAGACCATTTCAATGTGTATAATACTTAGTACATTATTTTCATAAAACTCGCAGGGTTCAGCCTGCGTTTGCAATGTTTTTACGACATCACATTAGAAACCTCAAAAATAACAGTACTTCTCCACTATTTAATGGATGTTATTATACATATAAACCTTCCTCTTGAATCACTCTATCTATTAAAAAAAACCGCATCAAAATCCGTTGCGTAGTTTCAAAGATTTAAGCGTACAAAGGGACATAGGGACATAAGGACATAGGGACATAGGGACAGGGAAAGCGACTTTGTTTTATACTATGTAGTGATATTATTATAGGTAGGTAATCCTTATGATATGTAATTAATTAACTGAATAAAAAAAATATCTTAGATTTTTAAGACAATTCAATAATATTAAATTAATAAAATTTAATCTCCTTTTTGTCAATATTTCGAGCATTGATCATAGTAATCTCATTAAAAGTCAAACGGAATTAACGGTAAAAATAGTGACAACCCTATCTTTGCAATCTTTGAAAATCTATATCTCGTAATAACTTCGTGGTTAGAATGTGGTATCTTTGTCACATGTAGACCTCAGTTCAAGGCTTCTTTTGGTACTTAACAGAGCTTCTACTAACGCCTGCATATAATATAAAAAAATAAAAACGAAAATCAATAAAAATTACAATACTTTCGCCTCTAAAAATCAAATCAAAACTAAAATCCAAAATAGCGCCGACGAAAATTTGACATTTCGTCACGGGTGTCATTTTCATGGTTTTTGGGGTAGCTATTAACCAATATGAGGTCAAAACTAAAATCCAAGATGGCGCCGACGAAAATTTTACATCTTTTCGTCACGGGTGTCATTTTCATGGTTTTTGGGGTAGCTATTAACCAATATGAGGTCAAAACTAAAATCCAAGATGGCGCCGACAAAAATTTTACATCTTTTCGTCATGGGTGTCATTTTCATGGTTTCTGGAGTAGCTATTAACCAATATGAGATCAAAACTAAAATCCACGATGGTGTCGACGAAAATTTTACATCTTTTCGGCATGGGTGTCATTCATTGTCATTCCTGCTACTGAGAGCGGTGCGCCGGACCACGCCTTATGTAGCGCTGAGACTACACTCGCATACTCGTATTATCAGCAATGACAATTACAAAATATTATGGATTGTAAACGTAAGCAGTGGTACGGGTACGCACTTGTTATATAGTTTGTCAAACGAGTCGTGTCTTTTGAAAAAGGAGGCAAAATTGTGGTATAACCGTTTTGCTTCTACTAAGTACTATTATAGGTATTTTCTATAATAGATTTACTTATCATTATTGAAAATAACATGCTTCTGACACTACTTTCAATAGGTCTCGTCCTTCACTCAAAATACCAAAATACCAAGTTAAAACTAGCTAAAAGCTCAGGCTAAAAGCAAAGTTCTGACACATAATAATGCTGCCATAATATAAAGACCACTGACACAACTCGCTTGACAGACTATGTAATTAATTCGACATTTCCATTTCGATTAGATTATTAGTATCTAGTATTAACCCATTGAGCCCCAAGCGGCCCGATCGGTCCCAGACACAATAGATTTTCTATTGTGTCTGTGGTTCCGGGGCCTGAGTTATAACTATTACAATTCCACAGAAAACATTTTACTGTTCTGTGTACAATTTAATCATATTATTATACCAATTATACATAATATATATTTATAGACCAGGGTCGATAATTTTTGAAACAAAAAAAAATAGTAGTAGGATGAAACCCATTAGAAAAGGAGGGGAATGTGATAAAAATTAAAGGAAAAATAAATTACAGACAATCCGAGTTCGGGAAGTGGGAGGGGGGGAGCTTTTAAGGCTAAAAAAAGGTTTTTCTTAAATTCCGACAAAACTACAAGTCCTATGGATAAAAGTTCAATGGCAAAGTTGTAGGTAAGTAATAAAAAGTTCTACAACTTTTGTATTCGCAATTTTTTCACATAACCTCAAAATTTAGGTGAAAAATTCAAAAAACCAAGTTTTTGGTTTTTTATTTATATCTTTTTAAAAAAAAAAATTTTTTTCTACGATATTTGGTGAAAACTTACCTAATTATGTCCCAAATACACTGTAATTTATTTGATTGAAAATATTTATTTTTTCGCCTTATTTTAACTTAATACCAAAAAAATAACCTAATTTTCAATCGAAAATTCTGACGTCAAAATATCAGCTTTTTTCAAAAAGTTTGGGGGCTTTTTGTTCGTTGAAATATCTAGTTTCTGATAGTGTAAAATATAATATACATTACCATAGTAAATTTACTCAGAAAATGCATACAAACAGTGTGATAATGAGCTTTTACTAAATCAGGTATGCAATTTTTAAGCACAATGAATTTAAAAATTAAATTAATTAGACTCTCAATTAATGAAATCAATTTAGTAATAACGTGACTATGTTGGCCTATATTAGAATCAGATAGAGGATTGTGCAATAGGACATGCACATGCTATCCGAGGATGTGCTACCCACTCCTGCACCGTTGAGATACTGAGGTGAGATACTTAGATACTGACTACTGAGGTTTTTGGATAGAAAAGGTCAGGAAAAGGTACTTACGGTAATTGGTAATGGAACATGCAATCATTTAAAGTCACAGCCAATAAAAGCAATTATAATAAGAGCAGCTGACAGGCCCTTTTCCCCTCTCGGCTGCACCCCACCGATTTGCTGTTTAAACTAATAAATTATATAGAATAATCTTGTTATTGTTTATTATCTACTTCTTCTTTCATATAATAATAAAGTCACTTTTTCTTTGCTGAGAAATAATATGCAAATATAATTGAATAATGCGACTGTTATAACCGATTTAATGTGTTGCATTTTTGTGTCAAGATACTGACACAAAATTTTGGGTTAAGTACTGAAGACGCTGTTACAGCTCTGACGTCTTTAATCGTTAATCAAGTAGATGTAGGAAACAAATGTCTAACTGTATTTCTAGATATAAAAAAAGCATTTGATAGTGTCTCTATCCCCATCCTTGTGCAGAAGCTAGAGCAAATCGGTATACGAGGTACTTCTTTAAACCTATTTCGGAGTTACCTCACAGATCGTAGACAAAGGGTCAAGATAGCGGAGCATTTTAGTGATGATTCTAAGGTATTTTATGGTTTTCCGCAGGGGAGTGTATTGGGACCAACCCTCTTTTTGCTTTACGTTAATTCATTATGTGATATGTCTTTAACAAATGGATATGTGTTCTCATATGCAGACGATACAGCTGTTGTATTTTGTGGAAGAGATTGGGAAGAAGTACAAAATAGTGCTGAAATTGGTTTGGCTAAAATCGCACAATGGTTAGAAATGCATCTCTTGACTCTTAATATAGCTAAAACCAACTACATCTGCTTTGCTAATTACATTAGAAATCAACCTAATATTAATATAAAAATTCATTCTTGCCCTAACCGTGATAAATTAAACTGTTCATGTCAACAAATCACTAAAGTATCTAGCACAAAATATCTTGGAGTAATCATAGACGAACGTTTGTCGTGGCATCTCCATCTAGAACTCCTCATGACAAGGACTAGAAAGTTTATATGGTTCTTCAAGACCCTAAGACATGTCGCAACTACAGATTTGCTGAAAATAGTATATGTGTCACTTGTTCAATCGGTGCTTACATATTGTATTACCGTATGGGGAGGGGCTACCAAAACAAAATTTCTAGATCTAGAGAGGGCACAAAGATCTTTACTTAAGGTTATCCATTTTAAACCTTATAGATTTCCGACTCAAGAATTATATTCGGTGTGTGATGTTCTTACAGTTCGAAAGCTTTACATATTAAATATTGTTCTGAAACAACACAAAAGTTTAAAATATGATCCTAAACTTGATAATAGAAGGAGAAAAACATGTGTCGTTCCCAATGTACTTGTTAAAACCGCATATGCTCGAAGACAACAGGCTAAACAATCTTCTTGCCTATACAACTTAATAAATAAGGCCTTAAATATATATCCTAAAACAACGAAGGAGTGTAAATTGCAACTAATTAAATGGTTAAAATATAAAAATTATGAGGAAATAGAAGAAATATTAAAATTAAATAAAATAAATTAAAATAAAGCAACATATTATATAATATACACATTACACACACACTCTCTCACATACACACACGCACATTCACACACCCACACACACACCAACACATACACACACTTGTTCTGTTCCCTATAATACCTATATCTAAATAGTTTTTACATATTTCTCTTTATATAAGAAAATGTTATTCGTGTAACACTTAAACATAATGTACTGTCGGAAGAGCGAGATGTCCTAACACAAGCATTTAATTGCTTAAAAGGATGTCTCAATGACTGTAAAAAATTGTAATCATATTTGTTACAGAATAAATATTTTTGATTTTGATTTTTTGATTTTGATTTGTATGGCGGTTCTACAGGGGTCTTAGTACGCAATGACAAAGAAAAATGATGGTCACCGGCGGCCCAGTCGCGTGGGTCGGACTGTCGAACTCGTTACTCGTCGGATAATAAAAAAGAATTAGGTGGTAGTGCTTAATCACCATCCTGCAGCCATTTACGAAAATCGTCATGTCACTTTTCGGACGGTTCCAAATGGTCGCCATACCGCCGAAAATCAGCAAATTGTTCCGTTTATTCCTTTTGAGGTTCGGAACCCTAAAAACATGTCAACTTCATATAAATTTATTCAAAAATGATAATCATTAACTTATCCTAATTAGGTTGAAATTACTAGCGCTTAATTTTTCCGAAAGGCCGCACGAAGGCTGCGAGTGGCGACTAGTATATATTAATATATATAATATTATTATATTGTGGATTAATTGTAGGTGAAATTATATAAAAAGTATGGTAGAAAATGGTATTTTTATCAGCCGTAACTTGGCTGTAACCTATGCTCTACCCTAAACAAATTTTCATTAACAAAAGCGCGCTAAGTGATCACGCAACGTGACTACAGCCTGTGCTACAGCTACAGCTGACCGCTCACGATAATAATATTGTGAACAAATCATTTAAGAAAACGAAATTATATTTATGTTTTTGTACATGCTTATTGTTTATATAAAAAATGTGTTTTTGCAATTGCACAATAATAGTAGGTAGGTACATTAAGAAAAATATTTTTGGAAACTTAAATTCGTATATTTGTAAGTATAACGTTCTATAATATTTTATGATTTAATTTCGTTTAAGCTACCCGTCAAAATATTGTTGAATGTTTATTATCGTAAATCGTGGCTCACTTGCAGCGCGTAAACAATGCCGGCTACGTTTTCATTGTTGTGGTGTCGGCGAGAGGCGAGCGCTCGGTGCGGTGCCCGCATGGCGCGGCGCGCGGCCGTCCTCGGCGAGGGTGCGTAAACAAACACGCAGGCGTACGCGCAGCGCACGTGGGGCTAGCGCAGCTCCCCGGCCCTGTGCTGTGGGGTGTGGGGGCCCGACGCGCCCCGAGCGCTGCTGCGCTGCTAGTGCGTGTTCAGTTTAGCCGCGGATTGCGTGTGCGGTGTGCGAGTGTAGTAGCTAGCGAGGCGCGGGAACGCGCGCGCGCATGAGGGTCGCGAGCGGATTACGCGACCGCTGATAAATGTTGATGGAAATCGATAGTCAAGGTGCGTTCTTATTGATGTAAACGTAGCTGTGATTAATTAGTTGAAATTATAAGCCTTTATTAAAAGATAAGTAGACATTGTTTGTATTTGTTTATAAGATAATTGTTATCATTCTTATCGCACTCTCTTCTATCACCTACTACACAACGACGTGTTGCGGGCTATAAACTGTAAATGTACTCGTTTTCTATTTGCACATCTCATCTAATAAAACGTAACGCGACTTTCCATTCTCTACTATTATTGCTTGTTAAAGTGAAACTTTTATTACATCGTCTCAAACTTTTTGGTCTGTGTAGCGCATGTCGCGTGTATCGCGGCTGCCGAGTAGGTATACCTACTCGGCAGCCGACCGACACGCGACATGCGCTACACAAAGCAGTGTTCGGAACCGTTCGAACAGTTTCACTTTTACCGTGGTTTCATAAAACCACACAACATTTTTTTTTAAACAATTTATATGTTTATCATTTTTTATTAAATAATAATGTTCGTAACTATAACTTACATAGGTAGCGGTTTGAAAGAGAATGTTAAAAAACCGACCAAGTGCGAGTCGGACTCGCACACGACGGGTTATATACATAGTACGTATGCGGACCCTTAATATATACCTATTTTTTAATTTTTAGTATTTGTTGTTATAGCGGCAACGGAAATACATCATTTGTGAAAATTTAAGCTTTCTAGCTATCACGGTTTATGAGATACAGCCTGTATTCAGACAGACAGACAGCGGAGGCTTAGTACCTATGTTTTATGTTATGCGTTTTACCCTTTGGGTATGGAACCCTAAAATACGATACAAATTGGAAACTGCATTGTTTCGGGATTGGTTAAAATATGATAATTAAACAGAAAACAATTTTAAATAAATAATAAATATTAACCTTTACAACTAAATTAATAAGTAATGAACCTTAATATTTTTCCAAGGACCATATCGACTGCGAAAATTTTGACGAATCGATGCTTTATTTCTTGTGACGATCTGCTCCATTACAAAAAACCACCATGCACCCGAATAAACTATACACCATCTATACACTATACAGAATACAAAAAAAAAAAAAATACAAGGTGCAGATTAAGCTTTCGTATGCTTCAATTAATTAATTATTAGGAGCACTTTATCACTACTAGCGTTCCGCCCGCGGCTACGCCCGCTTTGTCTAAAACCTAATAACTAAAACCTTCCTCGAGAATCACCCTATACCTATCTATTACTTAATTAAAAAATCCGTTGCGTAGTTTTAAAGATTTCAGCCTTTTCAGCATACATAGCGATATAGGGACAGAAAAAGCGACTTTGTTTTACTAGTGACGTAGTGATGGGTGTAAAAATTTATTGATGACATATTTTCATAACTTTTTTAGTTTGCAAGAGATTCTTGACAACATTTTACATGAACATATTCTGGTGGGATTTCATTTGTTTTTGTAAGTTACATTTCTTTATATAGCTTTGTTCCAAATTTTTTGGATTGTGTTTCCTTATTGTGTGTCATTAAAAAAAAAATAATAAAAAAGAAAAGTAAAATATTTTTGTAGTGGTCTACTACAAAAATTGGATTTATGGGAAGAGTAAAACGTGTGTTCTTATTCTATGGAGTACGTAGAACCCAAAATTGTAATATTTGAATGTATTTGCGAGAAGACGAGTATGCCCCAGCCGCGAGCGTGACAAGCGGGACACCGTCAGCTGTTGCGAGCCGCGTGACGAGCCGCGAGCGCGGAATGTGAACACCATGGGCTAATTATAATTTATATCGGCATCTCCTGTAACATTGACGGCTCGAGGGCCGAAGGGTCAGCTACCTCCCAGCGCTGCAAAATAATAAATAAGTCTGTTCTTAGATCTTCAATACTCTTTTAACTGAAATCTCTTTTAATTATTATTGAGGGACAAGCTATTTGTTTGAAAGTTCATATAATTTAAGTTTAAAGTACATTATACGTTAACCGGATTTGCGTCGTTCGTTTTTTGGACAAAAATCACAAAAAATAATGTCGTTCCTATAGAGCGATGACTCCACAAGGATGTCCGGATATCACGGCCCGTCGGCGCTTTCAGTAGAGTTAACTGCTGCAGTCTGTATAATTTTTCATAATATCCTTATCTAATGAAAACCTGTTGACTAAGAGGGTTGAAAAATGCAAGTGCTGTGATATAACTATGTACCTATACAGTACCTTAACTTCAACGCAAAATTGTATTGCTTAAAATAGTAGTAGTTAAGGATATTGTATTTTTAGCACTTATAAAAAATTCAATATTTATCTGTAAAGATATATTTTATAAAACGGAAGTTATTATGTTGAAAGACGAACCGTGTGTTCTGAATTAGTTATAGACCGGGAGATATTGACACAAAATTTCGAGTCATTTGTAGCAGGATGGCGGTTCTACAGGGGTCTTAGTACGCAATGACAAAAAGAAAAATGATGGTGTGAACGCTGGTACCGGCGGCTTAGTCGCGTGGGCGTTAGTCGAACTCGTCGGAAAAATAGCGAAAGTCAAACGATTTGTAACACAAAAATTTTAGAATTTACCGATAGCCCATAAAAAAGAAGTAGGCGGTAGTGTCATGCCATACTTTTCCGGTGTGATTTACAGCCCGCCATACCGACGCGAATGTGTTGATTTAAAAAAAAAAACAATTCAACCATTTGTACCAGGCTAACTTTTGCACAGGTAACCATCGTCGTGCAGCCATTTACGAAAATCGCCATGCCATACTTTTCGGACGATTCCAAATGGTCTCCATACCGCCGAAAATCTGCAAATTTTTTTTTCTCGCCGATTGATTTGTACCACCTTAAATTTTTTTTCAACAACTCCTGAATGATTATAAATAGAATTGTGATAATGCCATATCTGTGGGAGGTGGCGAATGTGTATAAGATTTATTTTATTGTAAGTTGTTATTCGTATTTTGAACGATTTGTAACAGTATGGCACTAATTTTTCCTGTAAGTTTGAGGATCAACGAATATAAATACAAAATTTCAAAGATCTAGGTGTTGGAAATCTTCACTTTATATAAATTATTAATAAATTAATTTTTCAAGAATGGCAGCACTTTTCCCCCTACTAGAAGTATGGCAAAAATGGTCACATTTTATCAAATACTCTCCAAAAATCCAAATGCAATACTGGTACAAAAAGTTTGGCGAAAAAAAAATTTTTGCAGATTTCGGCGGTATGGCGACCATTTGGAATCGTCCGAAAAGTATGGCATGGCGATTTTCGTAAATGGCTGCACGACGATGGTTACCTGTGCAAAAGTTAGCCTGGTACAAATGGTTGAATTGTTTTTTTTAAATCAACACATTCGCGTCGGTATGGCGGGCTGTAAGTCACACCGGAAAAGTATGGCATGACACTACCGCCTACTTCTTTTTTATGGGCTATCGGTAAATTCTAAAATTTTTGTGTTACAAATCGTTTGACTTTCGCTATTTTTCCGACGAGTTCGACTAACGCCCACGCGACTAAGCCGCCGGTACCAGCGTTCACACCATCATTTTTCTTTTTGTCATTGCGTACTAAAACCCCTGTAGAACCGCCATCCTGTTACAAATGACTCGAAATTTTGTGTCAATATCTCCCGGTCTATTAGGTGAAGTGCGATGACAGCTCATTATGGGTCGGATAAGACGAGCGAGTCCCGCTCAGTATGAGCCGCCCCAATCTATGATTTACTATTCAACATTTATTTACAGCCAACATTTATTTTCCTATTTTTATCTATACTCAATCATTGTATAAATCAGGGTTCTAATACGATGAGAGATTTGCCGGTAAACATTAACATTTAATTATGTTTACGGTACAAACATTATTTTATGATTTAAGCAAGTAAGAAACTTTTGTAGAATTCATACAATATTTCTTATTTTTGTACGTTTATACAAAAATGTTGATACTAGGTATTATCTAAGGGTATTATAGTTAAAGTTAACTGAATTTGTTTTCAACTAGGAGTAGGTAATCCAAATTTAAAAAATTTATTCATGTAAACTGTAACAGTTATTCCAAGATATTTTATCATAAATTATATATCTATTTATGTAGGTATGCACCTACAATTCTTATATTAATTAATAATTAAGACATATTGTGTATTAATTATTAAATATAAGAATTGTATTAAAACATTACCTACATAAAAATTAAAAATGTTTAGTCGGGATCTTCCAGTTTTTTGCCACAAACATATTTAAGAATTATAGAACTGATGACAGCGACATATCCCAGGCAATGTGCTGTGTTGGCTGTGACCATATCAAGATAGACTATTGAGATTGACAGGCGGAGGCTAGTGACGAGGTGCACTTGTGAGAGTGTGGTCGAGAGCCTCGAGTGCGAGAGGACCCGCTGCGACCTTTGGGCGGTATTTCGAGCCAGCTATTTGCAGCCGCGCACAAATAGACCGCGCAAACGATATACCTATACAGCCTAGATCTGGCCCTATACCTACGCGCTGCTGAAATATCACAACAATATAAATAGCCCACACTCATCTTTTAATGTGTTCCGACTGTTAGAAAGTCAAGAATGAACAAACACTCGGTTTTTCACGATGAATTTTTCTGTCACATCAAATATAGAACACTACAAAATAAAATTAAACTTATTTCCATAAACATGAAATCAAAACATAAAATTATTTTTTTGGCCAAAGGAATTTCGGTTATAACAAAAAAGCGTTGAGCATCAATAACTCACAAAAAGTGATTATAATAAAGACGATGAAGTGTTAGTCGCTGACAGCGGGAGGTGAGACGAGGAGTGTAAATCACGGCCAGAGCTGGAGCAGTGGAGATCAAAGGCGGTTATGTATGGTGCGATACTGTGATTGCGTTGGAAGTGGTCAATTCATGACCAGGCAGAGCTCGCGGAATTTTAAATGAAATGTAAAAATTTATTGCAAATTAGTTGCGCCCATTGGTGACGCCCACGCTCGAGCTCGTACCAATTTCGTATAATATTATTTCCTACACACTAGGTATATAAAGCTATTTGAAATTTCTTGCTACTCCTAGATTCTTTATTGTTGTTAATAATATGAGATAATCCATAAAAGCGATTGTTGCCGGTATATGTTTTTATTTATAATTTCGATTGAAAACAGTTAATAAAAGTACCTAGTGACTAGTGTTGCATTTAAGTATCTTGGTTCTTGTAAGATCATCGATTTTGTATCGTTTGATCCGATTCGGGGCGAAGTAATACGGCCATTAAATGAGATCCAATGCTCTGAGCTATTGCAATTCGCCTGTGTAAACAAACTTCTCTTCAAACATCATCAACAAATAAACTCAGCCCTTGGTTCTGTTGTGATTATTGTTCTTTTTTTATTTCCCAATCTGTTCTATTGAGTTCAACGTTGGTGGTAATGGTATAGTAACATCATGTTTTTTTATATATTTTATTATTATAATAATATGTAAGTAGGTATTTATCGTAATCGATTTGAACGATATCATCTAAGTAGGTAGGTACATGGGTTTCGTTAGAGTCGTAAAAATCTTCGTAACTTTTTATTATTCGTGTAAAATCAAACACAAGAAAATACTTTTTAATGCTGATTGAATTGTCATCTTAATGAAAACAAGCACAATTAGATTAAAATTACAATATAAGTGATATAACTCCTAATGGTTTCTTTTATTGCTTGTTTAAAAGTTTTATTTTTGTTTACTAGGAAAAATTATTAATATACACAGATATAAATAATAAAAAGTAAAAACAAAGATGCCATAACATACTTTTGTTCGTTACTGAGACGCGAATAGATTGTAAGATAAACAATTAAATTGTAGGGTTTGAACCATAGAGCGTGCATCGGTTCAGTTGTCAGAAGGCTTTACCGTCGCAGTGAAACGTTTCGTTCTTCAGAAGAACTTCACGATATCTCATAAATCTCACCTGATTTACGTTTTCTTGGTGTATTTAGGGCTTGGCGGCTACAAACGAGAATTTAAAGTGGCTGCTTGAGGTAACACGTAAGCTTTGGAATTTGCTTGTACGCTTGTTGAAGTGAAAACTTCTTTAGCGGCGTTGAGCACTTTTTCTGTAATGGGTATAAAATCTTAAACTCGCGTCAGGACACGTGACCTGATCGAAAAAGCGTAAGACGGATACCTACCATTCCAAAATATCAAACATGCTCAACGTTAATAATCAAGTTTTCACTTCTGCCGGCACTCCCGGAGTGCAACCCGTCTTTTTTAACGTTTATTTAAGTTACTAGATTTCCGCCCGCGGCTTCGCCCGCGTTTTCAAAGGAAAACCCGCATAGTTCCCGTTCCCGTGGGATTTCCGGGATAAAACCTACCCTATGTGTTAATCCAAGTTACCTTCTATATGTGTGCTAAATTTCATTGTAATCGGTTCAGTAGTATTTGCGTGAAAGAGTAACAAACATCCATACATCCATACAAACTTTCGCATTTATAATATTAGTAGGATTCTGAATTACATTATTTACAGTTATACCGAAATAATAGAAAGTCCATTCTAAGTTAACATATTATTACATTTAACATATTATACAGAATTTGGCAATCAAAGAAATGTTAGCATTATGTATTAGCGTTTTATTCGGTGCACCAGCACTTTCTTCTATAAAACTCCCTGTTGCAATATTAACCTCTTGTACTTACAAATAAACTATACATAAAATTATACAACAAATCAATACATTATTATATAATGCAGTATTCGTTACAATAATAATTGAGTTGAGTGCCAGCGCCAAGTGTGAAGCTCTCAGAGGCGAGGAACACGCGCCGCAGATGCGCACGCGCACCGCATTCCGAAACCGGCCCGATACGGATGCCATATTCTCCATTTTGCAATAAGTATACTCCGTTTTATATTACTTTTATTAGGAATACCGCGTTCTTCATGTTTGTTTAACGCATTCGCCGACTAGATTTTTCTTCGTATGTCATTATTAAAGGGAATCTCAAATTTAGTATTGGTTTTAAATGATATATAAATTGTTTATGGCTAGTTTAAAAAATGATATCTACCGAAGTGTGATCACCTTCAGGTATGAGGTATCAACTAAACTACGGAATGGGCACTTTTCCAAATGCTGTGTGACATTATCTACTTGTTGTAATAACAGAATGGGCTTTTACCGAAATTGGAAAGATGATGCTTATAAATGGAAAGAATAGAGAGAGTAACGCATTTTGTTTAGCTAAAGTTAAATTTCTTAGTAGAATCTTATGACCCACCGTTAATTATGAATTTTATGTCTTTACAACGAACTTCAGACTTAAATCAATGAGTTCTTAAAAAGGCTTAGATCATTAAGTAACGATACATCGACGATTATTAGAAATTGCATTTAAATTGATATTTACGTAAAAAAAATAAAAAAATACTTACAAATGAAAGGTTATTCCATCTTTTTTAATATTTGATGTGTTTGACTTGCTTCTGCAAGACTTGACAGCATAAAACGGCATTTTTAGCGGAGCACTCGCAGACGTCCTTTCGATGTTTTACGAATACGCACAGTGTTTGTAATCGATTACGCAAGTAGTTTTTATGAATGCATAAGATTTTTTCGATTTGAAAAATCTTATACCTCGGCAAAAGGGGAAGCGCCTGTGAGTGTTATCCATTACTTAATGATCTAAGTAAAAAGGTAATCAAAGATACATAAAAATTCGTAGCGATAGTTTTATTGTTGGTTAAATTTATAACCGCCGTAGTGAGTGTCCTCAACGTAATAGGTAATAAAGCACAGAGCCGCGCAGACCACATGTCGCATGTGAAACACAGTAAAACAAATGAGATGCGAGCCTGATACTGCCGCTTCCCAAGTTCTCACACTTTCGACCGCTCTTGCGTTACTTTTCATTTCATAGGCGATAACTTTATCATCATATGTTAATGATTGCGTTACTCACTGATAGCGCACACTCGTAGAACCAAAAGCATGCGGTTAATGAGAACCATATAAGTGTAGTTAGTTTTTGTGTTCTACAAATTAACTAAAATAGATATTTCATAATTGAAAACGTGAAATAATGGAATGCAGTTAACCAAGAAGCTTATATCTAATACAAGATATATAATATAGATATAAGCTTCTTGCAGTTAACACATTTAAGACATTTTAAACGTACACAAATTTAGACAGCCGACAGCTCATCACTATGTCACTATTTAAAACGTATTTTTTTAACTATTTACATATTTCAGACCAGTTTAAAGGAGCTTATAACCTTTACTTTTATGAGATATTTATTGATTATTGATATGCGTATTGATAGAGGCAATGATCAAATTAAATTTTTTTCAGATGCTGGGAGCTATTTCGTTAGTTTTCGTGATGTGTGAAAAACTGCATCGGTTGCTTTAATGACATTGTGATCGCTTCATCTGTGACGACTGGACCAAGAATAACTTTAGTATCAGTCAATAACCGTGAACGGTGTAGTGTAGTGACCACCGAGTGAGCGTGTGTGCGTGACTGTGCTATCATTGACAATGTGCGTGTGTGTATCTCTACTGTTGCTCGCTGCATTGCCCGCTTTTGCAGGTAAGCTCTTTCCTTTATTTGTTTTAAGTATAATCAAATCATTACAGCATGTGTCATACGAAGCACATACAGTACTCCCAAACTGATAATGCGCATAGAAAAATTCGTCACTGTTCGGCAACTGTCATATTCCCCGAGCCTCCGAAGATGATATGTATATAGAGTGGTTAAATGTATTTTCTTCATGCATAGTTTATTAGAATTATGAGTTTTATTGTGATTTTATGGTAAAAGAGATAAGTGACGAAATTTGTTTCGATATTTATTAATTTTTCGATAATTCAATGTAAGTTAATAGCGAGGATAAGCCACACGATTGCGAATATATTATATTTGTTGTATTGATTTACTCGGAAAATTCTATACTTAGAACTATGAAAGTGTCTTACTGAAGCTGGCGTAATGATGGATGTATGGAAGGTTAAAATAAGACAAAGTTTATATTTAAAAAAAATGATTTTCAAACACTGGTTTACATTTAAATTGTAGAAATTTAATCATTAAAATCTCAGTCCAAAGGATTTACAGAATCAGGGATTATCTCTATTTCTGATATCGTAGAATGATCAGAACTTTCATTATGCTCTTATTAATTTTCACTTTCCCCACTGCTATCTGCTACCTGTGTAAATAATCATTTTATCGGAAAATTCAACTTTGAAACAAAACTAAGAAGGGTATGTAACAGCAGCTCTATATAATTCCATACAGAGATACGTGCGGTCACCACCAATATATAAAGACGACTGACGGATTTTTGAATTTTTTGACTGACAGGCTACCGTC
This sequence comes from Colias behrii, assembly GCA_029959065.1. Lineage (NCBI taxonomy): Eukaryota > Metazoa > Arthropoda > Insecta > Lepidoptera > Pieridae > Colias > Colias behrii. Next base: position 12,375,886 of record JARWMC010000015.1, on the reverse strand, counting down.
ACCTACCGCCTGAATTGTTTTCGATTGTGTATGACTCTGAATTGACTCCTATTTCTTTCGAACAAGGCGCAAGATGCAAGTGCATTGTTTAGGGCACTTACGATTCAATGATTCGGGGTGATTCGTGTGTTTCTGGAAATACGATAATTAGCGAAGATCTGCATGCGCATTATTAATTTTGGAGTACTGTACGAACTACGAAGGTACTGGGCAATAAACATCACAAAGCGAATCTGACTAAGGTTAAGACATAAAAGTTTTATTGTCCCTTCGATGTGCTTTGATTTCTTGGAAATGTTCGCTATAGTTGCCGATCGGACGGGGAACGTGTCTCGTGACGTCAGAGGCGCGGCAGCAGGGAGCAGCACGGTCACACATCCGTCGAGTTCCCATAAAAGCTTTTATGGAACGCGTGTGTCGCTGATTTGTGCAGATGCTACAGCACATGGCTCGCGAGGGGACTCCATTTTATATTTTGCTTTAAAATCAATTTAATGTTTGTAATCTTCTGATAATAGAGATTAAGTAAATTATGATGCCTAAGAAAAATATGCTGTTAAAAGGCTCTCAATGTATCTATGAAAAAGTAATTATCACTGTTCGTACTTCCGAAGTCAGGTTGTAGTAAACCTAAATTTATAACGCAAATTTATACATAAGTAATTCTTTATAAATTTCAATAATAACGAACTGGATAAACTTTTTAAGAAAACATTAACGACGTAAAACTACAAAAATGTGTAGATTTAATGTGTGTAAAATGATTAATGATAATGCTGATTACAACGACCCGGTGATCTTGCTACTAGCTACTCTAAGGATTAATTTATTTTCCTAGCAACTCCGATTCTGATCGATTTCCGATTAAAATCAATAAAAAACTAATTCGTTATTTTCAAGATTAACGGAATCGCCAATTATAAATGGAAATATAAACATTTTCGCACTTCCGAAGAATGCTATGATTCATACAGAAAGCGGAGTGAACCCGTAAAGATCAACATTGTGAAGCTTAATCTTTGAATACAATAGAATTATTTGTGGTTCATTTTGCAAGAGCTTGAAATCACACAGACATATTTTTATAAATAATAATATAATATTTCTATATACCATTCTTCATTCATTCATTCATTCATTCTGGTCATTGCCAGTGATCATGATCATGGCCCTGGAGACGATTAAAATATGTAATGTTATGAAGTACAATGTCAAGGATTTTCATCGCTGTCGTAGCATGATATGTTTGATTATGAAGAGATAAACAATACATTTTCTATTTGCGTATGAACGAGGATACAATATAAGCGGTGAACCCTGTGGTTCCCTAAAAATGTTTTAGGTATCTAAATTTTAAGAGACCATAGAGTATGATACCTACGCATTTCATGTCTCTATTATAATTTTTTATAAGATGACAAAATTAGTAACTCATGAAAACATTATAATTTGCTGTGTGGGCGATTCGACGTCTAATCTTTACAGTTTACGAGATAAGATGTTATCTTAACTAATTACCAAAATCTAACCGCTCTTACAACTAAGAAAGATGCCATTTATAATAATTTTGAGGGCTACTTGCATAATGTAATTTGTAGGGTCATAATTTAAAGTGTAATTTATCTTAGTTGCGTACATTTGTCATTACGGCTGACCGCAGGGCTGCGGGTTGCGCAGGGCGGCGCGGGCGGGGCGCGGGGATGTCACGTGGGGACTATTTCTGCGCGAGCGCCGACCGTCAATCTCAGAGAGCTCAATCTTACAATCTTTCCGCGTTGCCGTACTCACTGCCAAATATGACCAACGTGAAATCGTTTATGACGTATGCGAAACATATTATAATATACAGGGTGTAATCGTTAAGTGTGCACAGGCGATTATTCCGTAACTATTACAGATATCAAAAAACTTTAAACTGATATCGAAAGTACTTAACCTAATGAGTAAAATGGCCATAATAAATTTTTAAAAATAAAACGAGAAATATCTAAAAAATTAACTTGAAACCCTCCCATACATTTAGTATGAGATACGAATATCCCATGAACATTTAATATGAAAGATTTTAGCTTTTTCTTTCTTTTTTTGGTTTTCTGCTTTAATTACTTCGCAAATTTGAAGGGAAGTTCATTTAGAAACTGTAAATAGAGCTCCTCATTGTATTGCACAATGAGGACATCACTTCGAAAATCTGCTATGAATACAAAATGTATGGGAAATAAAATGTATGGGAGCGTTTAATGTAACATTTTTGGATATTTCTCGTTTTATTTTTTAAAATTTATTATGGCCATTTTACTCATTAGGTTAAGTACTTTCGATATCAGTTTAAAGTTTTTTGATATCTGCAATAGTTACGGAATAATCGCTTGTGCACACTTAACGATTTCACCCTGTATACCTATCTATACTAATCCATACTAATATTATAAATGCGAAAGTAACTCTGTCTGTCTGTCTGTTACTCAATCACGCCTTAACTACTGAACCAATTTGCATGAAATTTGGTATAGAGATATTTTGATATCCGATAAAGGACATAGGCTTCTTTTTATCCCGGGAAATAGGATAGGTTTTATCCCGGAAATCCCACGGGAACGGGAACTATGCGGGTTTTTTTTTGACTGCGCGGGCGAAGCTGCGGGTGGAAAGCTAGTAATATTATAAAGCTGAAGAGTTTGTTTGTTTGTTTGAAAGCGCTAATCTCGGGAACTACTAGTCCGATTTGAAAAATTATTTCGGTGTTAGATAGCCCATTTATCGAGGAAGGTTATAGGCTATAATATATCATTACGCAACGGCCAACAGGAGTGGAGCCACGGGGGTAAAACCGCGCGGAGCAGCTAGTTATACATATACTTTGAATACATAATATATAAACTGAGGTAGAAGAACGCAATCAGCTTTAATAATTTTGCCCAGTAATAGATAGCGACCGCAACAATATTCTATATTAAGCAAAATATAACAATGCTATAATCCGTGGAAGCATCACAAGCTGTCACGTTGCCGCGGCCCACACCCGCCGCCGTCACTCTCAGTTCCGTGTAGCGCCTAGCACACGGTAGGTACTGAGTATCTACAGAGAACTGAGCGACACGCGTGCTCGTACTCTTGAAGTCATTAATTATCCCGAAAGTGGGGCGCTTTTCAAATGTCTTCATTTTAATAGCGCGCGCAGAGAGATGCCAAGAAACAATTTATAATTATTTTCTACGACCGCCTAATTTGTTCCCGCTGAGCTTATCTAGATAGCGCAATTGGATTTTTATTAATTCATCGAGTCGACCGGAATACGCCATCGCTGCCAAATGTTTTATTTGAGATCCGCTGGAACGAATAAATAACGAGTTTAAAAATAGCCGGGTATTATTGTAATGGGACAGAAATATTTGTCAAAAATATGTAGCGAACGACATAGTGCTCGTATTGAGTCACAGAATGCGTATTTGTATTTCGCAGTAAACGAGTCGGCCACGTGCTCGCGGCCGTGGCGCCTCTCCGCGAGCGCACTTCCGTCCGATCGCTTAGCGAAAGTAAATATATATCCGTTGAAACAAAACCATTTGGCACTGGAACCGAGAGGGACATCATACGAGAAGGAAATATTTTTATTGAGCGGTAGGTGGGACGCGTGGACTTCCTTTAAATCGGTGAGTCAGATCCGCGGCCCGCGCACCAGATGTGGCCGACTCGTTCCGCCCGGGGCGGGGTCCCTGGGCGCACGATAAATATCTCTGACGCGCGCTTTTTGCGATTTACACGATTTGTCAGCAACACCATAAAACAACAAAAGCGTTCAGGAATTCATTGACACGTTAGCGGAGGCGTAGTTAGCCGTAATGCCAAGTGCTGAGAGCGCGGCTAAACAGCGGCGGTCCATTTGCTCAGTTATTGAAGCTGTGATTGATTTGCGGTCAGCACACAGTTGTTCACGAGAGCCGATGAGAGACGCCTCAGATGTATGATTACGTTTTCATTTCGAGTGACTGCTTATTGTTAAACAGTCTGCATCGGTTAATATAGACTGTTTATGTCTCATGATTTTGCAAAATCTCGCAATTTAATATATCAAACGTATTGCGTCGGTGAAATTCACAACCGATAAAAATATTGGAAATGTAGTTATTGCGTTTGCGCTTATTGTTTTTTGTTCAAAAATGATGGAAAGCTGCCTCGCCGCTCGTCGCCCCGCGACCGCGAATGTAAACAGTTTTAATTGATTCCTTTTATCTCGGCGGAGTTGTGCAAGCTCGCGGATTTATTGTTCGTTTCTAATTTCTATTTTTAGCTGTGAGTCGCAAAAATACTTTTACGAAATTAGGAATCTAGTAGTCTATATTCGTCGGTATGAACTCTTTAAACTGAAATCCACCAAAACATTACATTGGGCTAAATTCTCAAATAATAGGCAGTGAGTAGGCTGAAATGGTTACTGATTAAAATAAACAATCATCAATTATTTTGAAGCGAATGTGTTTATCATAGTTCGAGAAGTTAATTTGGATCTATTTCTTCGGTATGGAAAAAATAGTATTGTCTACGCCTGTTAATTTATAATAGCAATCGCGCGCGCACCGACATGGATTGTCATTTTTATTTATTATTTATTGGCCGGGTAGAATGTATTTTTTTACTCATAGAGAAACCTTTGTACAAATGGGGCGTTGGTGTTGAAAATAAAATCTTTATACAAGGAATATTGAGTTTCCCTAAAGAAATTCCAGTTCCCATGCCTAAAGCGGGAACAATTTGGCGACCGTGACAGGACGAAAACGGATTTCACCGCAAAATACGAATTAATTGCGATAAATTGTCTACACATCTACGCAACATTGTTTCTGGAATTGACGACTTCAATTTGGGACTGATTCCTGTCGAAAAGGATAACCTGCTCGTCTGAACAACGATACAGCTAAAGTGTCGTGCCGGAGTGCAGCTCATAGTACCAAGTTAAGTGCAAATCCTTAACACATTCCTAAACCTAACCTTATAACATAAAATTCACGTTCATAATTATCCAAAAATTACCTATTATTTCGCTTCCATTTGTGTAAAACAATTTAAATTATAGTAATATTGGTTTATCAATACCTATTATCATTTCTTCACGCCAGATTCCCTTGCGGGATTGGCATGTAAATCGTAATTCATTTGTTCCAAATTAATATCATTTTTTGTTTACAACAATCTCGAATATCTTAGCCCTTCTCGCTTATAAACTCGACTTCGCCGAATAATTTCAGGAGCCGTATTCTCAGGCGACTAAATATCGCTTGCACGATCTTCTGCGAAGCAGCTGCGTGTGAGCAGCAGCCCGGCTACCAGCGGCAGGTTCCACCGGGCGAGGAGCGTGAGATAAGCATTTTATTTCTTCCATAATTTTATCAAGCTTGTTGACGTGCATTTAAATAATAAATTAATCGAAAAATAATTACATAATTTCAAAATAATTACATACAATTAAATTTTAATTTCATAACAATATTCAATCAAACTATTTTACAAAATGTCTACGGAACCTAATCCAAAGTTATTAAGAGATTTATATTCAAAAGGGTCTGCTATTAAGGGCCAAATTACAAAATTTAAAAATTATTTGGACAGAATTAGCGAGTCCACTTCAATGGATGAACTATTAATGGCTGAATTTAAATTGAAACTTAGCAAATTTGAAGCATTGTCAACAAAGTTTGATGTGTTGCAGACTGAGATTGAGGTTCTTAATTCTGAAAATATAGATTCTGAGATTGATGAAAGAGACGACATTGAGAACGATTTCGTCCAAGGTATTGCTTCTGCTAAAATAATGATTAAACAGTATGATAATTTATTTAATGACAACGAAAATCGTAGGAAATCGATGGGCAATGAAGACTCTTTCCATCAAGACTCAAATGTTAAATTACCACGAATCGAAATCTCAAAGTTTGATGGTTCATACTTCCGTTGGCTAGAGTTCCGCGATACATTTTCAAATTTAGTTCATAAAAACAAAAATATTACTGATATACATAAATTTCATTATTTAATTTCTTACCTTGAGGGTGATGCGGCACGGATTGTCTCTAATCTCGAAGTGTCAACAGCAAACTACCAGGCAGCCTGGACGCTACTTTGCGACAGATATAATAACAAAAGGCTTCTTGTTGATCATCACTTAGATTCTTTACTTAATATTCAATCTTTAACTCGTGAGTCAGACAAGTCACTACGTTTTTTAGTCGATCATGTTACAAAAAATCTGCGCGCCTTGTCTAGCCTGGGTCAGCCTACTGACTATTGGGATGTACTTATAATATTTACTTTGACTTCTAAATTGGACAAATGTACTCTTGTTAAATGGGAAGAGTATCGAAATACTATTGATGACATTCCAACTTTGCAACAATTTCAAAGATTTTTAATCGACCGTGCAGATGTGTTAGAATCTTTAAATCGCAATAAGATTGGCACTAATAATGAATCCCAAAATAATTCTAAATCACAATTCACGTCACGTCCCTCACAACTAAATTCACAAAAAAATAATAAATTTAATACAAATAGAAATACTAATTCATTTTCTACATCTAATCAAAATAAATTAAACGTTTATCTTTGCATAATTTGTAACGAAAATCACAGAATTTATGACTGTCCTACATTTAAGTCTAAAAACATTCAAGATAGGCTGTCGTATGTAAATAAATACAAATTATGTCGAAATTGCCTCAGACAAGGGCATCCTGTCAGTGACTGCCGCATGGGTTCATGTCGACAATGCCAGCAAAAACACAACACTCTTCTTCATAATTCTAATGATGACGTCACTGCCAACTTCAGCACAGACGAACAAGTTGAACCAAACGAATCTGTAGCAGCATTTTCTAGACAAATGTCCAAACATGTTCTCCTATCTACAGCATTGATAGAAGTTTTTAACCCTATTAATAAGCAAGTAGAAAAGGTTCGTGCTCTCTTGGATTGTGGCAGCCAGTCTTCATTTGTCACTAAATCCCTGCAACGAAGAATGTCATTAAGAACTTGCCCATTGCAGGCAATGAATGTCATTGGCATTGGCAATAATTCTTCTAATACAGTGCACGAAAGCTGTCTCACTCAATTAAAATCTCTAAATAGCAACTACAGCGTTACTCTTTCATGTCTTGTTCTCAACGAATTGACGGGCCGCTTACCTAAGACCCCAGTTGACATTCAAGGTCTCAAAATACCTAACTCTTTTACTTTGGCGGACCCTGAGTTCTACAAGCCAGCTCCGATTGAAGTTTTAATTGGAGCAGATATCTTCTGGGACATTCTAGAAAGCGAACAGCTTTCTTTAGGTCCTAATAATCCTAAATTGCAAAATTCTAAATTCGGCTGGTTAATAGCTGGTCCAATTAATAATTCTCGTAGTAACGAAATTCATTGCAATCATGCCATAATTACAAACTCTACTTCTAACGAAATTCACAAAATTCTCACAAAATTCTGGGAGCTTGAAGAGCTACCCCAAAAAACTGTTCTAAGTCAAAATGACGTAACATGCGAAAAACACTTTCTAAATACCACCACTCGCTTAGAAAGCGGCAGATTCTGTGTGAAGTTACCCCTAAAGGACTCACCTGACTGCCTCGGCGATTCATACTCTCAAGCTAAAAAACGATTCCTAAATCTTGAGAACAGATTTAGACGAAATAAAGAACTAAAATCAAAATACATTGAATTCATTCGTGAATACGCTGATATGGGCCATCTATCTGAATCACCTACTCCTATTCCAAATCCATCATATTTTTTGTGTCATCATGCTGTCATAAAAGAAAATAGTGAATCTACCAAACTCCGAGTAGTGTTCGATGGCTCAGCCCCCACAACCTCAGGCTTCTCTGTCAATGACATCCTCATGGTAGGCCCAAATATTCAAGACTCTCTTTTCTCCATTTTAGTGAGAGCTCGGCACCACAAATTCATTTTGACCGGTGACATTGCCAAAATGTACCGTCAGGTCCAAGTTGAGAGTTCAGATCAAAATTTGCAGCTCATATTATGGAGAGAAGATGAGTCTCAGCCTCTGAAAACTCTGCGACTGAGTACTGTCACTTACGGTACCGCAAGTGCCAGTTACTTGAGCACGAGATGTCTTTGGCAGGTTGGAGAGGAATGTGGGGTCGAAATGATCAAAAATATTATTCAGCACGACTTTTATGTCGATGATTTGATCACCGGCTGTGATGATGAAGATCAACTTAAATACATTCAAAATTCAGTTTCAAACGCTCTAAATTCAGCTTGTTTTCTTCTACGAAAGTACAAAACTAATTCAAAAAACTTATTTCAAAATTTACACGAAAGTAATACAGAACATTTAACAATCAGTGAGTCGTCGAGCACTCTCGGACTTTGTTGGGATCCATCGAAGGATGCCTTCAATTTTCCAATCGAAATTCCACTTCATAGTGACAAAATCACAAAGAGACATATCCTCTCAAGTTCATTTCGAATCTTCGATCCTTTAGGTCTTTTGAGCCCGTGTATTATTCAACCAAAGATGTTGCTCCAAAAATTGTGGCTCAAGGGTGTTTGGTGGGATGAACCTGTGTCGCAGGATATCAAAAATGACTGGTTGGACATTGTAGATAATCTAAAATTTCTTTCAAAATTCGATATTTCTCGTAGAGTTTATTGTGATTCACCAAAATCATCGAATTGCATTCGTTTAGCGATGCATCTGAATGCGCTTATGGCCTCAACTTAACAAAAATACGAAGAAGACTTACCTGAAGTCAAGGTCCATACAACCGTCGAATCTGAAATAAATTTTGATTTTAAAAAATATTCTAAATTTACAAAACTTCAAAGAACTTTTAGTTATATTTTACGATTTTTACACAACTCTAAAAAACAAAATAAAAATAATAAACTTAAAGGCATTTTGTCAATTGACGAATTAAATAATTCTTTTAATTTTATTTGCACGCTGTCCCAAAAACAAACTTTTAATTCTGAATTTGATAATTTGTCAAATGGTAAACCTTTAAGCCCAAAATCAAATATTTTATCGTTGTCTCCATTTTTGATCATCAGGCGAATCTCATAAGAGTCGGTGGCAGGCTCGGTTCATCTGAATATAAATTTGAAAAGAAGCATCCCATTCTTCTAGATTCAACTCATCATGTGACGAAGCTTCTTTTTGAACGCGAACACGTTCGATCTATGCATGCAGGACCGCAACTTCTGTTGTCGATTATCCGCGAGTCAGTTTGGCCTGTAAATGGCAGAAAACTAGCTAGGCGCGTTGTCAAAAACTGCGTTACCTGCACTCGTCTTCGTGGTCAGACCTATAATCCAAAAATGGCTGACTTACCTTCAAATCGCGTCAACGTTGACTTTCCCTTCAAGTCTGTTGGAGTGGACTATGCGGGCCCTTTCTTCATTCTTAATCGTAAAGGACGCGGTGCTAGAGTAGTTAAGTGCTACTTATGTTTGTTTGTGTGTCTGCGTTTCAAATGCATTCACTTAGAGGTCGTGTCTGATTTGACAAAAGATGCTTATATTATGACACTTCGCAGATTTGTGGCACGCCGTGGAAAGCCAACCGAAATATTTTCTGACAACGGTAAAAATTTTGTAGCTGCCGCGAAAGAATTAAGTAGTTTTCTAAAGGCTAATCAAGAACCTCTGTCTGAGTTTGCTGCTCAGGAGGGAATAAAATTTTCTTTTATCCCCGCTTACGCTCCTCACTTTGGTGGAATATGGGAGGCCGGTGTTAAGTCCGCTAAACATCACATAAAGCGAGTCATGGGCAATACTCATCTCACATTTGAGGAACTTTCGACATTGTTTGCTCAAGTGGAGGCCATTCTCAATAGCCGTCCTCTGTGTCCCATGTCATCTTCCCCCAATGACTTCCTTTCCTTGTCCCCAGGGCACTTCTTAATCGGAAGACCATTGAATGCACTGCCGGCTCCTTCGTTGGATAACGCTAAAGAGAGCTCCCTGGATAGATATGGCAGACTTGAACAAATTCGCCAACACTTCTGGAAGAGATGGCAGAAAGAGTATATCTCAGAAATGCAACTACGAACCAAATGGAAGGTTGACAAATCAAAAATAAATGTCGGAGACCTCGTACTGCTTCAAGAGGATAATTCTCCACCACTTTGTTGGCGCATGGGGCGTATCTTTCGATTGTTCCATGGAACAGACGGCGTTTGTCGAGTTGCGGACGTCGAAACTACAAGAGGCTGCGTTCGAAGACCTTTGGTTCGACTGTGTCCTCTGCCCACTTCTGAAGACCTTCAAGCTTGAAAATCTACGCTTTTCACCGGGGGGAGGATTATGTCTACGCCTGTTAATTTATAATAGCAATCGCGCGCGCACCGACATGGATTGTCATTTTTATTTATTATTTATTGGCCGGGTAGAATGTATTTTTTTACTCATAGAGAAACCTTTGTACAAATGGGGCGTTGGTGTTGAAAATAAAATCTTTATACAAGGAATATTGAGTTTCCCTAAAGAAATTCCAGTTCCCATGCCTAAAGCGGGAACAAGTATAAAGTACAGAAGCATCTAATTGAATGCAAGCGGAGCCCTTCATGATTCATCAAAAGCGACAATTAAATTCATTCAGCACGCGGCGTTAATTTTAAAATTCTACATGATGAATACACGGCAGCTGTTTAACAGCTTTCAGGCCAAATGGAGCAAAGGACTTCACGATTCACAACAAAGGACGGTTTGATTGCTGCACGTCATCGGGTGTTTAATTTTGTAGTAATTTGCATGATAATTGAGTAAATCAATGTGTGTGGAGGCTGGAGGGGGTCTGAGGGGGTCTGGGGCGGGAATTAGTAACAATTGGGCGAATAGCTGAAGTGGGCGGAAGTTGGAAGCCACCCGCGGAGTGCACGTGTGCCGGCGCGGGCGCAACGCAACACGCGATAGGGGCTCAACAGCTCATTTAGACAAAACATTTCAAAATCTTATGCGTATTTATAAAACATTTCAAAATCTTATGCGTATGTATGCTTAATTTTCATGTAACATTTTGTACATTAATTTGCTAAATGTGATCAGGATGTTGTTCACGTGTCGATCAGGCGATGAGGCTCTTGCAAAGCGTTCATATGTTCTCATTTATTTCACATAAAAGTCGAACGTAAAGAAGGTGTAGTTTTTCTCAAGAACAATAAATAGTGACGTTAGTACTGATTGTATTTCTGTTTTGAGTACTCCTCTGGCAGCCATTTAAACGACTGTATTTACACCATAACTTCATTTAATGCCTGTTACAGCTGAGACGGAAATAGCGTAGCGTTCAATTCTCTTAATGAATAACATTCCTAAATAAAGCGTATTTATATAGAAAGTGTCTATTTCGTGAATTTACGGAAACGTTGAGCTGACAGTTGATTGACCGGGCTTTGGATACAATATTTTCCTGGAGGCAAACAATTCTTAGATATACGGATGCTAATTTGAAACAAAAGTTAATTTGTTAATTGTTAAACGTATCTTCTTAATACATTAATAAAAAAAAAAATAAAAAAAAAATAATGTTTCCATTTCACCTTTAACTAGTTTCTCAAATGTAGAGCGAAGGTAGAGCGGAACACTAAACTAGTTGACAATCAGAAATATATAATTGGATATTGCACACCGCGGTATGAGCATTGAGGATGTCAGGTGTGCCACAGTATCGGCGAGGCGCCACCATCCGGCGATACTTACTGCTTTCAATCGTGGAAACTATTTTAATAATTTTCAAAAGTTCATTCGTTTTGATAAGTTCATCATTTCATTAGGGACTAAAATAATTAAGAAGGAATATAAGAAGCAGAGGAAATACGAAGGTACTTGTAAATCTATTTTTAAATGTTTGTTTAATTCGCACCAAACGGAAAAGCTTTTACCCTATTTGTATTAATTTATCGAATCGTGTTAAGAGGCCGTATCGATTTTAAGAGTGATTTTGACTAGTTTCTTTAATTCTTTAGGAGCTCGTTTAAAAAACTAACTACTATGTTATATGAAAGTAATGGTATAATTTAAAATTCTCTAGAATATTCGATTATATAGATCTGCCGTAACAACGTTTGCGCTCCCGTATATAATCGAAAATTCTAGAGAACTTTAAATTATTCCATTTCTTTCATAAAACATATAATATGTATTTTTTGTATTGCAAATTTTTAAGCATCATTTAGTGTGTATTTTTTATTTTTTTTAACTCTGTTGTAAGAACTAGAAATTCGACGCCATATACCTACGCATAAAATTTCATCAAAGTAAGGCTATTTTAACTTAGATGTTCTTTGAATTTTTCAATAAAAGTACATAAATTGCCTCGAACATATTTTAGGATGTCTCAGTGTCTTTACTGTAGTATATTTTATAAAAAAAACTTCTTCTATTAAATTCCGTGTAAAATACAAAGACACGAACGTCCCGCATGGAAAAAATTGAAACACGCCTTAGGTTATTGGCTATTAAACAAATTGGACAATGAATATCAATAAATTGTCTCGAACGTATTTTAGATATTGAATTAATCTATAATTTAAGATATCATCACACATTGTTACTAATTTCGTTTTGTTAAACGAGCTTCTAAAGAATTACAGAAACAAGTAAAAATCACTCTAAAATCGATACGGACTCTTAATAGTTTTACCATTACCACAGTTCTATAATATAATATGCGTGTTAGTTTAAATATATCGAGAGATGTTTCTGTGAGTAGTGTCGAAATGTTAACGCGAGGCCGCCCGCTGCCCGCTGCCCGCTGCCCGCTGCCCGCCGCCCGCCCGCGCCACATCCGATATTTTGCAATAAGATGGACTCCTCGGGAGTTCTGTTTCTGTATTTCATGTTTTGTATTCATCAAGAATAGGTTGACTTGGTATTGTCAAGGTCAGATAACTGAGAACAATTCGCAGTAAATCTTTTAGGCAAAGGTATTGTTGTAGAACTAAAATAACCATAGATCAATGCCTTGTAAGTACCATGTTCTAATGGAACTAATGGCATGGTATACTGTAAAGTATCCTTTCACCACGCCTACAATCTTCATATTATAATCTGCTGTTCCCGGAACACTGGATATTTATTTGTACGAAACAACACAAGAATTAAATACCTACAACGCGGTTAATCATCACCATTCACCAGCACTTAAGAATGCCATAATATAATCGTTGTACAACAGATAGCATAAATAGTGTCTATTTTTATACGCAATGAAATTATAATGACAAAAAGGTCAAGGAATTTTTCTGGAAACTACTGAAGAAATAAAGAGATGTCTCCCAGTGTCCACGCTCGCTGCAGTATCTATACTAATATTATAAAGCTGAAGAGTTTGTTTGTTTGCTTGTTTGTTTGAACGCGCTAATCTCAAGAACTACTGGTCCGATTTGAAAAATTCTTTCGGTGCTGGATAGCCCATTTATCGAGGAAGGCTCTAGGCTATATATCATCACGCTAAGACCAACAGAAGCGGAGCCACGCGGGTGAAACCGCGGAGCGCAGCTAGTTATGAATAAATCGCGTTTAAAATCCGTCACAATCTTTAATTTCGAAATGTATAAAGCTCGCGTAAAACCAAACACAAGAAAAACTACTGAAGAATTTGTTGTAAGTAATTTGATTTACTTAGTCTGGCCTGGAAAAGAATATAGTGCCAATTCTGTGTCTTTAGACCCTTGCGCGTACACTTTTCCCTATCGACAACACCTAAACGTAATAAGTACAGTCTTCATCTTATCAAAATATATTTTGATAGTACCTACTTTAAAAAAATGATTCATATTCATAAATTCTAATACAGACTGGCTTTATCAGATAAAGTACTACAATCTTACACGCTGCATAATATTATCGATAACATCAAATCAGTTCTATTATAAAATAAACAACAAACAAAGTGTTAACATTCTTGTACAAATATTTTCCTACAGATACAGATTTGAATAGAGCAAATGCACCGTTGTAATTTTTTGAATGACTAATAAATAGCATTGTGAATAGGTACTGTTTATAAACATCATTTAAAATTTAAATGTTGTGATACATTTTCTATAATCGTTTTAGCCTTGTCCTATATTTTACTTACTTACAATAATAATAACTATTCATGATAGAGCGCTTATGATACATGCACTTGATTCAAAATATTTAAGATCTAAAAAGTCTTCTATAGTGGTAGGTATAATATTATTATGTCGTAGTTTTTGGCAAATCCATACTAATATTATAAATGCGAAAGTAACTCTGTCTGTCTGTCTGTTACTCAATCACGCCTAAACTGCTGAACCAATTTGCATGAAATTTGGTATGGAGATATTTTGATACCCGAGAAAGGACATAGGCTACCTTTTATTGCGAAATATGTACCACGGGCGAAGCCGGGGCGGACCTCTAGTAATAAATAAACTCCCATAATATCACAAGTCAGGTGAAATATCAAGAAATCGAACATTGATCATGTGCCTCTACGATCTGCATCGCGGCCCAATACAATCATCAGTGTCAGAGCCAAATTATTCATGTGCAATTCATTCAAATAAATAGTTGCTAAGACGTTGTATTTTTTGTTAGTTTGTTGGCGATTGTATTGTATATAGTTTCGATTTAATACATGAAATAAAGGACACACGTTATCTACTTGTATATTTTCATAAAATTCGCTACATAAACATTAGTAAATACGTTTTTCCTTAATTGAAAAGAAAGCTATAATGGGAAAGTCATAATAAAAAATTGTACACAATGAGTTATCCGGCAATTTTGATTTTTATGAAGCTGATTCATTGTATTACCTAAAAATAAACAGCTTTATAACGATGATTGAGATTAAAAATATGAATTAATATATTTTTATTTATTTATTTCCTACTCGTATAGGTACTTCATACGTGTCCGTATGGACCAGATCACAGGACCAGATGCATAACAAAACAATCATACCTACCTATAATGTAAACCATAACCATATGATGATTCTTTCCCATAATATTATGGATATCAACAAATAGCTGATTATATAACTAATCGCAAATAATTATAATTTTCGAACCGATATACCTATATACCTACCTCTCGGAGCAATTATCAAGCCTGGAGAAGTAACAATTAATTGAACAATAAAGCACTAGTTTGGCCTTTTTGGCTTATGGCAAAATGTCATGCGAAAAAAGAGGACAGATATATGTCAGTTCGACAGTTTGAAATGACATATAGCCATTACAATTTGTTTTAGTGACCAGTCTGGTCACTAACGCATGGTGATTTTAATTATTGTTTTTGAAGTGAAAAACGTGTTTTCTAGTTTCTTATGTTATTTTCTGAAAAGATAATTTACTAAAGATTACATGGCTTGTGTTGTTCACGGCTGTAAAAGCCGTAGTACTGGGAAATCGGATGAAGATTGGAATTTGTCTTTTCACAGGTTAGTGTTTTGATCAATTTTTTTGTTAATTGTATTATAAATAAGTTAATTTACGTTATTTTCATAATCATCTATGTTTTATCTAACCGTAATCATTGAAATGAAATCATAATCAGCTTAGTTTTTAGAAAAAATGCAAAATATAACTTCCATAGTGTTGTGCAATTATCGATACTTGAGTAGGTACGAAGTACTTCATTGATAATGACTGCTTTAGGTTAGGAGAAAAAAAAAGGTATTTAAGTATGGATTTTATTGTTATTTGCAGGTTTCTGGCTTGAGAAAAATTAAAAGATGTTTGGGTTAAAGCTATAGCACAGGGAAAATTGGAAGCCTTCAAAACATTCTCGGCCTTGTTCAAATCATTTCGAATCAGACGGGAAGAAAAGTAAAGTGCTTTGCAGAGATGCTGTGCCACAAGTTTAAGGTGGCATCTATTTTAAATAATAAATATTGCAATTTGTTAATTAAGTATCGAAATAAAATGTTGCAAAAAAAAAATTTTAAATTTTATTTGTTTTATTTGAAGCAATTTATTTTAAACTTTTACCAATTTTTTCCTGTGGGAATGAGTTATTTTCCCGCGGTAAATTGTAGCCTATATGTTATTCTGATGTTTAATCTATAATATGTATAATTGGAAAGTTCCATAAAAACTCATTCAGTAGTTTTTTCGTGAAAGAATATCAAATGTCCATTCTTATATATTTTTGCTTTTATAATATTAGTAGAATAGATATTAATATTAATAGAATGAATCTATGAAAACAGGAAAAAATACGTACCTTTTTACGAAACCATAAAAAACAACCTAAACCGAAATACCTAATAATATTTTTTTATAAATACAACTACCATACAATGCAAGGCAGTCAATCCGCATCGTAAATGAATAATTCCAAATTAAACGAATCTTAAAATTTGGAATTACCTATCCATAATTCAAAATTAAAAGAATCTTAAATTATCTTCAAGCAATTTTATAACTTAATTTTTTTATTTATCGATATTTTAGTATTCGATAAAGTGGCAAGCACTACCTTTTTAGAACAAAAAGTGGCTACATTTGGATTTGAATGCCAAGCCGATAACAGTGTGTTGTCTCTTTCTATCACATTAATTAGGGTATTGAATAAAAGAGAGCCACTATATAAGAAACGTTCAATTAATTGTTACTTCTCCAGGCTTGTTAATTGCTCCGAGACCTACCTAGAAGTTTTTGAATGAATGAAAAGAATGAAATGAAAGAAATGAATGAAATGAATGAAATGAATGAAATGAATGAAATGTATGAAATGAATGAATGAATGAAAATACTTTATTTCTACCAAAACAAGGAAACAATACGAAAAAACACATACAAAACAAAACGTAGATACAAAAAGGCGGCCTTATCGGTAAAGCAGCGATCTCTTCCAGGCAACCTTTAGTCGAGGTTCATGAGAATTACGTTTTTGATACAAAATCAAAAAATTCTCCACCTTCCTCGTTATTATTATTTTCATATAGATAACGATATAAAAGGAAGGCCTCGTTATTTACGAGGTAAAAAAGCGTATTGTCGATTGCGTGTTTGTACACGTTTTTATTTATTTAAAATTATCATTTTGCATAATATGTACTTTTAAAAATAATTAAGTACCGCCATCTAGGACTTTAATTTGGAAGTTAGTACATTTGTGAGATTCAAAGCGAGATGCCACAGAGCCTTTCTGGATTCTGGGCTCTTGCGATAGATGGAGTGCTTATTTATTTTATATCCTAGTAATAGATTATTTTCTATTCTTTAAAATATATATTTTACTAGATATGCGCCTCCGGCTTCACCCGCGTATCGAAAGAAAAACCTGCACAGTTCCCGTTCCTGTGACAGTTCCTGGATAAAAAGTATGTCTTGTTATGGGTCTTCAGCTATGCGTACATACCAAATTTCATTGTAATCGGTTCAGTGCGTGAAAGAGAATCCATCTCACAAACTTTCGCATATCTTAATCTTAATACTATTATAAAGGCGAAAGTTTGTAAGTATGGATGTATGGATGTATGGATGTTTGTTACTCTTTCACGTAAAAACTACTGAACCGATTACAATGAAATTTAGCACACATATAGAGGGTAACTTGGATTAACACATAGGATAGGTTTTATCCCGGAAATCCCACGGGAACGGGAACTATGCGGGTTTTCCTTTGAAAACGCGGGCGAAGCCGCGGGCGGAAATCTAGTTATATATATAACATTAGTAGGAAGGTACATACAATATTATGTATTGTATTGTGTTGATTGAAATCTATAAAACTTTATCCTTCTCTTGCTTACACAAGGTTTTCACTTCTAAAAATGGTTATTAATAATATTTTTGAGTAGGGGCAATTATAATAGGTATATTTATTGTTGTAGGGCCGCGCGGTGGAGCGGCGCTGCGGCTGAGCGCGGAGCCGCCGGCCTTCGCGCTGAACCAGCACACAGCGCTTATGGCGCGCGCCGGCGACAGCGCCGCCCTGCGCTGCACCGTGCTGCGCCTGGCTGACCGCGCTGTGAGTGCTAACATCACGCGATACCGTACTCTACACAACATTCTGAGCCAACATGCTTCTCTTGCTTCATTGCTCATAATATAGCAGACGACTTAAATGTTTAGGAAAATAAGGCATTGAATTTACGAAAATTCGGAATTTGAATTTTCGGTAGGGGTTGTGTACTTACACACTCACGCACATACCGGCAGTTGTTTTAAAGGTGAAACGTTTGGCGTCAAAGATTGAAAGAAAACCTTTTTAGTTTTATATATTATTTCAATAGAAGCGATGAGCGAGATGTGAGCGAGCTGATACAGTATACCTACACCTTCGAAAAATGACAATAAGTTTCTGCCATTAGGTAATATTTGTTTTGTAGTTATTTGTGTTAACTTGTAGAAACGTTTAAAATGTTAACTCAAATTGTGATTGTTATACAACCCCGTTGATAAATAACTCAATCCGTGTTCTATCCTACACACCATTCTCAGAATGTAGAAACGGAACACGTCGCAAATAAGCATGACACGAGCACCACTTGAGTGTATCTGCCACCAATGTTTCTCCCAGCTGAGGCTCGAATCTAAAATAAGAGCCGTTTCAACTTAACGGCTGTGTCAAATACATTTTGTATTGAAACGAAAAACAAATCCTGCTTTTGAATGATTATAAATAGATCTTTTAACTCAATTTCGTCCAATGTGCCCCAATTGAAGAGAAAATAAACAGATGGGTGATAACAAGGAAATAACAAGGTAGGCGTAAAAAGATTTTAATTTCCGATCTTATATTTTCATTCTAAATATGGAATTCGAGATTCACTGGATTCACTGGATTCATTGGATTCACTGGATTTCAAGGATTGGCAAGGAGAAAAGATGAAGAAGGAATAACAGATTAACTGAAGGTGTGAAACTTTGTAGGACCCTTCTCAAACTGCTAGACATTGACCGCAAGGTAGCCATTTACGCGGCATATCTAACAGGCACATTATGAAGAACATTGACAGACGCACATGTCCACTGCCCAGCTCCACGCTCCACACGACACTAAACGATGCCAATGTCACGCGCTCACCTCACATCCGCCAACATTGCAATGATTATTCAAAATCAGAACATTTTGGCATAATATATCGCTATCGATGAATATTCTGATGTTAAATTATTAAGATTGACTGCACTTTGCGGCCTTTCACCATGTTTCCAGGCTTCATTTGAAATGATAGAATATGACACCGCATTTGAAATTTAATGATGTATTGAGACAGTAATTGAATACAGGTAACCTATACCCGTGATCACCTGACGTACATCCGCAATGCCTTGGAACAGATTTAAACGAAGTTTAACTGAACCTTTGATTATATTAAATAATTGTTGTCTATTTGAAGCATAAGTTTGTACTTTATCATGAAAAAGACTGGACTTTTTCTTACATATAAATAAATTAATATCTAAAAATGTTGGCCAACTGTAAACGATTTGGGCATTACCTAGTATGAAATATACATCGATAAACTCGTGGAACTCGTGAACAATCCAAACCATCAAACTGCGAAATAAAATTGACAACGTAAAAATAATTCCAGTAAAATTTAGCGGATGCGCTGCCAAATATTCGCGGCATGAATCGGCTTGGATGCGGCATAGTTCGGGAGCGAGCTGGTATGCCCGCGATGTGTGACGCCGCGGCCGGAACCGCATCCTTGAGTAGCGGCCCCGGCGCGGGCGTAGCTTACTATAACAGCCCAGCCGCACGCATAAATGAGCTTTATATACGACAATCATTACGTATAATATCATTTTTACCGCATAACAAGCGGGAGTGAACTTTTGTACATTGTAGCATGTAAATGGTAGGCATGTATGTAGTATGGCATTTCGATGTATAAAAGAAAATAGTAGGTGTTTTATCGTCACGCTGAATGTAGAAAATAAATAGAATACTATTACTTTTTTGGCAGTACGTTGCTGGCTCCTAGGAACCCTAAGTCCTACGCAAACCGGTCGTCGACTCGCTCTGGGAATAGCGCGCACCCGGAACAGATTCGTATCGTGTGTCAATTTCCATCCGACTCGATGTGTGATTATAATTTATTACCCTGCGCTTAATATTGATGACATTTATCATCGTGACACTACGCTGAATGAAACTCAAGAGAGCTAAAGATAACGCATAAACTTACTCTAATTTAAACGGTAGAGTCATCCATAACTCTAGACAAATAGCGATTAAAATAACGAATAAAAGAAAATTTATTGACAAACCGCTTCGCTTTAACCTAAATATACGGTAGTACATGAAAATGAATGCTTTACCACACGTGAGTGGTTTACGACAAATTTGCAATAGAGTATCGCGGAGCCGTGGCCCAAATACCGCGCTGCTTGTGCTCCACACTAATGCGTAACCGTTTGTGCCGCTTTGCTGCTCCATTATTAAAGTGCTATCGCCATATTAGTCATTTTGTTACAGTTTATATTTTGGTCGCTCACATTATTGCGAATTATATTATCTGAAAGCTATTGCTCCCTCGTTATAATGTCCTCGGTATAATTTCTATGTCAATGAGCTCATAATTGAAAATTATGTATAACTATAATATAAATGATATTTTGCAGGTGTCATGGGTCCGCTCCAGTGATTTGCAGATCCTGACGCACGCGGGCGCGGTGTTCACGGCGGACTCGCGCGTGTCGTGCTCGAGCGCGCGCGACGCGAGCCACGGCCTGCACGCGCACGGCGGCCTGCACGCGGGCGGGCTGGACGCGCCGCCCGACGCCGACGACATCCTCACCACCGAGGAGGACTGGGACCCGTATGCCAGCCTGCACATCCTGCGCATCGAGCGGCTGCGGCTGAGCGACTCGGGCCGCTACGAGTGCCAGATCAATACGGAACCTAAACTCAGCTTATTCTACAATCTTACCGTAATAGGTACGTTTAGTGCGTATTTCATATTTAAATAAATAAATAAATAAATAAATCATTTATTTGCAAGTAAACATGGTATACATAGGTGTTAAGAATAAGATACATTATTTCAGCATGTTTAGCCGTTATTCAACGGCATGCAAATACATTTTTCATTAGATACCTTTACCCATTTTATATTATGTCTTCTTAATTTTATTTTATTAAAATCAATTCATTTGTTATTCATTCACATTATTATAATTAATATATTTCACAATTCATTCATATTCATTACAAAAATTACATACATTATTACAAAATTAATATTAAGACGCAAGTAGACAATGTTAATTACGAGTTTAGGTATTCTTTAACACTATAAAAACATTTCTGTTGAAGCCATTTATGAAGTTCTTTAAAAAATAATTTAGTATCTAAGTTTTTTAATTTAGTTGGCACTTTATTATATATTATTACACTCATACAAAGACAGTTTTTATTATATTTTTTTAATCTAGGATTATCTTTTAAAATTAGTTTACTTGGATCTCTGCGACTACGGCTATTTAAATCACTTGCCTTTTTATAAATATACATATGCTTAGTCACAAACACGCACATATCATAAATGTAAAGAGATGGCAATGGCAGCAGACAAAGTTTTTTAAATATCGGCTTACAGAAATGCTCTTGTTATATCGGTACTATTGCCCCAGATAACAAGTCCATAACGCAAAACAGATTCCACGTAAGCGTAATAAGAAGTAAGTGCGGTTTTTAAGTTTGTAACCTTTCTTACTTTTTTTTTTTTTTTTTTATAGTGGGGAAATCTTCCAAAGATACCCACGGCCCCCGGGGATGGAGCCAAGGGTTATGTCGGATTCTTACCGACTAAAACCCCACTGTGTTCCGTCGAGCCGCGCAGTTAGCCGGGGCCGCGGGTACTCTTAGAAATCGTCCACGAAACCCTTCTTACTTGCCTTAATGCAAAAACTTTATTTAATCTACTACACACATTTTCTATATGTAGTTTCCAGTCTATATTTGTATCTATTGTCACACCTAGGGGTCGTTCATAAAATACGTCACACTAAAATTTACTTTTTTTGACCCCCTCCCCCCCGGTTGTCACGCTGTGTCACAATTTTTGTGACCCCCCCTGGAAATATTTCGTCACAAAAACTAAGACCCCTCCTCCCCTAAACATGATAAATTTTGATTGATAATACACAAATTTTGATATAAGAAAATATTTTTTTTTGCCAGCGTACTCTATCCGTTACTTAATGATCTAAGTGACGAATAAAAGAAAAATACAATAATAAATGCATGAGAAATATTATTTTCATCTAGTTTCTATTTTTCGGTCATGTTGAAAAAAATAAATATATCAAGTTACAATTTATTGTAATAAATATATATACATTTAAATATCTGTATATTTACTTATACGAAATAAATGACTTCTATCATTACAAAATTGAAAAAAAAAGTCGAGAGAACGAATACTCAGTAAAAATTTTTAATGAACAGCGAACGTCACGCTGCCGTAGACCCCCTGTCCCCCCTTGTCACATCTTGTCACACTCGCGAAGACCCCTCCCCCCCCTTGTATGCAAACGTATTTTATGAACGGCCCCCTAGAAACTTTATTTCATTTTTTGCTTGTATTTTAGGAATGTCAAAGTTAAATTTATTAAATTGTAAAAATTTTGTTTTGTCCAAATTTGTTTTCAAATCATTAATGTCAAGCCATTTTATTATGTTGTCAATACTATAATTAATGTCATTTATGTGGTCATGTATATTATTTTTGTCAGAACTTACAATTAAAGAAATGTCGTCAGCAAATAAGATGCACTTGTGATTTGTTATATTAACTATGTCATTTACATATAATACAAAAAGAATTGGACCAAGTACACTGCCTTGCGGTACGCCATATTTTATTATTTCGTAGTCAGAAAAATAATGCGTTATTTCATCGTTTTTATTTACTTCAGAAATTGTTACACACTGCTGCCTATTTTGAAGGTAAGATCTTATCCAGTGAAGCGTTTGCCCTCTTATACCGTACGATTCTAGTTTTTTTAATAGTTTATAGTGTGACACGAAGTCGAACGCTTTGGAAAGGTCAAAGAAAAGAGCTGTAGTTAATTTGTTTTGATTAATGCTGCCTAAAACTTTATCCATCAGGGAATATATAGCCAATGTGGTTGATTTATTTTTCTGAAACGCATACTGATCTTTAGCAATAATATTAAATTTATCACAAAAATTTACTAGTCTTTTATGCATACACTTTTCAAAGATTTTTGATAGAATGGGTACCAAAGTAATAGGTCGATAGTTATTTACGTCATGTTTGTTGCCTTTTTTAAATAACGGCTTTACTATAGATTTCTTTAACGCTTCTGGAAAAATCCCCAATGAAAAGGAGACGTTTATAAGATAGGTAAGAACATCTAGAATTTCATCGATACATGACTTTATCACTTTAGTAGTCAATCCATCATAACCTACAGAGCTAGTCGTCTTCAAAGAGTTTACTATCATCTTTACTTCATTAGTCGTCATGGGATTAAGAAACATAGTGTTTGTATTTAAACTAATATTACTTTCATATACCATAAAATTGCGATTTGTCAGGGTCGTAATTGAATCTATATAATGTGTATTACATGTATTAGCAATATGTGTAGGGTCTGTAATTGTAGTATTGTTGTATGTAATTGTATCTATGAAATCTATGTTATTTTGATCCGCAACTTCATTTTTTATTACTTTCCAAACTGCTTTAGTAGTATTAGAACTGTTATGTATAAATTTTATATTAGCTAATTTTTTTGATTTATAAATACATTTTTTCAATACATTCGAGTATTTCAGGTATCTAATTTTATTTGCTGCATTTTTTACTTTATAATAATTGCATCGTAGTAAACGCTTTGTTTTGCAACTTTTTCTTAGACCCTTACTGATCCAATTTTTAGGTATTGTGCAGCTACTTTTCAATTTAATTTTAATATATGGAAAGCACAGGTTATAAAAAAGGCAGAAGTGTTCGTGAAATGAATTAAATGATGCGTTTTTTTATATTAGTTTGATTATAATCTCTTTTAAAAATGTAATGAGGTGTAGGGAGATGTTTTATGATGTTTGTTGGAAAACTTATCAATTGTGCTGTCTCGTGATCTGACAAATAAAGAGGCAAAACGGATATTTGTGCATTGTACCTATTGCGTGATGCTGAATGAATCGATTAGTGATAAGGAAATTACTAAAATGCACCTTAACGTGTCGATCATAAACGCTGATATTCAAATTATGCCCAATATTGATTAATACAATTAATATAACTTTATCTGATAAATTCCACCTGGAAGACAGATGGTCTAACGTAATCAAGTTTTTATTGGTACAATATGAAAATACCTTCACATACGTGTCTTTTTAAAGTATTAATATACTTGTAAATGGTCCAGACACAGCGCTACCCGAGGTGTCCGTGTCGCCGCTGGGCAGCAGCGTGACGCGCGCGGCGCTGGGCGGCGCGGCGCGGCTGGCGTGCGAGGCGCGCTACGTGGCGGCGCCCGGCGCGCAGCTGCCGCCCGCCGCGCTGGCCGCGCTGCCGCCGCTGCGCCTGCGCTGGACGCACAAGGGGGAGACGCTCGATCCACAGGTACTACATAATATGTTATTATTAATGACTGAAGCTAGAGATTCTTTCTGCTAGCTACATACTTATTTAAAATTAAACGTGATTATCCAAAAGTATCAAATAAAAAAAATACCGTTTATACATTAAGAACCTACAGATGTCTATAAAACAATGAATACACAACAGAGCACACGCGGCGGCATCTCGCTGGACACGGAGCGGTGGGCGGGGCGCGCGGTGTCGCGGCTGACGCTCGCGCAGCTGGCGGCGGGCGACGCGGGCCGCTACTCGTGCGCGGCGGGGGGGGCCAGCGCCGACCTCTTCGTGCACCTCTACCGGGACGGCGCTGATGACCAGGAGTATGATATTATTGGTGAGCTTTTACTGCTTGCGTATATGCTAGTTCTAAATGTTAACAACGGCTTCGATAGCGTGGTCGAAGGGAATTCCCATGTGATTCAACACGGTAAAATATTTCAATATTTTGTAACTTGAAAGAATGATAAACAATGCCAATGCTTTCGAATTTTTATTATTAAAGTTATAGCACAAATAGCTAAATAGTTACTGGTAAAAGTAATACGAATTATATTATTATACTTAGCTGTTTATTTGTTTTGTTGAACGCAAAATGTTTGTGTTGGATAGTCAAGTCAAAAACAAGTCCGTCTTTTAAAAATAAATGTTTGACTAAGCATTTTTGATAAAATTATAATTAATGTGTAATTTTGTCAACGTATTATCACGAAATATAAATAGTTATATGAATTAGTCATCCAAACGTATTATCCGGGTGCGATACGCCGGTGTGTGATAAGCTAATATTTTGATCTTATCAGTTTGTTAGTAAAATCTAATACTTAAAACATTTTCCTTATTTATTTCCTTAATATTTCAGACGGTGAAATGGAGATGCAGAGAGACCAAGCGGACGCCAGGGTCAGCGCTGCGGCCGTTCACAGCAGCGGCATCATGTTAACAGTAATTTGTTTGCTGCGAATGGTTGTTACGTGACAGTCAGTCTTCCAACCCTTTGGCTACCCAGGGAACTGACGCGAGCCAAACTTAGATCTAGGGTCATTGCACGTTAGGAACGATGTGAAAAACCGAACTCGATGTAAATATTGTACAGTTATTTATATGATGTAAATAAATGATTGAATGACGAAGTGTTGCGTTTGATTTGAGAGTGGGAGGGCTGGCACGAGCGAGGCACGCGCGGGAATATATCGGGCCGATCACAACACACATAGTACATACATATTACATATAGGTACATTGCACACTAGTCTTGCAATAAAGTGGACCCCAATTAATTGCATGTTCATGTCGTTAATCTTTCATTGTTACACACATACTCTAATTCTAAGGAATGCTTTACAATTTTGTCTTTATTATAAAATATTTTATAGGAGTTTCTTTAAAACTCTACTTATTAGAAGAATTGATGCGAATCCAAAAGAGAATATTATATTACCTACTAGTGGTCCGCCCCGGCTTTGCCCGTGGTACCTACATGTTTAAACTATCCTATCTCTCAAGTTGGATCGAACTGCACATGGTGTGCGAATTTTATTATAATCGGTTAAGTGGTTTAGGAGTCCATTGAGGACAAACATTGTGACACGAGATTTATATATATTAAGATATGTAATTTTAATGATAACATATTTTAGTTCTGGCTTAGTATGTACTACAAATTTATTACATAATATCATAATAAGTTTACATTTACCCGATAATATAAAATAAATTAACTTTTTTTTAAATTTATTATTGATATTGATATTACTAGAAAATACATAGAAACAAAACCAGTAATATATAGATAATATAAAGAAACAAAATCAGGCGCGAAGCATGATTTACCCTGGTCTGAAAATAACGCGCTCGAATTAAGCTCGCTAAAAGCGGCTCAGCTATTACCGGCTGTAGATGTGTGCATGCATGGGATACACACACACGCGCATAACCGCATTCTCTACATTTTTAGTTAATTTAATTGTTGCTTTCTTCTATTCTTGCTGTATATTATCCACGTACTATTTTAATGGATTACTAGTTTCATTTATACTAAGAACGCTGAACGCTTTCCCCTACATGTACAAGAAGTTTAATTATAATAAAACATAAAATGGAGGCAATCCTGCGAGAGTAGCAATACTCTAACAAATATTGACATGATTTTAAAAGAGCAGCTATGGAGTTTCTTGCCGGTTCTTTACCATAGATAATGCTTTTAGGTGGTAAATGTTAAAAATATCATATGACGATTCAAAAATGCTTCTAGAAGAAGTCTGATTGAATAAATAAACGTTTGAGTTTGAGTTGATTAGCCCATAGCCAATATTTTGCGTCCTAAACTATACCAGAATTTGTCTGATATTCAAATAATAATTCAATATTCAAGAACTAAATTGATTACATACCAAGCTAATATTATAATAATCACACAATTACTTGGCCGTGTATATGTCACCATTTTACTTCTATTTTTAGAAAAATAATTTAAAAACCAATCTGTTAATATCACACTTTCAAATCGTAGATTTACAACCAACATGTTCCTTATCAAACCATCCAGATCTTATTCCTAAATTATCGATAGAAGTTACAGTTAAATTGCAGAAAGAATACAGGAAATAACGTTTAAAATAATTAAGTACCTAGAACATCTTTTGTATAATTATTTTACACACAGTGTTTGTTTGCCAAGCCGCTGACAAAGCGTCCCCTATTTTTCGTCCGATTCAAAATCCACACAAAATGGCATCACTACCACCACAGAAATAAAAATCCAATAAGCATAACATCTTTATAAAATAATCATAATTTCTATAATTTAAATATTTAAACATAAAATGAAAGGACAACGTTGAAAAATGATGAAAAAAAAACAATTTAAAAAAAGAAGAAGGATCAACTGTTTATTTTTAATTACAGTATGTTCACTTGAGATTCAATTATAACTTGTAATACTTAAAATACAAATTTTAAGAGACGAGGAATTTATTAAACCTTGAAATTTATATGCTTGCGAATAGTACGTAACTGAACACGGAAGTTATTATTTACATTTATTTATACGATTAATAATAGGCCGGGAGATACTGACACAAAATTTCGGGTCATTTGTAACAGGATGGCGGTTTTACAGGGGTCTTAGTACGCAATGACAAAAACAAAAATGATGGTCAGAACGCTGGTAACGGCGGACTAGTCGCGTGGGCGTTAGTCGAACTCGTCGGATAAATAGCGAAAGTCAAACGATTTGTAACACAAAAATTTTAGAATTTACCGATAGCCCATAAAAAAGATGTAGGCAGTAGTGTCATGCCATACTTTTCTGGTGTGACTTACAGCCCGGCATACCGACGTGAATGCGTTGATTTAAAAAAAAACAATTCAACCATTTGTACCAGGCTAACTTTTGCACAGGTAACCATCGTCGTGCAGCCATTTACACTTTTCGGACGATTCCAAATTGTCGCCATACCGCCGAAAATCTGCAATTTTTTTTCTCGCCCAACGATTTGTACCACCCTAAATTTTTTTTTCAACAACTCCTGAATGATTATAAATAGAAGTGTAATAATGCCATACCTGTGGGAGGTGGCGAATGTGTATAAGATTTTTTTTATTGTAAGATTTTATTCGTATTTTGAACGATTTGTAGCAGTATGGCACTAATTTTTCCCTCTATTAAAAGTATGGCAAATATAATAATGGTCACGTAGCATCATATACTTTCCAAAAATCCAAATACCATACTGGTACAAATCGCCCATTCTTTTCATTTTTTTTTACGTCTTGGCTTAAGTCTTACAATCGTCCGCCTCATGTTTGCAATCTGCGATATTTTTTTCTAGGTAGAATTGTATACAAACAAACAGAATATAATGATCCCATACTGTAAAAAATAATAAAAAAGTGTGCGTGTACTAGAGTACACACGTAAGAAGTGAAACTTCTTTATGACCTTATTTTTCAAAAAATAATTTACTATATACAATATTACAGAAATATGTTAATCTAACACGCTCGTCGCTTCGCTCCTCGCTATATTTACACCGGCCGCTACT
The DNA here is from genome assembly GCA_029959065.1 of Colias behrii. Lineage (NCBI taxonomy): Eukaryota > Metazoa > Arthropoda > Insecta > Lepidoptera > Pieridae > Colias > Colias behrii. The sequence continues at coordinate 12,347,269 of JARWMC010000015.1, read as the reverse complement.
GCAACTCGCTCGCTTCGCTCGCTCGGCTCGTGCGGTAGGTCTAAAATTCGAGTTATAGAGTTTTCAACTTATAAAGGATTTCGACTCGACAAACACGTGTTTACGTGAGTCATAGATTTATTATCGTTTACTCCTTAAATATTTTCTAAGAAACAATAGTGTACTTACATTGTCGGCAAGTTCTTAAAGTCGGTAACTTATTTTTGTTCGAACAATAGAGGTAATATTATGTTTTCTAAGAAACAATTGTATACTTATATTGTCGGCACGTTCTTAAAGTCGGTAACTTATTTTTGTTCGAACAATAGAGGTAATAAATTCCTAATGATTAAGTTGTAAAGGTTGTACAATAAAACGTTGCTATGTTCGACATACAGAGCTCAAATTTAATTTTTCGAGTCATAGAGTGAAAATATTTACCAAAATGGCTTGGAGGGACTCGGTGATTATTTCGACAAACAGAGGGTATAGATTTCAAGTAATGGAGGTTTTGGTGTTTGAAGGGAAGGGAACAAAACATTTTTTCGAGATTTGGAGGTTTTTGACTTATCGAGGTTCGACTCAACGGGGTTCTACCGTATATATAATATGTGCGTCATTAATTTCTGACTGTTTCGAGATTTGGTGCAAAATAAAAAATAGTGTGTAAATAAAATTTGTAAAAGTAAATGAACAAATGAAAGAAAATTAATTAATTATAGTAAAAAAAGCATAAAATAAAATATTCTATATTAAAACGTATATATAATATGTGCGCCATTAATTTCTGACTGTTACGAAATTTGGTGCAAAATAAATTAATAGTGTGTAAATAAAATTTGTAAAATTAAATGAACAAATGAAAGAAAATTAATTAATTATAGTAAAAAAAGCATAAAATAAAATATTCTATATTAAAACGTATATATAATATGTGCGTCATTAATTTCTGACTGTTTCGAAATTTGGTGCAAAATAAAATAGTGTGTAAATTAAATAATTTATATATAACTTCTCATAAAAGTACGGAAGGGTGAGAAAGGAAGCGATAAGGTTTGCTTTTATACAAAACCTACTAAAGAGATTTGCAATGGCTATTTTTAATCTTTTTGAAATAAGGCCTTACAGAATATTTACTTCTTGTTGTTTTATATTATTTAAAAAACAATAATTAAAACGTATAAAATTAAATAATTTAAAATTATTTTCATTTATGAAGTTTTCGTGGTTGTGAATCGACGTTCATAAAAATTTACATATAAAATGCTTGTTATTTTGTTCGTATTGGTATTATTGTATCTCGCGTATTTTTATAGCATTAGAAATTTCAACTATTGGCAAATAAGGAAAGTGCCATTCGTTCACCCGTATCCATTCTTCGGCAGCTGTCGTGATATTTATTTTATGAAAAAAAGCGTTTCACAGTTCTGTGAAGCAATATATGAAAATTACCCAAATGAAAAAGTGGTCGGACTATTTCGCTCTTCGCAGCCGGTCCTCCTCGTCAGAGATCCCAACATACTGAAGAGAATTCTGATCACCGACTTTAGTTCGTTTTACCTGCGAGGTCTGAACCCTCACAAGCCGCTATTGGAGCCGATGTTCCGGAACTTGTTCTTCGCTGACGGCGACCTGTGGCGCTTGCTGCGGCAGCGCATGACTCACGCCTTCACGGGGGCTAAACTACGAGCTATGTTTCCTTTGATAGCTGAAAAAGCTGAACGTTTGAAAGACCGAGTGTCCGAAGTGACCGCCGATGATGGTGTCACAGATGCGCACGAGCTTATGGCTCGATACGCGACCGATTTCATTGGCAGCTGCGGTTTCGGTATCGATGCTGATTCACTCAACGATGACGACTCCGCTTTTCGAAGTCTCGGCAAAAGAATATTCAAATATGGTCTAAGGGAAGCTATGTTATTTTTTCTCAAAGATACATTTCCATCGTATTTCAAACACCTAAAGTATTTTCATCAAGTCGAGCGAGAGCTCATAAAACTCGTAAGGGACATACAAGAGGATCGTGGCGGTCAACCGAGCGGAAGAAATGATTTTATAGATATTCTTATGGAGTGCAAAAGGAGTGTCATCACTGGCGAGTCAATGGAACATAAAAATGAAGACGGAACACCACTTAAGATATCTCTGGAGATGGAGGACGCGCTGTTGGCTGCTCAAGTTTTTATATTCTTTGCAGCCGGCTTCGAGACTTCGTCGGTAGCAACAAGTTTCACGTTACACCAACTCGCTCATCATCCACACGTACAGGCTAAAGCGCACTCGGAAATAGATACTGTGCTCGCACAGCATGGTAATCAAATAACTTATGAAGCAATACAGAAAATGACTTATTTAGAATGTGTCTTTAAAGAGGGGATGAGAAAGTTGACACCTATCGGTTACGTGACAAGGGAATGCGCTAAGAAGTATGCATTCCCTGACATTAATTTAACAATAGACAAAGGTGTCCTTATTGTGATTCCCTTGCAGGCGGTTCATAATGATCCTCAGCATTTTGAAAATCCAGATGAATTTGTTCCTGAACGGTTTTTATCGAGTGATTTCGGGGCTGTGGATAAGGATGTTTTTAATCCATTTGGATCTGGACCTCGTACGTGTATCGGTAAGTTTAAAAATACTTTGATTATAAATTCAATGTGTATGTGTCTGTAATATGTTTAATGTAGAGCGTAGTCATGGCAGATAAACGTCACTAAGCTCGGCGTAGAAATTTGCCTTATACTATAATAATTAATAATCTATCGCTATGTATATTTTAATATTTGTATATATGTATATATCTATTTACTACTTCTATTTGCACCTTTTATAATGTTTCGCTATGCTCCTTCTACTATCCTATTGTTTATTTTTATTCAAACTTTTCCTATGTCCTAAGGTTGCCTGGAAGATATCGCTTCTTAGCGATAAGGCCGCCTGTTTGTACCGCTCTATATTACTTTGTTTGTATTTTTGTTTGATTGTGTTTTGTTTTGTGTGTGCAATAAAGTGTTTATTATTTATTATTATTTATTTAATCTAACGTAAAGTCGCGTTTTAATTAAATTTAAAGGTTTATAATTTAAAAAAGAATACTTGCAAATTATATTGCAAGAAGTCACTATTTGTTAATGTTTTATTTTATATTCATTAAGTATACTTTTAGTCTCTCCGAGACCATACTTGCTGCAAAGTATTCGAAACGTCGGGTTATCCAATTATATTATAGATAAATCACAACAATAGAGTAATGTCCCACTGTATTCCCAAACAGGAGAGCGGTTGGGCACAGTCCAGTCGCTGGTCGGGCTGGTGGCCGTGCTGCGTCACTGCTCGGTGCGCCCCGCCCCGCACACCCCGCCCCGCCCGCCGCTCAGCCCCACTGCCAACGTCGTGCAGGCCTTCAGGGGGGGATTGCCTCTTGCCTTCACTTCACGAACACGTCAATAGTTAGGAAAAGGGTGGCTGAATGGATGCATTCTTAGCTTTATATTTTACATTTTGGTCTTTAAATTAATATCAATAGTTTTGGACAATGGTGTCCCGTGTCTGTAGTACTACAATTTTTATAGATCAATAGCGAAGTTCCGTGTAATTTGTAAGGCAGACACTATGTTATTACACTACATGGTTCATAGTTGATATATTATGTAGTTGTTCATCAAAAAAGTGATGTAACTTTTGATGTAGATGCATTAAATTATTAATCACAAAATCATCAATTCTTTTATATTGTTTTAGTTAGCACAGAGCTGTATCCACACATCCACAAGCTACTTGCAATCAACCATTTACTTGGTGTTAAGTCTTAAATAGAAACATGAAATAGAATTCAGGAAGACTATAAATGATCACGTGTAACGTGTTCCTTTAGACTTGACGCCTTTAGAGTTTTAATTAAAGTTTAATTCTCATTAATCACCGTATAAATAGACAAAGTAGCGCACACAAGAGGTGGTTTTACAAACAGGCACAAAATAATGTATTCCACCACAAGGGACGCGCTCGAACTAATTATATTGTCTTTGACAACATTATTAATTTATGAAAAGTTTACCGTACATTTTCGCACAAATCTACACGAGGCGTACTGATATAAATTATTTAGTTCGCTAAATAAATAACAAAGGCCCCGCAAAGTTAAATTATTCGCACCTAAATCACTCAAAGAGATTCCCGGTTTGTAGTTTTACAAATCTGCAATTTTGCCAAGTTTATTTGTATCGTTTCAGCCGCAGTTGAATAAAATAAAGTGTGAAGTGTGGAGGCTCGTAGCCGTAGGTACTGTACGTGCAGTGCGGGGCGTGAAGCGGGGCCAGTCATGGCGCGCGCCGGCTGCGCTCCCGCGGGACGGCGCGGCGCGGCGGGAGACTGCAAGGCGTCATAAACTCGAGCGTGGCTTTATGAGGGCAATTTGTCGAAAGCCGCGATCGACACTCGATTTTTGATATCGAAACTTTATTGCGGGCGAGATCGCCGCCGAATGTTATAAACTGAGTCGCGGATTGAACCAACTTGCTCTTACAATTCTAACTGCCTCTCCATTCTTTTTATGCTATATTTATAACGCCTGCATTGGAATAACTCAGACATAAAATGAGTTCAACGGCTTTTATTAGGAATTGATCGAGTATTCATCATTATATATTTTGTGGAAACAGTAATAATGAGTACGAACGCAGTTCCTGTAGAATACATTTAAAACAATGAATAAAGTGTACTCCTTATTGTTTGATTTTAATTTCGAATTTAGCAGCAATTACGTGCAATATAATATATTTCATTTAAATCCATATTATTTTATTCTCTGTATTTCACTGTTAATCTGTTTAATGGATCTCTGTTACCGAAATAATATCCTCGTGGCTCGGAATAAATAAGGAAACTTTAAATTAAAAACAGATGTTCAAGATATCGGTTATGTGTGACTTTGCAAAGGGATTATATTTGTTATCGTTTTATAGATTTAGTTAAATCAGTAATCTTTAAGGAAAAAGAGAGCATAAAAGCAAGAATAACCTTAACAAAGAATAATATCATGCGTTCATTTACAGATAGGGGACATTCTACGAACTGATCCAAGTTATGTATCTCTACGTAGTATCTCTATTTCATACTTATTCATCTATATATATAAAACTCAAAGGTGACTGATATAGTGATCTATCAACGCACAGCCCAAACCGCTGGACGTATCGGGCTGAAATTTGGCATGCAGGTAGATGTCATAACGTAGGCGTCCCCTAAGAAAGGATTTTAGAAAATTCATCCCCTAAAGGGGTAAAATAGGGGATAGAAGTTTGTTTGAAACTTTTTATTCCTTGGATGTATTTGCATGAAATTTAGCACACATATAGAGGGTAACTTGGATAAACACATAGCATAGGTTTTATCCCGGAAATCCCACGGGAACGGGAACTATGCGGGTTTTTCTTTGAGAACGCGGGCGAAGCCGCGGGCGGAAAGCTAGTTGTTATATATTTTGATTTTATACATATTATGATCATTATTTATTTTTTATAAGTAACCCACACCAATTATAAAAAGAATGACTAGTATACAAAATAGGGATTAATACTAGGTATATGATTAATGATTTTATTATCACTACATGTTTCAATGACGAAAAATAATATTATTTTTTATTCAGACATTGCGCGATTCCTGTAAACCAAATCACGTACTTTAGACTAGAGTAGATAATTTTTGAAACAAAAAAAAATCGCAGTCGGATGAAACCCATTATAAAAGGAGGGGAATATGATAAAAATGTAAGGAAAAATAAATTACGGTCAATCCGAGTTCGGGAAGTGGGAGGGGGGAGCTTTTAATAGAAAAAAATGGTCTCTCTCGATTTCCGACAAAACTACAAGTCCTACGGAAAAAAGTTCAATGGCAAAGTTGTAGGTAATAAAATGATCTACAACTTTTGTATTAACAATTTTTTCACATAAATTTTTTCACGGCTTACTATAGTGGTGTTTATTTTTTTTACACCATATGAAAGTAGAGATTTCAATGAATAAAAGGCACCCCCAGTTTTTGAAAAAAGCTGATATTTTGACGGGTGACTTTTCGATTGAAAATTAGGTTGTTTTTTTGGTATTAATTCAAAATAAGGCGAAAAAATGAATATTTTTAATCAAATAATTTATAGTGTATTTGGGACATAATAAAGTAAGTTTCCACCAAATTTCGTAGAAAAACAATAAATTTTGAAGTAGATAAAAATAAAAGACCAAAAACTTGGTTTTTTGAATTTTTCACCTAAATTTTGAGGTTATGTGAAAAAATTGTGAATACAAAAGTTGTAGAACTTTTAATTACCTACAACTTTGCCATTGAACTTTTTTCTGTAGGACTTGTAGTTTTGTCGGAAATCGAGAGAAACCATTTTTTTCTCTTAAAAGCTCCCCCCTCCCACTTCCCGAACTCGGATTGACCGTAATTTATTTTTCCTTTTATTTTCATCATATTCCCCTCCTTTTCTAATGGGTTTCATCCGACTGCGATTTTTTTATCTTTTCATTATTTTTAAAGGCTTCTACCCCAGTCTACTTGCCGACTGTTCGCTACAAAGGTTACCGGTATCAGAGCTTTAAAAACAGCTTCCAAGTTCCACATACATTACACACACAACACATTTAATATAATGTATGTAGAGCTCTTATTGAAATTATAATAAAGCTCATATTGTGATTTTATATTTAAAAATAATACAAGATATAAACATTTCAAGTTAGACAGTTCATTTTCTGGTATAATATGACAAAATTTCAGATATTACTATATTATTATTATAATGATTTTACAACTATCTATGTGAAAGCTTTCCTGAGACGGTGCATTTACATCAAACGAACATAGAGCTAGAGGTAGAGCAAGAGCATAATCTTTTGTGATCTTTTAGTGTAAACGAAAACTCGTGTTCAATATAAAAACATTGCATAGAATCTTTTCGAACGCCGCGCACTAAGAACAACGGAAGAATGCTCTACGCCGCCTGTTTACACTTAAATATTTTGACATAGTGGGGTTAGAATGAGCATTCGTTCGTTTGATGTAAATGCACCGCTAAACCTAACTCAATCGCTAGGAAAGTAGAAATTTAATTCGATTTGGTCTGAAGAAAATTACTGATGAAAATTTTTTAGATAAAAATTATCCCTTAATTCATAAAAAATATCGGACAATCTCTAGACGTTACTTAGTATATTATATTTTAATTTAAAAAATCCGTATATTTTTGTATGTGTCATAAATGCTCATTTTATGATTGATGATATCTTAAACTATTTTTAGATGAGATTAAGATATTTTTTTATAAGTCATACATCAAAAAAAAAAAAATAAAAAAAAATAATGTTGTTTTATTTAAAGTAAGATTAGAGTGGCTGATAAAAGATGTATCACGTATGACTAATATTGAAATCATAATTGTTTTGTAAAGAATTAATTAAAAAGGTAAACGTGAGGATCACATGAATTTGTGATACCTAATAGGTTTATTTTTATATCATTGTACAAACTCTATGGAGATAATTATCTTAAATTCTACGATTTATTCCGCGCGGTATCCGGATGAATTATTTTAATCATCTTAAAATATCATATGGGTAAAACGAAGGAGTTGAAGTCTAATTTACCTGGTTTCGGAGAATTTTTGCTGAAAGTAACATTGAAAAATACTTAATTTACTAGGTAAAGAAAACGAAAAAGTATTAACTAATCAAACGAATAAAAAAATGTTGTGTGGTTTTATGAAACCACGGTAAAAGTGAAACTGTTCGAACGGTTCCGAACACTGCTTTGTGTAGCGCATGTCGCGTGTCGGTCGGCTGCCGAGTAGGTATACCTACTCGGCAGCCGCGATACACGCGACATGCGCTACACAGACCAAAAAGTTTGAGACGATGTAATAAAAGTTTCACTTTAAAAACAAAACAAAACTAATGACAAGGCATGACGACAGTATCCATAAATGATCGTATGTGTTTTTAAGGGAAAATGTACAATAAATAAATTCAATATAGTGACTTAGAAATCTTAAAACCATTAAGATTAAAGAGATTATCAATAAAATAAAACATTGAAATTCTGCAGTTAGCCATTTTGACTAAAACACGCGTGACGTCACGCTTAAGTAAACAACTCGCGTCAGATGTGTTTTGTTGTTATGAATATGTTGAGAATACGCATTTTTATTTATTTTCTATTGTTTCACGTATGCTTTATCGACTCAGAACAGAAATACAATTGCGAATTCACGAATACGTGGTTCGGGGTTCTCCGCACCAACTGTATACAATCATTTCTTATTATTTCTCGCTTGAAATAATTACTAACACATTTTTGAGCATTATTTTTATGTGGATTCATACTGCAATACTGCACACCACTCATAAACTTTTAAATTCGTTTCTATAACACATATTAAATACAGACTTTTTTAATTTTCTTCGCAATGCGTACAAATAATTACGTATTTACCAAAGTTTGACGTCACGCCTACGCCATGACACCTGCGAGCTGTTTTGGCACAGTTAATAAATATTTTTTGAAAAATGGCTTTTATCTTCGTTAAATTTAAGTATATTACCGAAATATAGGGTTTTTCTTGTATAGTAAACGTATACACACATTATGGAAGAGGATTTCAAAATCTTTCGTCATGCCTATTAAACTCGAAAAATTGAACATAATCAATAATCAATATATAAACACAAAATACAAAATATCAAGCAACTTTTAAATTGTAAAATAAAACAAGAAAACAAGCAAAGGTCACCGATGTCAGTTTCTGGTTGTGAAAGGATTTGGGATCAGCTTGCAAGAGCGCATCTCACGTGAAAGCGAACCTGTGAAATGGACTGAGCGCCTTCGCAGAGGTCACAATATACTAGGAGACTACTTTTACTTAGCGAGTTGCAAAGTTAAAAATATCAAACATTACTTTCAAATTTAGATATTAAAGTAAAGTAAGTGATACCTTTAACTTTATATTAATATTTTTATTTACTATTAATATGTATGTAATACTTAACAATTTGCGAGTAACTAGGTACGTTTTGTTATCTTATTTCTCTGAGAATATTTCAATAATTTTGAGTTTACCTGGAATATAATATTAAATGTGTTTGAAGCTTTTCAATTCAAATAATATGAAACATTGATTAATATAAAAGTGAATTCTTTTTTGCACATCACAAATATAATGTATTCAGTAACTGGCGAATACTTATTAATTCGCAGAAAAGTCTGTTCGATATTGAAATAAACCCTGTTCGGAAATCAGTGAAATTACTGACCGATACTGTGCCGTACGGCCGCGGCGTACCGAACGACCGTGGCGTCTGTTTAAAAACAACTCTCAAAAACTTTAAGACCTAAGACGTTAGTATTTTACGTTTAGCAAAAATTGAATCACAATATTGTTCTGCTGATTCGAATAGACATTATTAATTATAATATGTAAATCGATGTATGAAATCCTAAATTGTAAGTTAATCTATGGCTCAAGAATATAATAATATTACGTAATGCTTTTTTTTTCTTTTGCAAGCGAGCCAAGCCGCGATCTCTACTAGCTAGTTTTTAATACGACAATCAATAATCACACAGCCATGACGTATACTTTAATCTATGTTTTTATAATATTTTTCATCATATTAGTACATTGAGGAAAATGAATGCTTCAGTAGAATTAAATCATCATTCAATATTAATCTAAATAATTATTACCGCTAGTTACATGACAGTGCACATCCATTTATAGCCCTAAAGGGATAATGTTACAATAGACAGTGCCTCTATTTCACTCAATTAGTTGCATCAATATTAGCTGTTAACATTAATGGTCCGGGAGCCAGCAGCAGATTTTATGACCAAGTTCCTCTCAAGCGGTAATTAGTAAAATGCATCAAAGTATAGTATTATGAAGCCTCGTGAACGTCAGCTGGAGCTCGGTTGGGGGGAAGAGCGGTTGTAGCCTCCCGTATCAGCTGACGGTTTTTCCACCAAGATACAGCCAGCTGACATATATATTTATCCACAGTTACATATAAGCTATCATCAGGTAAATTTTTGTTTGAGAGGAAATAACGGAAAATAAATTTTTCTTTAAATTTAACTTTCATGTTCGAGACACCAGCTGACGTATAATACACCATGTTGTAACCAGCTGACTATTTTTTTTCGTTGAGATATTGGGTTAGCTACAATTTGACAAATTTTTAGCTGAGAGGAAATGAATGAATGAATGTATTTTTTTTCCTATGTGCGTGGGAGGCTACAACCGCTCACCCCCCCAACCGAGCGCCAGCTGACGTTCACGAGGCTTTATAATACTATACTCTCATGCGTCTGACGAATTATCTCTTGAGAGGAAATAGTTAACCAAATTTGCACCTGGCTCCCTAGCCATAACTGCGATATCGAATTTGCATCAGAAACTCTGTTGTCTTCATTCAAATGAATTACAATTTAATGTAATGGACGTTCAATTAGGAATTACGTTGTAGCATAGGAGAGATCGGCCGAGGAAACAACTTTGAGGAACTTTGAATGGAGAGAATGCCTCTAACATCATACACGTATAATATAAAGACTTTAAACTTGTTGTATTGTTTGAAATATTCTAGAAACTCGTGAGTTTGAGCTGATTCAAACAGAGGCAACCTGTGTTAGAGGAATTAAGGAAAGTAGTTAACAAATTGATGTAGACTTTTATAAGCTGATTAGACACGTGTTTTCTTGTAAATATGACTTTCAAATTAAAGTTTTAAACTTTGTGATAGAATCGCGTGTTTCTTTAGTTTATTTTCTTCGCAAATTTTCGCAATATTTTTTCTTTATTCTATATGAATTGGTTTGGTATTGATTTGATATTGATTCAAAGAAAATACTGAGTTGAACGTAACATTTTCTGAACAAACCACCACGACATAATATGCCAGGAATAATGGACAATTTCATTACCTAATAGCCTTTGCAAAGCAATTAGTAGAACATACTCAAACAATTGCAGACGCACCTGTCGATAACTTTTAAATAAACGAGAAGTAAGGCCTTATATTTCGCCAATATAACGTTAGTGTGTGCAAGGTGTGGGCAGAGGTACCCACTTCTCGACGCTGGTTTCATTTTCCATTAGATATTGACCGCTTCATCCCCATTACGTGACTCCATACACCCGGCTTTGTTTGCGATCATGTTGTTCCTTTGACCTTTGCGATCTTTTCTTCGCATTGCCTTGTATCAACAATGTTATTGTATTACTCACATTACTATAAGAATGTTTGAAAATGTATAATATTGTGTATACAGGACGATGTAATCCGAAAATATGTTACAGAAGAGATAGTATATTTTAAAAACTGAGATATACTCTATCATGTAATGTACAACAAAGTGGGGTTATTTACACATAATCTCCGCCCTGAATAGCGGAATAACTAGTAAAGCATTGGAAGCATTGTGTATCATGTGTTTAGAAGTTCGGTATAAATGTTAGAATTAAATGTGGATTAGGTAGGTACTCGAACTACATCCCTTTACTTACTTACTTCGCCTTTAATGATATAATTACATGATGATTCGGTTTTATCTGCTGATTGATGGAAAATAACTCTGGTATAAATATTCAATAATAATATACAATCGCATAAACTTTAAAATGTTCACTTCTGACCTTTCTGTTCACGTCTACTTTTTTTTAAAATGTTGGTAGCAGAATACAACGTAGAATAGTGGATTAATTTGCCTAAAACATCAGCCAATCCGATCAGTAGATTTTGTGACAAGAATAAATATTTAGAGAGATATTTAAATAAATAAATGAATGCTTTATTTTGATGGCGATTGCAATTGTACTAAGGTGAAATCCACGTAGTGTCGACGTGTCGAGGAGCGAGCGAGCCACGTAGCTGTAGCTCGCTGCTCGACATTTCTCCGATTTCGCGTAATTAGATCCCAGGCTGTCGATAAGTGCTTTTTATCTCCATTTTATAACTAAACTCCACGATTGGCTTCCGTTCTCGATTCATTTATAGACATTATGTTTGAATCATGATGAAAAGCGTCGATAATTTTAATTTTGATTTTTAGGTTAATATTTTTTTATTAATCAAATAAGTTTGTTGAGTTTTGAATAAGTTATAACTTATATTCATTGAGATACATATAGGGAGACGACACTGCCTACATCACTTATGTTCCGATCAACATACGCCATCTGGCGTAACTGCACTCAGTCGCTTGCTCGCTCATTGGCGCGAACGTCACGCTCATTTTTTATTTGTTTTAAAGTGAAACGCATCAAATATGCCTTCGTGTGTGTTACGATATAGCACAAATAATACAAATAATACGGAAAAGTGCAAAGGAATAACTTTTCATCAGTAAGTAACTAGATAATAATTTTTAAAACTTAGTTAGAGCAAAATTTTTGGCGGGCAACATTTTGCGTCATTTGTCATAGATTAAAAATTTAAGATGTGACATTGGGCATGAAATAAGTGTTGTTCGTAATATTTGCTGGCGTATATTTTTATAGTATAAAATAATAATTTTACATATTTAGAAAAGCATAGACTGGTTGTTAATTGAAAAAAGGTGAAATCATGAAATATGAAAATCAATTACTTAATCACCAATTTTTTTTTGTTAATTGATTTTAATCAAGTTTTTAATTGATATTGTATAAGCTACTGACTTGAACGTATAATTGAATTATTATTTATTTATCTGCACTTATATAATAAAGAGGAAAACTTTGTTTGTTTGTTTGATTGTAATGAATAGGCTCATAAACTACTGGACCGATTTTGATGAAATTTGGCACAGACAATCTTTAGACCCTGAGAAAGAACATAGGCTACTTTTTATTGCGAAATATTTACCACAGGCGAAGCTGGGGCGGACCGCTAGTTCAGAGATAAGTAATTAATATTTTTTCTATTCAAGGTTTCCATGTCTGGGCCGTGAAGAAAGGGAAAAATGGGTAAAATTTGTCCAAAACAACCGCAGTGAAGAAACCTGGTTACCATCCGATAGAACTTGCGTCTGTTCATTGCATTTTCGCAATGAGGATAAATATACCACAAAATCGGGAAGGCGTTTTCTTAAGAAGTATGCTGTTCCTTGTATTGATGTTAGTAATAATAATAAAATTTTACGGATTTGTATAACAAATAAAATATTATTTTAGCCATCACTAACATTATGTTATATTTATTTTAGCCGAAGGTGTGCTACAATAGTACTGGAACAATGCAAGCAATTTCTGAGCCGGGAACATGTTCTGAGGATGATGAACTAAATAAACATTTTGTACAAAATTACACGGCTTTTATTTTTTTTCTAAAAAAGGCTCAATTTGTAAGGAATGAAACTTCCCATAGCCCTGACTGAACCTAAAACCCGAAAAAAATTAAATTATTCCATATGACGTCACTATTTACATCATCCTATATTATATGCCAGATATTATTAGCCCCGTGTAGTAAAGTCAGTTTATACCTAAAATAAATATTAAGTAAGTACAAAGAAAATTTCAAGTCAACGTGCATGTAAGGAGTGGCACCCAATAAAATAGACAGAATGAAACAAAGTGTCGCCTCTATAGCGGTGAGTCAGTGACATCGCATAATCTATGACTGTCTAGCCGTCATTCGCGCGCCCCGCGCCGCCGCGCTTGGCGCACAGATTTTGTTCGTGGTATCTCCTCCATACGAAGTAATATTATCTCAATGCTTATATTTTATTTTATTTTATTTTATTTTATTAAGGCTCATTAGCAGCTGTACATCGATTGTTTTACATAAAAAATACACAAAAAATATAGGACATGATGGACAACTAATAAAAAATGAGCACTGCATGCACTACAAAAATTAATTACAATAGTACCTATACACAATAATAATATACACATTAAATACATTTTAACTTAATAAAATACATTTTAAAATAATCACTAGATAAAATTAAAATAACAATATAATAATCAAAATGAAATAAAATTAATTGAAATTTAAACAAATGAAATTAAAAAGTTACTTTAAAATTGACTACATATATAACATTCAAATTAAATTAATTTAATAAGAAATTAATATAATATAAAAAAATAAATTAATATAATATAAAATGCAGAATTAATTCATTTTCCAACATAAATAAACAAAAAAATCAAGTATAAAAGAGAGGTACCTAGTATAATAATTAAACACTGACATGGTTGATCGCTTGCAACGTCTGTTTAAATTTTCCAATATTATCAAAATGTATATCTAGTGTATGATTTACTATTCGATTGTAATTTCTACATATTCGTGGTATGGGAGAGAAGGAACCCAAAGTGGTCCTCATGACAGGCACCGATAATAGTGGGATCGGTTTACGTGGGAATTTACTAGGCGTCCGGAATCCAATCAGAGAAAGCAATTGAGGGCAGTCAATATGATTTCTAATTAATTTGTATAAAAATAAAATATCAAAATTGTCGCGCCTTTTCTCTAAAGAAACCATTCTAAAATATTCCAAACGCTTAGAGTACGAAATCAGACTTTTACCAATGTTTTGACTATAAGCAAGGTGCCATATAAACCTTTTTTGCACGCGCTCTAATCGAAGTGAATGTGTTGCAAAGTGAGGGCGCCACACTACAGAGCAGTATTCTAAGATATTACGTACAAAGGTATTATAAAGGATAATTTTAGTCTTAGGACATTTGAATAATCTTGCGTTTCTGATTACGAACCCGAGCATCTGGTTGGCCTTCTTTACAACGTTTTCAATGTGGTCTAGAAAAGTAAATTTTGTATCAAAAGTAACGCCCAAATTTTTGATACTATCCACTCTCCCTAATTCTTGATTATTGGCATAATATTTTGAGTTAATGGTAACATGTTTACGTGAAAAACTTATATAAGAGCATTTTCCTATATTAAGCTTCATGCCATTTGATTTACACCAATTTACTAGGTTATTAAAGTCCTCTTGAAGAAGAAAAGTGTCCTCAATACGAGTTATTACACGCATAAATTTCAGATCGTCCGCAAACAGGTATGGTGTGGAGTTACGGAAACAGCTAACAATGTCATTAATAAATATATTAAATAACACGGGGCCTAAGTGCGAGCCTTGTGGTACGCCAGATTTGATGGTATAATACGGAGAATCGAACCCATTTACTACCACGTAGAACGCACGTGAGTGCAAATAACTACCCAACCATTTCAAAAGCGACCCAGTAAAACCAATTGAAGCTAGTTTTTGAAGTAAAATATTATGAGGAACCATGTCAAACGCCTTTTTAAAATCGGTGTATATGACGTCGACTTGCTGTTTGCGGTCTATGGCAGAAATAATATTTTGTGAAAAATGAACTAGGTTAGTTACTGTGGAACGAGCCTTAGTGAATCCATGCTGACTGTCCGTTAAATATTTTTTAAAATGGTTTTGAATGAAAGGTAATGTGCAAATTTCAAACACCTTGGAAAACGTCGATATAATTGAAATTGGTCTATAGTTACGAACTGAGCCACTATCCCCATTTTTAAATATCGGAACAACCTTGGCGGATTTCCATTGAAAAGGAAATTCTCCGGAAGTAAGGGATTCATTAAAAATTAACCACAGAGGCAATGAAAGGAGATCTGCACATTCAACTAAAAATATAGGAGGAATTCCATCAGGCCCAGCACCTTTTGACCTGTCTAACGATTTAAGAGCTTCCCTAATTCTTTTACGTTCAATAAACAAAGAACCAAGGTTGTCACAGGCATTTGTAGGGACTTGTTGTGTAAAAGAAATCGAGGTCTCTGTTTCATAAACTGAATGAAAATATTTTGCAAAAAGGTCGCAGATATCTGCACCGTTTTCAGCTGTTTTAGCTTCATCGTGCATAACAGCCGGGTACGTTAATACATTTTTGCGTTTATTTTTAATGTAGCCCCAAAAAGCCTTACAGTTTGTTTTGATAATTTTTTTCAACGCCAGTAACGTAATTCATGTAGTCAATTCTTGCAAGCCGATTACACCTACTGTTTAATAACTGCAATTCAATTCTATCCATGGGGTTTTTGTATTTAAGCGATGTTTGATTTTATATTTTTCTTTAAGTCTTTTCAGAAACGTCTGGCTTATCCAGGGATGACGCTGTTTAGATCTTCTTTTTAAAAGTGGGATGAAAAGTTGAATGGATCTTTCAAGAATTTCGTTAAAAATATCAACCATGTCAGTAACATCACCGCAGTCCTCAAATTTTTCTTGCCAGTTTATATTTGCCAGATAATCTCGTAATTCAACATAATTGCCTTTGTGATAGTTATATATTTTTCTGTTACTATTGGGCATCAAATTTGAGGAGCTGTGAAAATTAGTAGTGATTAAAAGTGGTGGGTGTAATGGATCAATTTTAGTTAAACAATTAAAACATTCAGTTACATTACAAGTATTAAAATCAGCTAAAACAAGATCTAAAAGTCTATTGAGAACATTAGGAACATTATTATACTGCATTAAATTATTAACGTTGCAAAAATCTCTTAACATGGAATCTAGAGGGGATACAGATGTTACATTAAATTGATTAGAATTAAAACACCAAAACGAATTCAAATTAAAATCTCCAACGATAAGAGTCGGGTACTCATGTAGTTCTGAAACTCTATTACAATTGTTTATAAATTTAGCTAAACAATTTTTTATATTATGTTATTTTCAAATTCTTCTGACGTCTACGAACAAGTACCTTTCTTATAACACAGTCTTGGGTACATCTCGACATAACAGAGTAAAATAGACGGATTTTTATTTTTAAATCGAAAATCCAAAAATATTGCAGGCAAAACCAGGGTAAAGCAAGTTTGCTTACTTTCGCACCAGTACAGATATGTCTGCAATGACAAAAGGCATAAAGTAGGAACATATTTTATTATATTAATGGCGTTGTATCATGGTAGTAGTTTCGGAACTTCTAAGGCGGGGATTTGCGCTAAAAAGATTCCCGTGTCGCACGGCGGGACACACGATACGTCACGTTACTTACCTGGCTCGCTTCCACGTCTTTGTAATGTTCAACGTACATATATTAGGGACGAACTTTTCATTTTTACGTGTAAAAATATCTTTCAGTCAAGTAAACAACGTGATAAAGATGTTGCGTTGGAACTTGAAAATAACTTGAACCGCCTGCTACTTTTGATAAAGCTACGTTTGTTTAAAACGTATTTGCTTCTCTTTCAGTTTTATTTACATTTTTACAACCTTATAATTATTATTTATCAAATACTTTTTTAATCCTTTGCAGGTTCGATCTACGGTTCTCAATAGTAAATAATCATACACATTTTTAAAATAGTTATCGTATATGTATAGGTAATATTTACTATCGTCATTATATTTCTTGACGCCTGAAAATAATGTTAGATTCTGCCACCGAAATAGATTTCAGTAATAGCTTTGTGGAGGGTGTAATTAAGACGCGTCTTAAGAGGCAGCCATAGAAGGAAGCACCTGACTCGCTCGTGACATTAGCCAAATGATCGAACACTGCGACTATTAGGCTAATCGTCGGTCGTTACTTGTGATCATATCTCGATAACACGCGCTAACACGCGGCGACACGCGGCAACACCCGGCAACACGGTACGGCGTGTTTCTTCGGAGTTATGGCTGCTGTAATTAGCCGGTGATTGCTACACGAGGTGTCATGTTTCACTGATACTCAATGTACACGTAAAACGACTATTACGACCTAACAAGTATTACTAGGCATAGAAAATGGTGTCTATATGCCCTTATATCACTACAATACCTTGTTAAGCTGCTTTATGGCTGTTTTAGTCCTATTGTTATCATAAATCTGGCTTTATTACTTCGTTTCCTAAATTTTATTTTACTTTACAAAATAGATGGAGAAAAATATTTAGTTGTCTTTTTGCTTACTCAATAATTTAGTAAAATATTCATCTAGTTCAGTTTAAATAGTAAAAAATAGAGTGAAGCATTTGTATTACTCAAATAAAATATACATAGGGAACGTTTACCTTAAGAACTAATAGCGATATTTTAATTTGGACAGGTGCCTAAAGCAATAGAAATTTCTGTTCAATCAACAATCATTGTTTTATTGTTCCAACATGACCCATTTTATTAATAATTTTCCGTGCTAACACAAAAAATGTATTTTCCACATAATATTTTAAAATTTTATCAATATCCATTCCGCGAAATGAAAAATGCTGTATTAATAAAAGGCTCTTTTAACGCTTAACAATTTTGTGAAATTTTCCCAATTTTTAGTTATTGGTAGCTGAAAGTCATTCATATTTAACTTTTTACAGCGAGAGCTCTACTCGCGTATGGATATCATATTGGCTCCTTCACTGATATGCTTTTTCTGGAATTACTATCTTATTTGTATATAAAATTCTCGTGTCGCAGTGTTTGTAGTTAAACTCCTCCGAAACGGCTTGACCGATTCTCATGAAATGTTGTGTGCATAACGGGTAGGTGTGTCAATCAAATCAATTTTTTTATACCCCTAAATGATAAGATACAGACAAGAACAACGTCTGCTGGGAGCTATGAAATTACAAGAACCCACTAATTATATATAAAATTTATTAGCTCTACTTTTGGAAAAATAAAACAATGTTTTTTTTCATTTTAGGAGCAATAAAACTTTATTTAAAATATTATTGATTTAAACATTATCGAAAAATATATTCTAAGCTTAATAGCTCCTAGTTGATTAAAACAACCTCATATCCAGTATTTATAAATCTATTGCAATGTATTTTCACGTTCGCGGGGATTTAACTCAGGGAAATATTATTAAAACTTAAAATTGCTCTTTATTTGATACCACTTTGATTGTGGCTCGTCCTTTGTACATTATCTGAAAGCGATGTGTACTTTCGACCTTTGACCTTGTAATTTTATTGAATAAAATTTTATGTGCGCTAATTTATGTGAAAATGATAAACGTATCTGTGTAACATTTGTAGACGTTGATGTTTCCATATAAAATAATGATATAAAATTATATATTTAGTGAATAACGAATACAAAACTCAAACTCAAACTCAAACATTTATTCATTCAATTAGACTTCTTATAGAAGCACTTTTGAAACGTCATTACATATTTTAAAATTTACCACCAATTCGGAAAGCAGTATCTACGGAGAAGAACCGGCAAGAAACTCCATAGTTGCTCTTTTAAATCATGTCAGTTTTACAATTTTACAAATTTTACAAAATACATATGTAACATCATAATATATTATAATAACATGCCAAAGAACTGTCCTGTGGTTTTTTCGCGACAACCCTCCATGGGTTTTTATCGTCCATATATTCCTGAATACTGTAGTACGCTCTCTGAACTAGTACATTTTTTATATAGGTTTTAAATTTAGAACTACTAAACTCTTTAATATTATGAGGAATTCTATTGTAAAAGCGTATACCTTGACCCATAAATGAATTTTTAACTTTAGCTAATCGGAAAAATGGCATTTCAATTCTATTTCTGTTCCTTGTGCCATAACAGTGTCTATCTCCTACTCTTGTGTGTAAGTCGGCGTTTTTGTGTACATGCAAAATATTATTAAATATATACTGTGATGGTACAGTAAGGATACCAGTATTCTTAAAGAGATCTCTTAGTGAGTCCCGAGCACGTAAATTATATATAGAACGAATGGCTCTTTTCTGTAAGATAAATATAGTTTCTATATCTGCTGCCCTGCCCCATAGTAGAATTCCATAGGACATAATACTATGAAAGTAGCTGAAATAAACCAATCTAGCTGTATCTTCATCGGTGAGATGCCTTACCTTTCGGACTGCATATGCTGCTGAACTGAGCTTACCTGCAGCGGTGTTGACATGGGCTCCCCACTGTAGTTTCTCGTCCAATGTTAACCCAAGAAATACAGTCGATTCTGTAGGGTGTAATACCTCCCCGTTCAAGGTAATATTTCTGCTTAACTTTTTAACGTTTGGTAGTAAAAATTCAACACAAGTTGTTTTTTTGGCATTTAATAATAAATTATTAGCAGTAAACCAGTCGGATATGTGTAAAAGAGCACTGTTCACTTCGTCAACATTTGGGTCATGCCTACAATTATTGGCTACGAGAAAACGAAACTCGAAATAGCTTTATTTTAACCGATTTTCAAATTGTTAAGTCTTCGCTAAGTTTTTTAATTAATCTGTTGGCAGAGGAATTAATTTATGAAGCTGAGGATAATGAAACGTTGGGATCGAACATTTTTTACGTAAATTAATATTAATTGGAACAAGCGAATAATTCGGTTACACGCCGCGGTCTCAGTAAATCACGAAGCCCTTCTAAAATCTAATTTCTTATAAAAATTAAATTTTCTTATCTCAAATACGAGTGGGATTAAAACTTTGTTACCGCGGTGGCGGTGGGGAAACGTAAATGAGGAAGTGAAATATGGGAAGTTGATGTTAATGATGTAAACAATAGAATTAAATTAATGTCCTACGTTATGTCCTCAGTCCTGTAGCAACAGTATCGTAGGCGACAATTTATGGAAGAAACAAAGCTGGTAGAAAGATATAAGTTATGATGAATGAATAGGTATTATAATCAAATTAAAATTTAAATATTTTCGAATAATATTTGGTATATGTGGATATGCTTATCGTCATATTGATGAAGGCCAAATTGTTTGTTTCTCATTTTTCACGTTTCAATAGAGCAAAATTCTTAGGCACTTGCCGGGAAAACTTTGTGTAAGCATAAACATAGTGATACCAGCTCATATTATGTTATCCTAAATTTGGATAAAAGTGAGAATTGATCAAGCGATCTCGTATTCGCTTCTTAATGAATATATTTTCAGATTACGAAATTTTTGGTTATTGGTTGCAAATAAGTCATTCTGTTTGCGCTAAAAATTTTTGGAGTGGACCTTCTTTAAGCGCGTTGATATTCAAATTTTAAGGTCACGTCATGGCAATACCGTCACGTCACGTAGGAAGGCGACGATTTTGGAATCGCTGAATCTTGTCAAAGAAGTTTCACTTCTGACACGTGTGCTTGGCATATTTCGATATGCCGAGCACACAGCTCGGAGATTTAAATTTTTATTAATTCTCTTTCTACATCTATAATAATTATATTATTTTATTTCTATGTAAGCGGTTCAAAAATAAACTTAAATGAATATTGATCGCAAATTGTGAATTGAAGAAATGATGTCGGCAACACAGTGCAACCCAATGAAAGTAGTAAAATGTATCATCTCGAGGTACAACACCAGAGGATGACTCTACTGTGGTACGTATTCAGTTACATTTAGTTAAATCAATAATTAATTTTAGTTTTAAATTAATGTACCTATACCTAGTTCTTAATTTATTTTAAGATATTTTCTGCATTACATTTTAATACTATTTTATAACATGTTAATATTCGGTAACTATGTGTGCTTTTGTTAAATATTGCAGGAAAAAGAATTATTGCAGTTTATTGAGTAAGCTATCATTCAATTCAAAATAAATTCCACCCAATAAAAATTATACCTAGGGCTTATTTTCAAGAAAGGATATTTATAGGTGTCGGATGAAATAAAAAAGAGTATATAAAGTATTAAATTAGTTTTATAGCATCCAAATGTTTAAAAATTGAGAAATTTTTAAAGAATAGAAAAAATTCGACCATAATTTCGATAAGGCGAATCCTGCCTCGTGATCGAATTCTTTCTATTCTTTAAAAATTTCAATTAAAAATAGTATATTTAATAACACATCCAAGTCCACAATTCTCCACAGGTTAACAGTCACCACGACGATAGTTCTATCAATCGGTCTGAAATGCGTCGGCTGGATAGCGCCCATCGAGAAGGAGCACAACTACTTCTGGGAGACATACAAACGCCCGAACCCAGAGCTGGAATGTGGAGAGACGCTCGACAACTCGAGGACCATGACCCCGGACTTTCGCGAGGAGGAGCCGCCCTGGACCGCGCACACCTACAAGTACAGGGAACATAACAGACCCTACAGGCTGTCTCCATACTGGCAGATGACGAAAAAGTTTTCCAGTTATGTAAGACGCTGTTCTGTAACTTTAGATTTAATCCCTTTCAAATCTGGTTTCCAAGGTGATCTTGTGTACCCGATGTCAGCTATTTTCATAAATATAATATAAATTATTTTTATTGAAACATGTATACATGATTTTGTCGTATGAAAGTCTATGACTTTAGCACTTTTTTGTTAGGTACGTTTATACGATGTAAACTTTCTAATACTTTTCTTGATAGCTTAATGCAATATGTTCGTAAATTTTTAACAATTTTGATAAACTTGCCAATTTATTATGTAAAAGGATTGTGTAAGGTTTTTAGTAGGTACCAACATCTAAAATAAGTAAATTGTTGTATTTGTATTCCTTCATAGTCATAATCTACTTCGTTTATCTTGAGCGACAATTGTTAAGTGTTAGATAACTATCAACAACACTATGTACAGGATATACCGTCGACCCTCGGTTGCGGGTGCTGCGTGGTGTACAAGCGCCTGACGCCGCTGAGCGCGTGCGCCGTGATCACCTCACGCCACTTCCTCACGTCTGCCTCCTCCGTGGCGCTGGTGTTGAGCGGCCACGGCCACCTCAAGACCCTGGAAAACATCCTCGGCGTGTGGTACGACCACGGCCAGAATGTTGGCAACAGCAGCTTCTACGCTTCCATAGCTCGCATTCACTACCATCCGCAAGTAAGTATGTGTGGTGGTGTATTGTGACATCTGGAAATTGTAACTTTCGTTTTCAATTATTTAATCACTTAACATTTCAAATTTAATTTTATACATGTATAAGAATTGTTGCAGTTCAGTCGCCCGGAGCTGGTGAACCGCTCCCACCCGCTGCCGGCAGTGTTCGACCTGGCCGTGATGGCGTCCACTTACAACGTCTACGGCTACTACCTGTGGACCAGTAGTGCACCCATCTGTCCCAGGGGGGCGGGACATACGTTAGTATCAAATGTGCTACCTATTAATGTAGAAACAATCATCATCATAATCAACAATCATCATAAGCAGGGTAATTAAAGACGCCCTTATAGACAGCAATCTACCAGACAACCTACAACATTCCTTATAAATTCTACGTAAGCTTTAGAGAATATAGAACAATAATTTATGAAAATTTCTTCGATACTTAAGCACAAGAATACCAATACTTGTGAACGGTCTGTGATCGCAAACACTTTACTATTATTTTCTATCAGTTTGCCATGATATAACTTTTAATCATTTGGTATGAAGGTGGGAGGCGTATCCACCGACGCCCAGGGACGAGATGGTGTTTGCTGTAGGCTACCAGTTCATGTGGGCCACAAAGAGAAAGCCAACGCCCTTCCATAAGTATTTCGTTCGTACAAGAGATTACGTCGTATGTCCAAAGGTAAGAACTTTCAGAATTACCTATTTTGAAATATTTGCTTTTAAAATATATTTATGTATTCAGTGTTGGATTTTAATCTATTTTATTTCTATTTGTATCGTGTATAGTATATAGTGTACCATGTATAGTGTTGTTAGCTATTAATGTGTGATAGCTATTCCTCTGCTTTTTAATAACTTCTTTATGCCGACATTTTTCTAGGAATTGCAGTGATTGCATGCATGGTTTGAAACAGTTTTAAATATGATTGCATCTGAATAATATTATATTATATCTAACGAATATTTCAGACGGAATGGGGTTGGTTCATATGTCTGACGTCGCACCAGTGGGCACGCTTCGGCATGGACTCCGGCGGGCCGCTGTTCCGCTGCTTCGAGGGCTACAGCTGGCGATACGACGGCCTCGTCGCCATGCACTCCTTCGGCATGAAGCTGCGATCCGACGACATGCTGCTCTACTACACCATCCTCGATTGCCACCCAGTGCTGGACTTTCTGTACCAAGCTTATAATGGAAGGTTACCGTATGAGTACCTGGACTTCAGGTTCGACGACACGCAGTGGGGAGCTCCCAGACCGAAGAGGTGGGCGTACATTAAACATGATTATACGTTGGGCTCGGACTTCTATACGGAGAAGAGGTGGTGGTGATGTGTTTCAAATACGTGCACCGGAAAATATAGAGAACTCTTGATAACTGATAGCTGATTCACAAATTAGAAGCATACATTACATGTTGGAACTAAGATATCTATAGTTTAATGTCGTATTAAATTTACAATTTATGCATTGGTGAATTTTATTGCATTTTTTTTTAATATTTTAAACACGCCTTTTAAAAAAGGAAAAAAAAAGCTGTTGCTCATTCTGATTTCATCCCGGAGAACTCGTGTCATAAGTCTCTCATGTGTTTTGACGAAGAAAATATCGTTCTTATCCGTAGATTGTATCCTATCATTTAATTGAAGACAAGCAATATCACGTGAAAGGATTATGCTGGAGCACAAAAAACGGTAAAGCAAATAGAAATTTAAAGTTCAAACGTAGATACGTGCCCCGGCAGCGCATTCAGGCGAGTCGCTTCGGCAAACAATTTAGAAATTCTAAACAAAACGATGCAACTACTGATATCTTGTGTTTACCATATCTTTGTATGGGAAACTGCTTCAGGAGAGGAGTTTTTAACCCGGTTCTTTCAAATATTAATTGTTACAGTCGGGTTATTAGGTACCTATTTGTCTATGGTATGTATAAGATATATTAATTTAAGTTACAATTTATTAAATTTAAGATACATTGAAGTGATTATGACAATCATGATTTACGATAAAAAATAAGTGTTGCGTCGTTAATTATTTTCACACAATCCAAGATTTTTTATTACTTGTTCCTTTTTTATATCTGTTATTATGGCTTTTATTTTTTTTTGTACAAATGTTATACTCCGTTGGACTCCTCTAACATTAACTGTTGCGACTTTCTGTGCGTGTTTAATTTATCGCCTTTTTAATTTAAAATACGAGCCATTGTTTGTCGCTGACATTTTTTACAAAATTGAGCGCGAAATAAATGTCGTTTCGTTTGTTTCACAAATATCGAGGCGCAAACAAATTATTTCGGCGTGGCTTTGTGCACTAAATAACAACTATTGTCGGTTAGAATTTCGCAAACATTGCACGATTTGTAGGATACATGAAATAAAAACGAATTTGTTTTGGGACTGAATGTAAATTACGAGAGAGCTGTCCGAGTTTGTTCATGATATGTATAATCAATTGAATATATGGAATTAAGTCCGCATCAAACTTTTGTTGTTTGCTTATTTGTGCTCTTGAATACAACTGCTTCTCAGAATAATTATATTTGATTTAATTTTACAGTAATTTATTGTTCCAGCACTAGGCTTTTCTACTAGATAATACTATAGTGCATAGGTTCTTTATTCTTTTCATTTATATAGTTGCCTGTAGTATGTAATTAATTAAAACAATAACATTTGGGGAATCTATGGCTACTATAACACCTTTTAATATTATCAGTTATCAATTATTACAAAATTATTCACTTTGGTCAAATGTTGGAAAAATAGATACTTCTAACAAAAAAGAGCATAGCAAGTGTAACGATGACAACTCGTTAGCATGGAGGATGAATAATTTACACGAGTGTAATGCGAAATCAACAGCAAATCTGCCGCAGAATATTCAGATGAGAGCAGATTTCCATTCGTAGAGATTAGAGATGCCACTGAAGTACGTGCATGAACTGTGACGCGGCTTTTGGTTATGAAAAATGGTTAATCTTTGGCATTTTTGGGCTTCCTAGCAAGAATAAATTTTGTTTGGAAAAGTGAACTGATATAGTGATGCAGACGAATTAAGTATGCATAATTACGTTCTGTCATAATACTGTTCTGTCTGCTTGTTAGATTTGGCTCAATTATAATGGGATTACACGAGACACGCGGGCCCACTTCTGGTTTTTATTTCGAAATACTCACATAAAACTAGGCGATTGAAATATCGAATTTTACTCATTATCACAACCTTAAAATTAATTATTTTTTTAAATCCTTAATTTGTTCCTTTTTCCACCTTTAGAAATAGTATTGAATATTTTTCAATAATAATTTTATAAACTGACGAAGTTAAAATTCTCTAGATAGTAAAGCATAATATAATATTATATTACAATGCACGCGGGAGTACACACGTTGCCAAATTAGAAACTGCCAACCAACCTCGCAGTTAGCAAGGTTCTATGTTGAATTACCTGCATGCAATTATCACTTATAAGCTACAATGCTTAAGGGTGAGATTGACTTGCTAACATTTGCCCTAAAGTTATTATATGCAAATGACAGCGCGCTGTCCAGGCAGGTGGAAACCGCGAACGAACAAGGAAGCCGGAAAATATTATTTTGAAACCATTATACTTACTAATATGCTATGTTGAAGTAATTAGTCAGCTCAATATAGCCTTTTAAGTATTGTGAGTGAGAAAGTTATTAGAGCTATAGTAGTAGCTTCGAGTATAATAATATTTTTTATACCTACGAATCTATGTTGATAATACTGTGATTTCAAAGACTAAAATTGTTACATTGTAATATTATATTGGTGGTGGTAAGGTGAAATAAATAAATAAATAAATAAATATTATAGCGATTTGACTGTATTTGTATTCCTGTAGTATCTGAATGTACAGTGATCTTACTCGCTAGTGACTGAATAAAAAGATTGTTTGGAAAATTATACCTACAGCGCCTCCAGCAGGACTTAGAAAACTTATTTCGTTAGTATGAGTCATTAAAACAAAAAAATAACCTTCCGAAATGTTATCGCTAGCGAGTAATGTAGAGTTTTCTATATAGAGAGTAGGTACCAAGAGTAACTTGTTTGACAGATGCTCGCGAAAACTACTCTTTCGATTGTAGGTAAGTCCACGCTTACAAGTTACACGCTCTATAGTACAGTAAGTAAACGCAAGATTCGATGGCTAATTCAAGGTAAGGGAACTAGTACAAGCGTATAGAGCAGGTTCTTTTCTATTGATTTGTTGTTATAAATAAGGACTAAAATATCTTACCTTATATTCGTGTAGTGTACATACTTATAACTTAATACAAATAAAGTCATTTGTAATGAACACAGAAGTCAACATTATTCGTAATAAGGCTCTAATTTACAAAGCGTAATTTATAAATGATTCTAATCTATATTAGTAACGCAGTATTTGGTTAATGGAAATTATAAGTGCGAAACGTTTCTAATTATTCAACATAATTTCACGGCAGAACTAATTTGATAGTATGTAGATAGATCTAAAACG
The DNA here is from genome assembly GCA_029959065.1 of Colias behrii. NCBI lineage: Eukaryota > Metazoa > Arthropoda > Insecta > Lepidoptera > Pieridae > Colias > Colias behrii. The sequence goes on along the minus strand of JARWMC010000015.1, from coordinate 12,320,000 downwards.
TAATTATAATGAGATTTCAGTTAATTAAAATAAACGACTATGGAAATTCTCCTAGCGGATTTTGGAGTGAAATGAACCAAAGTTTGTGATGTTTTTCTTATTCATTGCAGAGATTGGTATACTTAGCCCGTGAGTCTATTTAAATTATGAAGATATTTCATTAATTAGCTTTTATAAATAGAAATACTATTTTTGATGTAAGTAATTTTGAAGCTTGAGATTAAGTTAAATTTATTGCATTGTATTCTCTAAGTCTCTAAGAAAGTATTTTTATTAAAATAAATACATAATTTGAATTGCTAGGTTGACTGTGATCTGCCTGTAAATTTAATTCACATTCAGTTTTATTTATGTTCATGTCGTTGTGTTTATGTTTGTTATTTGTTAAAAGATAAACCCGAATAAAAATAAATTGTCTACACTTTAGCGTAGGTATATTACCTGAGGTATAAAAATTATTTTATTTTTAAAATCATGTTGAATCAATTCAGATGGAGCCAGTGGGAGCGACTACTAGTGTTTTTACTCATAAACAAATGATTAAAATCTTAAATTTTAAAGATAATTTTGATTTTGCTGAAAACAATGATCATCTTAACGGATATTAAAGTGTCGTGTTTCAGCAATGTCGTTCTGTTCGTCCGTCGACACGTACAGAATGAATGCTAATCCATTCGTGAGCGACTCTTGTTGTTTATACATCAGCTATTCGACGTGACTGGCCTGCATATTTGCTTCAACCAATCTTCATTCTAACTCCTATTAGACAGCGTTTACAAGTTTTTGGATATTTTAAGAAAATAGAATTAATTCAAGTGATTCTATTTCGATTCAGTTACACAATTAACACGCTAAAGTAATTAACTTATCATTGAATTATTATATACATTATAAAAAGTATAAACAGAATATTTAAATACCAATATCAGCTAAACTCTAAAGAGTCATACCAAAATTACATAAAATCAAATACAAGGCGAGCATAAAACGTTTGCAACTCCGACCCTATAAGATAACAGTGAAATGACAAAAGTTGGTCCTTCGAAGTTACCTACAGTGTGTTGTGTAGCTACAGCATAGCATGTTGTGTTGCTAGCTATGTAACAGGTGCATTAGATCTGTCCCCGGCGACTGGACGACATCTCTATCAGATCACTGCAGATGATCACGAGTCGAAGTTTGTAATGAGCTGCCGTATTGGGAATCGGTTAGAACTGTAGCTGATATTGGCTTAGCAACTTCTTGTGCAAAAGGGTAATGAGTTTCTAATGAAATTAAAATAAATATTATTTTCAATTATTGATCGTGTAAAAATAATAAGATTAACTTCTTAAGAAAATAAATTACCTACTTAGGCCAATTCAGAACGTTCGCGTTAGTGGCAATATTCATTTTCTGTAGCGGCTATAATATTCATTATTACCAATTTTTATGGAATTTAATTCAGAGATGTATCGTAAAATGGTGGTAAATTATAAACGTGTACTATTATAAGACATAGAAAGAAAACTAAGCTATTTGTACACAAACGTTGGAGTGCCTCAGAGTGTACGAGGTGGCATGGCGCTGGCGTAATCATAAATCAGTCCGTTCCATCGTCTTACATTTTTATTATATTTCTCCGCAAACAAAGCCGCGACGCATTTGTCTCGCTGTATCTCGCCACAACAATGGGAACGAAATCAAATGGTAATTTTAAATTTTAAACAGACAGATAAATCGCGGAGGCAGTCGTTTGTAGTGAGTTACGGCGGAGGCGCCATCTCGCGGGCGCGGGCTAATGGCCTGCCATCGGCTTGGCCTAATTACGTGTTAAGCTCTCATAGTTTGACTGAGCCGAATATTCACTCGATAGATTAGCGAATTTATCATAATATTTAATAGAGGTTCGATTTGTGAAAATTGTGAATTTGGAAGTAATATCTTGATTAAGATGGAAGTAGTAGAAGTAGTAACTGTACATTTTTGAAATATTTACCTTAGATTACAATGTAAATTATGAAATAATCAATTTAAACCTGGATTTCATTATTTTTGCCAGTTTTGTATATCAGAATACTGCTTATAGCTTAACTGCATAATATTTAAGTTGGGATCTAGTTAATGATGTAGGTACATCCTAAAACATAGTAGCTCTATTGTTAATGGTAAAAACTAAAAATATTAAATTTGAATAAAATAATATTCTATTATTATCATGACCAAAAGCGAAATTGGAGATGAGAAAATATGTGGTATAATTCCGGACTCACATTTTAACAAAGGTCCGATATTGGACCAGCCTAATGTGCTAATTTACATGTTATTGGCTGTAGCACCCACACGCACACACGCGAATGTAATAATGAAAGAAAAGTCGAATGTTGCGTGTGTGTGCGTGCACGTATTCACATTAATCTTTCCTTTCATTAAACTCCAACCTTCGAAGGTTACAAACGTACCACAATCTATTTTTGAGTCGCGTTTAATTATGTTTATTTAAATGAAGATTAGACTAGACGTTTAATTGATCTAAAATGTGGTGTCGGGTTCGAATGGTACATAATGAGTTTTCGATGTAGTTCAGGTTACACGATGAAAATAATATATTATAGAGGCAATACCTACTAATTACAGAATGGAGTAGAAATTTAGGTTTTACAATTGGAAATGTTTAGTGCGATGTGAAAATTTACTTACTAGTTGATATATTATATTATGTGATGTTCAAGGTAAAATAATTGCTTTTAGTAGAATACCATGGTGATAACTGTGCCTCCAGTGAATAAGGGAGTAAGACGAGTTATTCCCTTTGGTTTTTATTGCACCATTGGATTCAGCTCGTCAAAATACACAACATATCAAAAGGTCATATCTCTAGCTGCGTCCTAACCCATTTTTTCGAATGACCCAAACGGTATAAGTAGGGTGTGATTAACGGTATAAGTTACCTTATCCATCATTTTAGGCAATCGCAAAGGAACTATTCGTCTCGAGTCAAAAGTACCCACGAACACAAAGACGTATGTGTAGTTATACTTTTTGAATAAAGACTTAATTCATTTTGTTCCATCAGTCCTAACACTATTTTAGTATAAACGCATTTGTGTCATTTTTCTAACATGAGCATAAAGGAACAACTCTTTTAGTGTCATTGGTTCAAGTGACGACATGAGACAGTTTGGCATTAATGCCGTGTTGCTATTGGTCTATTAATTGAATACTGCACGGAAACAACACACACTATTCCTTATTATTTTTAAATCGTTTTTTCAATAAATCTGCAACAACAAATCTTTATATTTTTTAAAAAAGGTATTTATCAGTTAACTTGGGATACTAATATATTTCTATGGAAATTAACTATTTTTTGCAATAGATATTAAAAATACAGTTAACACATTAAGTGCATTTAATGATATTATACTCTTTGTTTATATAAATACAGAACGATAATTGAATCATCTAAAAAAAACCAACAAAAATGTTAAACTTATATTTTCTTCTTATAATTGGGTAAGTTTTTAAAAAATAACTCGTTTTTAATCTTTTTTTTTTTTTTATTATCTAACTACAATAATCAAGACAATAATACTATAGTCTATAATAGTCGCATAAAAAAAAGTATTTATAACCAGTCTTGACAATTATGAATATCGTTTTCTCCGCATATAGCGTTTTAGCCACTGTGCTTTGGTAATTTGCCTTTTTTATAGGAAAAAAATCCGCAATATCGATACTTCTTTGGTCCTGCATTTTCGTAAACATTTTATGGATACTCTGGTACCACATATTTTGAAAAAATTGGGCTTTTGTCACGTAGAGTCTCTTCAAAGTGCGTGCCACAAGTCGTATTTGCATCCAAGGCACCTTCAAATCTGTGCTTAATTTTTTCATAAAATCTTTGCGGCTCATTGTATTTTCTTTATTTATCTACATTATTTTAATATCATATGATATAGAAATTGTTAAAATTCTATATCATGCCGTAAAATATCGCCACTGACCACCTATAACTTTTCCTGTAACTGAACATACAGGAATATGGTTTTCGGGCTTCTCTTATCTCTTTACAGTGCTTGTATCCTCAATGTATACCACCATGACATATTCGGTTTTACTCCGGACAACATCTTCAGCCACCCAATCCCCTTGCTTGGAGTCCAAATCCAGCGGAGGACAACAATCGTCATTTACTATGATTGAAGGTTTTTCGTCCTAATATAAAAGTTGTCTGGATCCCAATTTATACTCAATCTATAGTATAATACTATATCATGTGAAACGTGACTTGGAAAAAAAATTATTCAAATAAATCACAAAATAAAAATTTGAAACAATCTTAAAAGTTACGAAAAGCCCAATTATACGTCAAAATGACGCACAACATCCTCTTTACAACAAAATGGCGGAATTTACTGGGATGAGCCAACTATGTACTGCTAGGTCTCGACGGCTAATAAGTTAGTTCTGGATTTTGCAGCGATTCGATGGTAAATATAGAAGAGTTCATACGTCAAATTTACGTAGATTGGACTTCTACGGTTAAATGCATAAATACCTAAATTTTGTTTTGTTTTTATTATCTAATAACGATAAAAAAACCCGTTGATTTCATTCAATTTTCAAGCTACGTGCATAGTTTTTCCACTAAAATGCCTCAATTGAGTCATAAAGTACACAAATTTCAAGCATAATAAGTCACATCATTTCTATAAAACCAAAACTGGCAATAATATAAGTCGTGTTGGGCGATTATGAACATAGTGCATAAGGGCATAAGTCGTTATATTGCAAAGAGTAAAAAAAAAAGTATGTGAATACATTGAGTTATTCCATGAAGTACTCGTTCATAAGGCCACAACTACAAAAAAACACGAAAAAAGTATATTTATGGGGTTGTTACAATATGTGTTCATATGTAAAAATATAGTCTAACATCATATCTTACACATACAAGCTTAAAATTTTGAATTAATAAAGATTTAGTATTGATATATAGTTTTTTGTCTCTCCTGAAAAGTGCTGTTTTTGAGTTATTCCCTTATTCACTGGAGGCACAGATAATTTTAGTCAAAAAGCAAAGGATTCTATTTGCTTAAATATTTATAGTGAAAACTATGGGTACCTACGTAACTAATTACGCAACTAGTACGACTTTTGAAATTATTAGAAAATAATGAGAAGTTTATATTATTCTTCCCTTGAAATACCTAGTTAAATAAAGTTTGTCAGACAGTTATTTGATTGTACAGTAACCACAAAGAAGCGCTGTTGCTTAGTAAATTTAAAGGCGTTTCGCAAGTACGCGAGTGTCATTACATCTCCTAAACGAATTACAAAATACAGTCGAAGAAGCTCACAATACAGCTTTACAAAATGCAAATACTTAACGAACTGCAATTCTGAACTTAGGAATCGAGTCTTAACCGGCGCCCGGCTCACTGTAACTTTAATTAAACCAACTTCTACTGACATCCCACTAAAGATAATTCTGGCAAGCGATATCGTCAGCCATGCACGCGATTATGGTCCTTATACCATGGTAATAGGCATCAGTGAGGTGCACGGACATGTTTGCAAGGTATTAACTGTTGCGTTTGCGGAGGGCTAATTCTAAAGTACGATTAGGACTTGTATAAAGATACTGTATTTGTCATCGTCGATATCTTTTATAGGAATTGATATGACATATTTAATTTTTAAATATGCGAAGTAGTGATAAAAAACAATAATTATTTATAATGTCATAAAGTACCTACAGTAAATTTATCTGTCTTATTTCAGTAATCTGCACTTTGTTCAACTACCATTCAGATCATAATATTGTTTTTCTTACAAAAAATACAAACATTTAAGTTTGTTAGATGATGATTCTAGAAACGACTCTCCACCTGACTTCGATAAATGAAAGAAATGAAATAATTTATTTGCAGGAATTGTGGTTAACTGCAAGGTTTTACAATAACATTTAAGCTACATATAGAATCATCAAAGAAATGAAGATAATCCTGGTATAGCGTGCAGCATATGAAATAGAGCAATAGAGACGGTAAGAAGTAATGCCCAAAGAGCTGATTTCTATTCATCATAACCGATATAAAGTTGAACAAAGAAAGTGAAAGGAATGGCACCGTAAAATGTTTATTTAAGCGGGTTGCAGCGAGCTCGTCTTATTAGTATAATCTACATAATTGGCATTTCCGCGTCGACGATTAGCGTCCTCTCATTACATTCATTGCTTTTTTCTTCCAAATAACCCTTCATCCATTTTAATTGGACCTCATTACGAATTGTAATTTATATTTTCTTTTCTAAATTAAAACTACCTTTTGAAATTTAATCACTTTGGTGGATCGCGTCTTAAAGGGCTTTCTTGTTCTGAGGATTTCAATGCCGGCCAGCTAACAGTACATCTGTTCACTTTATGAATTACGAAGGTTAGACAGTGAGATTTATAAACGTCACAAATGTAAATAATTGCGCGGTTTAATACTTGAGTATACTAATTTATAAGTCCTCTATTAGTTGTAAAATAAGTTTTGTAGCATTATATTATTAAGCCCAATTTGAACATCTTACAACTAAAACGGTGCGGGTAAATTAATTTGCTCTATGTATTGATACCTAGTGATTCAAATAAATGTTGACTGAAAGGATCTTATATTCCACTTTTCCTTACTTAAGTTAAAGTTCTGATATTTTTTATTCATAAATTGGTTAAACACTGGTCATCAATGTATATTATAAAAAAGCAAATATACTAATAAAAATACTAAGAACCGAAGCTTAACTTTACAGCCCCAAATTGTGACAATCGCCAACCATCAGATGAGTCGAGAATTTTTGTGAAAAAGGCCAAAAGTCTCTCCTTAAAAACGCACTGCAACTGCTCAAAGAGTCGTCAGCGTAATCACGTAAGTTGTGAAGTGAAGGTTGGAAGTTTTCGTGTAAAAGCTAATGGCGGCAGGACACAAGTGGCGACATTACGCCTAACGACAGACGTTGTCTCAAATCATTCCACTCTTTGTGCTTTGTTTTGTTAATCTTCTGATGATAAAGGGGAAGCGATACTTTGGAGTAGCATTTTGGTACTAAACTCGTATAAATGTTTAATAAGTGTGTTTCATAAATCGTTATATTCATTTGTCATGGTATATACATATTTTATTAGCCTGAGTGATCATTTTTCCAATGTTTCCAACTCTTATGAAAGATTAAGAAAATAACATTTAAAAGATTAAACGATAGGTTAACTTTACTTAGTAAGATAACAAAAACGTATTCCAAACCAATTACAAAGATACTAAAAAAAATAGTTTTTAAAAGCACACAAATTATAATCGGGAAGTCTTAAAAGTATTAAATCTCTCAAAGGCAATATTGGATCGAAACTAACGAAGTCCAATCCTGTAGCTTGTATAATCCATACTATCGCTCTCTTCCAGGAATTTCTTAAGCCTATTGCTAACGTACTACCTTTCGTAGGGAAAATCGCTTAAATATTGGAGTAATATTATTAAAAGCAATTTACACAAGAAGTACATAGAGAAGTAATAGAGATTGTGTTATAGTAATATAGATATTAGGCAGCTTAAATTATATTTTTTATACTTTTTAGGGTTATACCTACTCACCCGCCACTTTTGCATGGGTTGTGACAGGATAAAACAAATATTTATACATAGCAAACGTAGTTCAGGAATAATAATTTAGCTTAGTAAAAGTGAATTTTCAAAAACAGTCCAGTAGAGAGCTGTATCCATACAAACAAACAAACCATTTTTATTACTCTGAATGGTATGCATATGGTAATATAAACAGACCAATATTACCTATGGACATTTTTATAGCTAAAACACATAAGCATACTGCATAACGGGAAGGGAATAAGTTTTTTGTCTCTATATATTTAACTAAAGACATCCAATCCTTACTGAAAGGCAGAACCCCTTAAACGAAACAGAAATAATATTTAAGTAAAATATTCCAACACTAGTTAGGTCGTAGCAAACAATGAAAGTGCAATTATCTCAGCACACATTAGCCATGCATCACGGCTGACCCGCCACCCGCAGCCTGCGGCCCGCCGCGCCCGCCGCCCGCCGGCTGGCGTAGTCGCGGCCGCGTCGCAATGTTTATTCTAATCACCTTGTAGCTTTATGTTCACTATTTGGTTGTTAGACTGTGCTATTAGCAAGGGCAGTTAGCATGAAGCTTTGTGTGAATTAGCTTCCGTATTGAGAGCTTGTTTTAAAAGAAAAATATGTTGAGGTGTATATAATATTTCACATAGGGCCAAGTTCATAGCATAAAACGTGGCTGTGCTATTTTTATAAAACATTTTACTAAAATAAACTTAAGTCATTTAATTTGCATAACATAATAATATCTCCTTTTCCTTGGAGGAAGCATCACCATGGCTATAGAATTACTAATCTAGCGTTATTGATTCAAAGAAGTATATTCAATCAGCAGATATTAAATCATAACGGAAACAAGAAGAGTGTCACTCGCAGGGATATCCTAGTTAAATCGCACGTAATGGCGGCGAGCGCGGCTCACTGAGACATTCACATTCTATATTATATTACTTTTGTTTTTCTGGTATTATACAATATGTTGTGTGCAACTCAATATGTTGGTTTAATACTGTTGTTTAAATATAGACATTTTTAAATTGAAAATAGTTCTCAGTTAAGTGAAACTGTAGTTGCTTAATGAGAATATTATATTATCTTTAAGCTGAACCTTGTCAGTGCCACTAAGAGAAAACTAAGTGGATAATAACAAAAAACAACTCTTCCAACAATCAATGATCTACTTTGAAATGGCCAAGTTAAGGCTTATACATGCGCTAATAACCTTGACCATACTTAACGGATCTCAAACCTCTCCCGCTGCACCTTCTTTTTTCCTCGCATTTTGTATTTAAAAAGATACCAATCAGTGAAACAAAAAATCCTCGTCAGGGACTGTTGTGTAACTGATAATTTATTAAACATAAAATTTTCAGAGCTCTAAGTCAGCAGGTTACGAAGTTTATAGAGTATTTGCGGAAAAATCGATGACCACGGCACATTTTTTTTCTAGAAATCTATTAACTTTGGAAAAAAGTCCTCGCGAGCAATTAAAGATCAAAGACCATCCTATTTTATATATTTTTTTCGGTATTGTGCTTTATGTTGTACCAGACTTTATAGAGGTTGAACATAGTCGAAATTGCCGGGTAACGCCTTAAATCCACTGAGCTGCTTCAGATAATAAATGGTAATTTTTGGTAGCGATCAGCAATTAGTTGGATTAAGGGATTTGAATACAGAGTCCGGATCTTGAGTCAATAAGCTTAGTTATATTGACGATAATTATCTGATCGTATTTCTGGAACTATGTAGCTTATTAATGTGGTACATTTCGTATACACTACTCAACGGTTTAAAGTATTTGTTAACCTTACTAATATTATTAATGCAAAAATAATTCTTTCTTGTCTTCCAGTATTAGGCTATCTATTAACAAATTTCATCCAAATCAGTTCAGTGATTGAGACGTGAAGAAGATGCAGTCAAATAGACGGAGTATTTTTTTTGTGCTACTTAATTTCTCATTTATCATAATAGTTAGGATTGTCTGCAATTTATCAACACTTTAAATGAAACCAGTGATATATTGATAAAAATTAAATTACATAATATGAAAAGCTCACTATTGATTATGCAGTTACAAATGGAGTAATAGGAATATCATTATCATATCATTCATATCATAGTTAAATATTCACATTAGAATAAACCTTACCAACATTATCTATTCAGTTATTTTCACGTGATAACTACAGCACTTGATCATTCTTATAAGCTTCGTATTTCTTGTATTTTTTTCTATTTGCGAGGGTTTACTGAAGTGAGGAATAATGACATGGGTACGGATTAAAACACTCCCCAAAGTCACAACATGGGATGGCCGTGTTATCTCTCAAGTGGAGGAATTTAATCAGGGCGTTTGGAAAACTGTATCTGAATTCCGTGAAGGAAAATCGCGTTGGATTGATTGTGCGGCCACGCGTAGCGCTGTGTACACACTTTGGACAAAATAAAATGTTTCTATGAATTTAAATCGTTTGTTGTTTGGCAACGTCGGTTAATTTATTCTACTCTACTAATAAACTATACTAATATTATAAAGTTGAAGAGCTTGTTTGTTTGTTCCGATATGAAAAATTGATCAGTGTTCAGTGATCTCAATTATCGAGAAAAGTTATTAGGTATTTACCTATCATCACACTAAAACCCATAGAAGCGAAACCACTCGAGTGAAACTTCGGGGCACAGCTAGGATTAAAATAACATCTTTGATGCAATGAATCTGAAAATATTAACGGTATTTCCAACAAAACTATAATTATTGATTTTTGTACGAGTCTAAAATGCATCGAGGGACGATTGCTTTTTATATACAATTTATATTGATTGTTTCGCTTCAACAAATACAGTATTGTCATAAAACGTTAGTTAAATATGTACACAGTTGGGGAAGTAACGATCAAATAAAGAAAAACACACGTCAGGCCGCGTGAGGGAAATTGTACGCCCGTTCGTGTTGTGTCAATCTATTGTCCCTTATTGCAAATAGTAATCGCGCTGTTCACTATTTAGTTTCTGTAAATACGAATTAAATTGTGAAAGTTTATGTTTGGGGAATCTGTGGAAATGAATAGGTGTATTTAATTAGAAGAGTGGTCCTAAATAATAAATTATTATTGCTATAAATTATTATTTTGTTTTGTTTAATTTATAAAAATATAGTCAATGTTTGCTTGGTATTACAAAGGTTAAAACATATCGCTTAAAATATAATAACTCTACATTTAGCACCAACACCATATTATATTAAATAAAACGAAAGTAGTTTAGAAAACATTTTAAAGTATTACAGTTGCAGTCAGTTGAATAAAATATTGTAAATTGTATTAAGAGTGCCTCACGCTGAATCCCAAGCGCCTGAGAATTATAATTCCACTTATCATTTCTTTCTGTGTAGAAAATAAGGAGAGCTTTTGAATGTATCCAGTCTGGCACAGTTACATTTTTCTTATGATCGTATTGTACAGAAAATACTTTATTATTAATTCAAATCTAATTACTTTCTAAGAGTCTTATCGAAAATAGACTTCTATACTTCAGCTAATAAGAAATAAATGAGATGGAATATTAATTATGCAATCGATATGTTTTCTTGCTTTTCAAGTACTTTTATGTACGCTTATTACCTAAACTAATAAGGTAATGGTTCAATAGTTGATGCATAGTGGGCTTAACAAAGCTTATCGTAAGTAGTGGTAATCCCGCTAAGACGGGCGAGCTCTGCTAACTATGATCTAGAACTCAATAGAACGGTTAGTTTGGTCGGAAAACTTACCGGAATACAGAGTTGAGTGTCTTGGAAAATATAAGGGTTATAAATGTATAAATGAGTGTTAATCGCATTTGCTAGAAGTCGTATTTTGATGTGTGATTTTCAAAAAATAGATGAGTTATCGTATTAATGGAGGTTTCGTTCTTTAACGAATTCTTTCTTTTTATTAATATTCGATGCGTTATTTTTGTTGCTCTACATCATCTCTACGTTAAATTTTATCATTACTGTATACTTATTAAGGCGTCATTTCTATCATCAATGAGGACTTGCAAGCTTTCATTTTATGGAATTTTCAAGAAATTTGTATATTATGTAAATGGCAGTGAAGTATTTTAGAGAGGGAATTGCTCGAACTTATTATTCTCTATACGTAATTCTATATCAGTTACATAAACGCGAAGAGAATCTTTACATGTTGGTCCTTATTAAATACCGGTACTTATAGTTAGCAGCCCTGGGTCCACAGGGTAATGCAATAGAGCGATGGTTGCTAAGTGATCCTGCTTTTATCGCGGCGGTGTGGCGACCCGTTGGCCAGGGTAAGTGTGAGATTAGTGTGGCCTGTCAGTACACTGGGTTAAGAATTATATGTATAATTGTATAGATTAATGTATACTTTGGAATGTTAACTAAGAATTTTTGTATTGGTAATATTATTAGATAGAAAATCATAGAAGTTAGTGATCACTATGATCTATTGTTTGTATGTATTGTGATATTTGATAGTTCAATCGCGAAGCTTTTTTGGTTTCGAGTAGATAAGAAGTTTTCGAGAGTCCTTTTTGAATAAGTTATAGGTGAAAATTTCGATAAAGTATAATAAGCCCTGGGCCAAAAGACTTAATTGTCGTAACATTTAAATGAAAACATGTATCGCAAATGATCCCTTTATCCCGTTCCATTCGGCCGCGGCGTCTAGGATCCGCGGGTAATTTCACTTAGCTGCAATTGTATGGATTTTGGTGTTCACTGGAAGTTTGATTAAACTTTTATTAACAGAGGCCGCGCGCCGACCAATCAGCGAATTGCTCTTTCATTTAATTGTTAATGAATACTTGAGCTTTATTGTACTGTAAAGATGTTAATTAACTGTTACTGGCTGTCATTGGTAACGTTTTGTTAATTCTTTTGATAATATCTATCAGCATGTCATATTATAATGCTGGCGTATTGAAATATAAGGAACTATTATATATATAACACATTTTGTTATTTACCGTACATTCACAAAATTCATTCATACATACCTACAATAGGCATAGGCTCGGAATATAAATTGTGAAATTATCTGCCTATGCGAAAAATATGTCAATGTGTGCATCATTTTGAAACGAAGAAAAAATATAGAACAAACTCGATATTATATTTTTATAATATAAGCTTAATAATTTTTATAAGTTAGATATCGCTAAATAACTATTTATTTATTATCTGAAATATTTTACTCCACTTTGTTTTTAATCTAACATAAATAATAAAGCTAAATATCTATCGTAAGTTTCTGCTTTCAGGCTATTTTACGAGTAAACCTTGCTGGTATAAAAACCAGCTCGAGACAGAATAAACACGATGGAAGCGGACAGCTACAAAATATAGTGGTTGATGTGGAAATATTTAGTGCACCTAACTCTAGTTCTTACACGTCAATGTCTTTCTAACAAACGTGGTAGGATATCGTTAGGCATTTACAGCATGCGACACGGATGCGACACGATATCGTAGGATGGTGTGTTTTTATTGTGAGTTGTATTGTGTCTTGGTGCAGAACTTAACTAACTCTACATATTATTATAAAACAAAATCCTGCATTGCGTCTGTTTGTGCGCGATAAAATAAAAAACTACTGCACAACAGCTTTTAAAACAACTTAGGACCGTAACTGGTATGAGTAGCATTTCTTGGTACAATAATGTGTGTGCTACCTACCTATAGTTATGTAATTGAAATCATAAATAAATTATAAAATTTTATTTTTACAACAACTTGAATACTATAACTTTTGAAATTTTTTTAAATATATTTATGTAGATGGAACAAAATTGGTCACTGTTTCCATAAAGTATAGTATAAACAATAACTACAATGAAAAGCGAAGTTAGGAACATTGGATGCTGTAGCTACAACAAGGAACACCTGTGTACTCAACGCTCTGACATATAACGAAATGGTCGTCATAATATTATATTATGTCGCAGTCGTGTCGCGTGCGGTGTCGGGCCCGCGGCGCGCGGCGGCTGGCGACGCGCGACACTTGGCCGCGCGCCAAACAGCGCTGCCAGCGCTTTTTACCTCGCGATTAGTCGCTGAAAGTGTACAAAAACTCTAACTCACTTACCGCTCTTTATTTTAGCGACTTTGTTGACTTATTTCAGCGTCTGTACAGCGCTTTGTTATCCTTCTTTATCGTTTTAATTTTTAAGTACCTGTCTCGCTTTTACTGAGACCGTCCAAAAGATAAACCCTTTTAAAATTTCATGAGTATTAATTAAAGGGAATATATACTATACAAACGTTATTTAAGATAAATTATTTTATAATTTTGGATTATTTAATAATTATGAAATTATTTTACGTTTCAAATGTATAATTTAATATTATTCATGGTGCAGTGTATTGAAATCAATAAATTGCTGTGACGATAATTAATAATAAATTAATTAAATTGGTACAATATGTACTTGCACTTGGATTTACATTTAAACGTAATTAAACAATTTGTGCTGGTGTAAAACCGAACATGGAATAAAAATTATTAATTTTAATTTAAAAGGTACTGAATATATTATCTAAAATATTATTATTTATATATTTTTTTCCTGTTTACCTATTGTATATTAGTAATATTCCAATACAAATAAATGATACATTTAGTAGTACATTTTTATTAAGCTAAGTAGATATTATTTATGCATCGTTTAATATCTAAACAATTAAACTAAAAATAAACGTCTATCTATTACCATAAGATCGCATTTAAAAAAGATTATTCAAATGACGCTCGTAGCGTGGAGCATCATAGTTGGCGACAACTCCTTAATAAACGGGATCTCGAACAAAGCGCAGCAGCCGCGCAATGGGACAGGTTGAAAAATTATAATACAGAGGGACAAAGCCTCACTACCAACCAAACACAATAACAACACGCTCTACAAACAATTATAGACCTTACCCACTCCACACAAGGTGCAACCGCGCGTACGATATCGTGGTCGTCTCGTAATCCGCGAACGCAGACTAAGTGCTTAATTATGCGGCTGCGGGTCCTGGATTATGTTTTTATTTTCGGGGCTTCAGCATTATAAATTCCTAAGAATATTCCTGTAAATGTGAGGCTTTAGTTCGCCATTTCTCACGCGCGTGGGAAACAAATTGGAGATAAAAATATAGTTGGTCGTTAAGTTTTTATGGCGCGCGTTTCGGTTGGTTTGATGGATAGCAGCAGGGGAGGTTGCATTCGGACTTTACACACAATGTTCTCTTGGAAAAGATTCTATGTTCTGTTTGATACATGGAATTTTCTATGGCAAATGTATTTTTCTGTTAAATAGGCCATAAGCCCGTTACGAATTACAACCGTACGTAAACAGTATACTTGAGGAAAAAATTGTATGGAAAATTGATTGTTATGGTTTATTAATCATGTTTGGCTTTACAAAGGTGTACGGCTCAGAAAATTTCAGGAAAACGGAAATACGTGAGAAGGGATCTCTTTTAATATAGGTATTAGGTAGGTATTAATAATTATTTATAAAGAAACGCTTTCAATTCTGTACAAAAACGAAAAATACTTTATGGTATCAGTTGCGAAGTATAATAACACATAATAATTTGAACCAATTCGATAGCATGTTTAAAGTTGGCAAAATAATGAATATAAAAAATGTAATATGTATTATTTTTATCCATTCGATAATTTTGTTGTTACTTAATATACATATTATGAAGAATTTCTTTTGGAAATTAGAAAGTTAAACAACTGACTATTCTTAAAAGGAACAACTTTTCGCTTTGTTGAAAAGAAATTCTTCATTCATTTAAAAATAAGTTTTCATACTATTCGGAATAATAAACCTGAAACAATAGCGATACTGTAAAATACCTAGTAATAATTTAAACGTGACAGTATGTTTGGACGTGTGTTACTATATTTCATCAAAAAAAGCTTTACTTGTACAAAATTTTGTACCGGAATAGATTACAGCCTGAATTAGCAAATCGGCTATTTTTACCTACACGGATATCACGCTAATGATAGCTAATGATAATAAATAAAAAAAATATATTAAATGTGTACCGATTAAGAAACTGCAGTATATCGCACGTCGCAACATCGGCTCATGTATGCTGTAGCCTGTAACTGCAAGTTGTTATAACTTATCGGAATTTTACTGCAACTTACAAAGAGATTGGAAACTCCCTCTTGTGCGGTTCAAACTCAATTTCGAATCTGGGTTACAGCATCTTTCGATTCGTTGCTTATGAGATGTGCTCGGAGTACAACTAACTGTTTTGTAAAAATATGATGATATTATTGTGATATGAAAATTAAAGAAACATAACAAACTTAGTAATTTTTGTTGTTAACGGGGAAATTGTGATAGAGTTACTTATGTAGAGTGTCAACATTATTTGGAGACTGTGTTAATATACATAATATGTATTATATTAATAAAGTGACGACATAATATAAAATGAACTGAAGAATGTGACTACACCGACCATAATATGGATGTCGTTAAGAAATTGGCATGTTTTTTGTATTTATTTTTCTACATAAAGTCTTGAAAGAAAGCCTCTAAGGTTAACGGCTCTTGCACCAATTTAACGTTTTCAATTCTCGCATACACATTCGTCTCTGATGAAGCTCTGTCTTTGCAAGCTGATGTGCCATGCATCAGGAAGAGTAAAGGAAATTAAGCGCAAGGATTAATGATTCAACATTTCTTGTCTTAGCGATAGCATTGCAAAAATGCAATCTGACAACCGTTTCCAACAAAAGCTTAATATAACAGTAATACTCGTATAAATGAAATTTTACTCTGGCAGAGAATATTATGTCGAATTTTAATTGACTCACGTGTCTTACTCGACTGGACATAAAATCCTTATGAATTGTATTCCATTTATAATTAACACACAATTGTGAACATTCTGATACATTTTAATACATGGTGCATACGGTACATACGGAAAAAAATCTGTCATGTTATATCCAGCGTTTAGAATTGAAACTGTAAACCATTTTAAACACCGAGCTATGAAACTAAAATTTGCGGAACAAATAAAAAACACACTAGATTTACAATGTACACACTCAAATAATAGTCAAATAAAAGCGTCGGGTAAATCGAATGCAGTAATAAATACGTTGAAATCGATATTCTAATAGGAGCGGCACATTCGCAGTCCATTCGGGACGTCGCCGATGCGATTTATTTTGAAATATCGTGGAACATGGAAGCAACATGAAGCACGTATCACCGAGATTCATAAATCAGCTCACCTGGAGCGGCGCCAGCTCCTCCTCCGCTTAGATACCTTTAGATACCGGTAATTACTTTATTTTATCGGTTTATTGGCTCCCGGATAAGGCAACGTGTACAGCTCTTTTAATTTCGGCTGCGCTGCCCCGATTATGCAGAATAAAAATAGTAGAGCGGTTTGCTTGCTCTTCTTAATGTTATAGCTTATCGTAACTCATACATTTTTTTTTCCCCTTTACCACTCCGTTATAGTTAGGTTTATATGAATAAAGTAGCCTATGTCCTTTGCCAAGGTCATATCTGTCTCCGCACTAAATTTCATTAGAATCGGTACAATAGCGTAAGCGTAGAAACGTAACAGAAATATTAAGCAGTGCGAATTGAATGGATGTATATTGTATACCATCCATTCGGTTACTTCTTTGTCGAAAATATTATGTAAATCTTAAAAAGTTAAAATAAAAAAAGTGCAATAAATTTATTCTCTTACTAATTTACAACGAGATCTAAGGTCTACGCTTTTCAACCGTTGTCAAACTTTTGTTTCGCTTTCATTAATTTAATTTGATCTAATCTGGTGGAAGCTGTCTATTAATGTTCACAGCGCGTTCATAATTATACTGTAATCAATTACGCTTAATGTATGTGTGGATCTCTATTAAATTATCATACAATATACGAGATATAAGATTTACATTTTGCTTATTATCACGTTTAATGCCACTACTGTGTGATTGCATATTCGGGTTACTTACACTTTAATCCTTACAATAATAGTTCTTTTCAAATCTACAAAATAATATTATATACATTATACAATACAACAACGTAATGATATAAGCAAGTTAATAATTGTTGTAAAAATCACAGACAGTAGACCATTCCATGAAATTTATGTTCAAATTTCTAGAAACAAATAGACATTGCGTTTTGTGGAATTCACACCATTTCGATTGGACGTTCGAAGGAATATTATATTACACAAGATACGATCGAAAATCACACCTAGAGGATTGCATTAATCTCGGACGTGGAAATAGATACTGCTCCGTCAGATGCACATGTAATGTGGATCGGAGATAAGGCACGTAGCGGCTATTTAGTTATGGTAATAATGCCTCAGCTATATTTACTAGTGCTGATATTCTGGGACAGCGTATCGACAATATTGTATTAACTTTATGTTATAACTAGCTTCCGCCCACGACTTTGTACGTGCATCCCCGTTTTTCCTCGTTCCCGCAAGAATTTCGGGAAATCCTTTCTTAGCGGATGCCTACGTCCTAACATCTACCTGCATGCCAATTTTCAGCCCGATACGTATAGTGGTTTGGGCTGTGCGTTGATAGATCACTATATCAGTCACCTTTAAGTTTTATCTGACGTAAATTGTAAATTTACCTACTTATTATTAGTATTTGTTTAGTCATTATTCATGTAACGTTGCAGTTGGGTACTGACTTTAGGAAAAGCTTCTATTTGTTATGACTTGAAAGAAGTCTAATCTTAAAATATTTGTGGACAAATAATATTATGTGCTATGGAGTTCACCAGGACATCTAATCATCCATATTCGTATTTGGTTTTCTGTAAAGTCGAACAAGCATATTATGCAAGGCACACCGATCGATACAGGCACAATGCGTGCTGTGATTATATAGTAATTGTATCGCGGAACCAAATTACCATTTGGGCGAAAATTTAATTTTAATCAAATATTCGCAGACGTGTCGCGGATAGAGATAAATGTTGCTTTATCGAATATCCGAACTGTTAGCGTAATTGGAATTAAAAATGATTTCATTTTTTTTTGCCTTTTGACGGGATTATGTGGATTGTGTTCTTTATTTATGTCGTCGTGTTAATGACATTACGTAGCTATCTTTGTAAACTGACTCAATATTATTGAAATAAACAATATTTTCTTTCTTTATTATCTTTAAGGGGACTAACTATATTCTGGAAAGATAACTATACTATCAAAATAATTTCTGAATAGGATGAAAGTTGGAACATTCTGGCAACTTTTATCTAATGTCGTCGTCTTTAAAAAATGTATTAATGAAAATTTTATAAATTATAAAACATATTTTGGTAGAAACGATATTCAGCTAACACATAAATCAAATCAATCCATATCCTACTTAAAACAACATGTTAAATCGTAAAGTGTAAATAGGTTATAAAAAAGGGATTCGGCATGGGACGGGGCCGACACGACGCCGGAACGACTCCCGCGAGAGCAGTCAGTGCGTGTAAAGAGCCCTGTTACGACTTACTATGCGTCACATAAACTTTGCTATTTAGATGCTCGCTCTATATCTATATACACAACTTATAATACAATATGTTTTGTAAATGTGTCAGATATCTGCTGATTTGGTCTTTGCAGTAAATGAAAATCTAATAAAGACAACAGCACCGTCTCTACATAGATGCATCCAAGGTGCATCTATTTCTTGCCTTTTAGTTGAATAGTTCTATCATAAATCATGAGATGCGTTTTTAGATTAATTGACACATTATGCAACAACGTTTTAACTTTGAATCGCTTCACAATTAAAGCACAAGCCAATATAAATTTTGCTGTTCTATATCCATACTAATATTATAAATGCGAAAGTAACTCTGTCTGTCTGTCTGTTACTCAATCACGCCTTAACTACTGAACCAATTTGCATGAAATTTGGTATAGAGATATTTTGATATCCGAGAAAGGACATAGGTTACTTTTTATCCCGGGAAATAAGATAGGTTTTATCCCGGAAATCCCACGGGAACGGGAACTATGCGGGTTTTTCTTTGGCTGCGCGGGCGAAGCTGCGGGTGGAAAGCTAGTAATATATAAATTCGAATTCTTTTGATTGTGAAGTAGGTCTTGAATATCACTCTACGGGCGACAATATAACGAATGATACCTTTTACACTGTAAATTATGTTCTTTGAGGGTATTGATTTTTAAACATTGATAGTCCGTATGTGACTGAAGGATAACAAACTAACAATATATTATATAGCCATTCAACAATACTTGCCCTATTTCCAGGAAATTTGTAATCAAATAACTAACCTTTTCTTAGAAATCTTTATATCGAATGCCTGAACTCTGAACTTTTGCATAAATCAAATTTTCAATTCAACATTAATGTCGACGACATCATTGTATATTTAATTTAAAATCTAGAACATTTTTTGAAATGAGAGTAATATGAGCACAATCATTACTTTATTGGGAATCAATGACGGAAATTGCTAGTATACATGACGGTGTATATCTCCTCTAACATATTATAGCTGTGTCTATATATTTTCACTATACAATCAACCAAATATCATCTTAGACATGACACTAAGATTTTGTTTAAAAAATTAAAAAATGCATATCTATCCCTTCAAGATAAGGTTCGATATAAATCTTAGTACATACTCACAGCAAATCAGTGTTTGCAGATAACAATTAGTGGGCAAAGACAACACGGTTCCATTAATGAGATAAGCCGGACAGATCAATCAGTGCATTATGGGAGGCTGTGGGCGGGCACGCGTGCAGTGCGCACACCGCACCTGTTTGCTTTGCTCTCTAATTACTACATTTTAAGGCTAATATTTGATTGGTTCGCGATATGGTGTTTGGTTATTTTGAGGTTTGCTTTGATTGTTTGCCGTGGATGTGGATGTGGGCTGTGTAATTTAGACGGTAGATTAATACTAGTGATGCTCATTTTGTTGTATTCCTTTGTGTATAGATTTTTCTATAAATGATCATTGGAGGATAAAGTTTAGCTTAGTATAGCTGAGACAGGTCTTTTAAATCATGTATTTTATTAATAAACTTAGTTAGGTAGAGCTTTTAATTCTGTTTTGTTTAATGATTAATGTAATTATACTAATATTATAAATGCGAAAGTAACTCTGTCTGTCTGTCTGTTACTCAATCACACCTTAACTACGTAACAAATTGGCATGAAATTTGGTATAGAGATATTTTGATACCCGAGAAAGGACATAGGCTACTTTTTATCCCGGGAAATAGGATAGGTTTTATCCCGGAAATCCCACGGGAACGGGAACTATACGGGTTTTTCTTTGACTGCGCGGGCAAAGCTGCGGATGGAAAGCTAGTGTAATATATAAAATAAGCCTTTTCGATGTCTTTTTAAGAGAACAAAGAGGGATCATTTCTGAATAAGTGACGTTTAAGTTACATTGACATTGGCATATTGTTGTCGGCATTGGCGCTAACGCTGGCCACCGTTGGCCACTGCTACACTGTCTCCCAGTAATTAAGAGCTGCAATAAATTAGCGGCGACTAGTTGGCTGCTGGCTGCTGGCGCGCTGTCGGAGCCAGCACTTATTGCGCGATGTTTGTACAGCGTGACACCTACAGCTCTGTTAGATATTTGTTAGCGGTACGAACTTTATGCGTTTGTGTACTCACTGTATTGTAACGGAATAATCAATTTCTAAAAGTTGGGAATGAAAAACCTATGACACAAAGTAATATTCGATTACATAGCTAAAGGAAAATGTGATGTTAGAATATTGAGAAAGTAGCACATCTATAAACGTGGAAAACATTCCTGCACGAAGCACTTTAGCGGGCACTGTATCAAAATGAGTTCATAATATTTAATGCAAAAATAAAGTTAGTTTTCAAGTATTTACTACAAAGACGCTGCACTTATAAAAGCATAATATGAATAGTCGCTAAATAACTAAACTCAAGATAATGTTACACAAAGCAAAAGATTAAAAGAAACAACATAAAGCAGAGAGCGCGGCCATTATTCAGGTCGCGATGACGTACAAATTAATTTATAAGGCAGTAGCTTAAGTAGCTTCCGTTTTAAAACGAAGCTCACAGAATGCCGAGATTGTCTTACTGTGCCTTTATAATATGTAGGTATATGAGATTTGTTTTCAGCGATGTGTTCCTAATATGTGGATAATTATTTTGTTTTTTAATAAAATCTAAACCTTTAAAATGTATTGTTTATCTATTTTCCTATACATCAATATCTTATTACTTCGAGTCCCGCCTCGTGATCGAATTTTTTCTATTCTTTATTTATATACCTAGCATTTGAATGACATAAAAACAAAAATATTTATTTCATCTTATTACTTGTCAAATGGCTTGTTCTAGAATTACTGTATTTGTTACGACAATTGTTAATTAATTCATGTAAAATAAATCTCTATCACCAATAGTCAGAAATACAGATAGATTGAGTCGTTAGGGAGGAGATTGTATTGAGAGTCGGCAAACACTGTTTCATAATATCGATACTCGTTTATATCGATTTTGGTAAATCAGAGCGATGTAAATTTGGAAATGTTTATCGCCCATTACTCGTATACCTACTACTGTTTTTTAAATTTATTATCTAAATATATTACGTTATATATTATGTATTCATTAGGTTAGGTACAATACAATCAGGTGCACATGTTTTAAATTATTTTGTGTAGTAGATCGTACGGTCAAAATATATTATTTTTATTTATTTAGACTGGAATATTATCTCGAAAACACTAATTGATCATGGATATTCAAGATTTTTTTTTTGCAATTTTGCACACAACACATTATTTTTAATTTCTACAATCCATTAGCCAAATTAACTGATTCAATTACCAGCATCTTCGTTAAATTTAACCAGGCCGTGTAATTATTGTATTATTAATTTTGTTTATTGAGCTGGGCTACAAGAACGGTAGCACGTAATTGCTTGTTCCACATTAGGGGGCCATTACCGCGCTAAACATTAGCATACTGCAGATCGATATTAGTTTAATTTTATAGACAAACCTAAACCAACAGCTGACTGGCTTTGTGTCAAGTGTTTTCGGAATAGACTAAGAGCCAAGGTGTATTTTGTGTATGGATTTTGTACGATCAATAATGTTCTAAAATGCGTTTATAAAACAGTACATCATACAGTTGGTTGTGTGCAGTAGTAGTGTTATACACGTATATTCAAACTATACATATTCTAACGTGATTAAATATCCAGAAATTTCTCGGAGTTATAATAATATATGAACACGGAGAATTACATATTATTAGTGTAATATATTATTATTTTATCAGCACTAATATAGGTATTAGGTAATATTATTTCGTAAAGACAGTTTGATTTGGAAGTAATCTGTGCCAATTTATTACTGTATTATTATATCTCTTAAGATAGGAAGGCAGACAAATAGATTTATGTGTACGCTTTAAATCCACTAAACTATAAATCAGTAATAGTTGTAAACGTTGTAAATGGCAGTTTAACCAATTTATGGATGATTGACGGGAAACTGGCGATTGTAGCTAGCAACTTCCAAATTGTGATTTAAGTGCTTTGGCAGGCATTTGAAAGTCTTAGATCGTTAATTATTTCCGATCCACAACTTTATGTTAATTTCTTTGTACTACAAGTTGTAAAGTCACTTTAAATGTTCATCGTAACACGAATACTGTAAATTTTGGTCATTTAAGCCCAGACAAGATCTGGAATTTTGCTTCATGTCTCTTATAAATAATAATATATTTACAGCATCTCCAGACTTTAATTCTATTCAGAATATTATACTCGTAATATCACAATAAACGTTACTTATACAAAAATAAGCATCCATCAATTTTGTTACCTATAATCAAATATAGATACTAGACTTATTTGTTTCTAATATCTAATTCACGATAGTTTTCCCTTTCTTATTAATTTATCTCAATAAAAACACACGGTTTTATCTTGAAAGTTATTTTAATCGGAGTTATTGTAAACAGGCGTTAAGTTATCGATACTTTAAGTTCTCGTTGTTATCAAGCTTGCAGAAGGGAAAGTTTAAATAATCTAGAAATTGCAATCTAGAAACTGTTTTAGCGTTTATCCTTTAAAAACAAAACTCGTTTTCTAATAACATTTTGTTGATAACGTGAATTTGTAGACAAAATATAAGTGGTCTGTAACTTTTTCTAGCAAACAAACAAATAAATTTCGATTTAACTGAATCAAGTTTTAAATTGTATATTTTTATATTAAATTTGTATTTGTCTGTTCTCTATTTGAATGCATGGTATCCAAATATGAAATTAAAATGTAAATATTATCAGAACGTAACATAAAACGTAAAATATTGAATAATATGTAATATATAAAAATATATTACAAGTAATTTAAATGATCCGATATCAAACAATGCTTATGTTGCTATTAGTATAATAGCTAGCTTTTTCATATTTTTGAAGATATATTACTTAAACCAACTCGCTAGAGAATATTATGTGGCACCAAATACAAGAATATTTGGTGAACACTGCGCTAGTTGAGATGGTATGATCGTGAAAATTATATTGAAGCATTATTACAGAATTGATGTTATGAATTACGGTTGCAATGTACAATCCTGATTCAATCATCATCATCATCATCATCAGCCTATGATTCAATATGTTTGTGAAATCTTTTGAAAACGAACATAACAACCATTGAAACATTGTGCTTGTTTTTAAACGGGCTGTTTAAAAACAAGCAGCATGTTTCCTTATTTTAATACATTACGAAATAAACATTAACAAAGTCATTATCTCGTCTCTTGTAAAACTAAACTGTAAACTTGTTAGTTGTCAGCAGCTCCTACACTACGGTCGGCTATAACGGTTAGTAGATGCGGAAGTTTGGTCATCGGCAAATTATTTAGACGTCATAAAACTTTCACTATATTCCACTTTACTGTGGCATCAGCATCTAAGCGATTCATCCACTTGCAGATAGAGAGATTAGGAAAATTATAATAAGTTATTTTTATTAGATGTTTGAATAAAAGGTTATGATAATTTCATTATTTTTGGCATTGTACTAAGGTAATTTCATTGACATACTTGTCAAAGCATTTAATGAGAATCCGATTGGTATAAAAAAAATACGAGAGCAACATACTAATAGTAAAAATGGAATAATTTCGTATCGTTTTGTCCGTGTTGATTTTGTTCCTTGTGCATTTTAGTCAAATTCTCTTACGTTCTGTATCCTTTCTAAGTCATATTATAAACGTGAACGTTTGTGAAGAATGAAGATTTATGGATTGATGTTTTTTGCTCCTTAATGGAAAAACGGTTGATCTGTATGGAATTCGGTACTGATTAGAATATAATAATATGAATATGATTAGATTATGGTATAGATTGTGATACAAATACTACTTTTTACCCGGTACAACACGACTGAAATCTCGAGCTCTATCTGCTATTTACACAAATTACAAATGAAAGAGAGACTTTTCTGTATTCTTCCTTCCGTATGGTCTGTAATGTTGTTGAGCTACAGTGATGTTACATCTTGTTACAGCTATTTGCCAAATCTAAACATACGTGTTAGTTAACAATAAAACGCAATATGTAAAAAGAGTTTTTATCATTTATTACCTACGTTCCAACTTAATGAAAATGTGTGAAAAATCACTTTGTTCATTATAACGCCAGATTCACATGCCACTTTGAATAATGACTTTTATTAATAACAAAATGTCAATTTGACAAAATTAATTTGAGTAAAGGCCCAATATGAGCGTTCCTATATCACGACGTGCCCAAATTAATTAAAAATCGGTTAATAAAAACAGTAAATTCTCGCCATATCGCATCGAGGCCCAATTATTGGGAACACGTTTCATTTTAATAAAGCAATTTAGAAAAAGGGTGATTTGCATCGGAATGAGAAGGGTAGGAAATATCGGAGCAGCCGAGAGCTCCAGATTCCTTCCCATTGTAAATTATATGTGAATTAGTATTATGTTGCGGCCAGCGGTTTGCGTTTGTGAAATTTTTAGTCTCTAATAAGCATTTTATTGGTTACGATTACGATACGAATGCGTGTAATATTACTCATATTATAAATGATATATTGATTTAGGACAGCGTTAGCTAAAGCAGTCTCTTTGCGGGTAAAGAAAAGTGATTATTTATTTAGGATTTGTGTAAAGACAACAGTGATCTTACATTCTTATTCTATCATGCTTCTAGAGTCTCAACTTGAATCTATTTGTGATGGACATTTAAGTGGCAAATAAAAGATGTAAAATGGCCGATATTCGTTACTAAATTGTGTTTATGATCTACTTCAGATCACAAAATACAATAGAAAGTATGTTTCTAATATTGTATTTAATGCTACGTCTAAATGAAATTTACAAAGAATAAGAAAAAAAATATTTAATCAAATCGTCATTAAACTGAAGGAGAATAAAATTGCTCTGTGAAATAATTTAAAAATAACCAAAAATAAATCATGCCTATGAAGCAATTAGAGGCATAAAGGATTTTAATTTTTAATATGATCCTTTGTTCAGTAGAAATAACGAAAAGGAATTCCATGAAAGTGTTGTAAATGAAATTTAGCCGTCAGCGATGTTTAATGAGAGCCGACAACAATATTGTTTAGTAGAATTTGATTAATTTGCGACCTGACTACAAATCATTTATATTTAACGTCTTCAACTTGGAAATTAATAAACACAAGCCAATATAATAACCTTTATTTTCATAGGCACAGAATATTTCCACTTGTTCTCTTATAAATAATTAGATGGGGCAAATAATGTGAGCCTGAGGGATGAAGGTTGCAGTGCGTTTTGAATTTGCGTATTTTCAATAATAATTTAAAATATATAATAATGAAAAACGTTTAACGATAGACTTAAGTTTTATTTGCTGCGTATTATTTATTTAGTTATTTGTTAATTATTACAAACGCGTCTCAAAAGACAATATCACTCTGATTCTAGCCTTTGTATCAAAACATCGTGGTGGATTAAATGCATCGAAATTTGAAACATAATAAATAATGCATGTTCCCAAATAAGATATTTGAATAATCGTTTGACTCGCACTCGCGTATCGAGAATTGCTTACAAAACGTGATTTCGGCTCGCAAATAATTCGATATTGCGCCGCGAAGCCTTCCAATAAAAACGATCCAGATAGGTTTAGTTCTCTCCATTTCGGTTGGGAGTCTAAATTGATCGTCATGTGACATTCGGGGCTTAGCGCCTCTGCTCTCTGCCCCCCTCCCTCCCCGCGCCCGTCCCGCGTCCCCCCCGCACGCCGCGCCACGCACCCCGCACCCTCCTGGCTATCGTAAAGCGAGATATGACCGAATCACCCGCTCCATTGCATAAGTTTCGCGTATAATTTCCGATCCCTTCCAAACTATAAAGCGACTTTGAAACTAGTGTTCGTAAGACGGTACGTCATTGGGAAGCGTACGAAAACAATCTATTTCATAAATTTATTGTAATTCAAGTAAAACTTAAGTAATTGGATTTGTTCGATGGCAATTCTAAAGTAATAAGTAATAATACACTTTCCCACTTTCAAGAGACTAATCTGAAAATATTGTGTTCCTAGATTTGCTCTATCATAGATGCAAAACTCTTTAAACATTTTGTTATACTCTTTACTAGTATCAAAAATATCTGTTTTACTTGGCAATTCAATTGTATAATCCGATTTATTTTAAATTCTCAAAATGATATTTACTTTTTCTAAACGCTTATTGAAGAAAAGCTAGCAGAAGCTTGTAAAAAGTAACTGAAGTGAACTTTCTGGCGCTTAGAAGTTGGCGAGTCTTAGCAAATTCATTTTTTGCTATCATCAATTTTCTTTAAAGCCGTCCCAAGATACCTTCGTCGCAGCGGTCAATGTCCCAAATATATAAGTTTTAAAACTCTATAGTTGTTTTGTGCTTGCTTCGTTTGATAATAAACATAAAAATATAGAAAAAAATATTAATTTTATCTATAGAGTCTGCATGCATTTCAAACTGAATAAAATAAAATTATTACGTAGAGTCTTTCCGTACGAATTTGATAGAGTTCAGTACAATTATCATCATTTTTGTTTTGCAGATGCAGTTTTGTTGAATGCATGTTTTTTTTTAATATTGCGTAGAAAAAAGAGACTTTTCTTACATTTAAACAATAAAATTATTAGATTATAATATTACCTATTTCTGAATAGTCATCGAGAGCTTTTAGCTCGCAACATTTTTTTTTAGATTTTGATTAGAATATAATTAGATAAAAACTAAATATTAAAATAATATAATATAATCTACCAGAAATATAAGCTATATTGTACCTAAAGTTAAATTTTACATAATATTTATCTGGATAAGATTTATCTTACCTAGATAGAGTCAAATATTTTATGGAAATTCTATAAAATGAACACAAATGCAACCAAAACAACCTGTCGCTTTTGTTTTCTTCTTTAGCCCCTTAATTAATCACCGTCAATGAGCCACAATTGTGTGATTCATTTTAGTACTAGAGTAAGAGGATGCAGAATGTAGACAACGCCTGTAGCTGGCTCGAAGCGAGCTGGTCCCGTGATCTCCGGCCGTCCCTCAGGACAATTTATTGTGTGCCATAATTTAAATTTTCCCTCTCAACTTGTTTTCATATTATCCAACAGGAATAAATTAGAACAAGGGCTTCCCCGCCCCGCGTTGTTGCCTTGTTTTATATCTTCATTCGGATTTTTGTTATTCCTTTAGTTGAGAACTTTTAGTTAATTATGGCGGTCTTATTTCCTGAATTTGTCTGCGATTCTTTTGTTTTTTATTGACTTGTGTTAATATGATATAAAGTTTAATCTTATATATAAAATTCTCGTGTCATAATGTTAGTCTGCATACTCCTCCGAAACGGATGGACCGATTCTCATGAAATTTTCTGTGCATATCGGGTAAGTCTGAGAATCAGCCAACATCTATTTTTCATATGTACCACGGGCAAAGCCGGGGCGGACCGCTAGTAGTATTATAGATTTTAATTTAATTCAAATAATTCAAATTCAAATTGTCTTTATTTGAATTTGAATTTAATTGAAAGATACAATACGATTACTTTTGACTGTTTTTATTAACATTACTTTTGAAGAAACCACCCATAGAAGCAGCTGCCTTTAATAAATCCCAAAACACATTGTCAAAGTGAAATAATAAGCGTGGATTGAATACACACATTGCATTTATAAGAATCATCTCGTACAACAAAATGGCGAGTGTTACCTATCCAAATTTTATCTCATTAAATTTCCCGCCATAAAATAAGCACTGAGTTTTTATGCGGCCGACAAAATTAAGTGGAAATTTCATATTAAACTCCCTCCGAAAAGCCCGTTTAATTAATTTATCACATTTACTGTGCTTTCATGGCTTTCGGCATTGAATGTCGCGATCCTTAAACTTTATGAGATATTTAAAAATAAACTATTTTAACGATTAATCGGCGTTTATCGTTTAATTATTTTTCTAAAAATAGTATAATATGCGGTACATTGATTAACATTTTAAAATTATGATTTATTGTGTTGAAAATAAAGTGTGACTTAAATAAATAAAATAAGAGCGTGTGTACCGAGCACATGTGTCACAAGTGAAACTTCTTTGGCATGATTCAAAGATACCATAATCTTACTCCATGACGTGACGGTATTGACGCGACCTTGAAATTTTACTCTCATCGCGCCTAAAGAAGTTTCACTTCAAAAGAAACGCCGAATAATTTTTGTAGTATTATTTTCCTATTAGAAAATATATAAATTTAGTTTTATCTGTTCTTTATATTCTGATGTTTTTGTTTTCGTTCCATTTTTTCGCTCAATGGGTACTTCTCGCTTTTATTCAAGT
The DNA here is from genome assembly GCA_029959065.1 of Colias behrii. Classification (NCBI taxonomy): domain Eukaryota; kingdom Metazoa; phylum Arthropoda; class Insecta; order Lepidoptera; family Pieridae; genus Colias; species Colias behrii. The sequence continues at coordinate 12,290,433 of JARWMC010000015.1, read as the reverse complement.
GAGATGAAACGAACGTGGAAAGTAGAATATTTTGATATAACAAGGCGAATCAATTAACAGTTGCACTGTTGAAAATATCGGCGATACATCATTTAGCAGGAGCGATTATCTTCAAGTGTCATAAAACTGAACATGCTCACAATCAGTCTCCTGCCATTAAATAAAATAACTATGCACGGGATATTCGTCTCTATCACCAGGGTATAGAGGTGGTATTGTTGGGGCAGTGGTGTTATTATGCAGCAACAATTTGCGTCGCTCGAGGGCCGCTGATGGCGCACTCAGGTACTGTGATGACGCAAATGTAAATGGATGATAGTGCTTTTTTAATTCTTTCGATGTTACTGACGGTATGATCTGCACGTGGATCCGACTTCCAAAAGTCCTTTATTACCCTGCCAGCGTCGTGAAATCCTCTATAATATCATCTGTTTGGGTGGAATTTTATGTCTAAGAACGAAAAAGTACGCTAAAATTTGACATCCACCCACGAGCACTTGGCCATATTGCAGACATGTTACCATACAATGATAACAAATATGGGTCAATGTTCCTACGACATGTTACCGCATTCTATCAAAGTTTAATTGAATATTGAAAAGAAAATTATGTATGTCGTTCACATATTGTGTCACATCTGCAATACTGGGTGTCTAGAGCCAAAATTGATTTTCATTGTTTAACCTTAGGGATTGGGTATATCCGATTTTGCTTATTTTGTCCCCGTGGTTTTAATTCCATCGAACTATGGCGGAATAAAATATGTTGTGTGCAGTAACATAACATTTATTATTTTACTGTCATAGTAAATTTATTGGATTGACAATTTACGTTGTAGTTAAAATAATACAACTTCATTTTCCACTGCTTACACGATACATACATGATATTATTTCATTCAGTTACACGACTCTGTACAATATAATAATTAAAACGTTATAGCCGTTGGCAAATTGGATGTTTCGCAGTTGCAGCTACAAAAAGTCTCAAATATTCGTCCATTTGTTTAGTCGGTAAGTCGGGCATTACGGGAATGTTGCGAACTATTAAACTGCAGGTTTTAATGAGCGCATTCACTCAGCCTTCTATTGAGTCAATGGCAGAGCATGTACACCTCTTTGCGTAATGACGATGCATAATATGTGCTCTGCTCGTTGCTTTATCTTCTGTTCAAAACCCAACTGTTTATTATTTTGCATATAATTCTTTAAATGTTACGAGGCTGTGGAGTGTGGAGGCCAGTTTCGGTGGAATTACTGCTGTAATTACAATATGGATAGGTCGGGGCTAAAGTAGAGTTAGTGTGCAATGTTATTTGAAGTGTATTTAAATCGAGCCCGGTTGGTATTTTGCAATGTATGTCAGGTACGAGATAAATTGTGTATGTGTACTTATTTAAAATAATACTTTATGATGTTTAAATTTATTAATTATGCGTGAAGTAGGTACTTTTTATGATCTCGTGTTCCTTGTATAAACTTCTCTACATCCTTTATTGAACCCTCTTCATATTTTGGTTCCACGAAATTCTATTATCTTTATATCAATTTATATAAAACAACGTTGATAACGCGGATACCGCTTAAAATATTGATATTAATTTTTAAAATAATTCAAACAAGCCAAAATTATCCTCGTTCTCAGAATTAATTAATAAATTTTATCACAATCCACGCAATGATTATGGCTACCGGGAAATATTTTAACATTTTGTTCATTATTCCAAAATTGTATAACAGTGACAAAAAGCGCTGAACGCTCATAAACGTCGTGAGTAAAATAATTATTGGGAACCGTATTTTATTGGTATTTATTTTGATATATTAAATCCATAAGAGTAAGTGAGGCGTCGCATAAAACACTCGAGCCTCATTAGCGTGGCCATTACTCGGAGGGCTTCACTATAATTATACTTGCCTGTACTAAGGTACCATGGGGGAATTATTAATGGAGCCCTATTTTTAGTTGTAAGGTGTGATGGGAGAAGTAGTCGATAACGCTTTCTGAAATACTTACACAGGGTATTCGCAGGAGATTTTAATAATTCTCGCGATAAGTCAATTAAGATTAACCTTCTGCTTATTTTTTAACTCAGAATTATTGTTCGAAATAAATTATGAATCAATGAATTTCAGTAAATCTATAAAAGCAGATGTATGTATGAAATTTCAGGGTGTTCAATAATATAAAAAAAAAGTTTGGAAAATCCAAAAGTGCACGACTCATAATGCTCATTTAATTATGAAATATAAAAAAAAAAAATATATATATAGATATACAGTCTTGTAGTTTTCGTTTTTTATTAATTGCAATTAAACGACACTGAATTAATTAATCATTCGCATTCAGTGACCTACAATCGTCGATTAGAATATTTAAAAAAAAAATTTAACTCAAATGATGGATTTTTTCACAAGTTATAGTGTTTTCAGGTTTTACACATGACGGACAGGAAAATTTTTTGACCTATTTCGGTGTTTTTTTCCAATTCTATTGAAGTAAATCAATTTTTAAAAAGTATGGGATTAATCTCCATTAAATTATCTCGACAATAGTATGCAAAATATCTTGATTCCGTGAACTAACAAGGCTATAATAATAAGAATAGCTGCAAAAATGAGGCGAAAAAAATTTTTCGATCGTAAAGCACTCTCTGATGCTTCGCATCATGAGTCGTGCAATAACACAAATAAAATATAAAACCGTGTTCAAAAACCAAAATAAAATAACTGATAGGTATCGTAAGTTAGTCATGTGGAACTGTGCAAGTCATAAATTACAACATATAAACTATACACCTCACTAGTTTCACTTACTTTTTGTTTTAATTTAAATAAATTCATTATTTCGACGTCATTCGATTCATTATTGTAAGCCGGTCATTTATTTTGGGCTTACCATTTTTGCTGAATGTCAAATTAATGGTGAAAACCTCAAATTAATGGTATGTATAAAAAATAAGCAGTATTTTTTAAAGTATGCAGAAATATCCGCCCCATGCCAAAAATGTGTTTAATATAGTACACTGCCCACTTCACAATGAGCTAAAGAAAGAATTATGATTAAAATTAATTACCTACTCAATTAATGCTACTCTTTAAGACATACGACCAAATTAACAAAATTATATATATTTTGTGAATATTAAAGAACAATACCTTAGATAGAGCAATTTCATACAGTAGGTATATTTGGTTAATTCGTGTTTTTTATAAAACACGAATTAACCTTTTTTTGATGTGTTATTGACGTAAGCTTTCGAGTAAAACATTAAACTAGCTTAATAATAAAGTATCTAGCATTTATAATTTTTTTTATTTTTTGTAGAACAAATATTTTTGTTAAAAATTCATTTAACATTCATAGAAAATGTGTGTTTTGTTCATTTGTTCATATTATGAGCTCCCTAGACATTGGTATCTTGCAACTTTCTTATCAAATGAAACTATTACGCAGTGGAGTAGGTAGTCTCCCGTACTTTTTGAGAATGGTTCGAACTAAGAGCGTTACATAATATTTAGAACTTAAAACTTAAGAGTGTTACCCACGTTCCATTCTCCCAGGTAGGAAGCGATGTAGACAATCCCAAGAATTGCGGACGGGTTCGAAGGGCGCGCATTACGTGGCGTCAACACCTCGCAGGTGGCCCGAGCCCCGATCGCGCGGGATTGCTTGCGCTGATTTATGGCCCCGGGATACGGGGAAGGACTTGATTCGAATTGTTCTGTAGTTTCTATGGTTTCGGTTAGCCTTTTGTTATAGAAAGGAAACTTTAAAGATTCTGGTTTGTCAATCATTTATTTAAATACAGATTTTTGCATTAGGAAAAGATATATCATGAAGGATGTTAGGAAATTCAATTTCATGGTTAAGAAAGATAAAAAAACCTGCACACTGCTTTTATAGATTTTTTATGTATGCCTATTCAGATGGCATATTGCACGCCTCATAAGCGAAGCGTTGAGGTGGGTACTACTGTCGCTTCGCGCAAAACATCTGATTTTTCAAACTTAAAATGTCTTTATGTATCATACATTGCACTTGTAAGATAATACATACACACACATATTAAGAAAAAACACTATTTTTAACGTTCATGATATTTTTGATGTCATTTTTGTTATTTAAACTAGTTAAAAAACAGTTTAAAAAAGTTCTGTCTTGGACGTCCGTGTGTCTGTATGTGCGGATCCTTTTTCTTGTTAACACGATAGCGACCGAAATACTTTACTAATCGAGTCTTTTTTTTTCTCTTACGCTTGAGTATGCTCAGGAATAGAACCCTTTCATTTTTCAGGGTCTGATTCGATGTGGTTTAATTGTTATTAAATAAACAAAAAAAAACTCGCGTCAGGACACGTGGCTGATCGAAAAAGCGTAAGACGGATGTTTTTTTTTTTTTTTTTTTTTGAAGTGAATTTTTATATTTTTATTGAAATTGATTCCAGAAGATTACTGGGAACTTTAAAAATTCATTTAGTTACTTTTATTAGTAGGTACGATCCTTATAAGTATTTTAGTGTATTCAACCAACTTAAAAAAGTGTGACTATTTTACAACAATTTGAATATGAATTGTATTATTGTATACAATATCGAAGCTTTTTAAGAAATGTATAAAATACTTTTTTAAGAATTATTATCATACATAATATTATGTTACCGGCAATATATTAAAACCGGCATTGTATGCAATTCTTAGTAAATGTATGTTATTCCGAGAAACAGTCGGAATGAAATAAATTAAATTCGTCACATTACCTACTTATATCTTTAAATCTGAACTTTTCCTAAGTAGCAAACACATTTGCAAATGTGGGTGGTTTTTGGGGTAGCTATTAACCAATATGAGGTCAAAACTAAAATCCAAGATGGCGCCGACGAAAATTTGAAATCTTTTCGTCATGGGTGTCATTTTCATGGTTTTTGGGGTAGCTATTAACGAATATGAGGTCAAAACTATAATCCAAGATGGCGCTGATGAAAATTTGACTTTTTTTCGTGATGGGTGTCATTTTCATGGTTTTTGGGGTAGCTATTAACGAATATGAGGTCAAAACTAAAATCCAAGATGGCGCCGACAAATTTACATCTTTTCGTCATGGGTGTCATTTTCATGGTTTTTGGGGTAGCTATTAAACAATATGAGGTCAAAATTAAAATTCAAGATGGCGCCGACGAAAATTTTACACATTTTCGTCATAGGTGTCATTTTCATGGTTATTGGGGTAGCTATTAACCAATATGAGGTCAAAACTAAAATCCAAGATGGCGCCGACGAAAATTTTACATATTTTCGTCATGGGTGTCATTTTCATGGTTATTGGGGTATCTATTAACCAATATGAGGTCAAAACTAAAATTCAATATGGCGCCGACGAAAATTTTACATCTTTTCGACACGGGTGTCATTTTCATGGTTTTTGGGGTAGCTATTAACCAATATGAGGTCAAAACTAAAATCGAAGATGGCGCCGACGAAAATTTTACATCTTTTCATCATGGGTGTCATTTTCAAGGTTTTTGAGACAGCTATTACCAAATCCCCAATGTAACCGTCGATAATTAGGTATATTTTTCTTACTCCTTTAAAGTAAACTTAAATAAAATAACAAAAACGTTAACAACTACAGTTTTGTAGAAAGTCTTAAAAAAAACAATTTTAAAGAACACTATTTTAAAGAACATTGAAATACATAATTATTTAGAAATGTAATATAAAACGCAACTCTGTGGCAATCATGTTAATATTCTGACAGATATTATTAACTTTGAATATATTCGCTAAACTTTATTTAAAATAAAGTTTATCTAAAACATTTAAACGAAGAGAATAAAATAAAAAAGAACGTGTGTGCCGAGAAAACGTGTCAGGAGTGAAACTTCTTTGGCGAGATTCATAGATACCAAAATCGCCGCCTTGCTCCATAACGCGACAGTATTACCATGACGCGATCTTGAAATTCGACGACAATCTTGGATTTTAGTTTTGACCTCATATTCGTTAATAGCTACCCCAAAAACCATGAAAATGACACCCATCACGAAAAAAAAGTCAAATTTTCGTCAGCGCCATCTTGGATTATAGTTTTGACCTCATATTCGTTAATAGCTACCCCAAAACCATGAAAATGTCACCCATGACGAAAAGATGTCAAATTTTTCGTCGGCGCCATCTTGGATTTTAGTTTTGACCTCATATTGGTTAATAGCTACCCCAAAAACCATGAAAATGACACCCATGACGAAAAGATGTACAATTTTCGTCGGCGCCATCTTGGATTTCAGTTTTGACCTCATATTCGTTAATAGCTACCCCAAAAACTATGAAAATGACACCCATCACGAAAAAAAGTCAAATTTTGGTCGACGCCATCTTGAATTGTTTTACCCCACCAATCTATTCAACAACCCATAAAAAAGAGGATCTCAGGCAAGGTAATTTTTAAAACATAATTTTAAATTAGAAATAATTGGAATATGAAACTTATACAGTTTACTCTTTTATAGTATCAAATATTTCAAATCACGAAAAAGACAGTGCACGCACAATAATCTTTTTTATTTCGTTTTTATTTTTGGCACGAGGAGCGCCGAGCGATACACCCGTCCTTCCAAGAGCGCTTCTGAGCGTGGTCTGACGAACCGCGAGAACAAAATGTATGAAGAAATCGACAAGTATTTTTAATTTAGCTCATAATTGAAATAAAATTTTGATTTAGATTCATAAAAATTACACCATATATAAAGGACTATAATATTATATCCCTCAATAGTTAAGAAGATAGATTAGGCTCTTAATTTTATGCGGAAGATTGCGAATGTGTACCCGCATCCCGTCTAAAGCAGCGCGTTGGTACATGGTGGGGTTTTGGTCGGTAGGAATCCGACATAACCCACGGCTCCTTCCCCGGGAGCCGTGGGTATCTTACGCAAGATTTCCCCACTTGAAAAAAAAAAAAAAAAAAAAAAAAAGGCTCTTAATTTTCCTAAAATTGTACCGTTTTAGACCCCATTTTTTTTCATTTTATGCGTTTATTGTGATGGGAAAAACTTATTTCAGCGACAATTTTGTATGACGTCGTACAATTTTTATAAGATGAACGTAGAGCTGAATATATTATCTTTATATTAAGATATTACTATGTTCTCACGTGTAATTGCTTTAAGTTAAAATGGTACCGTAAAACAGCGTGTTTTTGTAAAAATACGTAATAGCGTCCTTAATCAAGTTTTCACTTCTGCCGGCACTCCCGGAGTGCAACCCGTCTTTTTTTTTGTAAGAAATACTATTTTTGTGCTTGAAAACCTGCGTCGAATGCCGTCAAGCGCGTCAAAATCGAACTATGCGTTCCAAAGATATCGCGGTTCCAAAATTTCCTAAATAACCTTTTCTTTGAATAAGTGAATAAGTCTCAGAGGTCTCAGATTTCATCAACTTGACCGAAACTACTGATTGTCAGATTTTTGTCGAGAATGTCTGGCTATCGGAGTATATTACTTATTTTACCAACTTACCGGAAGTAATTTATCGGATAATTAACCAAAGTAGTAGTTCTCAACAATAGCATTTAGCGGATTTCTAACAAATTAACTTGTTTGAAAACAACCAGTGCAAATTAGACAAAATAAATTTATTGACTCATAAAAAAACGATTTTCGATTTAATTATTAAGAAATTTGATTTGACTTAAAAAACCCATGAGCGTCGAAAAATAATCAATGAATCAAACAAATGTCAAGAACTGCGTTTTTATGATAATGAAATAATTTTGCACGCCTCATAATTTTTTTTTTCAAATTTTTACACGTCTCATAATTTAGTTTTACACGCCTTATAAATATAGTAGAGAATAAAAATTACATTTATTTATTGAACTTTTGCACGCCTCATAAGCGAAGCGTTGAGGTGGGTACTACTGTCACTTCGCGCAAAACATCTGATTTTTCAAACTTAAAATGTCTTTATGTATCATACATTGCACTTGTAAGATAATACATACACACACATATTAAGAAAAAACACTATTTTTAACGTTCATGATATTTTTGATGTCATTTTTGTTATTTAAACTAGTTAAAAAACAGTTTAAAAAAGTTCTGTCTTGGACGTCCGTGTGTCTGTATGTGCGGATCCTTTTTCTTGTTAACACGATAGCGACCGAAATACTTTACTAATCGAGTCTTTTTTTTTCTCTTACGCTTGAGTATGCTCAGGAATAGAACCCTTTCATTTTTCAGGGTCTGATTCGATGTGGTTTAATTGTTATTAAATAAACAAAAATAATAATTAATAAATAATTATTAAAAAAAAATTATGAGGCGTGCACTTTTGGATTTTCCAATTTAATACTATTATTACTACACCAAACATTGTTATTACTTTGTATAATTTGAAAATCGTCAATGTTAGATACAAAATACGATTAAGTAATCTAAAGTCTACCCCATGAAAGCGGGTCTTAACTACAACAATGCCGTTAGTGATTCCACTGTATTCAATCTCAGGCGATAATATTCCACACAGTAGCAGTGTTAGAACTCGATAGTAATAAACGTAGCAGTTATTTATGCATCAATTCGTTATTTGTGCTCTGTTTATTGGATCCGCGATGAACATTAACCTTGCTTTATTACTGCATTTTGCTCTACAAATGGCGTTAGATTTAAACTTCCGACCTCTGTGTAATTTGTTCTAGTGTTCGTTTATCTTGCATTTATTTATTGTCAAGGAGAGCGAATTTGGGAATATTTATTTTTGTTTCGTTTTTAGATCAAAGTTTTTTTTTCAGAAATTTTTACTACCTATTTGAATAGATATTGAATCATTTTTCTCTTACTAGGAGTACCTATATATTTAAAAGTTGAACGAGTGAAATAAAAAACAAAGCAATAAACATAATTTACTTTATTAGATACAAACAAACAGCTATAAAAAGAAAAAATACAACGCAAAATATAAAAGAAGTAGACTGTTCCATAAAGATCACTTCAATTCGTCCGCAGATATACGAGAAGTTGAAAATTTACAACCTGAAAATAACTTTCCGAGTCAAAAATAGCCGACAAACCGAAGCTGTCTAATCTTCGGACTTTAGACCATCTCGCATTCCGCTAAGCTCACGTGCGAGTGGGGTCAATAGGGGTCAGGTGAATGGTCAGGCGCGAGGGGGGGTGCGGCCGGCCCGTGGGGGGGGCGCTATTGAGATGAGTGACGACACACGACTTCGAGTGGGGACTTTACTTGAGAAATTCGAAGATCTTTAAAATGTGTATTGATTTTCTATTTTAGTGAAAAATGAAAAGAGGTTGGTGGAAAGTCGGATTTGTAGAAAATAATACTCGTAGAAGTTAAGAAATCCACTTTCTTTTGATACTATAACAAAACTATATTGTATTTTGTAGACACAATAATAATATAAGCTACAGATTAATACAACACGATCGTTAATTGACTTGATAACATCAAAAAGCTGAAGCTTTCACTGCGCTAATGCTATTTTCATTCTTACACGCTTTGCTATCTTAATTTTATCGCCATTTAAAATTAACTTCATTTCTAAAAACGTTTCCAAATAGCAATATCAATAGCTACATTAAACGTGCTTATCTAACTGTTACATAAAACAGCGATTAAAACTCGTTTTAATAACATTTTTGTTTATTCGCCCAATAGCTAGATTGTGATCATAATAGCGGCGCAAATCAAAACAATATTTGATGCGGCGGTCACACAGCAGCCTGATAGTGGGAATTATGAGGAACCGAATAAATTGGTCCGGGAGCCAGCAGCAGATTTTATGACCAAGTTCCTCTCAAGCGGTAATTAGTAAAATGCATCAAAGTATAGTATTATGAAGCCTCGTGAACGTCAGCTGGAGCTCGGTTGGGGGGAAGAGCGGTTGTAGCCTCCCGTATCAGCTGACGGTTTTTCCACCAAGATACAGCCAGCTGACATATATATTTATCCACAGTTACATATAAGCTATCATCAGGTAAATTTTTGTTTGAGAGGAAATAACGGAAAATAAATTTTTCTTTAAATTTAACTTTCATGTTCGAGACACCAGCTGACGTATAATACACCATGTTGTAACCAGCTGACTATTTTTTTTCGTTGAGATATTGGGTTAGCTACAATTTGACAAATTTTTAGCTGAGAGGAAATGAATGAATGAATGTATTTTTTTTCCTATGTGCGTGGGAGGCTACAACCGCTCACCCCCCCAACCGAGCGCCAGCTGACGTTCACGAGGCTTTATAATACTATACTCTCATGCGTCTGACGAATTATCTCTTGAGAGGAAATAGTTAACCAAATTTGCACCTGGCTCCCTAACCAAATGCTACTCGATTTACACTTTGATTACAATTGCACTGGGATAAATGCAAATATTAATTTAGTAGATTATTAGATGGAATTAGATATGGTAAATGGTAGAGGTTGAGATGAGTTCTAAAATAATACTTGCTCGTTAAATGTTTGTTAAACTTTAGGCGATTAACCCTAGATTACTAACCTTCGTCGATTCGACGACGCGTCACCAAAAAAATCGCTATAACTTTTACGCGCGCGACAGTATGGTTTTCTAACTTCAGCTAATCTCAGCCGACCCGTTGCGCTTGCGATGGACGGTAGTGCTTTGTGCGTGGAAGGTCCACACGCGGTGTTCCAGCAACCATGGCTCGTCACATCGACGAAGTTTAGTATTAACGTAACTTTTCGTACTATTTAGTTAAGTTAAAATTACGTTATTTTAACTTAAGTAATGGTTTCGTTGTCATGTACCGAATGTTCGGCCGAAGTTCGAATTCGGTTCAATCCACATTCGGCCCATCACTAATTTTCACACAGAGATTTTCACACAGAGATTTTCACACAGAGATTTTCACACGGAGATTTTCACACAGCGATTTTCACACAGAGATTTTCACAAAGAGATTTTCACACAGATTTTCACACATAGATTTTCACACAGAGGTTTTCACACGGAGATTTTCACACAGAGATTTTCACACAGAGATTTTCACACAGAGATTTTCACACAGAGATTTTCACACAGACATTTTCACACAGATATTTTCACACGGAGATTTTCACACAGAGATTTTCACACAGAGATTTTCACACATTTTCACACGGAGATTTTCACACGGAGATTTTCACACGGAGATTTTCACACAGATTTTCACACATAAATTTTCACACAGAGATTTTCACATAGAGGTTTTCACACAGAGATTTTCACACAGAGATTTTCACAGATTTTCACACGGAGATTTTCACACGGAGATTTTCACACGGAGATTTTCACACAGAGATTTTCACACAGAGATTTTCACACAGAGATTTTCACACAGAGATTTTCACACAGAGATTTTCACACAGAGGTTTTCACACAGAGATTTTCACACAGAGATTTTCACACAGATATTTTCACACAGAGATTTTCACACGGAGATTTTCACACGGAGATTGTCACACGAAGATTTTCACAGAGATTTTCACACAGAGATTTTGACACATAGATTTTCACACAGAGATTTTCACACAAAGATTTTCACTCAGAGATTTTCACACGGAGATTTTCACACGGAGATTGTCACACGAAGATTTTCACACGGAGATTTTCACAAAGAGATTTCCACACAGAGATTTTCACACAGAGGTTTTCACACAGATTTTCACACAGAGATTTTCACACAGAGGTTTTCAGACAGATTTTCACACAGAGATTTTCACACGGAGATTTTCACACGGAGATTGTCACACGAAGATTTTCACACGGAGATTTTCACAAAGAGATTTTCACAGAGATTTTCACACAGCGATTTTCACACATAGATTTTCACACAGAGATTTTCACACGGAGATTTTCACACGGAGATTGTCACACAGAGGTTTTCACACAGATTTTCACACAGAGATTTTCACACAGAGGTTTTCACACAGATTTTCACACAGAGATTTTCACACGGAGATTGTCACACGAAGATTTTCACACGGAGATTTTCACAAAGAGATTTTCACAGAGATTTTCACACAGCGATTTTCACACATAGATTTTCACACAGAGATTTTCACACAGAGATTTTCACACAGATATTTTCACACGGAGATTTTCACACGGAGATTTTCACACAGATTTTCACACATAAATTTTCACACAGAGATTTTCACATAGAGGTTTTCACACAGAGATTTTCACACAGAGATTTTCACAGATTTTCACACGGAGATTTTCACACGGAGATTTTCACACGGAGATTTTCACACAGAGATTTTCACACAGAGATTTTCACACATAAATTTTCACACAGAGATTTTCACATAGAGGTTTTCACACAGAGATTTTCACACAGAGATTTTCACAGATTTTCACACGGAGATTTTCACACGGAGATTTTCACACGGAGATTTTCACACAGAGATTTTCACACGGAGATTTTCACACAGAGATTTTGACACATAGATTTTCACACAGAGATTTTCACACAGAGATTTTCACTCAGAGATTTTCACACGGAGATTGTCACACGAAGATTTTCACACGGAGATTTTCACAAAGAGATTTTCACACCGAGATTTAAACAGAGATTTTCACACAGATTTTCACACAGAGATTTTCACACAGAGGTTTTCACACAGATTTTCACACAGAGATTTTCACACGGAGATTTTCACACGGAGATTGTCACACGAAGATTTTCACACGGAGATTTTCACAAAGAGATTTTCACAGAGATTTTCACACAGCGATTTTCACACATAGATTTTCACACAGAGATTTTCACACAGAGATTTTCACACAGAGATATTCACACGGAGATTTTCACACGGAGATTGTCACACGAAGATTTTCACACGGAGATTTTCACAAAGAGATTTTCACACAGAGATTTTCACACATAGATTTTCACACAGAGATTTTCACACAGATGTTTTCACACAGATATTTTCACACGGAGATTGTCACACGGAGATTTTCACACGGAGATCTTCACACGGAGATTTTCACATAGAGATTTTCACACAGAGATTTTCACACGGAGATTTCCACACAGAGATTTTCACACAGAGATTTTCACACGGAGATTTTCACACGGAGATTTTCATGCAGGTTTGCTAAGCTGAAAGATAGGCCAATTCAGTATGGTAACATTTACTATCGTTAGACCTTCGAATGGAATAAAAAAAATAATTAAATGCCAAGAAAGATAAACTTACCCAGTGGTGAACATCACCACTTCAAGGGCCCGTAAAAAAATAAAATCACATAAAAAAAGATTTCCGTTTGTTGAACGAAATAACCCGAAAATTCATAGTAGCAGAAGAAACCATTAAAAATGATAAAAGGGCATTCAGACATTTAAAAGACAACTTTTTATGGTGATGTCGCACTTGCACTGAGCAACAGCGGGGTCATTTTAAAAATTTCTGGTTAAACCTTGTTATTGGTTTTAATTTGTTTTTATTGATCATAATGTTAATTCAATTTTTGCACTTACCACATTTAGATTTAAATTTTTCGATTAAAGCCTTCTGAATAATAAAATGATATTTTCAGGGTAGCTACCTGATAAATAGAGCAAGTTTTTAAAAGCCAAACGGAAAACTTTTTTTATGTGATTTTAGTTTTTTAAGGGCCCTTGAAGTGGTGAACATACTGGGTAATTTTATCTTTCTTGGCATTTATTTCTTTTTTTATTCCATTCGAAGATCTAACGATAGTAAATGTTACCATACTGAATTGGCCTATCTTTCAGCTTAGCAAACAAAAAAAAAACAAGCATCTAGCGCAATAATTGACGTCACCATGAGTGAAAATATCATCGTACTCGGCGATAGGTGAAAAATTGAAAAAAACGTCATAACTCCGAAAATACGAAAAATCGCATAACATACATGGGGGTGATTCGGATAGCCCTCTAGGTCCTCTACCTCCCAGCTTCCGTTCATCACTACTTTTTGGGACACCCTGTATGTTATATGCCCCTCCGTAAAGCAAAGGTAGACTAAAAATAGGTGCACTAAGTGCAAAAAATCGTTGTGTGGGGAACACAAACTTGATGTGTGTCACAAATGTTTAAGATCCTAAGCTATAATCAAAATTATATTTTTTATTAATTTTTCAGCTATTGTTTTTGCAATTAATAGTTTATTTCGAGCAATTTAGAGGTATATATTTTATGTACGAATTTTTCAAAAATTTTAAGAATGTTTATAAAGCGTGTAAACTATGATCTCATTTTGATGACTGTTTCAATGAAAAATATGTTAAAATAAGTATTTTAATATTTTTATATGTAGTTTAATACATTGTCCTTAAAATAAAAACATAACTACAAATAATTTCTTTTAATTAAGGCCCTAAATCCCCTCCAACAAACAGCGTAGTCGAAAAGACGAAGGTTAGTATTAAACGTCGAAAAATAAGGTTAGTGTTCTAGGGTTAAATAAGTATTATTGAATTTAAGTTTCTACGACATTTCTTAAAGAGAAATAGAAGAAGAAAATGTAGCGAAATCATGTTTTTCATCTTACTTTGTTGTATGTATTCCACAGTTTTATTTGGGGAAAAAAATTAGCATGTACATACTGAAATAAAATAAGACCCAATTAGAAAGAAAAATTGACTAGCAAACACGATATAGTGGGACCATTCGAAAGTGGGAGCCGAGCATGCTTCGGCACGAATTGGGCCACGCTCGCACCGGGGAAGGTACCACACCCTCACAGAATATCGGCGCCATAGTGACAGTTTACTGTCGCGTTCCGTACGGTGAGTGAGGGGTCCGGAGGCCCACATCCCTTCCCATCCCCTACCCATCCTCTCCTTCCCTATCCTCCTTCCCTCCCATCCTCGCCCCTTCTACCTAACTCCTTCCAAATCCCTTTGAAGATAGCAACACATCCACTTCCCAGTGGAGTGGATGCTTATGGGCGGCGTGTATCGCTTAACACCAGGCGACGCGTCTGCTCGTTTAGCATAAAAAAAAAACCATTACAAAGTTATCGCAGGTTTAATGTTATTGTACCTACAAGAGTCGCCCCCTGGCGGCGGTGCGTGAACTTAATTGTGAACTAAGCGCAAATAAGCTGACAAAATGAATAGAACGCTGTGAAAATTGGATAAAAATTGCAACAACCGATTGCGAACAAAACGGTAGACTGTTTCTCCACTGTTAGCGATGCTATGAAACAGTTTACCAATTTCCCTGTTTTATACTTGACAGTGCAAATACAAATGTTAATATTTGATGATACTTATGCTAATGCTATTTAATATAATATAAATATTTGCTTTTAAGAACATATTCAGTGAAAAATCATAGCATATGTAAATAAAGCCGGAGAAAAGCGGAAGAAATGTGATGCTTTTGCTTTACCAGCGTGCGCTGACTAATCGGTTCGTTAAAATGAATATAATGTGTACTTAAAATATTGATCCTTCTAGTATTTCAAGACAATTTTAATGGAGTTACAATTGGTTCTTTCAATTGTTTCATTTGGTTGTGTAATAATAATTATCATCCAGTAATGTAAACACGGGTCGGCTATTTAATACATCTCGAGTTAGCCTAGTATAGCGTATCTCCCAGTGGAGGCAACGCCTCCATCGCGAAGGGATGCGCAGCTATGACAATTATTTCCGGTTTCCATTCCACTAGCTTCCCTCTAAAAGGCTCTCGAGCGTGAGCATCCACCTCGCATTACGCGAGTATCTAAAGATTTCATCAATACTTCGCACAATGTGTATCACAACATTTTCTTTCGAAGGCTTTGATGGAACGCTTTACTTAATTCCGCAACAGTGGATTGAGTTTTTAATGTTTAAGATTTACGCTTTCAATACATTATAATATTATGAATAGGATATAGGATATTCAATGTTTTATGTATTGGTATGTTTTTAATTACAATAATGGTAATGGAAATTTACAACCTTATATTATTTTGTGTTAGTTTGTATTAATTAGCAATTCTATTCTAAAAGGTCAGTTAAAATTTACTACTGTTTTATAAAAAAATGATAATAATAATTATTATTATAATACTTATGTAAAAGTGAAATAATTGAGCATGAAATTGGAGGGTGGTTTGGTAATAATTCACTGTCGGTAGTTCTAACAGTTTTAATAAACCAGTCAGACTCCACACCCGGTGTTTCATTGACGTCCCATTGGCGACGAGTCGGAGCTACGCGTGACGTGAGTAAAGTGTTGTGAACATGCCTATAGGGAAATTGGAGCCGTTTGATGTTAACTCCAAACAATGGCCGGCATATATTCGCCGTGTGAGACAATTCTTATTGTTGAACGAAATCAGAAATGAATTGCAAGTGCCATTACTAATTACTGTTGTTGGAGAGACAACATAATATGCACTAATGTGCGATTTATGTTCGCCGGAGCATCCAGAATCAAAGTCGTTTGAAGAGCTCGTTGACCTCGTAAGACAACACCTAGAACCACAGCGTTCTGAGATAGCCGAGCGCCATGTTTTTCGCTTACGTCGACAACTCGTCGGCGAGCCGCTCACAGAATATTTACATAATTTAAAACATTTGGCGACTACGTGCAATTTCGGCAGCAATTTAGAAGAGAATTTACGTGACCAGTTCGTTTCTGGATTGGCGAGTGAGGCGATGCGATCGCGAATTTTTGCCGAAAAAGACATAAATTATAAACAGGCCGTGGAGCTGGCTCTGGCCTTGGAGGCGGCGGAACGACACGCAGAGGTGAGCGCAGCCCCGAGCGCAGCAGGCGTGGGCGGCGGCAGCGGGTCGACGGCGGGCGAAGGCCTGCACCAGGTGAGCGTACGGCGCTCGCAGCTTCGCGGGGCCGCGCGCCCGCCCGCGCAGCACGGCGGCGGCGGGAGCGGCGCGGGCGGCGGGGCCGGCGGCACCGGCCGCTGCTGGCGGTGTGGGAGGCCGCACCGGCCGGATAAGTGCCGGTTTGCTAATTATAATTGTGATGAGTGTGGTGTGCGTGGCCATTTAAAAAATATGTGTAAATCAGTGAGTGGCAAAGGGCGGGCGAACGCCCGACATAATTACGTGAGTGACGATGAGCGAGACGAGGAATTTTTCAACATCCAAGTGGACGGTACAGGTGACCAACCTTATTTAGTTATGGTTAAAGTGGATGGACGTCCAATCGAGTTCGAAGTCGATACCGGCAGCCGAATTTCGACCATAAGCGAAGATTTTTTTAGGCGTAATTTTTGTAATAAAACTGTATTATCTAATAATATAAACATACGCAGTTATGTCGGTTCGACGATAAACTCGCTTGGATTTATTAATGTAAATGTAACCCTCGGTAAGGTCTCCGTGTATAATTGTAAACTTTATGTAATTAAGAACGGGGGACGTCCTTTGTTAGGCAGAGAGTGGGTACGCGCTCTTGGAGTTAAAAATATAGCCATAGATTTACAGGAAATTAATGTGGATGTAAAGAGCGATCCATTTGTGAGTCAATTAATGTGTGAATTTCCGGAGGTGTTTACGGATAAGTTAGGAACTTGTAAAAAAACAATAACGTTATATGTAAAGGATGAGAAGCCCGTATACGTGCGCGCGCGACCCGTGCCGTTAGCACTGCGCGCTCGCGTTGAGAGCGAGCTGGCGCGGTTAGAGCGAGAGGGAATTATTTACCGTGTTGAGTCATCCGATTATGGGACGCCGATAGTACCCGTGGTTAAAGAATGCGGCGATATAAGAATTTGCGGTGATTATAAAATTACTATAAATCCGATTCTTAAGCGTGATCCATATCCACTTCCTCGGATCGAGGAGTTGTTCGCTTCACTGAGTGGGGGAGAAGAGTATTCAAAAATTGATTTAAAACATAGTTATCAACAATGCTTGTTATCGAATGATTCACAGCGTTATACGGCTATAACTACGCACGTCGGTACATTTGTATATCGTCGCACTCCATTCGGTTTGTCGTGTATCCCGGAGAAGTTTCAAAAGATCATGGAGGAAACCCTTCGGGGTGTTCCAAATACCGTTGTATTCTTGGACGACGTCTGTGTTACCGGGGTGGATAGGAAAAGTCATTTAAGAAATTTACGTACAGTATTAGAACGGTTACGGGCTATGGGTTTTACTGTTAAATTTGAAAAATGCAGTTTTTTACAAAAAAGTGTAAAATATTTAGGTTTTATCATCGATAAAACAGGATTACGTCCCGATCCAAATAAACTAGCCGCTATTACAGAGGCCCCGAGGCCCCAGAATATTACACAATTAAAAAGTTTTTTAGGAATGTTAAATTATTATGGGAAATTCATTGCAAATTTAAGCATTATGTTACAACCTTTGCATGCACTTTTAAAAAAAGACATCGATTGGACATGGGATTCGAGATGTGAGGAGGCTTTTATTGCAGCTAAAAATGCTCTCACCTGTGATAAAGTATTAGCGCATTATGAAGACGGTCGGGAACTCATGTTGTCAGTGGACAGCAGTGCGTACGGGGTGGGCGCGGTCCTGGCGCATCGCAACTCGGACGGGAGTGAGCGCCCTATCAGCTGTGTTTCACGGTCGCTCAATTCGGCGGAGCGGAATTATAGTCAGTTAGACAAGGAGGCGCTCGCGATTTATTTTGGGGTAATTAAACACCATCAATATTTGTATGGGAGATCGTTCATATTGCGTACCGATCATCAACCCTTATCACATATTTTCGGTAAAAAGGGTGGAATACCACAAACAGCTGCAAGCCGTTTACAAAGGTGGGCCGTGCGTTTATCAGCCTATGACTTCAAGGTAGAATTTGTGAGATCTTGTGAGAACGGTCCCGCGGATGCGTTGTCTCGTCTGCCCCTCCCGTGTGAGCGGAGCCCCACGGAAGCGTTAAGTTATGTAGATTTAGTTAAAGATTCATTGCCTGTAAGTTTTAAAGATATTGCGGCGGAGACATATAAAGATAAATTATTATGTAAAATCAAAGGATATGTTTTGTTTGGATGGCCGGCTCGCGCCAGCTGTGAGGAGGAGCAGGCTTATTTCGCACGTAAGGACGAAATCATACACGAATTGGGGTGTCTGATCTTTAAATACAGGCTTGTTGTTCCACCTCCGCTACGCGCGAGGGTCCTGGAGGAAATTCACCAAGGGCATTTAGGAGTGAACAAAATGAAAAGTCTGGCTCGTAATTACGTTTATTGGCCTGCTTTGGATGCAGATATAGAGAATTTGTGTCGATCTTGTGAGGCATGTCGAGTGGTTCGGGACGCTCCGCCCCACGCCACTTTACATCCTTGGGAGTTTCCCCTAGGGCCCTGGCAAAGGGTTCATGCGGATTTTGCTGAATGTGGGGGTGTAAAATATTTTATATTAGTTGACGCTTTCTCGAAATGGATTGAGGTAATTGCAATGAAACGAACAGACACTGAAGCCACGGTATCAGTGTTGAGGTCTATGTTTGCTAGATTCGGATTACCGTCACAGCTAGTTACTGATAATGGCCCCCCGTTCTCGTCTATAGATTTTAAAACTTACTGTAATAAAAATTGTATACAACATGTAACGTCGGCACCGTACAGACCACAAGGTAATGGGGCCGCGGAGAATGCGGTTAAGACGGTAAAGAAGGTAATTAACCCGTTGACCACCGAGCGGCCCGATCGGGCCGCGCTATGACGTAATACGCCATTCTGTTCAACACCGAGAGGCCCGATCGGGCCGCGCTTCCTCATCGACTTTAACCCGAAATTTAATATATTTAGAGTCTACTTTTGTTTGAACAAGTTTAGTCATAGACAAACATTGATAAATATGCCATAGAGTCAAACGATAGAATTCAGTGAACTATGGACGCTTCTATATTTTTTATCTACATATAAGAGGCCCTATTGTT
Organism: Colias behrii; assembly: GCA_029959065.1. NCBI lineage: Eukaryota > Metazoa > Arthropoda > Insecta > Lepidoptera > Pieridae > Colias > Colias behrii. The sequence goes on along the minus strand of JARWMC010000015.1, from coordinate 12,270,562 downwards.
TACGTGTCAGTGAACAACGCGTGCGTGATTATTGGATTTTTGTAAGGTAAGAACTATAAAATATCGGATAACTGTTACTAAACTGTGTTATTGTGCATATATTGAAGCTCTGTAGATAATTGGTTGTAAAAAATACATTGTAATATCAGTGATTTTCAAGTTCAAAAGTGACTACCTATTGTCGCATATTTCCGGAGAATTCATTGCGATTTAGCTTCGTGAATACTATAAAATTACTAAAACACTCAATTGAAACTAGTTTCCATTCAGATTTGACCTTTTTTCTAATCATTTTTATTAGAAATCTTGTAATAAAAATACGAGAATTTCTGTATTCGATGTATCAAAATAACGGTTTTCTTGATAAATTCCAAGCACGCCATTTTGATCCCTATTTGTATGAATGTACGGTGGTGAATGGCTTGCAAGGCGTATTTGAATAGTTACGGAGGATTGTCGATAGCTTTATCGATAGGTCGACAGATGATTATGGTTGGATGTATAATATAATGATATGTATTTGTAAATATGAAAGTTTGTGTATTCGCCAGAATAATATGCGTGCGAATAATGCGTGAAAACCATACATACATACAAACTTTTCGTCTTTATAATATTTGTATAGATAAAAATGTTTTTTTTTTTTCACAGGATGGAGATAATAGCCTTCGGTATAATAACAAGAATTTTATGGGAATGCCGCCGATTAGGAAATACACATATCCAGCAATATATTTATTTCAAATTGAGTTGAACGCAATGATGATGATGATGATGATGATGAACATTATAACCACTGTTTATATTTTTCGTGCAAATAAAGCAATTGTAACATGTTGTATTTTTTTATTACCCTATACTTGTATTCCTTACACAAAACGTGACTATCGATAAACTAGAAAAAGAATAGGTACATCCCTAGTGATGTTATTGTTTCGTCGGGTCGTGTTTCAAGTGCCGTTTTTATAAACATCTCAGTGTTATTCGTCAAATTGTTTACATAAGTGGATAGCATAGGTCCTTGTTATTTGTATTATAACTGAGAATGCATTTATTTTTTGCAATCTAGTCCATAGAACACGTTTGCAAACTTTGGACATGTAAAACAGCTATACTTTCTTGGTACCTAATAATCATATCAATTTTTATAAGATAGGAAATATATCAATGAGTAAATTGTCGTTTTCAGAATGATAAAATATGGCTTGAATGCGGAATAATTAATTTTTTTGTGAAAGGCAATTTCAGGTCGCCATTTTAGAAATTACGCATGCGCTGTCATTCAGATTTTGATAGTTTGACCTCGGGTTTGAGGGGTTAAAAGGGCTATTTATGAAGGCGAAAATATTTCTAAAGCACTGTCGAAGTTTTTATTTCAATATCGTAACGTGGAGCACGCCACGACTAAAGTTTCGCCGGCCGTAGCGCTTTTAGGCCACCGTCTGCGCGGTCGCTTAGACGCGTTACGTCCGGACGTCGCTGCAGAGGTGCGCACGGCACAGCAGCGGCAGATGGCTAACAAGGGAGGTCAGGATAGGAATTTCGAGAACGGGGATCCCGTACTTGTACGTAGTTATTCCAGTAAGTCGCCTAAATGGGTCGAGGGTAATGTGACGCAAAAGACCGGCCCTGTTTCTTATAAGGTGAAGGTTGATGACGGGGTCGAATGGCGTAGGCATCAAGATCAAATTATTTCACTGGATAGCGGGAACCGTAAAAGTCGATTCTCTTTATCCCGGCCGAATTTGAATAAATCGACTGATTGTGCCCCCGCAAGCTATGGTGCTGACGGGACATGTGCTGATGTGGCGGAGGAGGAGGAGGCGGACCAGGACGCGACCGATAAGGATACAGGTAAATCGACCGCAAATTCAGTCACGCGCTCCCCCACCCCTCCTCCTGACGGTGCATCCGCTCGAGCTGTACGAGCTTACGAGCGTTCTCGTAAGTTGTTTAATAACGAGTAAAAAAAAAATTAAAATGTTAAGTTTGTTAAGTTCTTGTTATTTAAAGTTGTATTTTGTATTCAAATATGTATGTATTTTAAAGAGGGGAAAAATGGAGGGTGGTTTGGTAATAATTCGCTGTCGGTAGTTCTAACAGTTTTAATAAACCAGTCAGACTCCACACCCGGTGTTTCATTGACGTCCCAGAAATATCCTAAATATTTTATAAACACACAAAATACAATGGTCTTTGTTATTGGTTGTTTCGAAACGTGATACTCATAGTAACAGCTTATATAGAATATCCCAATTCCCCATGTAAACGCGTTTTATTATATCCATCGTATTTATTATTTTATTTCACGCAAGATTTAACGATAACATAACGAAAAACACCATTCTCTTTTACACCCGAATACACAAATGTCGTTGACACGTCATATAGCTGCGTGATATCCAAGTGATATTTGGATATCCTCAAGATGTCATCCCTAGCATTTCATTGGTGAAATGCTAGGGATGACATCTTGAGGAACCATTTAATGTTGGCATGTTATATCCCGCTTGTGACAAGGGAGTAAAGGCGATAATTGAATATTTTTAGGTCGCTGTAATGTGGTAGTAGTTATAATGCAGCAAATGTAGCGTGGAGTTATCGGTCAAGACGCATAATCCTTTTACCAGAAGTCGTGTTAGTGGGCCAACATTTTGATTGTAAGTGTCGATAAAGCATTTTCATTTTCTATTTATTTGGTTTCCATCTTGGAAATATAATTTATGAATGGAAGAATTTTAATTTAACTTAGATTTATCTTCAAAGTCGCGCTTTGAATCTTGCTTGGACTGAGGATTGATGCGATTAACTACGTTATATATTTTGTCGTTTTTTATTCATAAGATACATAAGTGACTATTTTAGCTAATATTAACGCTTACTTTCAATGTTTAAACGAGTGTAATATTAAAGGACTTATACTTCATTGTAACAGAAACACCGCCCTTACATTACTCGCAGAATTACCAAAGAATATTTCATTGTGTCCATTAAGGTGCAGTGGCTATATCGTAACATTAATCATGCCGGGAATCGAATGGCGACCGTCGCACAAAGGAGTCATCCTTGAGCGGCAAGGGGACGCAGAAGTAGGAACCTTTGGATGTTCTCGAAATTTTTAGAACATTCTAGAGACTTCGAAGAAAATGAAAATTGGAAGGATGTATCGTGCTTCAAGCATGTTAAGGTTAATATTATAATATACTAGTTACCTAGGATATTTACTACCTGATATCTGGTATGTCATTTAAGTGTAACAGATATTGATTTGAACTAGTGAAATGTAGGGAATCTAATAATTTATACTGGTTGCTTAGGAAGTTTCAGTTGAGGAATAAATTTCTTAAGTTGTGCATTTCTTCGATTTTTGAACGAAGATATAAGCGTTTGAATTCAATATAGCTTGTTGTGAATTAAATTTCAAAAATCATATCAATAAGTTCTAAACATTGTATCCATAGAATGTGGAATAAATTATAAGGATACGATTGGTTATATACTGCTATATACAGTCCATTTCACCAACCAGCAAGGTCCAGTGGGTTATGACTCGAATAATCTAACTAGAATGCCGTAGCAAGCACAATCGAATACAATGCTACGAAGTTTCGTAGCGTGCTACGAACGAGCTACGTATCATAGAAATATGGGCCGGATGAAATACAGTGATGTTAAATTTTTCAAAACAAAAAGCAGATTTCACAGCTTCTTAACGTGATTTACTTGATTAATATCTATGTGTCAAAATGAGAAATAAAGTAAATAAATACATGACAAAAAGTGTTAGATAGGCTATTATTGCATCTTTTAACATGTGGTGAAACTGATCTACTACTACAACATACTAATAAATTTATATTAGAGAGAGAATAGAAACATTCCGATGCCTTTTAAAAAAGCTTTCAATCTAAATAACAAAAGAACTGCAACCTGCGCAATGGTAAAGTTCCCTTCCTTGAAAAACGCAGGAAAACATCTGTTTTATAAAATTCCTTGGAATGTAAGAAATTTCACGAAATCATTAGCATCACTTTAAAAATAAGATATTTCATTCCTGGTAAATTGATAATGGATCCTAGCTGATTCTTCTGATTTTTGTTTATTTTTCTAATTTAATTTAAGTAGATATTTGATATTATGAAGGCTAGTTTCTTGTTCTGATCGTACTTTATCTTAATATTTAAGCTTAACTAATTTTCCATGATGGTAATACGTCACGACGTTAAGGACGAAGGGTAATTGAATACAAGCATGACATGAAAGCAGTAATTAGGCATGCGGTATTGTGCGTAATTGCTCTAATAATGTTCATTGTGATTCAAGTGATAGTAGCACTTAAAAACAATTGTATTATTTTTTGTTAACATAATTTTAATAATGTTAGTTCATTTTATTATATAAAAAAAAGAAACGGAAAATACGTTATTATGTAACTGAATGTTATTACATAGTGTTAAGTGTTTATGTACTAGTTCATTTTAAAGTGACTATTAATTATCATGTTTTTTTTTTATTTATGCTTAAGCTAACAAAATGTGCATAACTAGTTATTGGTGTGTTATCTATACTAATATTATAAAGAGGAAAGGTTTGTATGTATGTATGGTTTTCACGCATAAACTACTGGACCGATTTTGATGAAATTTGGCACAGATAATCTTTAGACCGTGAGAAAGAACATAGGACAACACACAACTTTTATTGCGAAATATGTACCACGGGCGAAGCCGGGGCGGACCGCTAGTAAGTTATAATACTTGGTATATTTTTTATCAAGTAACATTCAAATTTCGTACATCCGGTATGGGTCGACAAAAAATAAATGACCCCTCAGCGGGGCGGGCTGAATTACGCGCACCTTGCTTTTTGTCGCCGGCACATAACGTCACATAACGCACATTGGATCGTTACTTCCAAGTTTAGTGATGCTGGAGTAATGTCGATACTTCATTATTATAATAATAATTATACTTTAAAATGCCTTTGTGAGTGATCGTAGGCAATGAGCTTTAATGAGGTAACCTGCAATTTTTTCCATTGTAATTGAAATACCTATGAATACGTATTTAAATTTGTTAACATGAAAACGCTCTTACATAACAATTTGCAATCAGGTACCTTTATAAGCGGCAGTGGTAATGCGGTGGCCGTGGCAAGTCGCTTTTCAGTATTTGGTAAAAAGCGCAAATGTTCATTGTTATGTTAGATAACTAAATAATATAATTACTAAACTTTTAAGTCGAATAGCGAGTAGAGTACATGAATAACTTATAGAACAATAGATGTAACTCTTTATTAATGTTATAAAACAAAAATAAACAAAAAATAAAATTGTGATGAAGAGGAAATGTTATGAAGAATGAGCTATTCAAAACAGACTTGTAACAGAAATGAAAATCAACATCTGACAACACTACGGTAAATATTGGCTGTAATACAAGAGTTTGTTCTGAGATGGAATGCTCGAAAGAAATATAATTTATAAAGAAGTTTTAACTCAATGTTTTGAAGCTGCTCTTTATTTGGATCTCTTGGATCTTCCGGATTCCAATAATTTTTAGAATTTACGGCGAGCGCCCAAAAATGCAAATCTGTTAATGGGTTTAAGTATTTATGAGACATTTTATGTAACGGTTTTGTTTTTTAATTTTTAAATGTTTTTAATGAACAGTGTTATACAAATGTGATCCATTAAATATGACAATAGATAAAGCGTATCTACATTTTGCTCATTGGTAGTTGTAATAATAAATTTCAGATTAAATATTACTATATTCTCTTTAATTCAAAGTAAATTCAAAATCTATCCGTAGACCTATAATGACTATCTGGGAAAAAGTAAATTATACATAATTTCAATACAATCATTACCATAGAATATATTAAAACCAAAACCACAATATTAAAACTGATACATCATTCAGAAACAAAAAGCATTGATTGATTAAAATATGTAATCATTATTATTGTATCTAAAACAATGGACGCAAAGTTTTCAATTGTAAGGTTACAATGTGGAACAAATTACGGAGGCTTGAGTGGAAAGTAATTAAAAATATATAACCCATGTTAGCATTGACGCGGGTCCCCGGCGCATCACCTGCTCGATACAAAACACGATTACTCGTTACATTATCAATTAAATTTGTTTAATTACATTTCCCTAATGTGTGAAAGTGTAAATTATATTGAGGGTATTTTCACTAGATGTTGTATTGTTTATTTGTGTTTTGTTTCATCGTTTGCAAGTAGATGCTGCCTTGAAGATCTGCCAGTCTTGGTGATTAAACATTGCTATGATCTCAGGTAATATTATTAGTAGGGGAGCCCAGGATGCTAAATGTGGATTTACTCGAGCGTCACGGGAACCTATTAGAATTGGTAGATTAGACCATAGCGAGAAAAAAAGGTCCTATAATGTTTTCACTTTTAGCGGTGGGGAAGGGTTTTTTGATTTTTTTTAATTTAAAAAAGAAAAAAATTGGCTTGGAAATACTCAAGCGCGTTAGATATTGATATTTTGCATGCTCCAGGACATCACTGAAAAAAAGTATACGTTAATCTGACGATTTAAGTGGCGATTTAATCGCTATGAAGAAAGGGTAAAAAATTAAAGTAATATTATTCGAGCGCGTCAGATTAATATATGGGGGGGGTTAATTACAATATAAGAAGTCCCCATTTCGCTAATCTGACGATTCGAGCTCAACCTTAGGGAATTATGGATTATTCAAATTTTCCAGCGGGGCCCCTGAGCGCACCCACCAACCATAACTGCTCATATTGACTAGAGGTACTAATGAATAGCTAAGGTACCGTCCCTTATAGTAATCTGACGCGCTCGAGTAAATCCCAAAATCCCCTCTTGGGCTCCCCTACTATATCTATCTCCAAACTTTGGCTCAATTTCTGTTACGTTTCTATGGTTACTCAACAATTTTTGACGTGACAACGTCTTAAATTAGGTTGCGACTGGGAGTCACTTATGAAAAAGTGTAACGCTCGGTAACGTTACGATGAGTCACCGAACGAGAGAGAGGCCCGCGGTCTGCCGCGCGCGCAGCACATAAATATTCTACCGAGAAAAGGACGTTGTCACGTAAAATCTTCGCCCGTAAAACCGACTTTACAGGCAACCATTTTTACTCGTTATTTATTGGACGAAGTATAAACAGAATTTATAAAGGAAAAATATCCTGATATAGTCCAATTTGCGACCCGTTGTCCTGACCGTCTCACACCTGTTCCGGGCTGCATTGAATTTAGTCAGCTATAACGGAGCCTTGCGTGCAGCTGTTATAAGGACAATGGCCAAGTTTGCTGCACGGAATCTCAGGTGAATATAATTATACTACACATAGCTGAGATTTAGGTCAAAATTATCCCTAAATAATTATTACCAAAATTTCAACCAAAATTGCCATAGTCATAGTATCACGCAGACATGATTGAACCGATTTCTCGTATTCAATTTTGTTGGTATATTTGCCAGTAAGCAGGAGCAGTCAGGACAGGCTCTACATAATACTTTTTTAAATTGACGATATATTCATAATAGACATATTCAACTTATTCGGCTGAAATTTTAATCCCACTAACAAATTCATAGAGACTTGTGAACTACACCAGAAAAGCTTATCCTCTGGGCTCTGACGCTATGGCGAGGAATTAATTTTATAACAAATCCAATAAAAAGCGTATTATCCTCAACATTAAGTGTAAAAGTTACGCTTTACGATATTTTAATATCTTTATACTGGTTTTGTTTATTATGACGACAGATTATAGCACTAAGACGCGAGTGAAGCTAACTTTGGACTAATCAGAGAGATTACGGCGAGTGAGCGCCTCAAACCGGAATTCGTAAGTACTTTACAGTTTGCGCCAGAAATATTTAAATTCTTCAGGTGTTTGTTTAGTCCATTGTGATGGTTTAAATTGCGACTTGTTTAGCATAACTTTTATGAGGATTACGATAGGACAAGTAAATCGGATTTTGAAGCTCCCAAAACTTATTGTCTTAATGCTGAATAATATTAAAATGTGAATTTACATAATATTAAGTGCTTCGTTTGTGTAGTTGTCGACTGTAAAGCTAGAGATGCTGTTTTATAATATATACAGCATGTTAATGGCTTTTCCTAAATGTATAATAATACTTCCGAGGTAGTTATTCTATATGATTCATGACAATTGATTTTCCCCTGTCCTAGGAAAGTTCATGTGGAGTCAACAATTAAAATATATGTTTTACTGTTACTTAATGATTTATGCAAATGTTTAAATTATTATAAACTCAACAAATAATGTAGTCGGTAAGATTTATTCAACATACTCACCATGATTCAACATAAAAGCATCCATGCTGTCAATTACGCTACGCGCAAAGCAATACTTCTAAGTATTGCTATTTTCCTAAGCAATAGTATTGAAACTATACATATCCATGAGAAGCCGGTACTCCTTGAGGACAGATCCGCAGAAACAGGTCTTTCTCTGAAACATGCTCCAGCCCCACATCGACTAGGCGAGCTTACAACTGAAAATGATCGTCGATAATGAAACAAAATGCCCCACGTTCTCATAAGCCGACCGCTATAAGGCCCAATGAAGGTTTTATTTAATCCGTCAGTTATTAGCCCAAGTCAGGATAATTATCCCTCGTGAGGAAGTGGAATGACCTTTCAACCTGTAATGAGATTAACTATAGCTTTTATTCCTGAGATCGTTCGGCACGTGACGGTGTCTTTTACCGTGACCTACTTGTAAAGGTGGAAATAATGGCGTCATTGTATTTAAATTACTTAAATGTGTAAGGGAGGATGTGAAGACTTTGTTTCGTTGCCTATAATGGGGTTCTTTACATTCAATTTTATTTTGGGATATTTAATTGTATTTATTTGCAGTATTATTTTATTACACAATACATTTTATACACAAACTATAAAATAATACTACATACAAGCCCTATATTCTTCATTTAATTTGGTGCTCGGCGTAAAACTTTATTTAGTATAGTAAATAGTTTAATAAGAAAAGTTAGTGTCGATATAGTTGGAGACTAGAAAAGCAATTAAAGTTAACAAATACAACATATCACATTTAAGCATTCGCAGAAGGTTTATATTATCTACATGTTGTTTTTAACTAACAATTTGGAAATTAATCCTCCAATATAACCATTGAAGTGAAAAGCAAATGTGACACAGTTTTCAGGTTCAATGACCACTACGCACATAGAGCTAGAGCATCGGCATCATGTTAATAACACAAAATAAATATGTTTTATGCAAAAAACATTTGGAACAAAAGCAATAGGCTAGCCGCTTGTCATACGAACAATGAAATCGTCGGAACTTTTTCCACGTTCCCGTAATTGCACTTTGAAGACGCTCCAATTTATTCAGAGACAACCCAATTAAGAAATGTTTATGCAAATGCCCTTTCAAGTATATATTTCCAAATATTAGCGCTCTAAGTATCGTCGAGGGTAAAAAAGGTTCAAATATCCATCCAATCTTAACGTTTTCGAAGGGACGATATTATGCTGGGGCACGGCTTCTTCCATTCTTAGTGATTTAATTTCCTCCCATATTACAAACATATTTTAGCATAATTTAAAGGAAATTGATCTTTGCAGCTTTCCGAATAAGGCGGAGGTTGCGGCAGCGTGACGCGGGTATCGCTTAGGATTTGTTATTGACAGTAATACGCCAAGTTTCATGCTTGTATCATCGGTGAAGGGGTGAAATATTGGAGATTGCTTACTTAACGTGAAATGTTTCCATTTTTGAAGGTACGAGATTGTGTACCTGCATTTTATAAATCTATTAAGTATATGGGTTATTATTAAAAGGAGGTGAGTTAAGTTTTTTTTTTCATAGAGTCAATATTATCAAATTAATTTCATAGTGAGTAACGTCAAGAACGCGCTAAATAACATAATATATCTGTACAATTATGTACACTATTTATTTATGCTTTTCAGAAAAACGTGTCAGAATATTAATTATATTTCACAAAAAAAATATATGTGGTCACTTCAGTGTCTGGGTTGCCAAATATGGATTTATTGCGAAACTAAATAATACATTTTTATTTTATGTAAATGACTTTTTCAATTCAACGTAATAAATAATACCTTTAAATAAATAATATATCATCTTATTATAGAGGTATGGCTAAAAATAAGGATATGTAAGTAAATCAGGACGTTGAAAATATTATGGAAATAATTTTGTTTGTATATTTTACAAATATGTTCTCCAAATAATTTTCGTTGTCATAGCCTATCTTTATAACATTTTTCATAGATGATCAAAGATAGTAAGTAGGCTTATGATATTCATAACCGATAGCTTCGATATAAAACAAAAACAAAATATGTATACTTTTTAATTCCAATAAAAATATATTATTACAATAGACCTCTCCATAAACTAACTACGAATGGGTCGTTGTATTCAGGTATTTATTCCGTCCACCAAATTTTAATTAAACATATTTGTCTATATTTTAATAACAGACAGGTTTAATCACTTTATAATACACTTCTGTAGAAATAAATTATCGTTACAAATGATATTAATTAGCCGTTAATGAAAGGCTAAACGTGGGTTATTTAATTTGCGGCGGACGCGGTGAACGCTCTGCCGCTTAGTGTTAACAAAACATAACATTTTAAATTATTTACATGCAAACATTGACCATGTGTTATAAAGTATCTATAAACATTAAATATTGTATTTTAAATAAATTAACGGTAACTGTGTGTATTTAATCTTATATTTAATAGTGAAATACGTAATCCAGTGTTTGCTTTCTATTTATATTAATTTGTTTACGTCTTGGTTCTATTTGTAAACAATGTGTACTTGAAAACAAAAGACTAACGTACATTATTGTCCCTAAAATTATACATGTCCAAAAATAAACGTATTATTATATTGTATTTGACCGCAAAATTCTGTCAATAACGTTTTTGACTGAGGGCATCGGTCAAAAACGTTTTTTGACTGAAATTTGCAGTCAAAAGTGGTTTCGATTGGTTTCACTATCTCTGACTGAATTATTTGGCATCGCTTATAATACTTGCATTTAAAAATATAAAAGTTAGAGATAATTCAAAATTGTCACTTATATAGAGCTTCAAAAAGCGCAAATAAAATATTTTTCTTCTTCCCTATAGATTAGGTATATTCTCAACATTAACATGTAGATTCCACGAGTCTCTCGTAATCCGGATGAGCAGCGGAGAGTAATGCGATAGTTTGTTAGTTTTCAATAGTCTTAAAACGATAAGTTGGTACGAGTCAGATGTAAGACACAATTAGAGGAGAAACAACAAGTTGCTCGCTGCAAGAGAATAATGGAGTGGAACGCGACTCAGCGGATGGGCCACGAAATGGGATAAACGTTTTTAATTGTTTTTTTGTCATTTATAAATTTCTTCTTAGTAGTTTGACGTGGCTACTAATTCTGCAAGAGATAAAGACTGGTAATTTAAAGGAATTAATGGAATTTCATACAGATTTTGGATCTTTGTCACTTATTATTTCTATAAGACCAATCTTATTCTGCCACATAAATATTTCAGGGATTTTATAACAGAGCAATAATTAAATACATAGTAAGTATATAAATGACCTTAAATTATGAGGATACAGATCTCTCGGTTCGTGGCCCACAGTGAGCTTAAATACCACGTAGAGAGGTTCTGTAAGTGTGTTTGCGATGTTTTGTAAAACTTGCGTGTTGTGACGTCGAACCGCCGCGCGCCGCGTCTCAAGAGTTTTGCTCTATTTATGTATCGAATAAAATGTTAGCATTCTCTTCGTAATACATTATATGAAAATAATATTTGCCCCGATTTCGCTTGGCTTCAATTATGAGACAAGTACACATTACTTATTAATTAATTGATGTCTATGGAGTAAATTTTAGCTGGTTAATTAGTAATAAATATTCAATGATCAAATTTAAGCTTTGTTCAAAGAACTAGCTATATAATATTAGAAGATTAATCTATAAATATTTCAATTAATAATGGATGAGTTACTAACTTAAAATTAAAACACTGAACAGAAAATAAACCCTTTTATTTAGTTACACCACGGCTATAATTGTACTAAATATAAAAATAAACAAGTAATGAAATTCTAGAGATTTCAGGCAAAAATATCACTTTAAAACTGAACATCTCTTAAACTGCGATTACTTTATAAAAAGCAAAGATGTAGAGTCATGTTATTTGTGAAAAATAATGTTCATATTATGCTTTATGAACATAAAGGAAGTACACTGTACATGTACACCAATATTCAAATGAAAAAAAAAAAAATCCGTCTGTGTTATTTAAAACTAAATATATACAATATTTAAAAACCTTCCTCGAGAACCACGCTATCAATTGGTGAACACAGAATGAAAATCGGTGATGTACCTTTTCAGACAGACGAGGTGGAGGACGTTGTTTTATCATGTAGTGATCTATTAAAACTTTCGTTTCAAAATACGACCACTTTATAAAATTAATTCACGTAACTGTCATCAGACCGCCTAAATTTGAAACGATCTGTATACGCGGCGATGAAAAGTTTTCTCAAAAGTGCTTGAGAGCGCTGTAACAAAGCGAGTGTTCAAGTGAAACCGTTCCGTTTATTTCTAAGAGCTCTGATTAACTCGAAAGCAGCAACAAAAGCGGTGTATCGGGGGCGCTTTTTGCGCTTGAAATGGCGCGGAAAGCCCACTATCGGCCCTCGTTCATCCAGAATGAATGAATGGAAATTTCGTGCACCGGCCCCCATCGAGGAAGCATTCCTGTGATACATTGCCCACTTTGTGTTTTGACACCATTCTTTTTACCTGTAAAGTATTTTAAGAATCTTTGTAAAATAAATTGCTGCTTGAAATTTATGTGTGTAAACTTATTTTACATTAAAATGATTAGCTGCTTATGCGTGTTTTACTGCATCAGCCATCATCTGCATAATATAAATTGTTTTATATGCCCTTCACATGTGTTTACATGTAAGGGTTAATAATTCTAAATAAAGACGAGAAATAATGATGAAAGTTTCTGAACCAATTATTAATATAGGATATTTTTTTTTTTTTTTTTTTTTATTTTTTTTTTTTATTAGTTTCCAAACAGCTTATACAACAATATAACAAACAAATTATTCAAGTACAATTAATAACGTTCTATGTATAAGCCTATTCTATGGATACATAAATGTTTAGAGTGTGAAAGATGTTAACACAATTAAAAATACTGTTACCACAACAATAAAAAAAAATACAATAAAAGATATACTTAGGCTAACAAGATTAGACATAAATCCGTATGCTTCAGGTGCTACGCAGAGCAGTAAGTACTAAGCGACGAAAACTGGCTAGACTATTTGAAAATATGTCAATAGTGTTATCTTTATTAACTATTTCGTTATATAGTCGGCATAACCTATATACTGGGTTATTATAAGAAATATATAAGCGAGTGGCGGGTATATAGAAGGGTTTAGCGTTCCGAGTGACACGAGCGTTACAATATAAAGAGAATTTACAAAGCATATCGGTGTGAATTTGGTTATTGATAATTTTATACATATAAGTTAAATCAATGAATTTACGTCGCATTTCAAGTGAATCCAAATTGAAATATTTAAGTCGAATGTCATAGGTGGGCAAGGATCTTCTAAGGTGTTCACGATTGCATAGAGAACGTAAAAATCGTTTTTGTACCGATTCGAGCTTGTCGATATGTGTTTTGTAGAATGGAGACCACACTGACGAGCCATATTCAAGGGTGCTACGGACCAGAGATTTATAAAGAATTAGGGCACTATTTTTATTTTTAAAAGATCTGGACATTCGTAATATAAAGCCTAAATTTTGATTGGCTTTTTTGACAGTAGATTCGACATGATCGATAAATGATAAACTTTTATCGAATGTCACCCCTAGATCTCGTATGAATTCTTTACGACCTAAGATAATATTTGAAATTTGATACGAATAGTTAATACTGTTTACTTTATTAGTAAATGTGACAACATGACACTTACAGGTATTTAATTTCATTAAATTTCTCTTACACCAGGCATGAAGAGCAATTAAGTCTTCTTGAAGCAACTGACAGTCAGCAATATTTTCGACTTTTCTATATAGTTTCAGATCATCCGCATAAAGTAGACATTTACTACCTGTATTAAATCGTAAGGGTGCATCATTTATAAAAACCGCGAACAAAAGAGGGCCAAGATGGGAACCTTGGGGAACACCGGAAGGAACAGAATAGGGTTCAGATAGGTAGCCGTTGAGAGCAACTATTTGAGTGCGGTTTTTAATGTACGAGATGATCCAACGCAATAAGTTCCCATGTATGCCACAAATCATCAGCTTTTTAATCAGGAGCTCATGGTTGACTTTATCGAACGCCTTCTGAAAGTCGGTGTAAATGACATCCACTTGTCCTTTGTTGTCCAAAGTTTCTAGGAGATAGTCAGCATATTCAGTTAAATTAGATGTTGTTGATTTACGCGCGACAAATCCATGTTGTTCAGAAATAAGTAAAGGTTTAACAAAATTGTAAATTTGATTGTAAATAACACGTTCAAATATTTTAGCAAAGCAATTTAGTATGCAGATGGGTCTGTAGTTACAACAGTCCGATCTATCGCCGAATTTGAATATTGGAATTACGTGAGCGATCTTCCAAAAGTCAGGAAAGATGCCTGTAGATAGAGATCTATTAAAAATTATATAAAGTGGTAAGGTGAGTTCGTTATAGCAAGATTTAACAAAATGAGATGGAATACCGTCCGGTCCAGGACCCTTGTTCGGATCCAATTGTTTAAGAAGTTTTTTAACATCATGCGCTTCAATTACTACTTTGTTAAGACAATTAGACCAATTGTTGTGGACGGGATCCTCAACAATGGCATTATTTTCATATACAGAATGGAAATATTTAGCAAATGTTTGACAGACATCACTACCCTTAGTAGCAACAATGTTATTATATTTAACTAGTTGGGGAAAACTTGAACATTTATTTTTACTCTTTACGTAATTCCAGAATAATTTAATGTTACCTTTATGTAGACACGATTCAATATCTTTTAAATAATTGTTATAACACTCCTTCATCATCTTTTTAGACCTTTTACGCAAAAGAGAGAAAGTGTCATAATCACGTGGGTTTTTATACATTTTAAATTTATGATGAAATTTCTCTTTTTCCCGTAGGCATTTGATTAGAGAGTTACTAAACCAAATAGGAACTGATGAATTTCTTTGTTGCTTATAAGGTGTATTATTTTTAATGATGAGATTTAGAGTGTCATAAAACTGTGTTAGATTTTCATTTATATCCGCGGAGGAAAGGAGAACCTTCCAATCAATATTCCTAAGTTCATCTTTACATTTATTTATATCACATTTTCTAAAATTTAAGATTTTATTATTCTTACATGGTTCGAGGGACGGGACGTGAATGTCATTCACACACACTTCAAAAGGTGGATGATGAACGTCCATTTTACTAAGTGCGATTGAGGGTTCAAGTGATAACGGAATCAAACGGGCAAAAAATAAATCCAGAGTGCGATTATTGTTATTTTTGATAAAATTGTACTGGTTAAGGTTGCCATAAGTCATCAAGTCTAAAATTAAGTTGACTTTAATATCATTAAACAAAGGTCTAGGAGTAGCAGTTTTCGTCGCGTTACAATTAATCCAATCTAAGTTAGGAGTATTGAAATCCCCCAGTAAAATAAAAGAATCATCGGATCCTGACAAAATCTCAGTAGTATTATTATAGAAAGCTTTCAGTTTATCAATGGAAAGATCCGGTGGTAAGTACACTAGACATATTTTTATAATTTTGCTAATGTGTTTATTTTTAAAGTTAATTAAGCTTAGCCAAATACATTCCACATTAGTTTCCCATTCGAAAACTCTATTAACTATGTAATCTTTTTTTACTGCAATTAAAACACCTCCACCAGAAATTTTATGACTAGTGCACTTATCCCGATCTCTCCTGAAAATTCTATAGCGATTATCCAATATTTCATTATCTTTAATTGAAGGATCGAGATTAGTTTCTGTTAAACAGATAATATCGTAATTGCAGTTTAATACATTTAAAAAGAAATCCTGAAGCTTACTTCTAATTCTGTTTACATTCTGGTAAAATATTAGCATAATGCAGCGGTTAAAAAAATAATAATAATAATAAAAATTAAATGTAGATGCAGATAATTATGTAACGACTAAGGCAGATTTTTAATCTTATCTAGACTATTAATGATTACAGCTGGTGAATTTCTGAAGGTCTGTTGAATTTTAAGTCAATTAATTGTTTATAATCAATTAAACAAATTGTTTATTGATAGTATTGAACTAAAATTGTAAGTATTTACTCCATTGAAAAGTTACATTTGGGGTTGCATTTTTTAGAGGACGCAATTTTGTTTTTTTGATGTGTAGGGGGGGTCAGTATGAAGCTATCACCAAGTTTGTGGGGTCGCCACCCTTGTCCCACGGCCGCCATCCTGAAAATAGCGGTTGATATGGTTTTTACGATATATCTCTTAAACTATTTATTTGATGAAAAACATTGAGTAACATTATTTGTTGCAAATTAAATTCTCTACAACTTTGTTCCAGTAACTTTTTGTCGTAGAACTATAAATAAAAAAGTTATAAGCGAAAATGTTCAGAAATTAGAGATATTTATATTTTCCAATAAAACTTTTTTTTTATAATTTTACGAAGAAATGATATCAGACCATTTTTGTAGATTGTTTTTCGAGGAACAACTTTTATATACAACATTTTGTCATTAAGTAAATAGCTAAGGTTTTACAGCGCTCCGAAGTGAGTACTAATTTTCAGTACTCTGATCTATACAGTATACTTCTATTATGTGTGTAAATAATAATTTGTCATCAGTAATTGTTTTTATTTTTGTTATTATAATATATTTAATAATTAATTTTGCAATATTATTAATAATTAATTATTGAATCTTTTCCCCACCACCCAGGAGATAAGAGTCTGGAAGCGCGTTTTTTTACGTCGAAAAGCAGGGCTGAAATGTTCTGCAGTGTGCTTCTATTGTTGTGGAGTCTGGGAAAAGAGCCAATAGCCAATATATTATGTATAGTTACTACTGAAAAATAGTACTCACTTCTGAGCGCTGTAAAACCTTAGCTATTGACGTAATGAAAAAATGTTATATATAAAAGTTGTTCCTCGAAAAACAATCTACAAAAATGGTCTGATATCATTTCTTCGTAAAATTATAAAAAAAAGTTTTATTGAAAAATATAAACATCTCTAATTTCTGAACATTTTCGCTTATAACTTTTTTATTTATAGTTCTACGACAAAAAGTTACTGGACCAAAGTTGTAGAGAATTGAATTTGCAACAAATAATGTTAACGATATTTTTTTATCAAATAAATAGTTTAAGAGATATATCGTAAAAACCATTCCAACCGCTATTTTCAAGATGGCGGCCGTGGGACAAGGGTGGCGACCCCACAAACTTGGTTTTAGCTTCACACTGACCCCCCCTACATATCAAAAAAACAAAATTGCGTCCTCTAAAAAACGCAAGGTTAGGCCTAAAAAATGTAACATTTCAATGAACTAATTTATTAATCTTCATTTTTCCTATATAAATTCTTGACGTTTATAAGCATTACGCCGAGACCTTTGTCCAGCAGTGAACGTCCCACGACTGAAATGACGACGATAAGCATTACGAGAAACAATCAATACATATAATAAAATTCTAGAAAAGTGGTGTCTGTACAATGAAAATATGTAAAAAAAAATTAGCAGTTATTACTAAATCGATCCCAAACCCAAAACTGTTGTTAAAAAAATTTTTGTCTGTTTGTCTGTTTGTCGGTTTGTCTGTTTGTCTGTATGTTTGAACACGCTAATCTCAGAAACGGCTTATCCGATTTAGATGCGGTTTTCACTAATACAGGGTGGCCCGTTTATAGTGGTCCAAAAATTTTTTTCAGCTTGAGAGCATCATGAGTAATCATTTAAAACAAATTTTAGTTAAGCGAAAACTTATGGTTTAGAAATTATGATTTTTTATATAAATAATCCGGAGTTTCAATATTTTTGTCACAAAACCACTCTGTTATGAAAACTACTGGACCGAATTGAATGAAATTTGGTATAGGTATAGCGCAATAACCTACCTATCGCACTATAGGCTCATCTTGTGTAAATAATAAGACTGCATTTTTTTATTTTAACTTTTTCTGTAGTTTTTTGAATTTCTCGGCAAAATATGGATTTTTCGAAAAAATCCTGTGAAAAAAAAATGTACCACCAAGATTTTGCTGGTACTGCTAAAAACTACCTTAACATAGGGTTATTCTTGACACAAAAAATCATAGTTGTCCTTCGATTGTAACATCTTCAAAAACAACATCATGTACATTAACACATGGAAATCGAAAAATTACGAAATTTACCATAATTTAATTTTAATCATTTGGAACGGCCAATTTTTGATTAAAGAACCATTTATTGCCATAAAAGTCATTACAAATCAGTATTCACATGGCTATAAAACTATTTGAATGAAATAAAATTTTAACCTGCCAGCCAAGATAACGTAACTTTATTCTAATGTCAATTTATTGAGTTTTTTTTGTTGTTTAGTTTTTATGTTTAAATCTTAATAAAAGGTTTGGAGAATTAATAAAACAAAATAAATATTAATTAACATGTTGTTTATTTTTTACTACTACTATGTTAAGGTAGTTTTTAGCAGTACCAGCAAAATCTTGGTGGTACATTTTTTTTTCACAGGATTTTTTCGAAAAATCCATATTTTCCCGAGAAATTCAAAAAACTACAGAAAAAGTTAAAATAAAAAAATGCAGTCTAATTATTTACACAAGATGAGCCTATAGTGCGATAGGTAGGTTATTGCGCTATACCTATACCAAATTTCATTCAATTCGGTCCAGTAGTTTTCATAACAGAGTGGTTTTGTGACAAAAATATTGAAACTCCGGATTATTTATAAAAAAAATCATAATTTCTAAACCATAAGTTTTCGCTTAACTAAAGTTTGTTTTAAATGATTACTCATGATGCTCTCAAGCTGAAAAAAATTTTTGGACCACTATAAACGGGCCACCCTGTATATTGTGATAAGCTTCATTTAACATTTAGTGTTTATTTCATGTCAATCGGTTCATAAATAAAAAAGTTATGACCATTTAAGTAATCACAGCGAACATTTGCTAAGGCATTCTATACATGAATTACTTTATTACGTAAATTATACGCTAAAGTTATTCCTTGACATGTCCAGATGATCATATCGAAAGTCCCCAAGCGTGGGGGGGGGGTGGTTATGCTGAGGGGGTAGTAGGGGGGGTCAAAGGACCTTTATTTAGATTTTTGCTCATAACTCTAAAACCTGCACAAATAGCATTATGGTTACTTCTAGGTAAATTTTCTATATAAAGGTCTTTGAAGTTATGTCGTAGGTATTATATTTTTAACCCCCGACGCAAAAAGAGGGGTGTTATGTCCGCTATGTGTGTTTGCGTGTCTGTCTGTGCCACCGTAGATCGCTAACGGGTAATACGAATTAGATGCGTTTTTTTGTTACATTAGTTGTTTATTATATTATACAGGGTGTAATCGTTAAGTGTGCACAGGCGATTTTTCCGTAAGTATTACAGATAACAAAAAACTTTAAACTGATATCGAAAGTACTTAACCTAATGAGTAAAATGGCCGTAATAAATTTTTAAAAATAAATCGAGAAATATCAAAAAAATTATCTTTAAACCCTCCCATACATTAAGTATGAAATATGAATATCCCGTATACATTTAATATGAAAAAAAAAATAAAAAAAATAATAAAAATCTTTATTGACATAATAATTGTACAGGTCTAGATAATGAATCCTTCGACTCCTGAACTAGTTAAAACTGTGTCTCAGGAGCCAGAGGCTTCTCCCAATATTGATCATAGTATTATGTCTATAAAAGATTTTAGCTTTCTTTTTCTTTTTTGGTTTTCTGCTTTAATTACTTCGCAAATTTGAAGTGGCATTTTCCACGCTTTTTCCGGACATTTTCACCCATTTTCCGGATATTTACCGGGGATTTTCCGAGCATTTTCCGGGCATTTTCCGGGCATTTTCCACGCTTTTTTCGGGCATTTTCACGCATTTTCCGGATATTTTCCAGATATTTTCCAGGCATTACCCAGGCATATTCCAGGGATTTTCCAGGCATTTTCCACGCTTTTTCCGGACATTTCCACGCATTTTCCGGATATTTTCCAGACATTTCCCTGGCATTTTCCGGTTATTTTCCGGGATTTTCCCAGACATTTTCCTGGAATTTCCCAAGCATTTTCCGGGGATTTTCCGAGCATTTCCCGGGGATTTTCCGGATGTATCCCAGACATTTTCCGGACATTTCCCTGGCATTTTCCGGGCATTTTCCGGGGATTTTCCACGCATTTCCCAGACATTTTCCGGACATTTCTCAGGCATTTTCCGGGGATTTTCCAGGCATTTTCCGGATATTTTCCGGACATTTTCACGCATTTTCCGCACATTTTCACGCATTTACCGGATATTTTCCAGGGATTTTCCAGGGATTTTCCACGGTTTCCACGGAAATTTACACGCATTTTCCGGATATTTTCCAGACATTTTCCGAGCATTTCCCAGGCATTTTCAGGTTATTTTCCGGGAATTTCCCAGGCATTTCACGGGGATTTTCCGGATGTTTTCCAGACATTTTCCGGACATTTCCCTGGCATTTTCCGGGGATTTTCCAGGCATTTGCCACGCATGTCCCATCATTTTCCGGACATTTCTCAGGCATTTTTCGGGGATTTTCCAGGCATTTTCCACGCTTCTCCTGGACATTTTCACGCATTTTCCGGATATTTTCCGGACATTTTCACGCATTTTCCGGATATTTTCCAGGCATTTTCCAGGGATTTTCCAGGCATTTTCCACGGTTTTTCCGGAAATTTCCACGCATTTTCCGGATATTTTCCAGACATTTCCCAGGCATTTTCCGGGAATTTCCCAGGCATTTTCCGGGGATTTTCCGAGCATTTCCCGGGGATTTTCCAGACATTTTCCAGACATTTACAGGCTATGTCAGGGAAATGTCCGGAAAATGCCTGGAAAATATCTGGAAAATACCCGGAAAATGCGTGAAAATATCCGGAAAATGCGTGAAAATTTCCGGAAAAACGTGGAAAATGTCACTTCAATTTGCGAAGTAATTAAAGCAGAAAACCAAAAAAAGAAAAAGAAAGCTAAAATCTAAAATATTAAATGTATATGGGATATTCATATTTCATACTTTATGTATGGGAGGGTTTAAAGATATTTTTTTTGATATTTCTCGATTTATTTTTAAAAATTTATTACGGCCATTTTACTCATTAGGTTAAGTACTTTCGATATCAGTTTAAAGTTTTTTGTTATCTGTAATACTTACGGAAAAATCGCCTGTGCACACTTAACGATTACACCCTGTATAGGGGTAAGTGGGAATGAAAAAAACGAATGTTAGTTGTTTATGTAGGTTGTTAATATAGGTTATACCCAAGTGATATATCAAATGAAAATAGACGACATGTCAGAAACAATTAGTCAAATTTTATCAAAATCGGTTCATCCATTTATTTGATATAGGGGTAAAAGTGGGAATAAATAAATGAATTTTATCAAATATACTCAAGTGACGTATCTAATGAAAGACATGACGTGTAAAGTAGAATAAGACATATTTTATCAAAATTGGTTTATCCATTTATTGGATAAAAGTGGCAATACAAGTTGTCAAATAATATACCCAAGTGGCATATCAAATGAAAGGGCATGACCTGACGTGAGAAGTATAATGAGGCATATTTAATCAAAATCGGTTCATCCATTTATTGATTTATAGTGGTAAAAGTGGGAATGAATAATCGAATGTGGTCAAATAATATAATCAAGCGGCATATCAAATGACGTGTGAATTACAATTAGTCATGTTTATTTTCTTTCTTTCTTTCTTTCTTTCTTTCTTTCATGTTTTATCAAAATTGGTTAATCTGTTTATTACATATAGGGCACCTTAGGGTGATGGTGGGGATAAATAATCCAAATGGAGTACCAAACGAAAGAATATGACATGTACATAATATACAGGGTGTCCCAAAAAGTAGTGATGAACGGAAGCTGGGAGGTAGAGGACCGAGAGGGCTATCCGAATCACCCCCATGTATGTTATGCGATTTTTCGTATTTTCGGAGTTATGACGTTTTTTTCAATTTTTCACCTATCGCCGAGTACGATGATATTTTCACTCATGGTGACGTCAATTATTGCGCTAGATGCTTGATTTTTTTTTGTTTGCTAAGCTGAAAGATAGGCCAATTCAGTATGGTAACATTTACTATCGTTAGATCTTCAAATGGAATAAAAAAAAGAATTAAATGCCAAGAAAGATAAAATTACCCAGTATGTTCACCACTTCAAGGGCCCTTAAAAAACTAAAATCACATAAAAAAAGTTTTTCGTTTGGCTTTTAAAAACTTGCTCTATCTTTCAGGTAGCTACCCTGAAAATTTCATTTTATTATTCAGAAGGCTTCAATCGAAAAATTTAAATCTAAATGTGGTAAGTGCAAAAATTGAATTAACATGATGATCAATAAAAACAAATTAAAACCAATAACAAGGTGTTTAATTACCAGAAATTTTTAAAATGACCCCGCTGTTGCTCAGTGCAAGGGCGACATCACCGTAAAAAGTTGTCTTTTAAATGTCTGAATGCCCTTTTATCATTTTTAATGGTTTCTTCTGCTACTATGAATTTTCGGGTTATTTCGTTCAACAAACGGAAAACTTTTTTTATGTGATTTTATTTTTTTACGGGCCCTTGAAGTGGTGATGTTCACCACTGGGTAAGTTTATCTTTCTTGGCATTTAATTATTTTTTTTATTCCATTCGAAGATCTAACGATAGTAAATGTTACCATACTGAATTGGCCTATCTTTCAGCTTAGCAAACCTGCATGAAAATCTCCGTGTGAAAATCTCTGTGTGAAAATCTCTGTGTGAAAATATATGTGTGTAAATCTCTGTGTGAAAATCTCTGTGTGAATATCTCCGTGTGAATATCTTCGTGTGAAAATCTCCGTGTGAAAATCTGTGTGAAAATCTCCGTGTGACAATCTCCGTGTGAAAATATCTGTGTGAAAATCTCTGTGTGAAAATCTATGTGTGTAAATCTCTGTGTGAAAATCTCTGTGTGAATATCTCCCTGTGAAAATCTCCGTGTGAAAATCTGTGTGAAAATCTCTGTGTGAAAATCTCTGTGAAAATCTCCCATGTGAAAATCTCTGTGTGAAAATCTCTGTGTGAAAATCTCTGTGAAAATCTCCCGTGTGAAAATATCCGTGTGACAATCTCCGTGTGAAAATCTGTGTGAAAATCTCTGTGTGAAAATCTCTGTGAAAATCTCCCATGTGAAAATCTCTGTGTGAAAATCTCTGTGTGAAAATCTCTGTGAAAATCTCCCGTGTGAAAATATCCGTGTGTCAATCTCCGTGTGAAAATCTCTGTGAAAATCTCCGTGTGAAAATCTCCGTGTGAAAATCTCTGTGTGAAAATCTGTGTGAAAATCTGTGTTTAAATCTCGGTGTGAAAATCTCTGTGTGAAAATCTCTGTGTGAATATCTCCGTGTGAAAATCTCCGTGTGAAAATCTGTGTGAAAATCTCAGTGTGAAAATCTCCGTGTGAAAATCTCCGTGTGAAAATCTCCGTGTGAAAATCTCTGTGTGAAAATCTCTGTGTGAAAATCTGTGTGAAAATCTCTGTGTGAAAATCTCTGTGTGAAAATCTCTGTGAAAATCTCCGTGTGAAAATCTCCGTGTGAAAATCTCTGTGTGAAAATCTCTGTGTGAAAATCTCAGTGTGAAAATCTCCGTGTGAAAATCTCCGTGTGAAAATCTCTGTGTGAAAATCTCTGTGTGAAAATCTGTGTGAAAATCTCTGTGTGAAAATCTCTGTGTGAAAATCTCTGTGAAAATCTCCGTGTGAAAATCTCCGTGTGAAAATCTCTGTGTGAAAATCTCTGTGTGAAAATCTATGTGTGAAAATCTCTGTGTGAAAATCTCTGTGTGAAAATCTCTGTGTGAAAATCTCTGTGTGAAAATCTCTGTGTGAAAATCTCTGTGTGAAAATCTCTGTGTGAAAATCTCTGTGTGAAAATCTCTGTGTGAAAATCTCTGTGTTTTAATCTCGGTGTGAAAATCTCTGTGTGAAAATCCTTGTGTGAAAATGTCTGTGTGAAAATCTCAGTGTGAAAATCTCTGTGTGAAAATCTCTGTGTGAAAATCTGTGTGAAAATCTCTGTGTGAAAATCTCTGTGTGAAAATCTCTGTGCGAAAATCTCTGTGTGAAAATCTGTGTGAAAATCTCCGTGTTAAAATCTGTGTGAAAATCTCTGTGTGAAAATCTCTGTGTGAAAATCTCTGTGTGAAAATCTCTGTGTGAAAATCTCTGTGTGAAAATCTGTGTGAAAATCTTTGTGTGAAAATCTCTGTGTGAAAATCTCTGTGTGAAAATCTCTGTGTGAAAATCTCTGTGTGAAAATATCTGTTTAAATCTCGGTGTGAAAATCTCTGTGTGAAAATCTCTGTGTGAAAATGTCTGTGTGAAAATCTGTGTTTAAATCTCGGTGT
The DNA here is from genome assembly GCA_029959065.1 of Colias behrii. NCBI lineage: Eukaryota > Metazoa > Arthropoda > Insecta > Lepidoptera > Pieridae > Colias > Colias behrii. The sequence goes on along the minus strand of JARWMC010000015.1, from coordinate 12,245,793 downwards.
GAAAATCTCTGTGTGAAAATCTCTGTGTGAATATCTCCGTGTGAAAATCTCCGTGTGAAAATCTGTGTGAAAATCTCAGTGTGAAAATCTCCGTGTGAAAATCTCCGTGTGAAAATCTCCGTGTGAAAATCTCTGTGTGAAAATCTCTGTGTGAAAATCTGTGTGAAAATCTCTGTGTGAAAATCTCTGTGTGAAAATCTCTGTGTGAAAATGTCTGTGTGAAAATCTCTGTGTGAAAATCTCTGTGTGAAAATCTCAGTGTGAAAATCTCCGTGTGAAAATCTCCGTGTGAAAATCTCTGTGTGAAAATCTCTGTGTGAAAATCTCTGTGTGAAAATCTGTGTGAAAATCTCTGTGTGAAAATGTCTGTGTGAAAATCTCTTTGTGAAAATCTCTGTTTGAAAATCTCTGTGTGAAAATCTCTGTGTGAAAATCTCCGTGTGAAAATTTCCGTGTGAAAATCTCTGTGTGAAAATCTCCGTGTGAAAATCTGTGTGAAAATCTCCGTGTGAAAATCTGTGTGAAAATCTCTGTGTGAAAATCTGTGTAAATCTCTGTGTGAAAATCTCAGTGTGAATATCTCCGTGTGAAAATCTCCGTGTGAAAATCTGTGTGAAAATCTCTGTGTGAAAATCTCTGTGAAAATCTCCCATGTGAAAATCTCTGTGTGAAAATCTCTGTGTGAAAATCTGTGTGAAAATCTGTGTGAAAATCTCTGTGTGAAAATCTCTGTGTGAAAATCTCCGTGTGAAAATCTCCGTGTGAAAATCTCTGTGTGAAAATCTCTGTGTGAAAATCTCTGTGTGAAAATCTCCGTGTGAAAATCTCTGTGTGAAAATCTCTGTGTGAAAATCTCTGTGTGAAAATCTGTGTGAAAATCTCTGTGTGAAAATATCCGTGTGAAAATCTCTGTGTGAAAATCTCTGTGTGAAAATCTCTGTGTGAAAATCTCTGTGTGAAAATCTCTGTGAAAATCTCCGTGTGAAAATCTGTGTGAAAACGTCGGTGTGAAAATCTCTGTGTGAAAATGTCTGTGTGAAAATCTCTGTGTGAAAATCTCTGTGTGAAAATCTGTGTGAAAATCTCCGTGTGATAATTTCCGTGTGAAAATCTCTGTGTGAAAATCTCCGTGTGAAAATCTGTGTGAAAATCTCCGTGTGAAAATCTGTGTGAAAATCTCTGTGTGAAAATCTGTGTGTAAATCTCTGTGTGAAAATCTCTGTGTGAATATCTCCGTGTGAAAATCTCCGTGTGAAAATCTGTGTGAAAATCTCTGTGTGAAAATCTCTGTGAAAATCTCCCATGTGAAAATCTCTGTGTGAAAAATCTCTGTGTAAAAATCTCTGTTAAAATCTCCCGTGTGAAAATATCCGTGTGACAATCTACGTGTGAATATCTCTGTGTGAAAATCTCTGTGAAAATCTCCGTGTGAAAATCTCCGTGTGAAAATCTCTGTGTGAAAATCTCTGTGTGAAAATCTCTGTGTGAAAATCTGTGTGAAAATCTGTGTTTAAATCTCGGTGTGAAGATCTCTGTGTGAAAATCTCTGTGTGAATATCTCCGTGTGAAAATCTCCGTGTGAAAATCTGTGTGAAAATCTCAGTGTGAAAATCTCCGTGTGAAAATCTCCGTGTGAAAATCTCTGTGTGAAAATCTCTGTGTGAAAATCTGTGTGAAAATCTCTGTGTGAAAATCTCTGTGAAAATCTCCGTGTGAAAATCTCCGTGTGAAAATCTCCGTGTGAAAATCTCTGTGTGAAAATCTCTGTGTGAAAATCTCTGTGTGAAAATCTCTGTGTGAAAATCTCTGTGTGAAAATCTGTGTGAAAATCTCTGTGTGAAAATCTCTGTGTGAAAATCTGTGTGAAAATCTCTGTGTGAAAATCTCTGTGTGAAAATATCTGTGTGAAAATGTCTGTGTGAAAATGTCTGTGTGAAAATCTCTGTGTGAAAATCTCTGTGTTAAAATCTCAGTGTTTAAATCTCTGTGTGAAAATCTGTGTGAAAATCTCTGTGTGAAAATGTCTGTGTGAAAATCTCTGTGTGAAAATGTCTGTGTGAAAATCTCTGTGTGAAAATCTCTGTGTGAAAATCTCTGTGTGAAAATCTGTGTGAAAATCTCTGTGTGAAAATCTCTGTGTGAAAATCTCTGTGTGAAAATCTCTGTGTGAAAATCTCCGTGTGAAATTCTCTGTGTGAAAATCTCTGTGTGAAAATCTCATTGTGAAAATCTCTGTGTGAAAATCTCTGTGTGAAAATCTCTGTGTGAAAATCTCAGTGTGAAAATCTCTGTGTGAAAATCTCTGTGTGAAAATCTCTGTGTGAAAATCTCCGTGTGAAAATCTCTGTGAAAATCTCTGTGTGAAAATCACTATGTGAAAATCTCCGTGTGAAAATCTCTGTGTGAAAATCTCTGTGTGAAAATCTCTGTGTGAAAATGTCTGTGTGAAAATCTGTGTGAAAATCTGTGTGAAAATCTGTGTTTAAATATCGGTGTGAAAATCTCTGTGTGAAAATCTCTGTGAAAATCTCTGTGTGTAAATCTCTGTGTGAAAATCTCTGTGTGAAAATCTCTGTGTGAAAATCTCTGTGTGAAAATCTCCGTGTGAAAATCTCCGTGTGAAAATCTCTGTGTGAAAATCTCTGTGTGAAAATCTCTGTGTGAAAATCTCCGTGTGAAAATCTCTGTGTGAAAATCTCTGTGTGAAAATCTCTGTGTGAAAATCTGTGTGAAAATCTCTGTGTGAAAATATCCGTGTGAAAATCTCTGTGTGAAAATCTCTGTGTGAAAATCTCTGTGTGAAAATCTCTGTGTGAAAATCTCTGTGAAAATCTCCGTGTGAAAATCTGTGTGAAAACGTCGGTGTGAAAATCTCTGTGTGAAAATGTCTGTGTGAAAATCTCTGTGTGAAAATCTCTGTGTGAAAATCTGTGTGAAAATCTCCGTGTGATAATTTCCGTGTGAAAATCTCTGTGTGAAAATCTCCGTGTGAAAATCTGTGTGAAAATCTCCGTGTGAAAATCTGTGTGAAAATCTCTGTGTGAAAATCTGTGTGTAAATCTCTGTGTGAAAATCTCTGTGTGAATATCTCCGTGTGAAAATCTCCGTGTGAAAATCTGTGTGAAAATCTCTGTGTGAAAATCTCTGTGAAAATCTCCCATGTGAAAATCTCTGTGTGAAAAATCTCTGTGTAAAAATCTCTGTTAAAATCTCCCGTGTGAAAATATCCGTGTGACAATCTACGTGTGAATATCTCTGTGTGAAAATCTCTGTGAAAATCTCCGTGTGAAAATCTCCGTGTGAAAATCTCTGTGTGAAAATCTCTGTGTGAAAATCTCTGTGTGAAAATCTGTGTGAAAATCTGTGTTTAAATCTCGGTGTGAAGATCTCTGTGTGAAAATCTCTGTGTGAATATCTCCGTGTGAAAATCTCCGTGTGAAAATCTGTGTGAAAATCTCAGTGTGAAAATCTCCGTGTGAAAATCTCCGTGTGAAAATCTCTGTGTGAAAATCTCTGTGTGAAAATCTGTGTGAAAATCTCTGTGTGAAAATCTCTGTGAAAATCTCCGTGTGAAAATCTCCGTGTGAAAATCTCCGTGTGAAAATCTCTGTGTGAAAATCTCTGTGTGAAAATCTCTGTGTGAAAATCTCTGTGTGAAAATCTGTGTGAAAATCTCTGTGTGAAAATCTCTGTGTGAAAATCTCTGTGTGAAAATCTCTGTGTGAAAATCTCTGTGTGAAAATCTGTGTGAAAATCTCTGTGTGAAAATCTCTGTGTGAAAATATCTGTGTGAAAATGTCTGTGTGAAAATGTCTGTGTGAAAATCTCTGTGTGAAAATCTCTGTGTTAAAATCTCAGTGTTTAAATCTCTGTGTGAAAATCTGTGTGAAAATCTCTGTGTGAAAATGTCTGTGTGAAAATCTCTGTGTGAAAATGTCTGTGTGAAAATCTCTGTGTGAAAATCTCTGTGTGAAAATCTCTGTGTGAAAATCTCTGTGTGAAAATCTCCGTGTGAAAATTTCCGTGTGAAAATCTCTGTGTGAAAATCTCCGTGTGAAAATCTGTGTGAAAATCTCCGTGTGAAAATCTGTGTGAAAATCTCTGTGTGAAAATCTGTGTGTAAATCTCTGTGTGAAAATCTCAGTGTGAATATCTCCGTGTGAAAATCTGTGTGAAAATCTCTGTGTGAAAATCTCTGTGAAAATCTCCCATGTGAAAATCTCTGTGTGAAAATCTCTGTGTGAAAATCTCTGTGAAAATCTCCCGTGTGAAAATATCCGTGTGAAAATCTCCGTGTGAAAATCTCCGTGTGAAAATCTGTGTGAAAATCTCTGTGTGAAAATCTGTGTGAAAATCTGTGTGAAAATCTCTGTGTGAAAATCTCTGTGAAAATCTCCGTGTGAAAATCTCCGTGTGAAAATCTCTGTGTGAAAATCTCTGTGTGAAAATCTCTGTGTGAAAATCTCTGTGTGAAAATCTGTGTGAAAAACTGTGTTTAAATCTCGGTGTGAAAATCTCAGTGTGAAAATCTCGGTGTGAAAATCTCTGTGTGAAAATCTCTGTGTGAATATCTCCGTGTGAAAATCTCCGTGTGAAAATCTCCGTGTGAAAATCTCTGTGTGAAAATCTCTGTGAAAATCTGTGTGAAAATCTCTGTGTGAAAATCTCTGTGTGAAAATCTCTGTGTGAATATCTCCGTGTGAAAATCTCCGTGTGAAAATCTCTGTGTGAAAATCTCTGTGTGAAAATCTCTGTGTGAAAATCTCTGTGTGAAAATCTCTGTGTGAAAATCTCTGTGTGAAAATCTGTGTGAAAATCTCTGTGTGAAAATCTCTGTGTGAAAATCTCTGTGTGAAAATCTCTGTGTGAAAATCTCCGTGTGAAATTCTCTGTGTGAAAATCTCTGTGTGAAAATCTCATTGTGAAAATCTCTGTGTTTAAATCTCGGTGTGAAAATCTCTGTGTGAAAATCTCTGTGTGAAAATCTCTGTGTGAAAATCTCAGTGTGAAAATCTCTGTGTGAAAATCTCTGTGTGAAAATCTCTGTGTGAAAATCTCCGTGTGAAAATCTCTGTGAAAATCTCTGTGTGAAAATCACTATGTGAAAATCTCCGTGTGAAAATCTCTGTGTGAAAATCTTTGTGTGAAAATCTCTGTGTGAAAATGTCTGTGTGAAAATCTGTGTGAAAATCTGTGTGAAAATCTGTGTTTAAATATCGGTGTGAAAATCTCTGTGTGAAAATCTCTGTGAAAATCTCTGTGTGTAAATCTCTGTGTGAAAATCTCTGTGTGAAAATCTCTGTGTGAAAATCGCTGTGTGAAAATCTCTGTGAAAATCTCTGTGTGAAAATCTCTGTGTGAAAATCTCTGTGTGAAAATCTGTGCCTGTCGAGCGCAGTCGCGAGCGACAGGCACAGATTTTCAATAAGTGACATTTGGCTTACAGTTGTGCGTAGCAGAGAGTTATATTACGTGATGGTCATATTTTACTAAACTATATGCTTATTTATAATGTCCAAACTCAAGTAGGTATATGAATTCATTCAGAAGTATCGTGAAAGGCCATAAGCACAGATGTAACGCTATGAAATATCATGTAGCTGTAGGTACGCTTGCAATTATTTTTTTAAAGTATAGATACGTCACCCGGGCACGTTTTTTTTATGTGATTTTATTTTTTTACGGGCCCTTGAAGTGGTGAACATACTGGGTAATTTTATCTTTCTTGGCATTTAATTCTTTTTTTTATTCCATTCGAAGATCTAACGATAGTAAATGTTACCATACTGAATTGGCCTATCTTTCAGCTTAGCAAACAAAAAAAATCAAGCATCTAGCGCAACAATTGACGTCACCATGAGTGAAAATATCATCGTACTCGGCGATAGGTGAAAAATTGAAAAAAATGTCATAACTCCGAAAATACGAAAAATCGCATAACATACATGGGGGTGATTCGGATAGCCCTCTAGGTCCTCTACCTCCCAGCTTCCGTTCATCACTACTTTTTGGGACACCCTGTATAGGTATGATTAGACATGGTTTAGATCAAAATCGGTTCTGCCATTTACTAGGGGTGAAAGGGAAAAGTTGAAAGTCTGTGAAAGTAGAAGGAATATGGGAGCGGGAGAATAACCACACCCTGGAAATTTTGAACTCTTCTGTACCTAAGTTTTATAGCTCAGTTTAGTAATAAATTTTACTAACAGTTCTTTTGTGTTATTATTTATTTTATTTCTTAACTTTATAATAATGTGTAAGTACTTATAATTTAGTTGTATATGATAGTACGTGTTTCAGGACGTGTTTACTCAATAATTGTGTGTTAAGTAGTAACTACTATGCAGTCACAATTCCACGCGGACGAAGTCGCGGGCACAGCTAGTTTTTAATATTACTTCAGAGTGACACGATGTAATTTTACAATACTAACACAATATCAATTAAAAAATTCGGCTGAAATAAAACGATGTTTTTATAATAAAATTATGCATTTATTGTTATTATTATGCAGTTGTTACTGAAACTACTTCTCTATCAGGTTCACTCCTTTTAAAGAAAATTCTAAGTGATCTAAATACTTACAATACGTTCAAACATGGGGTTCAGTCTCCATTACCCAGCAGTGTCGCGGGGTCGGAAGTCTTACATCCATCATGATCCATCAGACGTGTTTGCCGCAACTACGCAAATTATATGGACTTACGCATTACTAGGACCACTTGGCTGGTTTTGTTTTATAAGAAGAAATATGGAATTGATACTGAAAAGCTGGTTTTAAGAAGCTGTGAAAAGAAATTCTAGTAGTAAGTGGTATGAAAAAAAAAGTAGTACAATGCTTTCGATATTATTTTTCAGCTGAATATTTAAAAAAGTTAATTAACTATACAACGCGATTATTAAATTCAATTAAGGCTTTTAATTATTAAAATTAATTCATAGTACTTATCTATTATAACTTACAGGTACATTTGGATGTAGGTAACAAATTAAGAAAATGTGATTCTATATAATAAATTACATCTAGAATCACATTAGAAACACAATAGAAACATAATATTAATTTTATATTGGTGTCTTTTACCATTCTGGTTTTTGATCATATAATATTTTATAAAGTATTTTCAGACGTAATTTTTGATTTTCATTGGCTCCAAATTAAGTCAGTTCATTTTGATTGTAATATTACTTCGCTTACAACGTAATATTAAAAGCAGCCATAGTTTGAATATTTTAATAAGGATTGCTGTCGTGCTTAAATTTTCTTTATGCATATATTCTGTTCCAAGGTAAATTTATAAAAGCAGAAGATATAACGACGTGGTGAATACGAGTATGATTATTTACATGAACTAACCGCTTATCCCGACTTCGCCCGAATTGAGGTGGAATAAAAATTTTTGCTTACGTTGTTCGCTTACAAAACAATTGATTAAATTGAGAAGTTTTTCAGTTTCAGTTTTCATTCCTTAATCATAATAAATAATAAAATTCAAATTCTCTGTGTAATATCAGTTAAAATAAAATGAATGAATGCTATCAATGCATCAAAGAATAAATCACATTACTTTTATTGAAAATCAAATAACACAAAACATAAACAAAAGCTGACATCCAGTGACATCGATACGTCTTATTTATGTATTTATGACTAATTGGTGTGGAAATTAAGATATATCTGACTTGGCAACGCGCTTCATTCAATTTCAAACCCAAAGCTCGTCACTTAAGGTATAATATCAAACGGAGTTATGCAAATGGGAGTCAAAGGTGACGTTACATTTTATGAGTTGTGTGTTGGAGAGGAAAATGTTTGTATGTTTGTTTGTTCGAGTGAGCCGAGCTGTAAACACGCTGTTATTTGTGTGCCGAGGAGCTTTCGCGTGGAAATAACAATAATGTTATGTTCAATAGGCACTTGGAACAAATTTCCGTGTAATTTCTAAGCCTCGAAATATTTGATGAATATATTTTCGTGGGATTCTGTATGAGTGCTACGTATGTTGTGATATGAAAAAGAGTACTTAATAATAATATATACGTGTATATAATCATAATGAAGAGGCTGTGAATTGTTGCGTAACGCAATATTTATTATACAATTCAAAATTCTGGGAAATTAATCAATAAAATTAGTTCAACTCCATTTTGAATGATGTTTATCTCAATTTATGTATAAAATAATAATAAATTTTAATTAAATTCCTCCACAAACTATCATGACCTATAAAAGCTGTAGGTAATCAAGCTTTTAAAATAAATTCTTAAATAGATGAAGGTTGTGCGTAGTTAGAATAAGGAGTCAAATGTCCTAAAAATAAACGTTAGCAAGGAGATTAGATAAGATATAATACGAATATAGGGATAAGTTTTGCCTTCCAATCATATCGAATAAGAAGTCTATTTTGTTTTATGATATTCAAGTACAACTTAATAGGATATTTTCAATGAACATTATTTATTGAATAGTAAATTATTATGTAAGCATAAGGTTTTGTTGAGTAAAGTTTATACATTAGGTACCTATTTACCTATTAAAATCGTATCTCAGTGTCTATATACCCTGTACAAATATGATCACAAACATCTACCACTATATATGTGAATTTAGAACTGTAAGGAACTCACAACAAGCAGTATATCAAAGAGAAACAGTATCTATAAGAGCTGATGGACAACACAGCGAGTGTTGACGGGACGAGCGATACGACAATTTATGTCTACATTTGATGATCAACGCGTTTAATAGCAAATGCGTCACTTTGTACACGGGAGCGATTACCATGGCAACTGTAATGGCTCTTATTGAATACGCTGTGATGGGAAATGGTAAATGTATGGTGGCAATATACAACAGGACTATGTCTAAATAAGTTAAAATATAAGCTTTATCTTACGACTATGATTATGATTACCAAACGAAAAAAATACAAAAAGTAGCCAAGAGAATATTGTTAAAGAGAAATTAAAATAAATTAATATTTATAAACGAATATTTCGATCGAACATAAGCTTGGTTATACACAAAACATAGTAACAATAGAGAAATACGCTTTTATACTAAAAGGACCACAAGCTAATATATTAGGCAATCACTGCACCGGAGAGCTCACGCTGCAGTAAGAACAATTTGGTCGAGGACACTCATACAATATGCATACAAATCCGGTTCGATCCGGCTCAAGGTCTCTCAAGGAATATCCTCCGAAGGGCCAAATTGGCAATCGTGTGGACGAAAATATACAGAGAATCCGCCAATGATAGGGGATATTTTATTCAATGAAACTTTGATAAGTAGCATTTTGTATTCGTTTTTGGCTTGGCTTAAGTTTTATTAAATTGGAAATGTCGCGATCACAAATTAGCAGAGATTATTGATTAATATTTCATGTGTGTCGTTTTTTTTATTCTGTGCTTATTTTCTCGCCACTATAATGTTAAACTAACAGTTCTAAATTTTTTTCTATTTATTCTAATTATCCTAAACAAGAACTTGAATTGTAATTTAAATGTTTGCGACTATTCAGTGATAAATGTGTCTTATGTTATTAACGAATTATTATTAAAAAAATGTTGATAATCAGCGAAGTCATTTATTTACAGGTAAATTAGCTTGGAGAAATTTTTGCGTTTGTAGTAGTGTATGGTCAGCAAATAAAATAAAACAACATTTTATTTTTAGTTTTTATTTTATATATATAAGGGATTTTAAATTAAACTATATGTGTTTCTCCTCTGAAAAAGATGAGACTTTATTTTAATATTTGCACATTTAACATACGTATAACTTTTACATTAACAATGTTACTAAAATGAAAAATTTACTAACCTGAAAAAGAAACGACATTTAAAGTTTAATTCTTTAGTTTGAGAAGTCAAAGGCTTGCCTCGACCATGTTTTAACACTGGAGCCATTTTGAATTAACAATATAAAGTTACAACACTTACACACAAATTAAACACTTCAACAAATATTATAACAATACAAATAATAACAACAATCAACAAATACAAAATTTAACAATTAAACTACTAGACCGGGAGATATTGACACAAAATTTCGAGTCATTTGTAACAGGATGGCGGTTCTACAGGGGTCTTAGTACGCAATGACAAAAAGAAAAACGATGGTGTGAACGCTGGTACCGGCGGCTTAGTCGCGTGGGCGTTAGTCGAACTCGTCGGAAAAATAGCGAAGTCAAACAATTTGTAACACAAAAATTTTAGAATTTACCGATAGCCCATAAAAAAGAAGTAGGCGGTAGTGTCATGCCATACTTTTCCGGTGTGACTTACAGCCCGCCATACCGACGCGAATGTGTTGATTTAAAAAAAAACAATTCAACCATTTGTACCAGGCTTAGTTTTGCACAGGTAACCATCGTCGTGCAGCCATTTACGAAAATCGCCATGCCATACTTTTCGGACGATTCCAAATGGTCGCCATACCGCCGAAAATCTGCAAATTTTTTTTTTCGCCGAACCATTTACCACCCTAAATTTTTTTTTCAACAACTCCTGAATGATTATAAATAGAAGTGTGATAATGTCATACCTGTGGGAGGTGGCGAATGTGTATAAGATTTTTTTTTATTGTAAGATTTTATTCGTATTTTGAACGATTAGTAACAGTATGGCACTAATTTTTCTTGTAAGTTTGAGGTTCAACGAATATAAATACAAAATTTCAAAGATCTAGGTGGTGGAAATCTTCACTTATATAAATTAATACAAAATTAATTTTTCAAGTATGGCAGCACTTTTTCCCCCTACTAGAAGTATGGTAAATATAATAATGGTCACATTTTATCAAATACTCTCCAAAAATCCAAATGCAATACTGGTACAAAAAGTTTGGCGAAAAAAAAAATTTTGCAGGTTTTCGGCGGTATGGCGACCATTTGGAATCGTCCGAAAAGTATGGCATGGCGATTTTCGTAAATGGCTGCACGACGATGGTTACCTGTGCAAAAGTTAGCCTGGTACAAATGGTTGAATTGTTTTTTTTAAATCAACACATTCGCGTCGGTATGGCGGGCTGTAAGTCACACCGGAAAAGTATGGCATGACACTACCGCCTACTTCTTTTTTATGGGCTATCGGTAAATTCTAAAATTTTTGTGTTACAAATTGTTTGACTTCGCTATTTTTCCGACGAGTTCGACTAACGCCCACGCGACTAAGCCGCCGGTACCAGTGTTCACACCATCGTTTTTCTTTTTGTCATTGCGTACTAAGACCCCTGTAGAACCGCCATCCTGTTACAAATGACTCGAAATTTTGTGTCAATATCTCCCGGTCTATACGTAATAATTATAATTTTTGAATGAAATGTGTGCTTTATGTTCTAACGGTACCAAACGACTGCACGTGGCACCTGCGGACAGCGTAAACTGGTTTATTCTGTTTTTGTGCGTGTTTCCACTTTCCACTATCAAGTGACGATTTATTTATTTGTTTTGTTTCGTAATTATTATGGTCAAATATTAATTATGAAACAAATTATTATGGACACGATATTTTATTGTTTCACGGTAGTCGTCTTGTCGTTTGCTCTAGGACGTGAAATTGAATGATATATTTTTTTTTATAAAGTCAAAACCATATTCTTTCAAATAAAAACTTGTTTTTATTGAAAACAAAAGTGTTGCTAGGAATAAGTATGAAATTAAATAGTAATGTTAGGATATCGAAACATTTTTGTATAGGCCAGAACGATATAGTGGAAACGCGCTCTAAGATCTGAGTAATATACACACCACTACATATGCAAAAATTTCTTCAAGCTAATTTACCTGTAGTTGATTGATTTAGTGATGTAGGTAGCATATAAATGCATTCTAATGCATGCCTCAATACAATGCATTAGGTTAATAAGCCCCAATTTAAAGTCACAATGGTATAATGTAAAAGCAAATAAAAGCACAGTTGTTAAGAAGCAGTTCGCATCGAGTACATTAGTCGTGCGGAGCGGGACAGGCCAGTTGCGAATAAATCCCGAATCTTGCTCTCAAAGCGCTCATTTTTAATCAAACGCAAGGCATGGGTGGTCGCGGTTTTAAGGCAATAACATTTTATAAATGTTGTGATTGTGGTCAAATATAAATCATTTAATATAATATTATTCAACCAGTCATGTATACCTACACTATGCGACATATCTTTCTAACAATAAATATTTTCAAAATACACACGCTTTCATTACTTTACGATTGAAAGACGAATGCTTGCGTCTAACGTAGAATCAATTAAAACGGCCAGATGTTGCCGCGCCTCACGAAGAACTTATGATGAGCTGCTGACGCGACGTTGTCGTGCCGCACGTCGAACGCATGAAGAGTGGCTGATGCGACGTTGCCGTGCCGAACGATGAAAGCATGAAAAGCAGATGACGTGATATTGCCGCGCCGCACGCCGTATGAATGAAAAGCGGCTCATGCGACATTGCCGCGCCGCACGCCGAATGCATGACGCGACGTTGCTGAAAAACGCAAGATGAGTGCGTCCGCAAAATGCAAGATTCTTGCAATCTTTAATCGTGCGTATATTATGTGGTCTGTCTCCATGTTCATTTCATATAACGTATTATTTACTTAAATATTAACTATTGCTATCTCTTACAAATTGCGCCACAATCAGATGTCCGCTCGGAATATTAAGTCTCCATTGGAGCCAATAAGAGAAGCAAACAGCCTCCGTAAACCAGATTGCACTTTTGTGTGCTGCTTACATAATTCCCATTCATTCCGACTGTAATCATTATGATCGCGTTAACACCGTTTTATGGGACGCTGTTATTACAATCGTTTGTTGTACGCATTTGGGCATTTGTGGTTTGTGTCAAATGAAAAAACCTTTACGAAGTAACGATAATATGAGCAATGAATACGTAATGAAACATTGATTGTGATAATATTGTGATGAATCTATTGAATTTTTTTTTGTCCAAATTAAGCATTCAAGTAACAGTAGATCCAATTATTGTCCATTAACGTTGTTAACGTTTAATTGCGTGCCTAAAAGATAAAGAAGAACTTGTTACTAAGGTTTTTTCATTCTGAAACTTATTTCATGGTAGGTATTTTACTTAGCCACTAAAACCATACTCTGTATAAGTATAAATATATATTGTTAATATTTATGTCTCGGTGTTTCTTTTTATTCGAGATAACTACAAATATGTACACAGATTTCATAATTTATGAACTACGAATATCTAACTTATCGCATCACAAAAGCATATTGTAAATAGGAACGCTATAACATAAATAGGAACAAACCAAATTTATTCGAATATCCTCAAAAGCATTGTACTCGTAAATCTTCCTGCTTTTCATATAATAACTAAAATATAGCCACACTCGAAGTCACCTGAATGGTGAATAAGTCCTGGTATTTCTCGTTGTTTGTTGTTACTTAAAGTAAATCCGGTTTCTTAACTATCTCGGTTCCTTCCTTGAAGCAGGAACTCTCTTGGACCTGAATTTTAGAACATCTTCGTTTAGTAGACTGTTAAAAACATATTTTTATGGCGTATTTTATAGTTAAAAGAGCAACTATATAGTTTCTTGCTGGTCTTATCTGTAGACACTGTTCTCCAAACCGGTGGTAAATGCTAAGAATATGTTACGCAAAACTTCTTCTAGAGGATAATTTTAATAAAAAAATTGTTATTAACAGACAATCACTTTGTTTAAAGCAACAAGGATTTAATTAATAAATATAAAACCAACACTTCCCTGCGGCTATATATATTATATTGTATAACATATTGATATTCATACCTTCAATTTGTTTGATTTTACGAGAAACACACAACTCTATTGTATTTTATTTTTATACATTCCATTTTTGTTAATTATTCGTTTAATTTTAAAGTAGATAATATTATATTTTATATCATATATGCTGTTGTGGTTAATTGAATTAATTAATAATTGAGATTTTTCATGTAAGTACATCGATATTAAAAATCACGACAAATAATAACATAATTTATTTCAATTAAGTATTTTATGTCTCGATTAAAAACATAATCCATACTAATATTATAAATGCGAAAGTAACTCTGTCTGTCTGTCTGTTACTCAATCACGCCTTAACTACTGAACCAATTTGCATGAAATTTGGTATAGAGATATTTTGATACCCGAGAAAGGACATAGGATAGGTTTTATCCCGGAAATCCTACGGGAACGGGTTTTTCTTTGAAAACGCGGGCGAAGCCGCGGGCAGAAAGCTAGTATATCTATAAAATACATAGGTACATATATGAAGATATAATTTAATTTTAATGTTCCCAATAAGGGGAAAATTTTCCGCCGATCGAAAAGTAAATACAGACGCAGTAAACGAAGCAGAAACCCCATTTGTGACACCTCGGGCTCCGGCGACGCCTCCCAATAACTGCTGATATCAGATCATAATCCACCGACCACACTACCATGACCCTCACGTTGCTATCCCGCACCACTCCCACGCCTTAAAACTAACGTACCGCAAGCGGCAGGGTAGGTCTTGCTATTCTGGATGCGGTGCCTTCAACTAGACCCGAGGGAGCATCAACGACCAACGTGATTGACCCGTCGCGTTCAAGCAAGGCCACTTCAAACGCCCGGCTGTCAGCGGCTGGTGCGGGGCGAGGGGGGTCTACCGCGCTGGACACGATGCTTCTAGTATGGTCGAGGGACTTGTACGGATGTGATCCTTCGTGAGGATTGGATCCTGAGCTCATAATGAGTAAGAAATAAATACAGACGGTAATATCGTGTGTGTAAATATTTACTTTTATTGGCTGTTTATGATGACTGAGGAAGGTCCCAAGCGGTGGAGAGGTTAATCGACAGAACAGATATTGTTTTGTGATATAAAGGCTCGTCTCGACGTCGTTTTTATGAATTAAAAATGATCGGAAAAGTGACTTTCAGATTTCTGTGATTTTTCATAGAAAATGCTATGAATTTATAAAGTTGCCTTTGCTTTAGATTGATTGGATTATTAATAAATAGTTTTACCATTGACAACTTATAATAAGATTTGTCTGTATAAATAAAGTTATTATGAGAACAAAACGAAAAATAATTGCCGAAATAAATTCATACCTAGCCTACTAGGTATGCAATATGCATTTATTTGGGCAATTATGATAATTTTCGTTTTGGAAATAATGTATAATATTATTATGTCATTGTTTACGTAAAAACAGACACAAAAATATAAAGTTATGAATGACCTTTTTTAAGGTTCACTAACTTGATTGGACTGAAAATTACAGCGTATTCATAAACAATCCAACTGAGTTGCTTTCATCATCTATAACAATAATCAGCTTATCAAAACTCCAAAAGAATCCAAATATCCATATACCAAAGATATTCCTGCATTCGCCAATATTGCGTGTCCATTTGCGCTTCCCGGGAGACTTGTATCTGATCACGTGTGAGATGGAATCGCCCGGAACTTTATTACCGATAAGGTTTCCTTGATTAGATTTCTAGATGCTATTGATCTTTTGGTTTGTTACTAACTAATAGAGCACTAGTGCATTTTCATTATTAGTGCAGAATTTGAATCTTTAAATGTTATGTGTCTATCTATTTTTAATTTTTAAACGGTACTTAAATACAGAAAATATTAATAGTATAAGTGAGTGACCCTAGTAAGTAGTAGTATAAGATTAATTATTGAATTAAAATTAAAATTAATAAAATGACGAATTTGTTCGCGTTTATGCTAACATACCTAATCTTTTTAATGATCCTATGATATCTTGTGGTACGAAATACCCTTAAATAAATTACAAATTTTACTCCTCATCTGATAGAATTCAGCTTATTTTGTTGTCACACACGAGCCCCTTACTTCTCCGATAATCGAACCCGAAAAGTTGAAATAAACATCACGGTACGACGATTACTTACAAATCTGTTTCAAACACCGCCTTAAGTTGAAATTAATGTTCAGAAGTTACAAAACTACAGAAAAAGCGGCTATAATTCCGAACGTAAAAATTGTAGGTGAAGGTAAGACGTACAGAAGTCGAAACAACTTTCTACCTACAACTATTTATTTATCGTACCCAAAGGCTTCCCGACTTAGTTTCCAAGTTTCCTCCGTTCCTACAGTAAACCCTACGCCATAGTGTTACGGCTGTAATTGCGTTGCAGTTGGTTCTCTGCACGGAGTTACCGACTCTCGCCTTTAGAAGTTACCTCAAAACACAAATAAACATATTTCCCGAATGAAGGTAGCGTCGTTAACGCTCGCTGATTCGTTATAAATATTCATTGTTTCAAACTTTCTTTGGGATAAATTTCCAAACTCTAGTATTTGTAGAGTTCTTGTTAAAATGTCATTCTTGAATACATTAATCATTTATTTAGATGAGATAATTGAATACAAAATTTGTGATGTTTTAGTTTCAAAATCGTTCGGTCGAAAAACGAGAAAATTTAATGAACAAATTAAATGTCGAGTATAATATAGATACAGCGCTTGTGACCAGCCATGTGTTAAATTCAATTACTCCTCTATTTTAATTATAAACAGAATGTAAAAAGTAAATATTTCAAAACGCTCTCCTAACCTTTGTTATTTATTAAAAAGATCGTTCTGTAGACTATAGGTTAATGAGATTGCAAGGCAATTATGTGTTTGATGTTCTTTTTTAAAACCATATTTACACGTTGAAGGTAACTGCATCATAGCGTACTCAAAGTTTTGAATTATCAATAAAATTTTTAACGTTTCCCTACGTCGAATTATTACCTGATTCCATGGATCGTATTCCGCAACCAGTGTTCGTTCCCCAAGGTTGTATTTACTGATATTTGACATGTATAATACACATTGTATTGTGTGCTTCATGAAAAGGTATGTAAATAAACGAGCATTGATTAACTTGAAAAATGCGTTAACACAAACAAGTATCTGGTTTATTTGCGCCATTAACAACGCCATACTTGCGGTGGTCAGGTGTCAACGTGTGAGCGGAGATTAATTCCACGTCACTCGCAGAAAATGGCTAAATGTGCTAACGGATATTACACAATGTTTGCAGAAAAATTCCGACTTCATTTTAGAGGTAATGAATGGCCGAATACGTCTTTGTGGTCGTTGCTATGAATACGAGAAAGCTGTGCATTTCTACGAACAAAAGTACACGGAACGTGGTGTGTTATTGTAAAGACAATGACGGTAGTTTTGGAATGTTGAATGTCAATCTTTTCTTAATCTTCACATTCCTCTTCTTCAAAATATTGTTAAAACAAGTGAATCCAGTTTAGTAAGACTAAATTATGCACTATTTTGTTTCACTAAACGTCTTCTCCTTTGTCTGATTTTCCTTCTCACTTTGTAG
Organism: Colias behrii; assembly: GCA_029959065.1. Taxonomy (NCBI): domain Eukaryota; kingdom Metazoa; phylum Arthropoda; class Insecta; order Lepidoptera; family Pieridae; genus Colias; species Colias behrii. The sequence goes on along the minus strand of JARWMC010000015.1, from coordinate 12,228,434 downwards.
GCATTTCCAATCAGTTGTTCAATAATGAAATAATTTTCGTTACTTTTCCAACCCCCGTGAAACTTGAAAATAATGTATATGCATTTTTATTTAAAAAATTCAAATCGTTCCCGAAGTTATCCTAACGGATAATAAGGTGGACAATAATGGCCAATAGTATATACTATCTCGCTCAAACTGGGTACATGGAAGCGAGATGCAGAACTGACACAGTCACACCTGGTATTCATTAAAGTCGTGTTAGAACGACACTACAAAAACCCGGAATATCGTATTCAGATTCTGTAAGATTTATCGCGTAATGCCTTTTGAATTACAGCTTCGTTACCATGGCAACGCGTTATTTATAGATCAATGGATAAAGGTAAATGGCAGGTCACCTGATGTTTCCATCACCCAAATGGAGCTATTGTTGAACTATAATATCACCCATAATTCTTATGAATCTAATAGTACGATTTCTATTTTTATAAACAGGTGATATGATAGATAAAATAACAAATGGCCATTATTGTATACAATGACGGAACAAAACGTAGAGTAAGGGAGAGCCTAAGGGGAGAGCATTAATGTAGCTCTTTATTAATATATTAACAAACATAGCAATCACGCGTTGATTACGTCATTATCACATAAGTTTCGTAGAAACTGAAAAAAAGTTCTCCATACACAATAGGAAGTAGCAATTTGGAACTAGTTCCGTGCGCATTTGGAACCAAATTCGGTCGCATTATTATAATCCAAGAGACTAACGAGACCTCAACTCTAAACAGTTGCAGAGCGCACCTGCGTGCTGAGCTGACGAGCTCGCGCCACCTAATGCGATACTGCAGTGTGACCACAAGGTACAATTTACTGGGATAATTTTTTATAAGTTTTTCGAATTTGTATCCAAGCATCCAAGAAAGTAACCTCATGTTACATTTACTGGGATAATTTATTTAAAGCAAAAGTAAACATTATAACATCTCTTTTGATTCAACGTGAACAGAAATTTATGTCTTGGTTTTGTACGAAGAAATTGTCTGCAAAATTACAAATAAAATAGTATATTTTTATCACACAAATAATTAAATACTTTTTTCATGAGGACATTCCAGTTAATTCTTTTATGTTGAATTTTCAAATTATCTAAGACAAAACCATATTAGAAAACGAAGAGTTTTGTGGTAATGTTTCAAAAGTTTTATTTTATTTATTTTAAATACTTTGTAGTTTTTCAAATCCATTTCAAGTATCTGCTTAATTACTATCCACAAAAATAAATGTCCCGAAAAACCAAAAATCATGTAGCTCTAGTAGAGTCGTCTAGACTGGTGTAAAGCAGTTAGGTGTTCAGCGCAACATTACATCTTGTTTCCAACGTGTCTTGGAGCGAAATTTCGTCACACACGGCTATAACACTCTATTTAATATTTAACTACGTGCTTTATGCGAACTGCGATGCTCGTTCCATTTCCTATTTCTCGAATTCTTGAGCTACTACAGTTAAGTTTTGCATTCAACATCGCTTTGCGTATCTTCTAAAGTTACGATTCTTTATTCTAAACCGATTTTGTTTTGACATCTGCTTAGGGAATAGTTGATGGCAGATCTGATTTATGTTATTTATTAAACTGCGCCAATAATTTGAAAATAATTCTGACGAACGACCAGCGATATTATTAGACGCTAGATTACATCCACGTATTTTCATTTTAATTGTTAAATGTCATTGTGCTGATAAAAGTTAAATGTCACAGAAAATCGATCATACCATTGCGGAAATTATTAAAACCGAAACAGAAACAAAATATATTACAATATTAAATAAGCATTTATTTTATGAGATAGTTGTTTTTGATTTCGCAGATATTATATAATATTTTTAAGTTATACTTTCTTAAAACGTAATCTGATGAAAATATGATTTTTCGCCCAGGCTCAGTTTATTATATATACATAGGTAGTTGATAATGGGAATTACAATCAAACGTTTCTATTTTATTAGCTGTATGTAGATGAGAGCTTTTCTCTCGAATTACCACTAGTAACGTCTCGAACATTCCAAATTTGTCATGTGCTGGGAACGTAAAGTCAATTTAATTATTCTCGAAAGAGCAAGAGACGATACAGTGAAGTTCATTACACAAATGATTAGTAGAATTCTAACCCATTGACGGGAAAAGTTTTAACCTAATTGCCTTTAGCTCTTCAACTTCTGGCTAATAGCTAACTGTAGAACCTAAGAAATCAGAGACTGCTTAACATTTTCTGTAATAAATTGACTTTCGGTTCCGTGAAGTTTTAAATCTTTTTAAGAAAGCGCTGGATGAAAAAAACTTGGTAAAGAGTGGTAAAATTATTTGTTTTTAAAAGCAACGTTGTAAAAGGCTATTTCTGTGAAACGCTTAATATTAAATTATTTATGAATACTGAGATTTCATGAAAATAATACTGTTATAATTTTGTAATTTATAAACGCACACATTTCTTTATCAAAGATTGCGTTAAATTCGCACTGCGTAGATATTACAGAAAAATAATAAGTTTTTCCTGTCTATATTTTTTCATATATCATTAGGTTATACTTTCTGAAAAAGTGCTGATCCGTACATAAGCATTATTATTTAGTACATAAACAGATAACCTTGAACCACACAAGTAGTACAGTCGAAAACTAAATCTAGTACAACACCGTTTTTTTCACAGTAAACGTAGGCAGAGTTGACCGTGGAGGCCACGGCGAGTGTAAATTACGGCCGCCGTCCGGAATAAACTGCTCAAAGTGTCAAACAAGCAAGTTTTGCACCTGGGGGCATACCGGGGCAACGCGGGGCACAGACGGACAGGCGGTGTAAAGAACGTGATCTGGCGGGGACTTGAAAGTTAAATCTAGTCTAAGTTTCACAAAAAAAGTGTAACGTATACGAGACCTTATAATAATAATTAAGATAATTATAATGCTTTAGAATTAAAAATAACTTGATACAACGAATGAAACAGTGCAACGATTAATAATAGAACACAACATATCTATATATATATAAAACTCAAAGGTGACTGATATAGTGATCTATCAACACACAGCCCAAACCACTGGACGTATCGGGCTGAAATTTGGCATGCAGGTAGATGTTAGGACGTAGGCATCCGCTAAGAAAGGATTTCTCGAAATTCTTGCGGGAACGGGGAAAAACGGGGATGCACGTACAAAGTCGTGGGCGGAAGCTAGTTATAATATATGTGACACTTGAGTAAAAATGACATACTTATAACTGAAATAAATGAAAAAAAAAGAACAGCGAAACCATCGAATAATATTTAAAAGGAAATAATTGCTAGAGCTAAGCTACACTTTGTTGCTAATCATAATATGCAATGCCGCATGCCATTATTGGTGATACACATGGATTACGACTGTCATCCGCTTTGAAACGCTCTAACAATGTAAATTACATCATAAATTATGTAAGTAAAGTATAAAATTTCTTAGAAATTTCATAATATTTAATGTCAACATTGCGAATATTCCATTATCCGCTCTCCGCCACTAAATTAAATCAAGATAAGGTTACTTAAAAACGTTTCAGTGGGTAAACAAAAGTTGGGGCAGTCTTTATAAGATGGAAATTCGGTTTAAACTCTCACTAAACTTTAATTTAAACAACTTCACAATGTCTCGGTTATTATAATGAAACGTTTGTTTCACCTTAGCGTAGATTGAAAAGTTAAACAGTAATTGTGAACAGAATTGTTATTTGTGATTCCTTTATTGTTTGTGTCAGGTACATAGTCACCAAAATCTTATTTCTTTTATTGTTAATCCATATAAAAAGGTATCATAAAAATGTTATTAACAGTTCGGTCTCTAATATATATTTATACTTTACGCTGAAATATTAATTCTTTAGTCTATACTAATATTATAAAGCTGAAGAGTTTGTTTGTTTGTTTGAACGCGCTAATCTCAGGAACTACTGGCCCGATTTGAAAAATTATTTTGGTGATAGATAGCCTATTTATCGAGAAAGGCTATATTATATCATCACGCGAAGACCTACATAAGCGGAGCCACGCGGGTTAAACCACGGGGCGCAGCTAGTTACTAATAAGTGAACATAATAGTTTGGAAATTCCTTTTACCTTTTATTTCTCTGACGTAGAATGTGGCAAGCTACATATTGTTAAAAAAATTAAACTTTAATGCTTAATGAAATATAATTACCTAACGAAGACGTAAAAACAGTCTCACATTAAATGTTATCTAAATCTGTAATAGCAAAAATAGAACAGATATGTAATAGTGTTATTTCCGTGTGAGGTTATAAGTTTGTTTATCAGATGCGACCGAAATCGGCCATTCATCTTGCGAATGACACTTTCATCTGAAGATTGTTAGATTTATATCGGCCGGTTCCACTGGGTTTGACATTCTTTTGTGCGGTGAGCTTCGAACATGTGAGATACGTTTTTGGAACGGGTTTTAATTTATTTTTAGAAAAGCGTTATAAGTGGTAAGGTTAGCACGATATCATATATAAGTAACTAAGCATGTCCGCTATATTTGTATTCATTCAATATTTTTGTGAGCTTTGGTTGCATAATTTTATGTTGTAATTCTGAAACTTATATAGTTTTAATTCTGACAATAAAAAATAATAAGCTCTTCCTTGCATTTTTCTAATGATGTAGAAAATAATAAAAAAATACACTTGGTTTTCCGACTGGAGAGAATATCATCGACACTCTGGAATATTAAAAATAATTGCAAAACGAATTAATCCGTATAAAGGGAAGTTAGTCAATAAGGAGAGGAATAAGCAAAGAGATGCACGGACGTGGTATTCAATAAACAACCAACGCTTTTACGGGGAAGCCGAGTTATTCTGGAACTGCTTTAGATTCGGTGATTACAGAATGGAAATTGTATATTAGTGCCCGTTATACCAATGTATTTATATTATTTTTAAATAAATAAATGTATAATGAATAAAAAACACTCATAATAAAAAATAAAAACTTAAAAAACACTCATTCATAGATAAGATAAAGTTATGAATTCACTGCTTTGTTTTTGTCAAATCTTTCCGTATAAAGTGTATAATCGAGTCTTAAGAAGTTAAAAACATACAGATCAAGCTCATAAAAGCGAATTAAAATAGATTCATAATAAAAACAAAGTAATTAATATCGCAAACAGATCTTTCACAACTCGTTCATCAATCATACGTTTGAAATTAAAAACTCGATTAAAATTGCATAATTAACTCTCCGTTTGTTGATAATTCGCGCGCGATCGGTTTCCAATGACGTTTCACGGAATAAGTTTATGAAATAGTTCAATAACTTTATTTCTATGAAAGCTTAATTATGAAAATAATGGATGTTAATGGAATACCTATGTGATTATGGTAGTGAATGTTTTTAAGAGACGCCATTTTATTTTAAAAATTGTGATAAATTAAAGTTCGTACTGACTACTGAGTCCATTAAAAGCTAGCTAGCTTTGCATAAGACACATCTTAGAGACACATTTACTTCCAAACAAATACTAAATCATTATTTTCAACATCAACAAAGTATCACAAAAGCATACGAAAACTACTCCATTTCATACAGCATTATGTTAAACGCGTGGTCTGATCAAGACTTGTGTCTGCAGCATATTGTGCAACCACGCATGGCCGCTACACAAATCTGACGGGCACAATGTAAATCCGATCTGACAATTGCAACTAAAATAGACGTGTATTTTCCACTAGAATAAGAAGAAACAATTTTGATTATATTGGTAGATTTAGATACAATATATAATCGTATAGGAGCTACCAACGTTGACAAGAGAGAATTTTAGTATAGTTGGTTCTTTGATATACTGTTTCTCTTCCTATTTCGGTTCGAGTCGGGGCTGTCTGGCTGGTCGCAGTGGTTGCGTTTATTAGTGCGCATCTTATCTGCACAGGAAAATATCCGTAATTTAAAGTCATTTATTAACGCGTAATTTTTAATCTTTTGCCTTTAGATAGATCCATCAGACATAATTTTTTTATTGCAAGACGTTTTTTGCGTTGTTAAATAGGTGCCAGACGCAATTTTTTATTTCCAAATCATTAAAATGTCATCGAAATAAGTGAAATTCCATCAACATGAGTCCCCGTGAAGGATATACTATGTATAATATTCATTTTACTATTTACAATTTTTTAGCAACAATCTACCATGGTGCCTCCTTTTCTCAACAAACCTCAAATAGGACGTTAATGTAAACTTGATAAAAACCAAATATCATCAAATTCATATTAATACTCAAAAGTGTAATAAATATGAAACCATCTATTTAAAATATTAGTTTACTAATTATTCAATATAAGTATTAAAAAAGGATAATATAATATAAGTAATAAACTTATTACTTACCTTTTAAGCGGACTCATGTTGATGTAATTTCATTTATTTCGATGACATTTTAATTATTTTGAAATAAAAAATTGCGTATGGCACCTATTTAACAACGAAAAAAACGTCTTGCAATAAAAAAATTATGTCTGATGGATCTATCTAAAGGCAAAAGATTAAAAATTACGCGTTCATAAATGACTTTAAATTACGGATATTTTCCTGTGCGCACTAATAAGCGCAACCACTACCGCCAGCGAGACAGCCCGGACTCTAACCGAAATAGCAAGAGAAACAGTATATCAAAAACCCAACTACACTAAAATGACTTTTTTTAAAACGTTAATAGCTCCCGAACCATAAAGCAATTGTGATCTTAATGATCATTGTATTTAAATATACAGGGTTACTTGTAAAACACCAGCAACCTCGCAGGACAAGATAGCTAACATCTTATGTAACAAAATTTGTTTTACGACTTTTGGCATAACACAATAAATTATTTTTAAATGATTTTTTAAGCTTTTATTGTACTCTCTTAACATTTGTAAGTCTATGTTCTATTCATTATCGAAAGGACGACGCGACGCCCCCGTCCCCATCTCGTTCGCTTCTTGTTCACGTAATTTTTGGGATGCGCGTAGAGTTTATAATATTCAAACGGAAAATTAAATGAATATTTATTTTTGTATGAAAATAAAATCTAACAAATTATCAAAAGTCGTAGAACAAATGTTGTTACTTGTGATATTAGATATCTTGTCCTGTGAGGTTACTGGTGTTTTACAAGTAACCCTGTATATGATTAGTAGGTATTTTTAAAGAATTTATCTAGAGGAGCGGCTCAACTAAGATTTTAACCCGCCATTGGTGACCTTATATGTCTGTGAGACCGTGCAGTTAAAGAAACCCAAATATTTTTGTCACCGTTTATCGAATTACACTGTGGTCTCGAGTAGCTGCCTAATTTCGCGCCCCCTACCCTACCCCTACCCCGTGACCGCGACGCGGGCACACGTTACAGAGTTTTGGCCCCAACCCGGTGCGTGAGACCGGTGTCACCAACTAAGTAAGTCAAATGGTTATTGTGTATTTTTTTTTATTTATTTATTTTGATAAAGCTTTTGTTGTAATTTATAGTTTAATCATATAATTCTATTATTAGTAAGCGTTTTGCTAGATTTGATCGATATTTTACAAGAAATTCCGTGTTTTTTGTTCAAATTGTGAACATTGTCTCAGCATGTCTTACGAAAGTAATCAGCGTCGTCTCGAGGCTCTTTTACAAGAAGCAGTATCTGATGAGGACAGATTACAAACGTCATCGGAAAGTGAATCTGGAAGTGACTTCGAACCAGATAATTTCGAACCAGATCGCACGTAGCACACCAACTTGCTCTAGTTGTTTTGCTGTTGAAGATGAGTGATTTTAGTATTGTATATTTTTTTTTTTGGTCGAAGTATTACCATTTATGTTACTTCATTTTATGTTTTCAATGTTATAAGACTGACTAAGCCTAATTTTATTGTTAAATAATTAAGATTATTGCTTTATTTTTGAGTTTTAAAAAAACTTTGTTAAAATACTTGAAAATGTTAGTTATTCCAAAGATATTGTCTTATGCTAATAAAAGAGATTTGATTTATGAAATACCTATGTTTTATTGACAATAAAAGATCAAATTTTATATCCATCCCAATGAAAAGTAGCATGAACCGTAAATTACAGAAAAACTCGTAGTCAAAAACCCCGGTGCGTGAGACCGGGGTCACCAACGGTGTAAGTCAAATTCACGTCACCAATGGCGGGTTAAACTTCGCTTCGATCACATTCAGCATTTAGTCACAAAGTTCAGACGGCACTGGGTTGCCTCATTTCTTGTTATTGATAAGTATGTTTTTATAAGTATGTTAAACAAGTGTGAACTTTCTTTAAAACCTGTATGGTAACATAAGCTTTGCTTTGTGTGTATGCTTTTAAGAGAGTGTGATAGTGTAGCGTTTTCTTTAAATGCTTTGTTACACGTAATCACTACATAGTATAAAACAAAGTCGCTTTCTCTGTCCCTATGTCCCTATGTCCCTATGTCCCTTTGTACGCTTAAATCTTTGAAACTACGCAACGGATTTTGATGCGGTTTTTTTTAATAGATAGAGTGATTCAAGAGGAAGGTTTATATGTATAATAACATCCATTAAATAGTGGAGAAGTACTGTTTTTTTCGAGGTTTCCAATGTGATGTCGTAAAAAATTACATTTTTTCCGCGTACATTGCAAACGCAGGCTGAACCCTACGAGTTTTATCAAAATAATGTACTGAGTATTATACACATTGAAAAGGTCTACAGAAAAGTCCGCGATGGTATATGTCTATCTCTTATGGATAACCCACAATAACTTTTTTTTGTCATTTACTTTTTACGACAAATAATGGCTAATTTTCGAAGCGATTTTAACCAATACAGCATTAATCCTTAACCAATTAAATACCTTGAATACATTGTTCATTTAATATAGATCTATATGGCCCTTTACACCGTATGATTTAAGTGAATATTTTCGAAGATATTACAGATTTAAAAATTGCGGGACGTAGCGTTTGCGGCGGTACCGCGGCCGTCCGGTGCGGGTCGCTATGTTTTTATATACAACGTTTACAGTTTTTCTGTAGTGTATTTAGTATCAGCATTGCACCCGTGCGAAGCCGGGGCGGGTCGCTAGTTTCTTATATCCAAAATGAGACAATTTTATGAAATTTGATTTCAAATATCTATAAGGGGTGAAGATTTTTTAACCGAATAAACAAGCTTTATGCACCCCACCCCATATTGAATAATCCGCAATTATTTAAATTGAAATGCGCGCAGTAATGCATTTCCTTAGATTGAGCTGTCAACGAGCGTGAAATACGGAGGGGAGGGGGACAGGAGGGGGAGGTAATTATTTAAATGATGTTATAGAAACTTAGTTCAAAGCTTTCTTGTGTTCAATAACTCGACGTGATGTCCCATTATTTTTTGTAATCGAAGGGCGGGGCTAGATGGTTAAACAACCACTGACAAAAGACATTTGTCAATATAATATGAAGATATTTAATTACAAAATATATTGGTTCAAAAATGCTATTGAAGCTAATCATAATTAACAAAGGGCTTAAGTAGCAGGCATTCTCTAGTTTTTACTCGTATAGAACATCGACATTGAATATCCATTTCAACGAAGGACTTACAAAGGAACTTACCAAACTCAAATCTATTCAATCATTCAGAAGCTCCTACGTACGTAAAACTAAAAGCGCCTCGCAGCTCGCTTTTTCGTGATGTTCTAATACATAAATCTATATTTATATTAGTAACACTATCAATGTGCATGTTTGAATGATAGTTACTTAATAACGCCAATAAAACAGAGCGAAATTTTCTAAACCTAGGAAGGTGCTAAAGCCTATAGATGTATGTTTATTCATGGCTTTAAAAACTACTACATGAAAAGAAAGAGAGTACAAGCAGCTATACTACAAATAGAATAAGTGTGATAATACGAGTTATTCCCCCAATAATACTTAAACAGTACCCGAAAAAAGTGTATGAAAACTATCACATAAATATCGCTAACCGTTATGAATGCGGTTCGATTCCCGAAACGCGATAAAATATTCATTAGGCGTGACGTCACAAGCCTGCCAAATTCAATATGTCTCAATTTGATGCCCCACGGACGCGTGTGCCATTACAGGGACATTACTGAGTTCTGTTTTTATATGTATGTTGTATGGAAGGGTACATAATTTGTGTATGGAGTCCCGAACTCATAATTTATTCTAGAACGTAAAGCGAGAAGAAGAACTGAAAGAAACAAGAATATTCATTTCAAAGAACTGCTTATTTTAACTTTCTTTACCGATCAAACAAAAATTTATATCTATATTCTAACATCAATGAACTTATAAGTGCAGTTCACAAACCGCTGGAATTCAAAAAGAATATCTAAATTGGAAGCTACAGAGGTATCAAAGTATATCGTTAAAGAGTTTTCAGTTGGAGGCGATGTTAAAGGCCGGGATTAAAACTAGGCAGACGGAGTCGGATTATGCAGTAGTTATTAAATAACTTCGCGTGGACCAACTTTCGAAGCTATTCTAACTAATAGTCCGATCGTTTAAGATATTTTTAAATTGAAACGTCAATAATTTCGAATTCGAATTGCAGTTTTGAATATTAATTCTTCGTACTTTTATGTAGTTATTTTACGTTAAGTTGCAAAGTTTTATAGCTTCTCAAAATGAGTGGATTGAATATTGAATGAAACTGTTTCCAGTTTTAATTTATTTCCTGAAGTATTTTGTGATTTATTTATTTTACAGGTTTTCATGTAAATTATTTTTTATAATATTGTGCTACCTCAAAACTTGTTTTTATGCTTATAACAAAAAAAAATTGTTGATATAATATCTATATTGAAACGTTCTAGTACATTATTAATAAAACTCTTCTGATAGCCATAACTACAAAGTTTGTTTTCAGTGTGAGAAATTCTTAATAAAATTTGCCCTAATAATAACTATTATTTTGCAAAAAAAAATAGTAGGTAAGCATATTGTTTTTGGTACCTATAGCGCTTGAATTGATTTGCATGAAATGTATGGATATTAAACAAACTATAATATGAGCTACTTTTGATACAAGAACTACGCTATTTTTTGATATAAGAAATACTTTTATACAAGAACTACGTTTCTTTCAATAAAAGAACTGCGCTTCTCTCAATACAAGAACTATGCTTTTTTTTGGATACAAGAACTACGCTTATTTCGATACAAGAATTACGCTTCTTTCGATACAAGAACTACGCTTGTTTTTTATTTTATGTATTCTGATCTGACAATTGGACTTAGGCCAAAGCTACCGTCTTTATTTTGAGTATTAAAACGGCGCGTGGGTCTTAAGAAAATAATTGTTCTTTTCGATACAAGAATTACTCGCTTCAATACAAGAACGACGCTACTTTCGATACAAGAACTACATTACTGAACATAGATGAACATAGATGTTTGCTCTCTATCTGGGTGTTAATTATCTACTTATATAAGTATTTATTTAAAAATTATATAATTATGTATGTTTATCAGCCATAACACAAGCGAAAATTTAGTACTTATGGGATCAGATCGTGCCGTGTGTGAAAATTGTCCTGAAATATTATTACTCGCAATACAAGAAATACGCTATTTTCAATACCAAAAACTACACTACTCTTGGTGTAAGTCCTACGCTTGTAAAGCGTGTATGATTGGCACATTCACTCAATAAATGTGTGAAGATGTATAAAATAATATATTGAAAACGCAAGTCTTTTTAGTAACGTCGTTTAAAATCAAATTCATTATGCATGCGGCACAAAAATATCTAAGTGAAAGCCATAAGACTACAGTCAAAGGGTGTATCCAATAACATATTATCGTTACACTACAAGGGTAGCAAACCTTTTAGCAGAATTGCATAATAACTTTATCTACGGATTGAGTGCTCTTTTTATGGACGCCGCCTCAGCGTGTGAGCGTAATAGATAAAGTATGTGAATTTTAAGTAAAAACCTTCATCTTCATTAGCCTTTTTATTGTTTATAAATTAATACTTTATAATCATCTAGACTCTATAAATAATACATGGAAAGAAAACAATTTTGTTTAAGCTAGATAAAAAAAAATTAAGGCTTTAATTTTAAAATTTGGAGGATGAGATTTTACGTGTAGTGTAATAAAAAAATAAAACTTATGATGATAGAGGAAGTATTTTTGAAATGAAAATTTCTTTAGCGGCGTTGGGTATAAAATCTTAAACTCGCGTCAGGATACGTGGCCTGATCGAAAAAGCGTAAGACGGATTTTTTTTTAGCCCTTATATTCCATGCGTAAGACGGATACCATTCCAAAATATCAAACATGCGTAACGTTAATAATCAAGTTTTCACTTCTGCCGGCACTCCCGGAGTGCAACCCGTCTTTTTTTTATTAAAATCAATCAGTATTTAGCTCTACGAAGTGCCGTTACGTTATCTAGAGCCGAGTCGTCGCGCGTAGTCCTGAATGCAGATTCACAAAACGTGGAGTTTTATTGAATAAATTTTATTGCAAAGAGAGCACATGTCTAGGTCTGGGCTACATCTGTTCTCTTTGATACTAAACATAAAATCTAGACTTTAAAAAGCCAGTATAAATCGTATTGATTCCACTCGCTGTCTAAAAATATATTGGTTTTGTGTAAAGTCGTTTGCAATAGACTTTTATACAAAAAGGATTTTATTTTGGACGTTTTTACATTTTTATGTAAAAATAAGTGTGTTTTTTATTTATTATAACTGACATAGAAGAGCTTAAAAGCTTACGGCGCGGCTCAGGATTCAGAGATATAAACTTAAAAAAATATAGAATAAATTGAACTAAGTCATATTTTATTTTTACAGTTTATTCAAGTAAATGAAAAGGTACTTAATTTGAATATTATATTTATGTTTATCTTTGTGAAAATAATTATCTCAAATAATTTTATTGAATAAACAATTTTTTCTTATAACATGGAAGCTTTATGATAATAATAAATTAATTGTTTGTGAGCTTGTGATAATTAGGGCTTATAATTTTTTTTGTGATTATTCTGATCAATATAATTTTCAATGCTATCAAAACATAATATAAGCCCATGTAGAGCTTACGAAAATAAATAATAGCACAAAACTGCATTTAATGTAGCATCTAGTTAAAAATACATGAAGCAGTCAGAGTTATTAAATAAGTTCCAAGTCCACACTTATTTATCGGTATTTTATACAAGAACGACGCGTGATGTCGCCGTACAGCTCGCGCTATTTAGGGGCTTTGGGCATAGCATGATATAATGTAAATTATATGGATAATATTGTAAGTTTAGAAATTTTACTCTGTTTTATTTTCTCGTCTAGAGAACGCGGTGTTTGAGTGGCTTTTATGTGTATTTATTTTTTTCAATATTGTATCTAGTGGTATGTGAGGAAAATAATAAATACAATACTTACTGGAAATTTTGTGAAAAATTGTTAGAGAGTTATCATCATCATCATCACCAGCATTTGTTTGTCTACTGCTGGACGAAAGCCACCTAGAGAGTTATAGGTATATTTATTTCAAAAATATTTCATTTCAATTTACAAAAATGTGTTTAGAAAATTACATGATAGACATTGCACGCGTTAAGCATTCGCGAGTCAATGCCAAGGTAGGTTAATAAGTAGGTAGAAATACCTATTTTATCATATTTTAAACCTAATATTGCTAAGTAAAAAAAAGTTATTTTTATAGGTAGTAAATTATGCCAGAAATTTCATTAAAACACGCTTTATGTTCGTAAGCTCAATATTGCGAACATTTACATCGTCGTTACTTTAATTTGACCCCTGCGACACGGTAATATAACGCCAAATATCCTTAATTCGAGTCAGCTTAAAGCTGTCTAGTCTCCGTCTAGACAATACAGTTCGGAGACAAAAAGTTAGCTACCACCTGTACATTTACATATTCAGCTTCAATAAGTCATTATGAGCGGTGGGGATAACGAGTTGCAATCGTATGTTGCCGTAAAATAGTGGGTTATAGTGACGAGTGCATCGATATAATAGTTAAGTGCAATTTTGTTGCGAACATTGCATGTTATTCGAGCTATGTTAGATTGAATGCTTGTTTGGTATTTTACTGTTTTTCAGTTACAATCTACCCATGGCTTCCCTAAACGCTGGTTAGGTATATAGTGTTTAATCTTGTTTTTACGTTACTGTTATATTGTATTTATAATATTAAAAATATCTACATCATTACGTAGATTAATGTTATATTGTATGTAATACAGAAAATGTATATTGAAATAATTGTTTACTGATTTTTATAATTTTAATTTAAGTTTAAAACTTGTAACTAATAATTTAATTTTAAAAGGTTTTAATTATGAATATGTAATTTACATTAAACATATTGTATTATATTTGTTAATTTTCAGTGAGCTTGTTTTTCTAGGGTATATATTGTATAAACATAAATGTACCTATGTTCAAATATTGTCCTATAATATAATATTTTGACTAATACAAGTATTGCTCAATAGTCGAAATTCAACATTCTTACTCACTTACTCTCACAGATATTACGTTATTACAATATGATATTAGAATCGTAGATTTGATAAATCTGCATTTTAACATGAAAACAAAGATATCGCAATATGTGAGGAAAACACTATAAAATATATATTATCTACTGTTTGACGACACATATTTTAATGTAGACATTTCAACTTTTACTATATTCAATACTTGCTTTTCGTCTTTTATAGCGTGACACCCATATTTCTATCCTTTACATTTACACACACATCGAGGTTAGTTTTCTTAATACAATGTATCAAGTCCTTTCTTAAAGATCTATCGCTGTTACAAATTTCATCCAAATTGGTTCAATGGCTTCATAAAAGTCAAACACAATTCCAATGTAATTTTTTACAGGAGTGTCACATTATTTAGCAACTGTTGCTGGTAACATAAATAAATATATAAATGCTAAAGTTTATATGTTTGTTTGTTACTCCTTCACGCTAAAACTATTGAACCGATTTTCATGAAATTTAGGTGATATAATATAGTGAATACAGGTGCAAAGGATAACATAGATTAACACATAGGATCAGAGGCGGCTCGTGACAAAATTTTATGGGTGTTCACTTGAAATAAAACAACGAAAATACAATAGCGTTAGCAGGATAATTTATTACAAAAAAAATGAGCACCACATTATAAATCCATACTAATACTAATATAATATAAAATATATAATATATAATTATATAATCCATACTAATATTATAAATGCAAAAGTAACTCTGTCTGTCTGTCTGTTACTCAATCACGCCTTAACTACTGAACCAATTTGCATGAAATTTGGTATAGAGATATTTTGATACCCGAGAAATGACATAGGCTACTTTTTATCCCGGGGAATAGGATAGGTTTTATCCCGGAAATCCCACGGGAACGGGAACTATGCGGGTTTATCTTTGACTGCGCGGGCGAAGCTGCGGGTGGAAAAACAAAACTAAAAACTACTGAACCAATTTGCATGAAATTTGGTATGGAGATATTTTGATACCCGAGAAAGGACATAGACTACCTTTTATTGCGAAATATGTACCACGGGCTAAGCCGGGGCGGACCTCTAGTAATATTATAAATGCGAAAGTGTGTTTATTCGTTTTAATGTGACATGGCCATGGGTAACTTTTGACAGCGGTGAAACGACTAATACTAATGCGAATTTAACATCAGGGGAATCCGCGGGCAAAGAAAAATATATGAATATTGTTTTCAATAAAAATGATGATGATGATATTGTTCATGAAATTAATAATAATTTCATAATTCCAGGGCCCTGGTGAAAGCGCCCAACGACCGGGCGAGTTTATACGTTCGCTAGCTATGCAGATACTGATCCATTCTGCGCACGCGCGGCCTGTGGATAGAGAGCATAGCGTACGGGATGTGGGTGGGAATAGGTGGGTGGTTTACTTTAATCAGTCGTAAAAATTTCCAATTTTAGGAAGATTAGAAAAATCATTTTAACAATAGTTAGGGAAATTTCGATTGACAGAAAAATTACGATAAGTCAGGAAAAAATTCAATAATCAGGAAAATTTCCATAAGTCGGAAAATTTCTATAAGCTGGAAAATTTCCATAAGAAAGGAAAATTTCTATACGCCAGGAAAATTTCTATAAACAAGGAAAATTTCTATACGCCAGAAAAATTTCTATAAGTCAGGAAAACTTCTATACGCCAGGAAAATTTATATAGATAAGGAAAATTTGTATAAGTCAGGAAAATGTTTATAAGTCAGGAAAATTTCTATATGCCAGGAAAATTTCTATAAACAAGGAAAATTTGTATACGTCAGGAAAATTTCTATACGCCAGGAAAAATCCATAAGTCGGGAAAATTACGATAAGTCAGGAAAATTTTCTATAAGTCGGGAAAATTTCTATAAGCTGGAAAATTTCCATAAGAAAGGAAAATTTCTATACGTGAGGAAAATAACTATAAGCCAGGAAAATTTCTATCCGTCAGGAAAAATTCAATAAGCCAGGAAAATTTATATACGTCAGGAAAATTTCTATGCGTCGGGAAAATTTCTATACGTCAGGAAAAATTCCATAAGTCGGGAAAATTTCTAAAAGCCAGGAAAATTTCAATAAGTCAGGAAATTTTGTATAAGTCAGGAAAAATTATATACGCCAGAAAAATTTCTTTACGTCAGGAAAAAATCTATAAGCCAGGAAAATTTCTATGCGTGAGGAAAATTTCTCTTTGCCGCAAAAATTTCTATAAGTCAGGAAAAATCCATAAGTCAGGAAAATTAAGATAAGACAGGAGAATTTCTATACGTCAGGAAAATTTCTATAAGTCAGGAAAATTTCTATATGCCAGGAAAATTTCTATAAACAAGGAAAATTTGTATACGTCAGGAAAATTTCTATACGCCAGGAAAAATCCATAAGTCGGGAAAATTACGATAAGTCTGGAAAATTTTCTATAAGTCGGAAAAAATTCTAAAAGCTGGAAAATTTCCATAAGAAAGGAAAATTTCTATACGTGAGGAAAATTTCTATAAGCCAGGAAAATTTCTATCCGTCAGGAAAAATTCTATACGTCTGGAAAATTTCTATACGTCAGGAAAAATTCCATAAGTCGGGAAAATTTCTATAAGCCAGGAAAATTTCAATAAGTCAGGAAAATTTGTATAAGTCAGGAAAAATTATATACGCCAGGAAAATTTCTATACGCCAGGAAAAATCCATAAGTCGGGAAAATTACGATAAGTCAGGAAAATTTTCTATAAGTCGGGAAAATTTCTAAAAGCTGGAAAATTTCCATAAGAAAGGAAAATTTCTATACGTGAGGAAAATAACTATAAGCCAGGAAAATTTCTATCCGTCAGGAAAAATTCAATAAGCCAGGAAAATTTATATACGTCAGGAAAATTTCTATGCGTCGGGAAAATTTCTATACGTCAGGAAAAATTCCATAAGTCGGGAAAATTTCTAAAAGCCAGGAAAATTTCAATAAGTCAGGAAATTTTGTATAAGTCAGGAAAAATTATATACGCCAGAAAAATTTCTTTACGTCAGGAAAAAATCTATAAGCCAGGAAAATTTCTATGCGTGAGGAAAATTTCTCTTTGCCGCAAAAATTTCTATAAGTCAGGAAAAATCCATAAGTCAGGAAAATTAAGATAAGACAGGAGAATTTCTATACGTCAGGAAAATTTCTATAAGTCAGGAAAATTTCTATATGCCAGGAAAATTTATATATATAAGGAAAATTTGTAAAAGTCAGGAAAATGTTTATAAGCCAGGAAAATTTCTATACGCCAGGAAAATTTCTATAAACAAGGAAAATTTGTATACGTCAGGAAAATTTCTATACGCCAGGAAAAATCCATAAGTCGGGAAAATTACGATAAGTCTGGAAAATTTTCTATAAGTCGGAAAAAATTCTAAAAGCTGGAAAATTTCCATAAGAAAGGAAAATTTCTATACGTGAGGAAAATTTCTATAAGCCAGGAAAATTTCTATCCGTCAGGAAAAATTCTATACGTCTGGAAAATTTCTATACGTCAGGAAAAATTCCATAAGTCGGGAAAATTTCTATAAGCCAGGAAAATTTCTTTACGTCAGGAAAAATTCTATAAGCCAGGAAAATTTCTATGCGTGAGGAAAATTTCTCTTTGCCGCAAAAATTTCTATAAGTCAGGAAAAATCCATAAGTCGTGAAAATTTCGATAAGACAGGAGAATTTCTATACGTCAGGAAAATTTCTCTTTGTGGGGAAAATTTCTATAAGTCAGGAAAATTTCGATAAGTCAATGAAAAATAATATTATAGATAAATTATGATAAAATACGTATTTAAGGCGATAGAAACGATTCAACTATAATTTTATATTTAAACATGGTAATATGCATAATAAAATAACCTTATATTTCGTGTTTCTCAGAAATAATTCAGAAGAGAACTTAATACAACGGTTCCGTGAGATAGGAGAGGATATGGAAGATTGCTCTAAACCGTTGTTAGGCGATTGTGAAGGTAATATTATTATTTATTTAATTAAGTATTTAATTTGATAGATAAATTAAAAAATTTAATCAGAGATAATGTAAAAAGCAGTTTTAATCCTACTAATATTATAAATGCGAAAGTTTGTGAGGATGTGTGTGTGTGTGTGTGTGTGTGTGTTTGTTACTCTTTCACGCAAATACTACTGAACTGATTACAATGAAATTTAGAAGGAAATCCCACGGGAACGGGAACTATGCGGGTTTTCCTTTGAAAACGCGGGCGAAGCCGCGGGCGGAAATCTAGTGTCTATATAAACTGCACTAAAAATTATAAAGTATTTCAAAACGAATTCAATTATTATTTAGCAAAATTAGAAAATCCCCGAATTTGCATTCGCGAGCGTATTCATAGTGTTTGTTTATAATATAGGAGTGGCAACGTCGAATGCAATTGCTGCTGTCATGCGATGCGCAACGTCGCTTGAGAGCGGCGCTCCGAAAATGGCTATTTATATATATATTTCTCTTTCACTCTTATTGGATTTCGTATGTAGGCAATGTACTGAATGTTGTTTCATAGGAGCGCAATCGAGAGCGCTCCGTTTTCGCGCGTTACTTATTAAATGAACAAGAGTGTATATAATGTATTTTATTTGTAATGTGTAAAGGTACTTATTTTATTGATATTAGTATTGGAGTTTTTTACGATAGATATTAAATAATGAGCAGGTATAACTTTATTATAATTATTTATGGGAGTTCACTGCACCAGCGCTCCTGAGGACGAGCCGCCTCTGCATAGGATAGTTTTTAACCCGAAAATGTCACGGGAACGGGAACCATGCGGGTTATCCTTTGACTACGCGGGTGAAGCTGCGAGCGAACAGCTATACATAAGCACAATAAACACACAACCATAATGACTTATTACCATCAAACACAAGAAGCACACGTGGTGTTTGTCTAACTTGCCAACTATTGCATCTGTTTGCGCCAACTCCCTTGAAGACCAACACTCACTGTTTGCTCATTGGTTATGGTTCACTGAGTTGTTCAGGTAATTACATCATGTTAGATGTAGTTGTGTGTGTGCCTTTTGTACGGTTAAGTTGAATGAGAATTAATATACAGTAAAAGTTCCTTATTCGCGGGGTATATGTTCCATAAATATGCCGCGAATACAGAAACCGTGAATACGGAATGGTAATTTATATGGGATTATAGGGGATACGTTCCTAGGTGACGATTGAGATTTTTTTCGTGTCGAAAGTTTCGACGAGTTTCGACTCGAAACTCGTTTCTCATTTTTTTTAGTTGACAATATAAACTAGGAAGAGTGCAGTAGACGTTACTCGAACACAATTTTTGTAACGAATGTGAAAGACGAAACAATAAAACACGCAAAGCGGCTTTTACTATAAACGGAACTACATTTAAAAATATACTTTATTTATTGAGTTATAAGGTTGCTTCCATTCTGTTTATTTACATTCTCAAAAACATCAATCGCGGCAAAGGCGGCTTGCGACAAAGGCGGCTTGTGTCAAAGGCCTCGGCGATATCATTTAACAACATAATATTATACTACACTTAGGTATGTCGTGGCCATATCGTAAATTTGCTCATTTCATGATATTATGATTGGCCATTTCACGAAATGGTCGCATTTCGTGAATGACCAATTTAGTTTGGCCACATCATGATGTGGCTTGAGCAGATCAATGATAAGAAATCGTTTCACGATATGGCCAATTAGATAATTAAAAAACGCGCGGTTTTTTCATGGAATGATCAAAATTATTTGATCATATCGTAAAATAGTTACATTAATCATTGGTAGAGGCGCTGCAAGCTCTGTGTTTATGTGATAAGATGGCGGCCGCTGGCGAAAATTTAATTATTCGCAGTTAAAAACTTCATAATTCGTTTAATAAAAATATGAAGAAAGTCATAGCAAAGAATTTACGACGGTTCGAGTACTATGGAAAATGTGGATATCTTATATGTATTGAAGAAAAAATGCGTCTTAAATAAAATAATTTAAGACGCATTTTTTTCTTTTAGGATATATATTTATATATCCTACTATAGTATTATAATTGTTTGTTTTTTTAAAAAGCGATCCGCTTCTGGCACTCGCCGGCCGCTGCCGCGGCACGCTCGCTTTGCTCGCTCGGCTCGTGCGTTGTTTATCAAAGTCTAACCTAACCTAACCTAACTGTTTTTTATTGCAAAAACGATTCGCTTCTAGCATTCGCCGGCCGCTGCCGCGGCATTACCTTAAATGACATTAAACAAGTTTTTAGAATATTCTGAATTTTTTTAATATTTTATGGACTCTTTATATTTTATACGATCTAGCCAAATGTGGATGTCCAAATCGTGAAACGTTGACGATTTAACGATCTGATCAAACTATGTTGGCCATTTCATGAAATGCGACCATTTCGTGAAATGATCGATCATATCATGAAATGAGCAAATCTACGATATGGCCACGACAGGTATACATATAATGCATGTAGTAAACCAATATACAATATTTTTTAAATCAACGGTGTACTAGTACGATAATACAATTAATTAGTGTATATTAAACAATTACCTAATTAATGTTTAGCAAATTTTATTGAAGTTAAATGTTTTTACTTAGGGCATAAAGTAACTAATTTTTGTACTCCTAATAGTTCATTTACATATATCATAAATTCATTAGATAATTTTAGTTTTAATGAAAATAGTATTGTTATTATATTATATGGAGATAGTTTTAATTTAAAAAAACATGACATTGATATAGGATTTCAAAAAATGTTGAATGTTAGTAGTGAGACAAAATGCAAATTTATGTTGTGTACTTGTACTGTATTTGCCTGGTTTGACACAAAATCAAAATAGATTTATCTATAAAATTATATAACTTAACAAATCATCATAGTGATGCATTTATATATTTTGACATAAATTCTTGTACAAAATCTTTTTGCTTGACAAGGAATACAGTGTATCTGCCATTTAGATATAAGAGAGAACTTGCTATGTTAATAGCATATAAAATTATTAACCAGTCTGGTACATGTTTGGTATCAGACCATCGATCTACTATAATTTTATGTAGTAGTAATTATATACATCAACCTAGGTTAAGTGTTGACAGACAAACTAGCCCTAAGCTAGATTTAAACTAGTATGTAAGACAACAGCTAAGCAGCCTTTTTCCATTGTGCATCAAAATATTCAAGGCTTGGCTAGCAAATTATTAGAAATAGAATTATTTTTAAATCATAATAGAATTAAAATATTTTGTGTAACAGAACATTGGCTTAAACAATGTCAGTTGTTAATAAACATTGATAATTATAAATTAAAAAGTATATACTTTAGGACAAACGCTATTCATGGAGGTTCTCTTATTTTTGTACACAACAGTTTAAAATGCAAGGAACGAACTGACATTGTTAGCCTTTCTGTAGAACGCACCATTGAACTGTCCTGTGTTGAGCTTGAGCGTTACATTATTGTTTGCGTATACAGACCTCCTTCCAGTGACTATAATTTGTTTGAGACAGTCATGGAAGAAATATTAAAGCGTTTAGGCAGGAGTAAAAAGAAGGTAATAGTATGTGGTGAATTTAATATTGATTTACTTTCACACACACAAACGGCAACACGAATAGTTAATTTGTTTCATTCATTTAATCTGTATAAACTTTTTGATGAACCCACACGAATAACACCTACTTCTGCAACTTGTATTGATAATATATACTGTGATTGCAAATGTTTAGAAAAAAATATTCTCAACACGCTAACTTCGGATCACTGTGGCCAGAAAGTAGTTTTTGAATGGGATTGCATACCTACACTTAAAAGAATTCATGTTAGGCCTATAACTAAAAAAGGCATTCATACATTTAGAAATAATATTGATAATAAACTGCCTGACCTGAATGATCAATCCTTTCATAAAAACCCTTGTGAAATGTTTACAAATCTTTTTAAGTTCATTCATAGTGAATATGGAAAAATATTTAAAATTAAGTCATTAACTATTACCAAGGATTTACCATTCGGCCAATGGGCAACTCCTAGTATACACAGATGCAGGAACGTTCTTTACGAGTTATATGGTATGAAACAATATAACAAAGACTTGTCATTTCTTAGTTATGTTAGAAATTATTCTAAAACATTTAACCCTACATACATAACGTACTTAGGTACCCTTAATAGCATAACGTGAGGTCGATTTGACTCACACGTAATTTTTATCGAATTACACTGTAGTTTTTTAATATTTCTATGAAATTTATTGAATTATATTATTAAACTAATTTAATAAATGAAATAAAAACGCGTTTTAATTTGTATTATCTTTATTTTACTTAAAAACAAAACATAAACTAAAATTATCTGAAAAAAAATAACCTAAATGGAGTATCTCTTTCTCTTTGGATAAAAACACTTAACTAGTAACAATAATATATTTTTTTTTTTATTTCAATGAAATTGAAAACATGAAAAATAGAAATATTAAATAAACAGTCTTAAAATAGGAACTATTTGCAGTCTGAGCAAGTCAATATTTTATGCTCCCCGCAGACAGGTTTTTTGCAATTTTTGCACTCAGACTGTGTCTTTCTTCTGAGTTTCCATGGGCAGAAGGCACAGTATTTCCTTTTCTTCGCAGGAGGATCATCTTCTACTTCTGGTGAGTTTATGGCAGGAGACTTTGGTACAACAAGCGACTAAAAAGTATGAACGAAGTATGATTGTCTAATCATACTTCACCGAACCACGTGCGCTACTTGTGGCGCGCCTGCCCCGCCCACATTGCCAATCCAACCTTTTTTATCTAATCCGTGACTAAAACAATAAAAAAATATTCAGCTTCGTTAAAATCGGATTGTCACAAAACTTACAAATCACATAATGTGGAGTCATTTTGACTCACGATAGTACTATATCTAAGTATATACAACACTTACCTGCAATACGCGTGCACCGTTCGGGACCGCTGGCCAGCTACTGAGTTTACTTTGAGAGACGACGCGATACACAAAATAGTCAAAAAGAAAGAGACGAAAACGTTTCGCGCGTGAGTCGTTTTGACTCACGATATGTATCTAGGGTTAAAAAAGTTTGTTTCACTGCCAAGAGTTTGTATGTCAGAGATAAAATACGCAACTCTGACAATAAAGTTAAAACGGTTTGGACAATTATTAATGGTGAAATGGGCAAAAGCCAATCAAATGATAGTACCATAAAACTTGTCAATGCTGGTAGGGTCATTGACAAAAGTGCTGATGTTGCGCTTGCTTTTGAAGATTTCTTTAGTAGTGTCCCTGCTAGTATTACTAAGAAATTAAATTCGTCTTCAGCGCTTGCAGAGTCTCTTTTGAGGGATCACGTTGCTGAGTGTAACAAATTATTTGAATTGCGACACGTGACTGCTGATGAAATTGTTAAAACTTTTAAAACATTAAATTTAAAAAAAACATGTGATCTGTGGGGTATGTCTGTAAATTTAGTAAATAATATCATAGAAAACATTGCCAATCATCTAGCGTTTATATTTAATCAGTGTTGCGACTGTGGTATATTCCCTGATTTACTAAAGTTTAGCAAAGTTATTCCTTTATTTAAAAGTGGTGACCAAGAAGACTGTAATAACTATAGGCCAATTTCCATATTACCAACTTTGAGCAAAGTCTTCGAGAAATTAATTTTAAACCAATTAAGTAGTCATTTTGCATCAAATGGTTTACTGCACGCCAAACAGTATGGTTTCACAAAGGGG
The DNA here is from genome assembly GCA_029959065.1 of Colias behrii. Taxonomy (NCBI): domain Eukaryota; kingdom Metazoa; phylum Arthropoda; class Insecta; order Lepidoptera; family Pieridae; genus Colias; species Colias behrii. The sequence goes on along the minus strand of JARWMC010000015.1, from coordinate 12,204,126 downwards.
CGCTCTACCACTGATGCCGGAGTAGCTCTTTTGTCACATATATACAAAGCATGGGAAAATTCAAAGAATGCTTTGGGGATATTCTGCGACCTTTCTAAGGCTTTCGACTGTGTAGAACATTCCACTCTATTACGGAAACTAAATTTTTATGGTATCAAAGGTTTAGCTCAGGATCTCATAGCTTCATATCTTCAGAACAGGGTACAAACCGTTGTCGTTAATGGAGAGAAATCTCGCGGTGCGCCGATTAACATAGGTGTTCCGCAGGGATCTATCTTAGGACCGTTTTTGTTCTTAGTGTATATTAATGACCTACCTTATTATTTGCAGGATATGTGTGAAATAGTACTGTTTGCAGATGACACCTCATTAATATTTAATGTGGATAGACATGATACAAATGTTGACGAAGTAAACTCTGCTCTTTTACGCATATCCAATTTGTAAAATGCTAATAACTTACTATTAAATGCAAAAAAAAACAAATTGTGTAGAATTTATCCTCCCAAATGTAAAAAAGGTGAAAAGGAATATTATTTTAAACGGGGAGGTATTATACCCTGTGGAATCTACTGTTTTTCTTGGTTTGACATTAGATGAGAAGCTTCAATGGGGGGCCCATGTTACCACCGCCGCTGCTAAGCTCAGCTCAGCTGCATATGCAGTTAGAAGAATAAGGCATCTCACCGATGAAGAGACGGCTAGATTGGTTTACTTTAGCTACTTTCATAGCATTATGTCCTATGGAATTCTACTATGGGGCAGGGCTGCAGATATAGAAACTATATTTATATTACAGAAAAGAGCCATACGCTCTATATATAATTTGCGTGCTCGAGACTCACTAAGAGATCTCTTTAAGAATACTGGTATCCTTACTGTACCGTCGCAGTATATATTTAATAATATTTTATATGTACACAATAACGCTTACTTACACACAAAAGTAGGAGATAGACATTGTTATGACACAAGAAACATAAATAAAATTGAAATGCCATTTTTCCGGCTAGCTGAAGTTAAAAATTCATTTATGGGTCAAGGTATACGCTTTTACAACAGAATTCCTCATAATATTAAAGAGTTTAGTAGTTCTAAATTTAAAACTTATATAAAAAATGTACTAGTTCAGAGAGCCTATTACAGTATTAAGGAATATATGGACGATAAAAACCCATGGAGGGTTGTCGCGTAAAAACCACAGGACAGTTCTTTGGCATATCACTATAAATGTTACATATGTAATTTGTAAAATTAAATTGTAAAACTGACATGATTAAAAAGAGCAACTATGGAGTTTCTTGCCGATTCTTCTCCGTAGATACTGCTTTCCGAATCGGTGGTAAATGTTAAAAATATGTACCTATGACGTTTCAAAAGTGCTTCTAGAAGAAGTCTAATTGAATAAATAAATGTTTGAGTTTGAGTTTGAGTTTGAGTTTCTAAAAATCGTCTCTTAGTGCTCCCCTGCACTCCCTAAGAAACCTTGATACCAAATTCCCATTTCCTCGCAAGTTTCGGCTGTGTGTTGTCCGTCAGTCAGTCGGTCAGTTACTCAGTAACGGGAGAGTTTTATGTATATTGATTTTTCAGAGCTTATTTGAAATCGTTGCCAATTACTGAAAAGCAAGTATTTAAAAAATAGTAAATTAACACAATACGAATTAAATATTCAGTCCATAAAAGTTCGGAGCCGGGATTACTTTTAATTAAACTAAGTAAACCAACTAAATGCAATAGTGATAAAATTGTTGAAGTTATAATGGGTGCAATGCAGGATTGCAGGGCTCGTAGTGTAGTGATCATCTCTGTAATTGTATGTTGTAAATTGTGATTGCGCATACTACATTAATTTCAGTTTTAATTAGATAAAGTTTAGAGGAATAATTGATTTAGTTTTGTTAGAAAAACGTTAAATAAAAACGATTTTAAACGAAATATAAAAAGGTTATGAAATATGACGACAAAATGAAAAATCCGCTACAATACAATAAAATTTTTAGAAAATAGTAAAGACTCGAATCAAAATGTTCATTTTTTTCTTTTCCATTTAATAATTTTAAAGTTTAAAGGACTATAATGCATTTACAAATTGTTTATCTGATTAAAAATTTTATTTATATAAAATCATAAATAAAAGAAAAATATCGTACCGTATTTTTCTTTATACTTTAATCTACAAAACTCTACTTCTCATCGGTTTTGAATTGCATCATTTAAAAAGCGGAAAGCTTAGAGAAATTGTTTGGTTTCAAATGAAATAAACGTAAAATATGATCAGGTGAGCTGCGGCCAATTTGTATGAAGCCCACAATCGCTGCAACGGCTATTGTTGCGTAAAACTATATCCACTGATAGTTATCAATTTAGTTTTATTTCTATTTTCAAAGCTCCGCTGCTGTAAAAATGTATTACACTAGTTTTGGATATACGTGATTGGACGCGCTAATAGTTTTTAAGGCAGAGGCCAAGGGTCTAAATGAACATAATAATTCGGCTCATTGACTTCTCAATTTTGTGAAGGACATCGAATTTTAATTTTTTGTATTGTGCGCATGTAAGTAGCATGTAAGAAGCATGTAGTCAATTTTAATTCCAGTGTTTAATAGATTAATGAATATATTACATTTTACATTATTATAATGTAAAGTTATTAATTTTAATATTTTGTTTGAAAAAAATCTTACAAATTATTATAGCACATTTCATCAATTCTCTATATAAAATAAAATGAAGTAAAATAACAAAGTGAATAAATATGATTATTATCATTACTTTTAAAACAATGAATTTTAAATGATATAAAATTCGCAAACAATTTCTGCGCTTCAAATCAGTTAAATCTCATCGAGTTTCACTTACGGCAGAGTTAAAAAATAAATCGAACAATTTACTTTCAATCCGAGGCTGGATAATGCGATAAAATAGAATGATCGGCACTAAACACGTATCACGTAGCGTGTAAACATACCACTTTTTATACGGGATTATGTGACGGTGCAGAATTCTCTAAATAGCTAGTAATTATAGCTTTAGGTGCTGCGTTCCAGTAAGAGCTCCATTTGAGCGCAACCTCACGTTTGAGATATCGTGAAAGCGGTCAATGATTGTACCGAAATGGAAAAATTCGATATTAAGTCCAAAGGGCTAAGGTGAAACTATATTATTCATGACGCTTTTAATATTCATTGTATTTCTTAGTGTGTCTTAAAAATTGATGGACAGAAGTTATGCTCAACGCACTGCTGAATATTGGAAGGAATAATATATTTCGTGTGGAAATAATGGCTTTAATCGTTTTGCTAATAGGTCCGAACAACTGAAATATAAATCCTTGTCGTATTTCTCATAAAATTGAGATTTTTATTCTTTACAGTTTTCTCTTTTTTACATTTTTACATTTGAAATTAAATTGTCCAATCACCGCTCTTTAGCCGAAATCGAATGTTCACAATAGTCGTGACCCTCAATAAAAGCTATAAAATTTATATCTACTCTCAGTAGAGAGAATACGTAATGAGCATTAGGAACAAAAGCGTGAGGAAACGCCGATAACCGGTATAGGTGTGAATTGGATCCGATATCACTCTCAAAATTTAACTCTAAGAACATTACATAACGCTCAAACTCGAGAAAACTAATGTATTTCAAATGATACAACTGTAGAGACAAGGAGAATTAAACTTAATTAGGACAAAATAAAGTTAAATTTGCCCTGAAGGCAAGTTGAAATATCGAAGATAAGCTGCAAGCTGAGATATTAGTGTTGTGATGGTTTTCTTTGGACTGCAGTGGACCTTTTGTCGCTCCGATAGCTACGACGTTGCGCTACGCTGCTACGAGTTACGGCGTAGATAGCTTGAACAATTGTAGCTCTGATCCAGTTTTGTTTTTTAAATTTGTTTTGCCATTTGCTACTTTAGCATTCTTTTTCATACTGTTTTATATTCTCGATGCAATAAAGGTTTAACTTTATTTATTTAGTCTAAAATGATAATGAAATATTTTCGATTGCGTTAACCGCATTCGTATTTAACACGCGGATGTCGAAAAGTTTAATGGAAAGCTTTCAGAATTTGGTTTCGAATTTATAATATATTAATTTGTATAAAACAAATTAAATTCCTGAACTGACATATTCATATTTCTATATTTCATATAATAATGATTTAGTTCCGTAAAGGTTACTACGATTTATAATGTACTTTAGAACTGTTTAGTTGAAGAAAGGCTTAATGTCTCTTAGTTACAACATAACAATGGACGGGTGCTGAGTTCGATTTCCACTTGAGATGAACAACAAAACGACTCAGTCAGGAAAGCCACAGGAGACTTATCATTTACTTACTCGCACAAAATTACTAGAAGAACAGGTATAAAATACATTTTACTTTTTTATGTCCAATAAGACTGATGAAAACTAGGTGATAGTGATAACAAGGTAACTATATTATGTTTTTGGTATATAAAAATTCTAATAAGTAAATGTAATGAAAAAGTCATTTCCACATCACATAATCTGTTATATTGGCGATAGTATAAAAATGGGCCTAGAGCCTTTCAAGTGCAAGTAAATACAGACGCGTTCTAATGATCGAAACTTGCGAAGTAAATAAAAAAGTTACGCGGAGCAGGCCCGGAATAATATGTGAAAATAAGAAAAAAATCTCTTTGAACTCCACCGTTTGATGTTCAAGTGTGTTGAGATGAGAAAAAATTCCTTCGATCTACCTCCGAACGAATTTACATAAGCATTCGATTCAAAACGTTATAAATTAGCTGGCGACGCTAACCGCTCCACGATCCGCGCATAACTCAGACTAACTACGTCGTTTGGTGCCGCACTGGCGTTAACTAACAACTGACACTTAGGACTTAAGGTGATCATTGGAGCTCACTGACAGGAAGAGGTTTCTGATTTGATTTTTTTTTGTGTGCCGAATCGCAGGAGAGGTGGGGGCCGGCCGGGTCCAGGCGTGCGCAGGCAGCAGTAGCTGGCCGACTGCCGCGTCGGACGGACGCGTATTCCCCGCGAGCCCGCCGCACAGCGCCATCCTTATCACCGCGACGAACGTATTATCAGTGATCTGTGAAACTAAAGTGATGTGATTCGTACAACTGTATTGTACTCGAGTAACTTGTGATAAAATTAAGTGCGGTTTAATCCGATAACTGAGTGTTGTGTCACGTGACGTCCTCGGGGACTCGGGAACGAGTAGTTTTTCTTGTTTGCAACTTGCCGATAGTTCATAGACTTAGTAAGTATACTTGACTTCAACTTACGAGAGCTCTCATTAAGAACATGTAAGAAGTTCTCGGCAATATCGACATCTCTCGAAGAGCCGATTTATAATAGTATAATTGTGTTTTTTTGTAATTTTTATTAACCCTTATATTGTTATGAACTCTACAAATTTTTTATCGTAACATTTTTACCATTATGAAATTTCGTAAGGAGTTCACGCTGTCACAGTGAATGTAGGAATTAAATTACTGGAGGAAGTGGGCGAAACGATTTCAAGGGTCTGTTTTATTAAGTTTCCTGTACTCACGACCAACTTTATTCTCTGGGACAGTTAATTATTGTAGATATTATTATACAATAGAATGCCATTTATATACAAATATACTTGATTTGTATTTACAGAATAAAAATTTGTTTTAGGTAAATAAAAGCGATTTTATGCTTTCATTTTGATTCAGAGAAATAATAATCAATTAATGTTTTAATTGGTTCATTAACAAAGAATATAATATTGCAAGCCAATTATCTCTTGAACCTGCTTAACTCTTTCAACAATAATTTATATAAATCGTTAATAAAATTGAATTTATATTTATAAAGAACTCTACATTATCTGTTTTATAACTGTACCATACATAAAGCATTCAAATAAATAATTATATGTGCTCTATACAACGTAATGTACAATATAGAGACAACTCTACATTCCGTATGTTTGCTTATAAATTCACGTCTGTATTATCTGATTAATTTATTAGTTATCGAAAATCTGTAGGCATTAATAGTAAGTATATAATATATCCTATAAAGACGATAATCAACATTTAACATAACCAGAAGAAATACATACTATATCTATATGCAGCGGTACCTACGACAATTCTTAGTCAATAGACCCTACGCTACCTTACTTATAAATGCTACGAAATCATATCTTCCAAACCTTATACACATATTAAAGCGGGCAGCCGATACATCGTCATATATAGTCGTTAAGTATATAGCGTATAAGTCAATAAGCCGAAAGAAAGCCAACAAGCGGTTTTGAGGCGAGATCTATCACGAGATTAATACTAAGAGCTTTTTGCTCCAGCCTCCGGACAGAGCCTCGGGATCGAAAGCTCTTTGCATGTGCGTGTGCTATTGATTACACTGTATGTGTGTGTGTGTGAACCACGTATGTACATGGGAAGAGTTATTGAGACGAAATACATTTAATGATATTTGATAGCTATTTGCAATCCTTATTTCATCAGAAATGCTACATTTGTGTAGCTTTGTCGATACACAATTAATGTACATGTATACTGTATAGCAAAGGATACTGCGAATGTAATGAAACTTAATTATAATTGAACGCTTATAATCGTTAAAGAAATTTGAAATTTAATCGAGCATTAATGTGAGATTTTTCATTACATAATACGGTAACTGTAATTCTATATACTTTTTATACATGCGTTATATAACCGTTCATATATAGGATAAGTATCATTGTTGAATGCGACACAATAATTTCCTGAAAATATCGAATAATAATTGATCTGTTATACTAATTAACCAAAATACTTACATAAAACGTATTTTAAAATACATAAAAATAATTGATTGCAGTAATAATCTATTATGTATAGTCTTAACCCAGCTTCATACGTGGAAAATGATAATTTTTGATTCCGCACCAAACTCCGGGTTTCACACACCCCTTGGGAGCGGAACAAGATAAAATATAGCCTTGGTTTCAGGCGAGCTTACAACTTACACATTGAAATGCTTTTATCAATACAGCCATATAACAAGTGTGTTTGTGCGTGTTGGACAGCGTCTATGGCATGAGATGTCTTTGTATGAAATTCTTTTCTTTGTACCTTCATTTTTCAGTTAAGGAATTATTAAATGCATCTTTTTTTTTTCAGTGAGAAAGGTTACCTTTATTCAGTATCATTCGAAGCTATTATATTATTAAGCGATTTTAAACGTTACGACATGAAAAGCAAGTTTCTATCTACGAGTACATGAAGAGACTCTACATGGACTCTACATAATATGTATAGAGCCTCGTTTATCTATTTGATTTACTAAGGCGCAATATATCTCAAAGCCTTAAGATCCACATAGTCATTGTATCTATATATAGACCTTTTTACTTGTGTGTATTTGATTTAGTAACATACGTTTTGAAATTATAGACTACAAGCCGGCATAGGAAAAAAATATGGGTCAATTGAACCACCAGGGGACATATGTAGAACGATAGAAGAGCATAAAATAATAAGATTCATCACTATGCCGTCACTTGTAAGCTGTCCAACTGAGTGCAGATGAGAATTCAAAAGTACAGGTAGACTCGGTAAATTTTGGTCATATATTTTTGTACGGCATTCTTAACCATCGATAGATCCATTAAAAATAATAAGAAACCGCTCAGTGCCGTACAAAAATGGTGTTCCACAAAGTCGGAATTTTTATTTAATTTCCGAGAGTTACCGGGGGTAAATTTGGTCATTTGACCATGTACGGCATCTGTGTCATACTATTTCAATACTGCTTTTAATCCATTATTCCGCAACGCCGTACAAAAATCATGGGGACAAGGGGAAAAAATCGAGAGTTGCAATCCCCTCTCTTTCACCACTCCAGGGGGTCATTTGACACAACACGAAATAAATTTATTTTTAAAGTATTTTATTCATAGATAATTTTTTTATGTGCCGTACATTTTCGTTGGTTCAAAGGGGAAAAATCTGAAAAAGAAAAAAATCCATATAACAAAATGTTTGCTTTATATTTTGATAATAAAATATAAATATACATTAATATTAAGAAGCTCGAGGTGGTTAATTATCACCTTGGAAAGTCGGAGTCAGGTGGAATGGACTCCGTTAAATTGATGAACTAATAAAGAAGCTATGAACGAAAAGATGTGAATTATATGCAATCAGCCCATGAATACAGGTAAAGTCACAAGCAAATGCTAGTAATATATACATATTCAAAATGTACAAGTAAATCGCTTTCAAATGATACCAAACACGGCATATTTATCTTAACTTAATTTTTTTACTCTGTATGTTTTGTCCGCTAGAGGGCGCCACATTAGATTTTGTGAAACCCCATATAGCCTTTAGCTAGCTGGTCGCTGGTTATCCAGTGAACAATTCAGACGCTTCTAATGATATGTCATTTGTCGAATTCTGATAAGTAGTTTAGAAGTTACGAGGGAATAGATGAACATACATACATGACCTGTCAAAATCATAACCCTCCTTTTGCTTTGCCGAAGTCGGGTAAAAATATGTTAATGCCGTACTGTATCAGATGGCCATAAAGCACCCTTAAAATTGTAGCTTTCGTCGCTTTCATCAGCCTAAAAGATGTGGTGTGGTCTGCACAAAAATGTACGGCATCGTTTTTTCCTAATTTATCTATGTTAATACTATTTAAAACAACGAATAAAGTGTAGAAAACTATTATATTTCATTAATCTACGATGTTTAAACTTTTACAAAATTTCAGTTTTTGCAATTCTCTATAACTTTTTTTAGAACGGTTTCTTTTGAACGGCAATACTATACAACAATTGAATTTTACAATATGATGTTAAAAAAAAAGTTCCCGTACAGGGTCAAATGACCTTACAGCTCTTTATATCAAGAATTCGATGAAATTAAGATGATTATTGGTATACATTTAAAAGAACAATTATTTTTTGACGGCATTGCTTTTAATAGTACTTTTGAGTGCTAGATAATGTTTTGGAACCGAAGCCGTACTTAGTCAAATGACCCCCTGGAGTGGGGAAAGAGAGGGGATTGCAACTCTCGATTTTTTCCCCTTGTCCCCATGATTTTTGTACGGCGTTGCGGAATAATGGATTAAAAGCAGTATTGAAATAGTATGACACAGATGCCGTACATGGTCAAATGACCAAATTTACCCCCGGTAACTCTCGGAAATTAAATAAAAATTCCGACTTTGTGGAACACCATTTTTGTACGGCACTGAGCGGTTTCTTATTATTTTTAATGGATCTATCGATGGTTAAGAATGCAGTACAAAAATATATGACCAAAATTTACCGAGTCTACCTGTACTTTTGAATTCTCATCTGCACTCAGTTGGACAGCTTACAAGTGACGGCATAGTGATGAATCTTATTATTTTATGCTCTTCTATCGTTCTACATATGTCCCCTGGTGGTTCAATTGACCCATATTTTTTTCCTATGCCGGCTTGTAGTCTATTATATAAGTAAGAGAATTGATTTGTAGCATTGACGTGTAAAACGGAATACAAATCTACTTTAACCTTAATTCTGTACATGTTCTCAAGCAATAAAAGAAAGCAAATAAAACAAGTGATATTTAGACCGTTTAGGCAGTACCTCTAACAAAGACAGAAAACCTATTTGAAATTTCCATATAAATTTAATTTCCTCCATGTTCATTACACAACTAAACTTTTCACTCCAGCCTCATTGCATCACGTAATTAAATCATCACATTAACTCACGTCTTGTGATGTCGGAACTCAAACTAAAACTCCGAAGATAGGCTTAAACGTATTCAGTTAAATTACTCGTATAATGTAGAACGAAGACGGTCCGTTTCTGGCCCACTGAGCTGATAACGTTGTGCGATGGAACACTTGCCTGTATTGGAACTTAAGTGATTACCCTGCCATGTGTGAAATGCCGAATTAGAGGGAATAATTAAAGGTGGACGCTTTAAAGTCGCCGCGTTGTGAATTAACACATTGAAGTTATTGCTATTGTATTCCGTTCCATTGAGTGCGAATCGTTTGTTGGGTTTTGGTAAAGGTAACGTTTATGTGAACATACTTGTGTTATATAAGGTAAATTGTATACACAAATATGAAAAAGATAGGAAAATGTTTTCACAAATGCTATATTGTATTCTTTTCTCAATAATCTCATGACTTGGATGGACATGTTGAGATTTAACGTCTAAAAAAGGTTATTTACAAAATTATTTTAAGTGTGTAGTATATTTTTGCAACTTCTGTGCCATGTCGGCTGTTTAAATAAACTGTATTTTGATTTGGTTCAATTTTCTTTCAATTTGGCTCGGATTTTTGTAAATAACAAACATTTTCATTTTCATGTTATGGAATATCTTTGAAATAATTGAATCATATTATTTATTAAAAGTATGAAGTATTTATATATTTTTGTACGATCATATCTAGATATGTATTTTCGTATTGAAATAAAAATTCGAAAACATATTTTGGAATCGATTCAAATCCATCTGAATATACAATGAATGCGCAACTACCGAGTGAATGTGGTAGCCATTTTTATTTTCAAAGTAAAACTAAAAATAGTACTAAAAGACCCTGTACAACGGTATTTTACCTTTTCACCTTTTTACGGACTATTTTCCGATCACGGCTGCCGCAGTAAAGCAATATTGAGAGGAAGTATTTAAATGATACGGACGGTATAAATGTGAGTGAAAATAACTATTATTGGATTATTAAAAACTTTTAGAGTACTGAATTAATGAATAAAAGGAATCAATACACAATCAAAAATAAATAAACAGTAGTTGTCTTCTATTGAAACGAAAACGAATCTATAAAAATACCAAAGCACTCTAAGACGAAAGAAACTCTCCTTTTAAGACGAAAGAATAATATACGAATAAAATATAGGATAAGCCATTGAAAATATTTAGTCATTTTATCAATGCCAACTTAAGTAGGTAACAGCCTGAAATTTAATTACCGTCCAGTTAGTTCAATATAATAATATCTTCGTTAACAATTAGGAAATACAAAGATATCAGATTACTCCAATAAAATGTAGTTCAGAATATTCAAGAGATACTGAGGTGTAAGACCGTAAAATTGGGACTTTACCCTGAAATTTAATATTTGTAGCAAAATGTAGTGTAATATTGTGTAAATTCATTTGATAAACCCAATTTTAAGTAATATTGTATTATTTTAAAATTGAAGTTATAAAACTGTAAGTGTTATGTACGCATGACTTTACAGCCCTGAAAATGATTCTACTTTTTATAATTTTCAAATAGAGACACCGAGATTATACTTAATTTATTAACCTTTTTTATTTTTCAAACTGAGTGAAATATTTTCACCGTTTCGCGCAGTAGTATCTATGTTAATATTTATTTTATAAACCTTTATGTTTTGCTTATTATTACAGTGAATTGAAACTAGAAAAGCATAGTTGTAGTAATAAAATCTATTAGAGTGTGTACCAAATATCAAATAAGTTAGTAAAAAATACGAGTGGCACTCGAGGACTGCCGCGGTAAAGCTATTGCATAGGTCGGTATCGGTCGCCGCGCTCAAAGTCTAAAAGCTATGCAATAGCTTAAAAATGTGCTTAACAATATTTAGTACCTATACAAATAAAAATGTTAATATAACATTTTTAATTTAAAATTGAAAGCGATTTAAGGATTATCAACAGCACATCCGCGTAGCTTGATTTAAACCGTCAAAAAATGCATAATTTTTAAAATAGAAGTTCAATATTCATGTCAATTTAATCCATATCGTTTTATATTAATTGGACGTGAGCTTTTCAATATTTGCGATGCAGTAAAATTATTAGTGTTTTATTTCTTAGTATTTGAAACTTAATAAAATGTGAGTCAGTGAGTAAATAATACTCACGATCCATTAAACAGTATCATTTAACAGTTTTATAGTATTTTAGTTCCTAGTGTAAATATATATATATATATATTAAAATATTAAAATGTTAATCAAATGATCAATATTGATAGTGACTCGTTTTCTCATACGTAGATACTTCAGATTCCCTCTATGCATCCTGATATCGTTGTTTAAAATGAAGAGTTGTCCATTGTATGTTTCATTGTGAAGCATACCTACATTTATACACAGAGGAAAGTAGATAGAACGAGAATGTTCTGGAGTACCGAACGTTACTAGTATAGATCAAAAGAAGTATAAATAAATTTATCGTTATAATCATAGAAAATGTTGTAGCATTTTAATTCTTTCCAACATAACGGGCAGAATTTTTCTGAGAAAATTTACTGATTTGATTGGGATTAACTGATTAACATTATTTAGTCTTGAATCATCGACCGGTTCGGTACAGATCTTTCTCAAGTTGAATAATTGTCGCTGCGCACTTTAACCCATTGAGCCCCGAACGGCCCGATCGGTCCACGACACAATAGATTTTCTATTGTGTCTGTGATTCCGGGGCCTGAGTTATTAATAGATATTTTATAAATAAAAATAGATTCATGTAAATAGATTTAAAAAAATTCTCCAAAATAATCCACTTCAAAAGAATGCTAGATCTATCACACTCGTACTGAAAAAGCTAAAAACGGGAAAATACTAGATTTGACCCTCGACGTCCAGCGCACTCCATAAAGCACATTTGATCTTGAGCACGAATTGATAGAGTTGTATCGAATGATATTCGATCACAATCCTTGCGAGTCGATGGCCACTCCATTCGGCTATGAAATATGGACGCTTGTCCTGATTTACAACCGTTCTGCTTGAAAAATGACGCCTCCGTTGTACGAATACCGACCTAGGCCTTGCTTCAAAAGAATCCGTTTTTATTCAAATCGAATTGGAATGTATCGTTTCTTTTTATTACGATGTGTTTTGTACAATATAGTTTATGGATGGTTCTGGAGCTTCCATATTATATTGAGTGCATTTCGCAGGAACTTTTTAGTTGTATGCGGAAGTTGTTTGAATTTTATTACCTGGGTTAAATCGTTTTCGTCCGCGTAAAGAACATTGTGTCGCTAATCAGTTTTATTGTTCTGTAGATAATTGGTTAATGGTAGTTGTAGTATTGTACTGTTGGCGTTTTTTCTTTATTACAGTGTTATTGCAGCCAATACCTGACCTGAAAATTTGATTTAACTTTATATCGTAGTTTTTGAGTTAAGCCTTATGCCTATAAATCACTTCTTAGCATAAACAAGCCCTTTATCAATTAATTAATTAACTTTATTCAACTATACGTCTGCACACCATCAAAATTGATTGATCCATCCCTACCTGATTACTTTCATATCTTTCCCATCTATTACACTAACAAAATATATTCTATAGAAGAATATAGGAAAGCTCGTATTAATATGGATAACAATATACGAAACTTGTATAATCCGAAACTCAGAGTGGGGGCAAAATTTTTACTTTGTAAACATAGTGGTCTATCTGTCCCAGTCATAATTCATAACGGCACGCCTCTCGGTCTCCATAAATTACTAGGAGGGTTACTTCGATAGAATATCGACGGGGTACGTGACCACAATACGAATCGAGCCTGATAGAAGTTGATCAAATTGTTACGTGGATACGCGTATGTCACGTTATTGTGTTGGGTATTATAATTGTTGTGCTTTTTGATTCCTCTTTCTGCTGTATAAATGGAGTTTGTTGCTATATTTTTCTTATAGCATGTATTATAATTGATGATAATAAGCGTGAGATAGGTAGACACGGAAGTTTTTTATCATCTCATGATATAACATGATTTAAAATAATTCGTTGTTTTATTCTAGAATTGCTTAAATATTGGAATAAGTCAGTGCATGCGCACGTTCAAAAATCTTACCTTGTTACGCTGCATTTAGACCAAACAAACATAAGGCTAGAGCTAGAGCAAGAGCATTCTTTCGTGATATCCTAATGTAAACGAAAACTCGTATTCAGTGTTGTTCAGTTAATACTGAACAACACTGAATCTTCTAATGAACATTGCATATCTTTTCGAACGCACTATGAACAACGAAAGAATCGCGCCTGTTTACATTAAAATAATTTGACATAGAGCTAGAACACCCAGCACATTTGCTCGTTTGATCTAAATGCGCCGTTAAATTATTAAAAGAAGATTCTCGTTCATTTTCTGTGGAATGATTCTATACAAAAACATAATTCCAAAAACATTTCACGTGTATTTTTGTAAATCTAATCGATGGCGAGTGCAGTTGTATATAAATTACGATCAATATCAAACGCATTCGCTAGCCGTGACTACATGAGGGTTAAATAATCAGAGTTAACGAGTGGCACGGTCTAGCTTACGTCCAATTAAGGGTCTGTGCTGATCTGCGGCGAGGTAATGACTCCCGCGTACCTGTACTGATAATCGAGCTATTGCATTGTACAACACTACTGGAGCGCTAGTATTATGCGTGGTTCTTGTATCGGATTCTTTTTTTTTATATTGAGTGTGAGAGGCGGTTTGATTTGCTTGACTATTTGAACTACCATATATATTATATTATATCATTCAGGCAATATATTTAAACCTTTTCATTTTAAAGTTCTAGTGAACACAGTGTAAAAATAAACTCAGAGTGCCAATCTGAAAGTAATGTCATTGAAATAAGTATTCAATAATTAATAACATTAAAACAAAATTTCTACAATAAATCTTATTTATAGCATTACAAAATATAAGATACCAAGTACCTAGGCTTTTAGTATCAGCTTTGCCGTTCGATATAAAAGCATAATTGTCATAGTAAACATGCGTATATCGGCTCTTCTATTTGACACATATGTTTTAATTTCACGCTCCATTTGTAGAATTATAAATGAAATAATGAAATACAGTATTTTTATCCAGAGGACCAAAAAGAAGAAGAAGACTTTTTGGCGGATGTCGGCGGCGGATTTTATTTATATACAATCCAATATCTATAGATACATTTTGTTAAAATAAAAATCCAAAGGGATGCAACGTTTTCACAGCTTCATAACTGTCAGTACTTATTTGGATATCTTTGAATTGAAATATAGCTTAAAGATAGGCTACTTTTTTCTTATTATGTATAGAAAAATAACATAACGAGCTACTTCTCAAGACATACTTATTGAGACATACTTCATACTTCTTTTTATAAAATTTTATTGAAAACAAAAGGTTTTTAGGTCACGTTTTATTACACGTTTTACCGAGAAAGGTTAGATTTTTCCCTATAAATAAATCAAGTATACATTTTCCATATGAATGCACAATTATAAGAGTAGGGACTTATTTTATGATAGTATTTTATTGAAAACGTATTCAGTGCTTTGAATTGTTACTTATATAAACCGACATGTAAAATATTGAAATATGTATAATATTTTATATGCAAAACTTTATAACATCCCTTAAAAATCGGTTAAAGCTTTTTATGCAGCATGGATTGAATTAACCTTTGTATTATACGAGCGAAAGAAAACGACTCGATTCATGGAAAATGATGGACTATAAAACTTTAATCAAAATATAGGTGTGACCGGCATTTAAGGAAAGTATATATTTTCTTGTAACCATAATATCATATGTTCAGAATATCGAACGAGGAAGCTCATTCGTCAAACTCCAAAATGTTATTACGTCGAAATTTTGAAATAAAACACAAGCGAATATTGTATGAGTTGATATCCAGCGAGATGAGATCTCGGAAACTAAATTTCCTGTGCTCTGGATGCAATTTTATTGTTCCTTTGATTTTGTTATTTCTCGTTTCGCTATTTCGATGTCTTTGAGTTTTCGAACCTTTTGAAGACGTTCGCGATTTAAGCCTATTTCAAAATTTTGATAGCCTAGATCTCATTTGTTTGGTAAGGAAAGGAAGAAATTGCTTCGATTGGAAACCTTTTAAAGTAAACTAACGTAATTGTGAAAGCAATTTTGAATATCTTTGAATTTTGAAGACTTGTTAAGTCTTTTCTCAATGTACATCACTTAGTCCAGGATCCTTCGCCCATTTTTGCAAGTGATTACTATCAAGCTAATTTTCCGTGAGTAGCTTTATTTTGATGAGACGCCCAATAATTTCATGTACGAAACTCTCGATTGTGGTAGCTTACAGAGGTAACAAGGATAAAATTTTTTGATTTGATGGTTCTCAAATATTTATTACGCAATTTGTAGGACAATATGTCTGTTGAATTATATAAGTATTAAATAAGTGAAAACAAAAAAATCTGCTGGTTAGTAATCATTTATGATGATCTCGTTATCGATACACATTGGAAAGATCAAACCATAGATTTTGTAGGACAAATATTTTTTCGAATAATTTAGATAATTATCTTGAGATTGAACAAAAAAAAACATTCAGTTAGTAATAAATATTTGAGAACTATCAAATCAAAATACTTTATCCTTGTTACCTCTGTTAGCTACCACCATTGAAAGTTTCGTACATGAAATTATTGGGCGTCTCATCAAAATAAAGCTACTCACGGAAAATTAGCTTGATAGTATTCAAGTGCAAAAATGGGCGATGGATCCTGAACTAACTTTTATACAAGTATGATCTATTGCGATTCAATTGGAATGTTAACAGCAGATATTTTTTAGAATAATTATATTGGCTGTTTTTATAGCTTTATTAAGTAATATCTGTATAGTTTTGCTATTCTTAAACTCAGTAGAAATAACCGAGGTTATCGAAACATGTAACATTTTATAAATAACCTTTTTTTTTCAATTGTCGCCTAGCTGATTTTGAGTCGGATACTAATAATCTATTAATAATTCTTAGATACATTAATATATCTAAGAATTATTAATAAACAGATAATTTTCTATCTACAAAAAGGATTCCTTATGTTAATATAATCCAATTTTGTACCTATTGATCTACAAACTTCTACCAGTTACAATATGAAGGAACGTCCAGGCCGAGCCCAGAAATGTTTTTTCAATACAGAACTCACATAAATACGGCTACATTAGAAAGGTTTTTATAAAGAAAATATATGGAGTAATTGAGTTGGGCGTGTTTCAATGGACACAGCTGTGCGTCCAACGTTTATATTATGTTCTCGAAAGTTCTGCTCTCTTGGAAACTTTTCGTCACAATAGTATGATGTATATTATTTTAAGGGACTTTATGCCATATAATAATTATAATATAGAGTCGATTTTCGTACGATAGTCTTTTTGAATGAAATTCTGGGAAAATGTGCGCAAAATGTTATTTTAAATAGCGCTCTACCATTACTCTACCTATTTATCTTTTTCGTTCTTGCTGATTAATTAAGGCAGTATCCAAATTAAAAAAGAAAAACATTATAAAAAAGCATATTGCCATATGTAAAATAAATAGTAATCAGTATTGCTATGTAATAAAATATATTTTTTAACTAAAAGTAAATAATATCACAGCAAAAACAACACAAAATCAAAAACATTCAACTTTAACATCACCTAACATCGTAAATCCCGTTACCCACAAACAAACAACAGCTTACACAGAATTTATTGTGTTTTATTCAAATTTGCATACAGATGCGAAATCAATAGGAATCCAAACAATGACGCATAATCATATTTCTAGGTACACTTAGTAAATCACACACAGTATTTGTCCCGCGGATTTGTCTGTTGCAATGGTTTGATCGATAGCAGTTGCGATCGTTGTTTAGGCACGAACGGATTTACTGGTTTGTATTTTATTGTGAAATTAATTTAATGTTGTGATGACTGTGATTCATGATTGTATGGTTGATAGATGATACAATTGTTCTTTTTAACCGACTTCGTGTTGTATGTAGTGAAGTGATCAAGGAATATGGAAATTGACGTATATTTATAGGTATATTATATTTATAGGTTTTTTTACTTGTTATTATTACAATTTGATCTGCGATGCGTAGAGGTAAAAAGTCCCACAATGTGGACCAAATAAAGAATATAATGTTAAGTTAGAAACAATAGCGTTTGCATAATAAATATACCCACATGTACAATTATACAGAGTGATGCAGACAAAAATCTAAAACTTGTACATTTTATAGAGCCACGAAAATTATTGATCTAAAATGGTCTGAATAAAGAAAAATGCCAAATACAACTAACGAATACTTTTTATTAGTAAGTCGAAATAAAACTAGGCAATATTTAAAAAAATATTTATGAATAATGCTTTGAAAGCACACGGTTGACCCGTTTTGTATTCAAGTTACTAAAGGTAGTACTAATACGCCTCTTTGATAAAAAATCCTTCAAATAGTAGGTAACTAATTGGAATATTTCTGTGGAAAGGCCTTACATTTTTTTATATGCTATTTTTTTATTACACGCTTTTACGAATGCCACAGATTATTTAATACACGTGCTACGTGGTATGAAAATTAAATTAAATAAAAAAAAACGAAATGCCATAAAACCAAAAATATAAGTTCAAAAAAAAACGATTTCAACCTGATGATAAATTTAAGGTAATTTTTTTCATAAATTCATCAATTAAATAACTATTGGAACAAGAGAAGTGTCTGCGTTTTATTTATGTAAATTAATCGTCAAAGATGCAGTTCCATTAATATGCAACAATAGAAAATATAACATATTATAATGTTCATTAAACCTACAACGCATATCGAAATGTATATGATTGAAGCTCAAAAAGCTTCAATTCCATAAAAACGCACAAAAAAGTCACTACAATATATGATTAATAGTTAAATCCTCCACGTCGAGTATCGTACCGTTATTCCATAATCTTTATGGTGATGACAGCAGTCAGGTATACCAGCAGTGAGCAGCATAACGAGGGCTTGTCTTGCCAAACGACTTTTGGTTGGATTCCAGTACGGTTGCTAGATTTCCTCTGTTAAAAGATAACTGGATTCTGAATATGCTAGCTTTTTAGTATTTTAAATTCTTGTGATATTCGAACTTTTGGCGTTGGATTTAGGATAGAAAGCTTCATTTTATTTGACGGTTCGAGTGAAAGTGAGCGTATTTAAGGATATTTCATATTAAGTTAATTTTTATACATTTTTTTATATTTTAAGAGCCTAATCTTATGTTAGTATACCTTAAAATATATACTTTCTTATAAAATATTAAAGTAATGGAAAATCAATATTCAGAACGTGATTACGCAAATATAACGAAGTAGGTACACATAATATTCGAAGGTCAGAACACTTAAAGTTATTTACTTATTTCAAGTCTACAAGAGCTTTTTATTACATTTTGGATACAATAAACTTTATTATATCCGTTATTAAGTAGTGTCAATGTAAAATATCCAAAATGATTTACAGTTTTCATTATTATATTATGCTTATTGATAAACTTGCGCCTTTTTTGCTCTGAAAAACAAAATGTATTTTGTGACTGTATTATCTTTATTTCTCAAGGTTTAAAGTTCTTTTAAATGTTTTATTATAACTAATTAGCTTCTCCCATTTATTATGTTATAACTATTACTTCACGACAATAGTAAGTAATAATGGTGCAAAATATAATAATGTTCGTGTTTACCCAATCAGACATAAGTTTGTGAAATTGCAACGTGGATGACCAAAACCGCAAGCAAACTGCGAACACAGATCACTTGAAGCCTGTAGTCCGAACTAGTCAAAGGATAACTTCTAGGATTGTGCGGTTAGCAGTAGAGTTGTAAACTTTGACTAATTAATCACTGGCAAAATCACGAATATTTTACATTTCAATTGAATATTTGGACGGCAGAACTATTGACATCGTAGGTACCTATATATAGGTAGGTAGTTTAAAAACTCAACATTTTTTGTTAAGTAATCTCATCATAGAGAACGGTAACTAGTTCTGGAACTCGAAGAGGTTGTCTATACGTAGAAATTATCTAGACAATTAATGTACAAAAATATGCGCTCTACCTAACATAGGTAAGAAAGTCTCTTAAAAACGTGTATCTTTAATTAGTCGAAGATAAAGGAAGTACACAAACAGCCCTTAACAAAAATACTGTTTAAATTGATCAACCTATTTTTTATCAGAAGTAACAATACAACACATAACATAGAACACATAACACAAAGCTACAAACAAATGACAAACAAGACAGCCAACACTAATCATCAATGCGTATGATCTCACTGACCCACAAACAAAAGGCAATTACGCCGGTATAATAATAAAGGAAATATCAACCCGTCAGTTTGTCGCTAATCTCTGTCTGCAAAATGATGGATGGTGCGAACGACTGTTAAATAACCATTTTAGCTTATGTAAATAAGTGTCGCCAACAGATGGCGCTGATTACGAATTCGTTTCTATTAGTATTATGCTGAATGCATAGTTATTCGGATTGACTCGTAACGATATTTTTTTAATGATGATTAAATTCAGTCATGTGTGTCAAATACTGTTAGTTAATATCTATAAGTAGGTACTATCCTTACTTATATCATAAAGAGATTCTAACGTTCATTGTTCGAAGGGTTGTCTTCGGAAGTATCGACTGATCATGACAATTCTTTCACTTACAGAAATCTACACTATTCAGATATGACTATTTTGCCAGTGTCAACCCGAGAGAATCTGAGACTAATATATTATTACAAAATTATGATATTGTTCTGTTTTCATTCATACGCAATTTTGTCGATTTCGTTTATTTGATTGTATCTCAAATATACCTTCCTATTTCTATGTTTTTAAAATACCTTTAATTGGCATACACTAGTCCACATATTCGATTTCACCAATACGCTCCTCAATCAAAATATTGTTTTATACGTATAAGATAAATGCATCCAGCTTTCCGTGCAATTTATTCCTCGTGTTCTGCATCCTTTTTTAAAAATACATTTAGGTTTAAAGACTTTATTACTCATAAGAACAATTTGTTCACTTAAAATGAGTTACATGCTATCTTAAATTAAATTAACTTAGTTCTCTAGATTTAGTTATCATGCAATAATTATACAAAATAAGCATAAATTCTACTGTACTATTCTAAATTACAGTAAATGTGATTTTTAAGTAATTTTTTAAATACATTCAGACTTTTACAATTTTTTAACTTGTTTGGCAATTTATTAAATATTTGTGCTCCTTCAAAGAGTATGGTTTTTTTCCCGTAGTTAGTTCGAGTCGAGATAGGTTGAAAATTATTTTGGCTTCTCAGGTTATACTTTGTTGATTTTTTATGTAGCTGTAAGTTTGATTTTGTTGCGTTTGTTGTTATTTTTTTTATAAGGATGCATGTGGAATATGCGTAGATTTGTGAGAGTTTAAGTAATTTTGTTGATGAATAGAGTGTTTTTGTGGGAGTTAGGTACGGGTAATTAAAAAGCGTTTTTATAATTTTGTTCTGAGATCTTTGTAGTGTATCTAAATTTGTTTTGGAAGCTGATCCCCATATCTCAATTAAGTAGTCTAGATGTGTCTTAACTAAGGAGTTATAAATCATTAAACGTTCTTTTTTCGGGATACAATGTGTTACTCGATGGAGTGATTTTAGTAATGATGTAAGTTTATTTTTGATATGATTTATATGTACTGTCCATGTGAGTTTATCGTCTAGCCAGAGTCCAAGGTATTTTTCACAGTTCGAATGCTGTATGATTTCGTTATCTATGGTAATAATTGGGGTAGAATTTGGAAGAGGTTTATTTTTTGCTGCAAATATCATGAATGAAGTTTTTTTAATATTGATTGTGAGTAAATTGAATTTAAGCCATGTAGAAAGTAAGTCTAAATCTTTTTGAGCTAATGATATAATGTTATGTAAGGATTTATCAAAGTAAAAAAGACACGTGTCGTCTGCATATATAATGACAAGTATCCTCTAAGTCCAATTTTATCGATGTCGTTTATGTAAATCAAAAAGAGCAAAGGACTTAAAATTGACCCTTGAGGACAGCCATATGATAAGTTTTGAACTGAGCTAGTGTACTTATCAATTTTGACAACTTGTCTTCTATTTTCTAAGAATGATGTAAACATTTTGTGGGCGTTACCGGTCACACCTAGGCTTTTTAACTTTCGAAGAAGCTTTTCGTGGCTGACGGTGTCAAAAGCTTTTTTTAGGTCGATGAAAATACCTAATCCGAAATTCTTTTGGTCTATTTGAGTTTTAATTTTCGTTATTAAATCTACGGTAGCTGTAAGAGTACTTGATTTTGTACGGAAACCATATTGTTGATCAATTAATATTCTGTTGTCGATTAAGTATTCATTGAGACGATTGTGCAATATTCTTTCAAATATTTTTGAAATAACGGGCAGTACTGACACCGGCCTATAGTTACTTGGGTCAGTTCTACTCCCAGATTTGAAAATTGGACTGACCCTAGCCACTTTTAGAGAGTCCGGAAACACCCCAAAGGTTAAACATTTATTGATGCAATGCGTTAAGCGATCAGCAATACAGCTTTTTAAGCATTTGATGGCTTTAGTGCTTATGCCGTCTAGACCAGTACTAGTATTATAATTTAAGTTATCGATTATTTTTATTACTTCAAGTGTTGTGCAAGGTTTTAGTTCGTTTAGTTTGTTCTCGTATGAAAGTTGTGTATAATAAAGTGTAGTGTCAGTGTTCGTGTGGTACATGCTAGGTATTTTGTTTGCTAATTCTGTGCCTATTGCGGAAAAATAAGAATTAAATAACTCACATATAGAATCGCCATCCGTAATTAAATTGGAACCCGATAACAGCTTTGGAGGAGCACTTGTTTCTTTTATTTTATTTAAAGCTAAATTATTTATTAATTCCCACATTTTCTTCGGTTGGTTGGAGGTCTTTTGGAATAAATTAATATAGTAGGTCTCTTTTTTCATCTTTATAAGTTCTTTAGTATTTTCACGTTGCTTGATAAATTTTTCTTGTAGGTTATAGTCATTTGGTTGAGATTTTGTTTGTTGCCATAAGTGATTTCGTAAATTTATTGATTCAATTATTTCACGGTTTATCCAATCTTTTTGTGGTAAATTCATAAATTTTGTTTTGTCTTTTTTGTTACTATTTATTTGTTCTATTATAAAATTCTCGAGGTAGCAATAGTCAATAGTCATTGTCTTCATTACAATAGGTCGCTGATGACGCACTCTTGAATAAGTTTTCATAGTCTAGGGCCTTATATTGTATCTTCTTGGGTTTGGGTGGCGTTAGGGATCCTATTTCCAGGTAGATTTGTTTATGATCTGATAAGCTTGATTCTATTAAGGATATGTTAAATACGTGATTGTTTATATTTGTACATATATGGTCCAGAATGGTTTTAGAAGTGCTGGTTTCTCGAGTACAGTATTGTTTGTTAATTTTATTTATAATCTCGTATCCATTTTCATTAATTTCATGTAGATATTTTGTGGAGTTTGTGTCTGTGGTAAGCAAGTCTATATTAAAATCCCCGAGTACTATTGATCTTTTTCTGCTCTCGAGTTGTGGAGAATATACCTCCAAAAAATCTTTTATATTTGTGTCTCCAGGTTTGTAAATGGCTCCGATGTTTAGCGATAGTTTTTGTATATATATCCATAGGTAGTGGTTCCCGTCTTTGTATAATTCTTCTGTTATTTCGTATTGTATACTGTTATGAATATATATTGAAACACCCCCTCCTCTACAATTTGGTCTATAGTTATAAATATGCATGTAGTTTGGTAGTTCATACAGTTTAGCATCGGTTTCCGACGTAATCCAGGTCTCGGTGAAAATAAGTAAATGTGTGGTCATTGCTATTGATTTTATTATGCATTTTATTTCATCCAATTTTCCAGCTTTTCGAATACTGCGTAAATTTGCATAAAACAATCTCAATGAGGAGGTGTGTAGTGGAATATCTTCGTATTTTTTTATTAATAGATGATTAATTCTGCTGGTGTAGTTTTCGTTTGGTAGTGAATTTCTATTTAGTTTTTTTGGTTAACGACAATTGTAGGTTTACCTTTAATATATTTTATAGTGAGGTGAGTTTCGCCATTTTCTGTGCGACGGTTTAATTCAACTTTTAGTGATTGTAAGAAACGTTTTTGTGCAGGAGTTTGATCCGAGTAGATACGTATACCAGCGGGAACGTGATCTTTGTTCCGAAGAAGGATTTTCGGCGTATTTGTATCATTAAAACATACTTTGATAGGTCTACTTTTATTTGGGATATATTTTCCCACTCTAAAACAATTTATCGGTTTCGGGCAGTCCTTGAATAACGATGTTATGAGCTTTAGAGTTTCTTCATTATCATATATACGTCGTGAGTCAGGATTTCTGTCAATCTTTTCCGTTATTCCAGTAATTATCAGGTTTTTTTCGCGATTATATCTGCCTTTAAGTTCAAGAATTACGGATTCTTCTTGAATTACGGGCTGTGTAGAAGTTTCGGTGATTTTTTTAGTTTTTAATTGAGTTATTTCCCTTTCAAGACAGTTAATTTTTTCTTGGTTAGACGCATTGTTAGATTCGATAGTTTTAATTTTCGATGTAATTAATTCGAACTGTTTTGTAAGATTTTCAGTAGAAGATTTGACAGTTACAATTTCGTTTTTAATTGCCGATATTTCATCACGTACAAATTTAAAATTTTCAATTTGTGTTTTACCAAAATCATCTAAGAATTTCATCATATCCGAGCGCAGGCTCGCGAAATCCTTTTTGTAATCGATTTCATCTGACCGCTCCTTTCGTTTTCTAAAGCAAACATTTGTATGATATTCACTTTTTTCGATGAAGGTAGATAGATTAGGTTCCGATCCACTAGTCGTTTCGCTCCCACATATTGAGATGTTACGAGGCGGCGTTCTCTGCAGACTCATGATGTAGCGTACGTCACAGCGCAAACTCTCCGCACGGGTGTAAAAAGGTAAAAAATAGCAACTGCTCTTGTTCCGCGGAAGGTGCGCGGGGTGCGCGTACGCGGTCAGCAGCACTGGTACAGTAGAAGCACAGGGTCTCAAGTAATTTAAGTGTTTATATAATTTGTATTGAAGGATGTTCTAATAAGGATCACTTTAGGTTGTCACTGTTTTTAAAAATTATGAATATTTTTATGCAAATTTGCTAACACGTCTGCTTTCAACCGGCACTAGAGAACATTTCATACGACTGGCCGTATCAACAATTTAATCCATAAATTCTTCTATACGAGAATCCCTAACGATCAATATGCTGAAGCGGCCTGTCAAAGACACCCGAATGTTGTTCAAAACAAACAAGGATTTCCAAATATTACCTATATTCCTTGCGAATTTTAATTGCCGTTGCCATGGAAAACAACCAATATTTGCGCCACAAGGGTGTTTGATTTCTCTTTCTTGGAAAGAAATGAAAATTACGTGAAATGAATTCGGTAATTAATTTTCTGGAAAGTTTTTCATAAGCTTTTCATAAATAATGAAGTATGGTTGGGTATGTAATGAATGATATCGATTTTAAAGGTATAAATAAAGTTGTGCTATTTTAATTACTCCACGTCATGAAATATGACTGAGAAAACCGCTTATTACAATCTTAATACATTTTAACGATTTTGGATTAGTTGATTATGTCCGCTTGGATTGAGATATTAATAACTACTTTAAATATATTTTAAAACATTCATTGACCCGGGTGGAGCCCGGTCAAGTTGCTAGTTAATAATATTAATGGTATAATCTGTTATTCACAGATAAAGAAGTAAAACTGGTCCAGACTTGGGTCTGCGCAAAGATAAGAGTTTCTTAGCTCAGATAAACCTTCCAGATTATTACGTAAATCTTACATTTACTATATTTTGTGTCTCAACATAAATGATGTTACGAATAGATATTTAGGGTTAATTAAATGTACGGAGGCTTAATTTTTGTATTTTAATTTGCCGATACTAAATATATTTTAATTTAAAAATTAGCTGTGTATTTTATACAAGCAAGTTTACACATCATTTACACATTTTTTAACTTTTATATTTACCTAGTAGGGTAGACTGGGTACAGTAGTGACAATTTTAGTTTGTCCGCCTATATTTTTTAAATTATGCTAATAATCTGAACAAAAACTGTGTTATAATGTAGTTTATTCATTGGTTAACGACTTAATGTTAAAACTTTAGGCCTAAATCAAATAGTTAAATTATGAAAAATATTTATTTAAACAAAGGAAGATTGTCACAATCGACCACATCCCATGGGCGGTTGTGACAGTACTGGGGGTCAATAGTGACAGTATGAAAATTATGTGAAATGATTACACAACAGGATAGAAATGCTCTAAATGATCACGAAATACTTTTTCATGACTTTAATTATTACTTACATTACAAGAAATATTTTTTTTTTTTAATATGACTCATTTAACAAAAAATACTTTCCTTACAAAAGTGATAAAATCTGGTAACAGTTTAATCTTTCACAACTTTCATGGCACTATAGTATCTTTAGATATATTATCAGTCTCCATTAATACTGACTTTCTATGTATAATAGTCTTCATTAAAAATTAGTAAAATTTACAATACTTATCAAAGAAATGTCAATCACATTCTTAATCACAATAAAACTTATGTTTGTAGGAACTCTACTTTACTTTGAAACAAAACTCCAAACGTAATAAAAGTGCTCATATTTCAAATAAAAAATAAAAATATTCTCATGGTATCTTTCAAACAAAAAAAAAAAATATTCTCATAGTAAAGTAGTAGCTATGCGAAAGTCTATCAATATAAGTAATAATCTGCAGCACTGCGCAAAGAAGTCCTGCGTTTTACTTCATCATACGCATCTTCGTACTGCGACACAGTACACGGTACACTCTTTGAGTTTTTCTGATGCGATTTCTAGGCATCTAAAACAAAAACAACAGATTTTACTTATGTCACAACCGTACCCGGTTAAAGTGTCACAACCGTAACCAGAGACAGTTTTTATAAAAATACAATCACCACGCCAAGACAAAATAACCTACAATAAATGTAATTATTGTAGGTTATTTTGTCTATTAAACTGCTAATATGTGACTTATATCGATGAATAACACTTAATACCCTATCAGCATAGATATTACAGTAATTTGGAAATGAAAATGAACGAAAAAGCTTACTTTTTGGCGGCTATAATCAAAATGGGCTTCTGCTCACGTACTCACTGCGCGGAAAATGATGCAACCCTGTGAAACAGGTTGAGACGAGCAAGCCGCTCCTCTTTCCCCTTGCATGACCTCTGCTATTCCCTATATTTTCAAAAATATGACGACTGTCACTACCGGGACCTGGCACAACCGTACCCAGTCTACCCTAGCTATTCATTGGTTTGATATGAGAAAAAACAATCAAGAATACAGCTATTGCTAATTCAGAGGTTACCACAATCCTTTCTTCTATAATATTACTGTATATTTATGCCATCTTTCTTAACACGTTAGGTGCGAAACAGGGCTTGAAACACCCTGTCCGTGTCTCGACGTTATAGCGGTAGGATAAAACTTAAACTTCTCTGTCGTGCGGGAGGCATAACTTCCATCTGGTTCAGTGTAGGAAAGTGATAACTATATATCTGAGATGTGCTATTGATTCCTAGTTCAATGGTATACCGACCTTAATACCGGGTTTCTTAGACCTCGTGCCGCACTGAACAATAAAAATTCTAACACAGTGCAGAACGAGGTTGCGAACACCTCGTATCCCGCGCACCTCGTACCGCACCCTAAGCTAGCTTCACGCGGTTAGTGTTGTGCAACGCATTCGAGACTGAGCACGCGACGAAGTACGACTGCTGCCGATTATGTCGAAACGTTTCCGAAAAAAGTTTATCAAGGAGGAAGATGAAGAAAAACCGGGTGGTGAAACTCTAAAATCTGAAATCTGAAAAAATATTATTGCTTGGCCTGTTTTAATGAAAAACATCCATAAGTTTGATAAATAAATACAATTAAATAAAGTCGATATTTCTTTTCCCATCACTAAATTATATGAAAAACTATCTATCTATCGTTCAGTGCGGTATGGGGTACATCAGACCCCACATTTTATTTTACCCATAGAATCTAAACTAACTAATCTAACCACGGGCGACGGTAGATTTAGGTTAATAAACTCCTTGTTAATAATAATCACGACAAAAGCCGCACACTTTGTCTTATTTGGCGCCAAAAAAAGGATTTTGATCTCCTACGGGTGGTGGGGTTTAATATGCCTCGTGCCGCCACAATGTCTGGTATAGGACAAGGTTTAAAACGACCCGTAACGCAGTAATGGAAAGTACAGATATATCTGTGCCGCTGGGAACGTGTTAATAAATTCATAAGATGTAAAACAAATCACACCTTATAAGCCAGCTGAACACCCACAGTCTGTAAACTATTGAAGATAGAAACTACCACATACTGCTATAGTAACTTTGAATTAATTGATCTAGCTTTTTCGAAAGAAGAGCGGATTTTTGAGTCTCTTTATAATATCCGACTCTATTATTTTGAACATTGTTTTAGTATTTTCATTTTAACCAATCGTCAAAACACGTGGTTTATTACGTTCACAATTTTATTTTATTAATTTTACGTTCAAACATTCGTAATAATTTATGTCCAAAGTCATAAACATTTTTAGGACTTTAGTTAACGAACAAGGAAGTCCGTACGGAAAAAACTATAAAAACTTCAATCTACGTCCGCAATTGAACTAGTTATTGTTCTTTATTGGTTTAATTAAATACATGATCCAATTTCCCTCGTAATAAATAAACATGATTAGTTCTTTACTCGTGGCTTTCTTCGTTCTTATTTACTTTTAGTTGTTACCATCCTGATTTGCACCCTCTATGTAAAGTATTTAATGCATTGGTTTACACAAAAAAAGTAATTTTATTAGAAATTGTACTCGATTGAATTTATACTAAAATATTTGACTGTTTAGGCTTGATACAAATCAATATCATCATAACTCATAACATAAAAATTCTTTTAAAAGCTGTGACGCTTTGCACTCTAAATAACTCCATATAGTTATATTATTACTAACTCAAGACGCACAGACACAGATCGTTGAAATTAAACTGGCCAACAAATAGAACATTAAATATTCAGTAGCATCGACACTAGGACAATAAACAAAAGAGCAATAACAATGTGACCTTATTTATGGCTGACGGCTCCTCGCATCCTTCCGCGAGTTTTGTCTATCCCTCTGAATTATGTAAACAAGGATACTTGCTAAGTTAAATAGGTTTTGTTAACGTCTATGTGACCTTTGCGTGTTGTTGCCACGGCGACGCCTATGGTGGAATGTCTCGCTATTTAATGACGTAAGAAACTTTTGAAAGTTCGCTAATATTGAATTAATTGCAGTGTAATAAATGACGATTTCTAGAAACAATTTTTTGTTACAATAATACATACACGAGTAATATTGTAATCGTGTATGATTGCACTCTATCATACATAATATTCTTATACAAACAATATCCTTTCAAATATTTCAAAGCTCTCCTTTAAGCGTTCAAAACCACAACTAATACAAATGTGAAACTTAGGCACCCATGGTATGGTAAATATTAACATAGTTATGTATACAAGCAAATATTATTGATAGTTTTGCTGGTATGTTGGAAAATCTATGAGGTAATTTGTTATTGACGAGAATCTGGAACACCTAATAATACGTCTTTCATCTATAGGCTCTAATCCTTAGCTATGGTTGATTAGCAACGTTCCGATAACACAATACATTTCTATAAATAGGCCACAACGATACGGTAATGGTACGTTAATAATTAAATCAATAATTATGAACACGTGTTTCAATGTAAAAATAACCGGTTTCTTGGTACCTCGCTTTATGCTCTAAACGAAGTGAAACCGATTTAAAGCGCGTATTATCCACAAATCGATACAGGCTTCTTCTAGTAAGACGTGCACCTACATAGATCGCACACAAAAAAGAAACCGAGTCATTCAATTTTACACGCCTATATCGGACCTATAATATCAACAATAAGACCCGTATGAATTCAAAGCATACAGCGGTCGACAATCCCATTTAAAATTGATGCTAAACCATTGTAGATTTACTCTAAAACTATGTAACTATGTGGCTTTCAGAAGCCACAAGGAGTTGAAAATTAACCCTTGACTTCATTAGCGTCTTCCTTTTGTTAAGTTCTCGAAATTTCCGAAGCAATACGAAGTCCCCGATTGTTTAGCGATAAATCAACTTGATAGAAGCATTCCGAATTTTCCGTAACTTAATTTGCAATTTATAATTGCCATTTTGCTTCTGTTATGTGGCTACGGCAATTAATTGGACTTTTAAGTGTTAATTGTGAAGCGAAATTTAATTTGTATTATTTTTATTTTACAGATTGAATAATAATTTTATGGTATTATGAAAATTAATGATGTAGTAAATAAAATTATATTTTTATTTATTTCATTGTAACATGGTCATCACATATACACCGAAAATGAATATATGTTTTTTTTTTAAGTTTTAAAACGCCTGACAATTTTATATGAAATAGAAGAAATGGAAACTTCTCACACAATTATAAAGACTCAAATCTAGTAAATTTACAACCAAAATCAATTAAATAATGTGTAACAAATACACGTATGCGTTTAAATCAAACCATTAAAACATCCATAAATCTAGAAGCATCGCAATAACATAACAGAATACGAACATCAACATAAGCAGAGCGTTCGTCGCTACAAAGGCGATCTATAAAAGTAAGTCCCACTAAGCGAACTTCATATGGAAGAAGTTGGGGACACTTTATTAAATGTGCCGATTTCAACACCACTGGAGGGAATAACAAAAAAGTTTTGACTTATTACCCGCGTCGAGTTTGTAAACATGTTAGCGATGTTTTTTACCGGTTTTTTGGGGCATCTAATTTGGAACCATTCAACCTAGTTACTGTAACTGTTCCTAGTACAGTTTCCTAAGTAAATAGCCAAATTATTCCGAGATTGTCTTCCTAATGATATTATAACGGTGGGTTCGAGTTGCGTGGACGTGCAAGTTCTAATGTTTACTTCCAAATACGAGGAAATACGATTTACAATTTCAATTTAGATTCTTAAATAATAAATGTGTTTTATGAAATTTACGTAAGAATATAGATGTAGGAATTGTATTTATTAGTCATAAGATTGATTAAAAGCCAAAAAAATTTTTTTAAATCTGACATAGCTTAAAAGTACCAATAACTCAGTGTGAATTACGACTAGCTAGTTTACAATGATAATAAATCTGAGTCTTACCTAAATGAAAATCGTATTCCATCTATCCACAATTCCAGCATTATGTAAATTCAGTAATAACGAAGTCTCATAAAATGAAGATTTTGATAAAAGCTAAGTAAAAATTGAACGAAAACGTAATCAATTTACCTGAAAATTAAAATAAAGGTTTTAAGCTCAGCCTTAATAGTTAAATCTTAAAAAGGCAGTGTCCCCGCGAAGGGAGCGTTAAAAATGTTTTCATTTGTTCGTGAAAGGTTCCCCTGGTAACTTCCGATGACGTCATTTATATTGTGCTAATCGACGCTAAGATTTCCGAGTCAGTATAAAGCTGCAAAGATAGACGCCTTCTGAATGTTCAGCCATGAATCTTTATGCCCTTGAGAGGTGTATTTGGGTGTACGATGTTAAAAATTGTTTACTGTAATCATTTTGGAGTCTTACGGTATGATTTGGGATGAGGTATTTGACACAACGTTGTAATTTATTAGATTTGTATGGGTCTCGATAACTATAAAATTACATCTATCAATCTAATTTTATAGTTAGCGTATCGTCCATTGTTATGAAATATTTTTGTTCTTATCAAAAGAGCTTCCTTCGATAAAATGGTAATAATTACAAGTCTTACTACACTAAATAGTTCTTATAATATTATCTTAATATAGTCTTGATTAAAGTAAAATATTAAGTATAGTAATATTACAAAATTTACCGTGGAAATTTTTCGTAAAATAATAAGAAACATCCATCATATCTTTACAAACTTTCATGCTTATAATAGTAATTTTAATAAGAGGCAAAGTTTATTACTTTTTGTACTGAATTTTATTTGTGAGAAAGCTGATGTAGTCTTCGTAAATATTAGTTTGGTGTCTGTAAATTGTAAACGATATTATGATTTATATTATATTACAGAGGCTGAATATTTAGCAAAAAATATCACTACGTAGAAAATTTGGATATAGTCCTAAAATAATAAATAATAAATAAATAAGAAAATCTTTATGTTCAAATGTATTTACTACTACTACGCAATATCGGTTCTTGTATGGGTAAAATTTTGTATACACAAATCAAGCTTATCATAGAAAAAAAGACGTGTGGCACTCGGGGACTGCCGCGGTAAAGCTATTGCATGCTATGCCTTCAAGCCACACCTCCGTGCCCGTCGGAGTGGGGAGCGTGAGGTTTTTTCGTTACGGAATTTCTCGATTCGGTCCCCGCGCTCAAGGCCCGCGATAGAAGCTATGCAATAGCTTAAAAAATATTGTAAGTTTAGTTTTGACGTAAAGATGTTCATTAATATTTGAAAATAGAAATACATCGATAATGAGGCGAAATTTGCAAAAAAAAAAAACATTTTTTTACTCCTGCTGTTGTCCAATCCAGATAAAGCGATCATAAAATAAGGAGAAGTAATGCGAATGTATCAAAGTAATTTGTTTATATATAAATATCGAAGACATTTGTCTCTCCGTCGCAGCCGTGTAACGAATTTAGGTCAAATAATTAATGTAGGCATTCCGTGAAGCCGTGCTACAAATTACGTTGTCTACAAACTGCGTATTTTGGCTTTATTTACATGATCATGAATAATTTGTGCGCGCACGAAAGATTCCCTAATGGTTTGTTAGCTTTATTTTATAATTACTTAATAAAACATGCTAAAATATCATATTTATTCATTAGTGTTGAGGGCTTTCTGTTTTGAGATTTAAATCAAGCTTAAAGTTTTCGATTTTACATTTTGAAACATAGTCTAGACTTTAGATGTTCGTCACGTGTTTAAAATATAAAATTTATGAGTGAAACAGACGTGGAAAATATTGTGTAACACTCTACATTGGAACATTTAAATAAATATAAGATATAATAAATAATATGATGATACTAAAGTATAGCCTTCGTTATTATGTAATGTAATTATTGAACATAATATTATTATTAACATCTATTTATCTCTACGTAAAAGCGCTACGCGACTGCTACGCGGGAGCTACGCAGTCTACGAGAATTTTAGTTATTGTTGTAGAAGCTGTAGACGTCGTAGATAATGTTAAATACGAACTAACAATGAAACTATATCATTTCAATGTATTCCTTAATGATAACAATAGCCAAATTAGAAACGTTAAATAACAGATTCTAATATTATCGAAATAATTTCATTTAGTTTGGGACTCACTGTCGTTCATTAATTGTAAAACATGAAATGTTCAAATTAATTTATTTCATTTCATTTCTTAACTTCGTTGTTTTTCTATAGGTTTGGAAGTTTCTAGCACTAAAACCTACCACGAATCATTTCTTAACCCATTGAGCCCCGAACGGCCCGATCGGTCCACGACACAATAGATTTTCTATTGTGTCTGTGATTCCGGGGCCTGAGTTATTAATATCCTCCAGAATATATATTTTTGGTTTTATGGCATTCAAATGCTTTATAAATATATATTTTTCTATTCTTTATAAATTTATATCCTCCAGAATATATAATATTACCTACTCATACCTATATACGGATACCAAATCTCACATAGAACGAGTACATAGCTAATCAAGCACCATTCCACATGGAACTAGTGTCACCAGCACATGTATAGCATATAAGCTCGTGAGTAACAGATAGCGATGACATGAGATCTGCATAAACAGCCTCCGAGCCGAGTATTGGGGACAAATCATTGGTTATTATAAGATATTGATAGAAACTGTTTAAACCTGCTGGGGCTAATTACTGTTTGATAAAAAACATCTGCTTGTAAGGTTTATAATAGTGGAGTGCGAGTTTCTTTTTAAATGAATGAGTTTTTAAATAACTCGTACTAGTCGTACGTATTGCTCCTTCATTTAAATTTTGTTGATATTTTTCCTTTGCTTATTTGTAAAAGCCTACGTCGTTTTTAACAAAATTAGAATAGAAATGACTTGACTTTGACTTATGTTCCTATGTACCCTAGCTGGGACAGAGGGCATCCACAGTGCTCCGCCAGGCGTTTCTATCGAGAGCTTCCCTTTTGATTTCACTCCAGGTTTTCCCAATTTTCTTGGCTTCGTCTATGACTGTCCGCCGCCAGGTTTGTTTAGGACGACCACGTTTACGCTTTCCTTGGGGGTTCCAGTCTAAGGCAAAAAAAAGAATAGAAATAACCGCAATTAATTGCATGTGGTAAATCGCTACGCTCTTAGTACAAATTACTTCTTCAATAAATGATCATGGTTATTTGTTTTTCATTCAACAATAGAATTGTTTTTCAGCTGTATAAAACATTTAGATTACATAATGTTTGCAGTAACAAATAAGCAAGAACGACACAGCACGCTATCTTATATCGTCTTAATAAACATAAATCTAATGAATTTCAACAAAATGAACTGTTTGGAGTGTGGCTTACCGAAGATTTGTAAGCGGCGCTAGATATAAATTGTGTACAACTCCGCCCCGCCCCGCCCTGTCTTTAGTGTTACGGAATTTGGAGCAAGCTATCGTCACTGTTCGTCGTGGGGTAATAGTGATGCACTTGCTAGTTCTGTGTGGTAGCAGTTGTGAGTTCGATGTGCTCTGTTATTAATTGTTAGGTATGTAGTTAGATGGTGGGTGAGTTTAGTAAGACTGGCAGTTGGCTATTGCTACTTATGTTAGTCATGGTGCAATGATGATGCAATTGGTAGGAGATGTGAGTGCGATATGCGCTGTGAAAGAATGTGTATTTATAATATCTGGTAGGTAATTAGTCTAGCAGTGTGCATGGCTATTCTTTACTGACACGTAAGACTTTTAATATCCAATAGACTGCCTGAGTTATCTCCACATCTTGCGGTGTGAGACCAATGTAATTTCGCTTGCAATAAATATCTAATACATTCGTATCTCAAAATTAATCCATATCGAATATTCGTATTCAATTCGTTCGTTTTGTTCAATTCAGTTTTATTTGGGCACGAATATCGTAATGTATTGATAGCTATTTTTTAAGCTCTTTTAGTGGTCGATACAAAAATTTTCTCAATTAATTAATGAACACTTTGTTAACAGCATAATATCGAGCGTGTTATTTATAAAATGGCTTGTAAATATGACGATAGAGCTGAACAAGAAATGCGAGGAGAAAAAAATGGTGTGTTGGATAATAATTATTTTCACACATATTGTGTTCATGAAGTAATTATAATTTAGGTATACATAATGATGTAGAACCTTGATAGCACAGTTAAGTGAAATATAATAGTATAATAAAAGAAAACATGATCTTTAAATACGTTTGAATTACAACTAATGAGTACTAAATCAACACTGCTTCGATACAATAATATTACTGAATCGAACAATTCAACTACGTCAATCGATAACAAAGTGATACGATAGACATTATCTGATGCGTCACTTTCGCGGAAATAACTATTGAAAAGCTAATTAATTATCAAGATTTATTATCTCAAAGTATGTGTACGGCGTATGTCGAGCCCCACATTATAGAGATAGTCAGATAATCGTAATTGATAGCTTCGCGGTTTAACAAAGACGAGTAAATAATTACGTACGATATATTGTGTTTAGTTCGTAATTATCTTGTTATTGTATCATGATAAGATCGTAGGTTGTAGTAATATTTGCGTGGGTTGAGGAATTACACACTGGCTTTGCTATGTATAGCTTTTAAGCCTTTTTGATAGAGCTTTTCCAGTGTGTATTTATATTATGTCCTTGACAAGCTTTCTTTCTATCATTCATATAACAGTGTTATTTATATATTATATTTCTGGCATACTTATAGTACCTTTCTTAATGTAAGTATTTTGGGGATCTTGAAGATTATTTTTACTCACATATTAAATCATATAATGTTATTTTTAAACATCAAACTATGTATATTATTTGTAACTACACCTTTGGTTCTGTACTAAACAACGAGATAGCAAATATTCCGATAAAAAGCACGCAGGCTGCGGCACGCATAAACAGAATTTCGCAGATCATTCGAGAAGAATTTATAATGAAATTAGGTTTCGCTTCGTTGTCAAGGCGTCACAAAGCCACAATTTGTTCGTAGAATAAAATTACATTCGCTGTAAATAACTGAAAATGGCGTGTTGCCCAATCTTGACTGATAATTACTTTACGAGAATGGGGAATTTGTTTCTGCGATACGATTGTTCAAGCGGAAATTTCGGCGGCGAATTCTATTTTATTTACACAAAAAATATTTTAATTAGTGTGTGGGCCGTTTGAGTTGAGAAGCGATTGCTATGTTCTATATAATATAATGTATTTTATTTTGTTGTTGGTGCTTCGTAATGTTCATCAATTTCGATATGTTTTGATCACGTTTTGATGTAAAAGTAATCGAAGCAATTATTGTCTCAATATATTTAATTTGTAGTTCCTCTTTGTAACGGTTTATTGCTTTTATCGAGTATTGTATAATAACAAGTACGTTAATAATAATATTATGTTTGCAGCATGCCTGTATATGTTTAAATTTAAAAATTATAAAATAATAGTAGGGGAGCCCAAGAGGGGATTTTGGGATTTACTCGAGCGCGTCAGATTACTATAAGGGACGGTACCTTAGCTATTCATTAGTACCTCTAGTCAATATGAGCAGTTATGGTTGGTGGGTGCGCTCAGGGGCCCCGCTGGAAAATTTGAATAATCCATAATTCCCTAAGGTTGAGCTCGAATCGTCAGATTAGCGAAATGGGGACTTCTTATATTGTAATTAACCCCCCCATATATTAATCTGACGCGCTCGTATAATATTACTTTAATTTTTTACACTTTCTTCATAGCGATTAAATCGCCACTTAAATCGTCAGATTAACTTATACTTTTTTTCAGTGACGTCCTGGAGCATGCAAAATATCAATATCTAACGCGCTTGAGTATTTCCAAGCCAATTGTTTTCTTTTTTAAATTAAAAAAAATCAAAAAACCCTTCCCCACCGCTAAAAGTGAAAACATTATAGGACCTTTTTTTCTCGCTATGGTCTAATCTACCAATTCTAATAGGTTCCCGTGACGCTCGAGTAAATCCACATTTAGCATCCTGGGCTCCCCTACTATAATATATTCATTGCAATATCTAAATTGCATTGTTTTAATACATGATTCATTATTATTGTAAGAATTCCCCTTGTAACACTGCACTGGTTGTCGAGGGTTGTAATTAAACTCCAATATTCAAACTCACAAAGACTATATTTCTTGAAAATATCGGTAACAAAACTTAAGTACAACCGAACACTTCGAGCGCTAAGTCTCAACTGTCGTTTTGAATGCCGCGCGCCACCAAGCGGCCATCAGTGTTGCCAGTTGACTAAACAATTAATATTGAATTATAAAAATATGAAATTATAAATAATCTATAGTTGATAAAATAATAATAATAATTAGAAAACCTTACACTCGACCATCCTGATGACATGCATGTCCTCATGCATGCACCAGGTGGAACCATATAAAACCTTACACTTGGCAGAACGAGGCATTCGACTCAAACTCAAACTCAAACATTCATTTATTCAATTAGACTACTATTTAGTAGCACTTTCGAATCGTCATTACATAGTTAAGTATTTTTAACATTTACCACCGATTCGGAAAGCAGTATCTATGGAGAAGAATCGGCAAGAAACTCCATAGTTGCTCTTTTAAAATCATGTCAATATTACATAATATGTAACTTATATCTAACTACATAATATATCATAATATGCCAAAGACTAATAATATAATATACAATATTCACTTTTATGATACACGCTATAACCGTTAATTAAAATTTATTCATCATTAACAAATTAGCAAGAGACACAATACATGTAAATGAGTTAATAATAATTTTACAAAAGTTCGTTTTTATCTTTGTAACCAAATAATCACTTATGACTTCACTATCCACAGAACCTTATAAACACTTATAGTTATCCTTGTAGCCTTGTAACCTTGTAACCTTGTAACCATGTAACCTTGTAACCATGTAACCTTGTAACCATGTAACCTTGTAACCATGTAACCTTGTAACCATGTAACCATGTAACCATGTAACCATGTAACCTTGTAACCTTGTAACCTTGTAACCACTTATTATTATCCTTGTAACCACTTAAAACTATCCTTATAACCATGTAACCAACTATACTTGAAACCTTGTAACCATCTATAACTAACTTTATAATCATACAATTATCTTTCGGAAACATTTATACGCTACACATATAGAGCAAACTCGAAATGAACATGGATTTAACAACAGCTAGACAGGACATAATCACAATATCCTACTATCCTATTTCTAAAGAACAAAACACAGCAAAGCAACTTCCTCATTCATTTAAATCACAACGTACATACATTAAACTAAGATTGCATTTTAAATTTAACTCCAGCCATATTGAAATGGCATGTTCCATCTATATAGCTGAAAGTCTCACAGCAAAAACTAAGAAACTTTTCTATGTCACGCGGACATTTGCTACAGAATATCATTAGGTACAAATATTGTTGGACATCAAACGGGAGA
Source organism: Colias behrii (assembly GCA_029959065.1). Lineage (NCBI taxonomy): Eukaryota > Metazoa > Arthropoda > Insecta > Lepidoptera > Pieridae > Colias > Colias behrii. The sequence continues at coordinate 12,165,415 of JARWMC010000015.1, read as the reverse complement.
GTTTTTATAAGGAAGGAAGATAACGCTAAACAAGCTCTCATTAAAAATGAGCATCAACTACTCTCTCTTAAACAATCATTGTGACTATACTATATTACTATTACTATACTTTAATTAGTGATCTAACAAATTTTACTAACCCTAACACATCAACCTATATACTACATTTTCTACTACATTTAAGAATTATAACCCACAACTTACACACAATTATTACCACTATTGGCAACATAAAATCTATTATATATTCATTAAAAATAAACCATGTCGTTCGTTTATTCAACATAACATAATATGTGTAATATTTTTATTTGACTTTTTTCTCAAAAATTATCAACATTCGATAACCTCAACTCCAATTTAATTAAAGACCTTGATTCTTCCTGCGCAATAAAATGTGTTTCTTCTAATTTATTAGAATTTGAGGGTCATAAGAAAACACAAATAAAAGAAGATCAATTCCTAATTCTAACTGTTAATATAAGAAGCGTTCATCGAAATTTAGATTCGCTGGTTGTATTTATGGAGAGTTTGGGGGTTGACATAGATATAGTCATCCTCACAGAATGTTGGACTAATAAGGATAGCTTAATACCCTGCATAGACAAATACCACTCAATTCATACACTGAAAACTTATAATCAAAATGATGGTGTCATTGCTTATATTAAAAAGATTTAGAATTTAAAAACGAAGAACCATTAATAGACGATGGTAACTGCCTGCTCTTAAAGATATCGAATAACACCACCATTGTGTGCTCATATAGACCTCCATCTTTTTCGAACCCTACCAAATACATTAATTCAATCAGTAATCTCTTATCCTTAATTAATTCTGATAATGTTATATTCACTGGTGATATAAATCTAGATATTTTGCCATCTAACTTATCAAACCTAATGAGTACCTAAACATATTGTGTTATCACGGTTTCCGACAAGCTATTGAAAAACCTACTAGACTACGAACATGTATCGACCATTTTATGGTCAAATCAAAAAAAATATTGCCTAACATATATGTTAGGCAATATTTTTTTAGGGGAGTGGTCAGTTATTGCATCAAATATATATATATATTTGATGCAATAACTGACCACTCCCCTATCTTACTAGCTTTTAACAAATTTAAATTCAACACACATAAACTAGATAAATATAAAACAATATTCGACAAACAAATTATTTCTAGCGTTATTAGTGAAACTGACTGGCAAAATTTTTATAATATTACTGACCCTAATAGTGCAGCCAACTATCTAACGCTAACATTAAGTAGAGCTAACGAAAAAGGTATTAGAAGAATACCTAACCGTAAACGACCATTGAAACCTTGGATCACATCAGGTTTAATCAAAAGCATAAGATTTAGAAACAAACTTCACACTAAAAAAAATCACCTTGCGATGAAGAGATGTTAAATAAATATAGAAGTTATAGAAATTTATGTAACAAGCTAATAAGGACAGCAAAGAAAATTTACTATAAACAAAAACTAGAACAGCAGACTGGCAATATAAAAGAAACTTGGAACATTATTAAAGAAGCATGTCATATTACGAAAACTACTAACAAATGTACAGATTTACTAAGAATGGACTCATGCCCTACTAAATTTCTAAATGCTGTAAATAAGTACTTTGTCTCAATCGGATCAGCCTTAGCCAATGAAACTCTAAATAAGTTAAACCAATCAGAACTCGAACTAGCAACCCTAGCCAGTGACAGGAATTGTCCGGCTAACTCATTGCATTTACACCTGCTGATAAATATGAGATAAACGCTATTATCACTGGTCTCAAAAACACCAACTCTTCTGGACATGACAATACCCACTCCCATAATCCAGATTTGCAAAGATATCCTATCAGAACCAATAGCCCAATTGTGTGATTTAAGTCTTACTAGCGGTATATTTCCTGATCTATTCAAAAAAGCTATAGTCTGTCCAATATACAAAACTGGCGATAAAACGTCTCCTTCAAACTATAGACCTACATCACTGCTTAGTACTCCATCCAAGATATTAGAAAAATGTGTCAATAAAAGACTCATGAACTACCTGGAATCATTTAGATTACTTAATCCTAATCAATTTGGTTTCAGAAGTGCCCTATCCACCGAGGACGCTACCTTGCGTTTAACATCTCTGGTCACATCGTATCTTGACTCTAACATGAAATGCATGGGGGTCTTTCTTGATTTACAAAAAACCTTTGACACTGTTTCCATACCTATCCTGTTAAGTAGGCTGGAAAATGCAGGCGTTAGATGTATTGCCAAAGACTGGTTCCAAAGCTATCTTAGCGATAGAACCCAACGAGTAGGAGTTGACGGCAATCTTAGTTCAGAGTATAAGTGTACATACGGAGTACCGCAGGGCAGTACCTTAGGACCTACTCTGTTCTTGATTTATGTCAACCTTGATATTGGATGTGGACAAGCTACTATGTTTGCTGATGATACTGTGGTTCTATTTAGCGCAAAGACTTGGGTGAAAGCCATTGATAAAGCTGAAAAGGGACTAAAGGGCGTATAGTTAGCAAATGGTTGGAAACAGTCTATTGACCTTAAATACCGAAAAACAAATACATTTGCTTCATTAAAACTTCATCTATGCAGCCAAAGAGAACATAAATATTAAATTACACATCTTTCCCTGTAACCGCAACAACATAACAAGTTTATGCTCTTGCCCAACTCTGAACAGGACATCCAAAATAAAATACCTGGGTATCTGGATTGATGAAAACCTCAACTGGAAAGAACAAATTACTAGTACGGTGAGCAGACTTAGACGACTGATAGTAATTTTCAAAACCTTGAGAGATATTGCCAACCAGGACTTAATTATTAAGACCTATAAAACTTTGGGCGAATGTCTTATCTCATACTGTATTGTCAATTGGGGAGGAGCCGCTAAAATTTATATATTACAAGTAGAACGTGCCCTCAGAGCGCTGCTTAAAGTCTCGCTTAAACTGCCTTTTCAATTCCCAACGTCGCTGCTATTTAACAGGGCTAATGTACTTTAGATTTAGATTTTTGTCCTACAAATAATTAAACGTTATCACCGATTCGAAATTCCGAATAATAAATCTTTGATCACGAAAAGAATATATCGTTTACCAGCACCTTACATTAAAACTCGTTTTGCCCAAAGGCAGTTTCATTACTTAGCACCCATCCTTTATAATCGCTTTAGTTTAAACTACAATAACGCATTTGCTCTTACCAATCATAAAATAAAATACAAATTAAAAGAATGGCTGCTATCACTTGAATATTCAGACGTAGAGTACTTATTAATTTCTACTCATACAAAGTAAATACTCTAAAATTATATGAAATTATGGTTTTATTATTTTATTATTTTTTTTTTATGAAAATAAAATAATCTGACCCACTGTAAATTGAAATATCATTAATAATCTAATCTAAACAAATCCATTTATTTACGACGATTAACGACATTGGAATTTATTTAAGACATAATTTTATTTATTTTATACTACCTACATACAGATTTAACATTTTTTTTTTTTAAATGAAATAATACTAATTAACTAATTAACTAATCTAATAATTATTTTAGAAATTTATTATATATTTGCAAATTGTTTAATAGAATTACCTTGTTTTAAATAGATTTTTTTTGTATTGCTAATGAACGCTGTATATGTATAGTGTATCGGGAAGGCACAGGCTCCTGCACCTCCTCGGACGGGCACGTGGCTGTTGCTGCTGTGTCGGCCGCGTTCGTGGCTACCACTGTGACCACGGCTGCGACTACGGCTGCGGTTGCAGCTGTGGCTCTCACGGGTCACCCTCTGTAGCGGCACGCGGCTTACGCTGCGCTGCCGACGTTGCTCCACGTCTCGTTGTTGTTGCAGCTCGCGCTCCAGTTGGCGAAGCCGCTTCTGTTCTTTCTTCAATGCCTCTTCACGATCCTGCAGCCGGCGGCAGTAGCTGCGGCTGCGTCCACTGGAATCGCGATCACGCCCCCGAGTGAGACTGCGACTGGAGTCGCGATCGGCTCCGTCGGGGAGTTCCTGCGTTCCGTCCAACATCGTTTATCTGAAACTCGTGGCCGGAAAATTGTGTGCATTAGATATAAGATCAAGTAACATTTTTATTGAAAAGACAAAATCAGTAATATCTTGAAAACTAGGCGTGCTACGCAGAAAATAACGAAATTTTGACCCCCCCTTATAAACCCCCAGACGCAACAATAAAAAATAGCCACATTCAGGTTTTTTTTTTTTTTACCCTCAATTTAAACTTCTCTTAGTTTAATGATATTTAAAACTAACGGTCCGCCCCGGCTTCGCCCGTGGTACACATCCACGCTTTCCCTCCATAAGAGCCATCCTCGTACATCGAGGAATAAACGAAAATAAGAAAAGTAAGAATTGAGGATGTCGGTTCAGCCGTTCTGGAGTTCCGCGCTTACCAACACCATTGGCGAGTTATCTTTATAATATTATAGTTCCTTTACTGTTATGCGGGAAGCATAACATCAGCTTAAACTTCGAAGGTAAGTGGCGTAAAGTGAATATCATGCGTTCAATGTCTATTTACAACACGGCTTCAACATCTGGTATGACGTTAGGTTCGGATCACTATAATAAACTTCTATTCGTGAAAGCAACAACAACGTTTAACAATCAGACTTTACAGAGCATAATTAAGTTGTAGGCGTGTACTTACACTTTTATTGTCTATCCCGCTTCTGAGATGTAAGAATTCCCCTTGTAACACTGCACTGGTTGTCGAGGGTTGTAATTAAACTCCAATATTCAAACTCACAAAGACTATATTTCTTGAAAATATCGGTAACAAAACTTAAGTACAACCGAACACTTCGAGCGCTAAGTCTCAACTGTCGTTTTGAATGCCGCGCGCCACCAAGCGGCCATCAGTGTTGCCAGTTGACTAAACAATTAATATTGAATTATAAAAATATGAAATTATAAATAATCTATAGTTGATAAAATAATAATAATAATTAGAAAACCTTACATTATCAATAGTAATCCCTACCAATAACGTTAAACAAAAGCGATTATTTTACTCATACATAATAATATAAAACCAATAACAAAAGAACTTTAATGAAATAGTGGCCACAAGCTACAAGCCATAGCACAAAAAACAAAGAGCATGCCTGTATCTGACGTCACCACAGCGATGACACGACCTCTGCTATCGAGATTCATCTGAACATTCGTGTTATCTCGTTTGTTTTGTGATAATTGTCGCTTTAGTAGGAATTGTGTAATCGGTGGAAATGTTTTCGGTACATTTTTGGTCACGACATTTACGGAATAATGTGTTTGTGGTCATATCTTTGTAAATTTAATAAGATATGATGTCACAAAATGATTGTAAAATGTACGTTCAAAATCTAACACAAGTAAAGACAATAAATAAATTGTGTAGGAAACCATCTTTAAACTCTATAGGGCTCTATTAAATTTAATGTGAGGTGACATAGGCCGTGACTTGACCATAACCGTCAGACAATTAAGACGCCTACTGTACCTCATTTGTCAAATTATTATAGTAAGTTTTCGAGCTATTACGTATAATTTTTAAAGATAAGAATGAATTTACTTGCAAAAAATTGGTAACTAAAACATTATTATTTTAGTATGTCATGCGATTCTTTGTCTTTTCCGTTATTCCAAATTAAAAATAATACAGCAATTCAAATATCCTTTTATTGCACCTAATACTAAAAAAACTATCAATATAATGACATAACTGTGTACAAAACCCATATAACAACACGCCTTTTTCCTCCCATCGACTGACTTATAAAGTGTAAAGTTTAAAGTCGGTTACAGTCAGATCACGTGCTCTCCATACATCATAGCGGGGATGAGACACACGCGGTTCAGTTAAATTCATCTTTAAAGCTTCGTATTTGTTACTCGTGTTCCACGTACAGTTCAGATCGGAGCTTTAAGATGTTACTTTGTGTCAAATGAAGCATACTTGATTTGAGGGGGATTTTAATTGCATTGTGAATGAATTGTTAGCAATTACTTCGTTGTGATAGAATCAAGTAATTACTAAGTATTTTTAATAAGGATAAGTAAAGCCTTACATGATTTTAGTAAGTATAAAGAATATTTATATTTTATAATTATTCGTTGCATATGATTTAATATTTTACGTAGAACGATATTTAAATAAGTGCAATGTAACTAATTCTTCGAGACAACCAGTTATTTTAATTTTACAATAAATAATGTCTTCATTCGTGTGGTTGATAGATAACAATCTGCTTATCATAAGTTATTTTAAAGCTTCCAATTCTTTCGTTAAACATGCACAAATCAAAATACATGAATTCCATAATATGAAATTTTGCGTTAAACTAAGTATTACATTTACACCACTCATCTATAGTTTTCTTACAACAAGATAAGATCAATATAATAATATAATGGTTCACCTGTATTTAAGTTATTGGAGATATTTAAAGCTAAGCAACGGCCCGACGCGGACGCCACAAGTCACGAAGGTGGACGATTCATCATAAATTAACAATGCCGCCGTTTCTGCTAACTCGCCGTGAATTGTGCTTTCAAAGCTTTGATTTTTATCAAGAAATATCGTGTATTGTAGATTATAGCATTTCTTTATTAAATATAGTTATTACACGAATATGAACAAATCGGTAATAATTTTTTACTTTTATATTCTGAGTATTTTCTTCTTATAATGTATTCTATAATGAGTTCTTTAGACCTATGTTTTGTAGATTTTCGTTACCGTGGATATTTCTAACATAAGATGAAATATGTGAAGAATGCATATGACATCTTTTTTTACCGCAGTATTTACACAACTATAACCCGTATTCTATTAAGCTTCCACCTATACTTCCAACATAGCGGAATTCTTATTCAAATAAATATGAATTGCAAAAACCACAAGAACCAATAAAAATTCTAAACAACGACGTCGCAATCAAAAAAATCCCTTACAAATTCATCACGCAACCATAAAGCCTTCAAATTAAAAAGACATGTATCCTCGGGCGGGTTCCAACGGTTTTTAACCCTCTAATTGCTTCATCGTTTCGTGATTACAATCAGCTCGAGTGTGGATAATGTAGCCATTAATGTATGTAGCAAGGAAATTACGCGGAAACTCACCACCTTATTTATTCATCCCCTTTTTAGGTGAATTATAATTTTAGTAGCGATTGTGAAAGAGATTGCGGGAGTTTGTAATGGGATTCATGATGGATTGCTTAAATTTTGTACATTTTTTAGTGTTTGTTTGATTGTATGTATTACAGAAATATAACCAAACGGTCTAAATATCTAAATAATATGTATAAGTTATAAAAAAGTATTTTAATGTTAAACTTAACTGAAATCGTTTAGTAAACATACTTTGTTCACAATCTTTTGTGATTTAAGAGATATTCGGCGTAAAGTTATATTCGATAAAATGATGATTCGTTGCTATAGCTCTAGTCTACCTATAGTTGTTATAAATAACATTAACCCAATTTAAATAGCTACAATGACCAATAATAAACTTGTTTAAATGTAAATTTTCATCAGAAGGAAGTCGATATTCTGTAGGTCTGAAGAAATCAATCAAATCGAATTGGGTCAGCCTAGTGCACTGAGGCTTCTCTATTAGAGCTATAGGCAATAGGTTATGGGCTGTAGCTGTGTTGTGTGGACCTTAATAACATGCGATGACAACTATAAAGGAAAACCTATATTGAAGACTAGCGGTCCGCCCCGGCTTCGCCCGTGGTACATATTTCGCAATAAAAGGTAGCCTATGTTCTTTCTCAGGGTCTAAAGATTATCTGTGCCAAATTTCATCAAAATCGGTCCAGTAGTTTATGCGTGAAAACCATACATACATACATACATACATACATACAAACCTTTCCTCTTTATAATATTAGTATAGATTACTCTGTAGTTCAATTATGTTTGTGTATGCCCTTTGGATAGGAAAGTAAAATATGAGTAACTTTATTGAAGTCTTGATATATAATACCTATAATAATATAAAGTTTTAACGTTCTTAAGGCCACGACGGATGCGTAAGACGTCCTCTTCCATGTATCGTCTAGTACAGTCTTCAAAATTGCCATGCTACAAAAATATGTTTAAATAATAACGTCTGGCCGTGCCAATTGTAGCATTATAAAATTAAGATAGAGCATAATACGCTAATTATTATAATAACTTATAACTAATAAAACTGAATAAACAATTAAATCATACACTTCAATATTTTTAGCATTAATTAACGCGTAAACTCAATAATTCAAGTACTTGAAAGCAATACGTAGTTAATTCGCAAAACCAGGATCCCATATTACGTTCTAATCCAATGAACGAAATTTACAATAGCGCCACTCGACCACCTGAAGTGGTGTGCTGAAATAATCAAATTATACAAACCCGCACAACATAATGTTATCTGTACGATCGTATCATAAGTTGGTATATAATCACGTGCTTGTGTGTGCGTGCCATTAGTGATATAGGTGGAACGCTCACAGATAAGAGATGGGGAATATGCCATGAGCGGTAGAGGGTTCAATTGTAAATAGTTGTTTAAAATTTATTTGAAAATTGAAATGATTAATTAATGCAAAACATTTAATCATTTCAAAGGTACATGGAGTTTTTAAGAGTTTTGAATTACGTTCTGACTCAAAAGTGTTGGAAATACATACAAGAAAAATGGCAACAATTTTGTCAACGGTTTCAATTCTAGTGTTTTATTAGCTAAAACTTTCTCTATCTGTTTTAATTATCCTCATTATTAAGAACTAGACTTACCTATATTAAATATTTTTTTTAGTTTTAAAGATTTGTAGGACCTACTCAGTTATCTACTGACCTACTTCTTGGGCTCTATACAATACTATTTCCCGCTCCCGCCTCAATCTCACACCAAACGCTCCGCTCATCACACACGCACCAAGAGCTCAAAACATGGATTTTAGCGATATCAAACGGTAGGCAATTAGTATAGTTTGCGAGCGCTCTATTGCCAAATGATCTGCAAGTTACTACCGACCGGGTAACTGGGTAATGACAATGTAATAGTGATATTTATTGTGGATACCATGTGCGAATGCGTTGTTAATGTCGCTGGGTTCAATCAAAAGTTCATTACGGTACGGGTTTTAAGCGTGATAGTTCTTGGGTAGTGTTTTATAATGTATGAGGACATGGGAAATATTAGACATAAATTAGATAGAGAAGGACGTTAGGTTTAAATACTTCATATAATGGAATATGGAAGTATGAAGTAAGTTTTCCATTTCCATATAAGTAGACCATAAGTCAGATGAAAGCTTTTGATTTTTTTTTCTTTTCGCGTTTATGTTATTGGTAATATGCTTGTCAACATTTCTGGCACGACATTATATAAGAAAGTACTTTTTCTTTGATACTTAAACATAAAACTGTAATTATTACGGTATTTAAGTATACTTGAGACTTGTTAATTGGGACGTTAATTCTAATTAATATCGAGATCGAGAAATAAAAGTACGAGTATTCATCTCATAGTCAATTTAGTTATTACATTTTCGGCCAAATTATTTCATTTCATTCTTATATTGGAGTGCAATCAGATACTGAATTAAAAAAAAAATACATTTTTTTTATACTATAATTGGAATGCATATAAAGTAACATTAAGATATACATAAAGATAAAAACTCATTATTAAACGAACAATGAACACAATTTACTCAGCAATAAATAGAATTTTTACGACTAAGTAGTTTTAAAATTTCCATACAACTTACATGCTTTCTCCATTAACTTAATGAAGTAAAAACTTGTTTAATTACTTTGCTTTAAGCTTTCTGGAGTTTCTCAATCCGTCCGGCTAAAGCGATCGTATTTTGTTATTCCAAAAACGTTCTCTGTATAATTTTTCAATTTTGATTTTAAATATTCGCTGAATAAACATAACGCGTTTGTTTTTCAAGAGGTAAAAATATAAGGAAAATGGTGCAGTGAAAAGCGAGGTTTAAGAGTGTAAGGGAAATTTAATTTTCATATAATTTAATTACGGGAGAGACAGGTGACACACATTTTGAGGAAAATTTTGTTAAACATTGACTTGGTAGTAATTTAAATTTGAGACATTGATCCTTTATCTATGAATAATAATAAATTTCTCGAGGTTATAAATTACCTACCTTTTTCGGAAATCCCATCATAATTTGTTAATTCGTGTAATGGTAACAATTTAACAAGGTAATTTTCAACATCGTTAACATACAGTCTTTCTTCAAATGTTATAAATAAACAAACGCTGTAACTCTATCATTTAAACATTTAGGTATGAAAGTCTCAACACTGTAAAATATTAACAAAAGTAAATAACCACTAACGATACAAAAAGTAATTTATGTTAATAACTTGAAGCTGATTTTTTAACACACTAGCTTTCCCTTCCTCGCTCTAATTTACTTAGATTGTAGAAATTTTATGATTCTAGCTTGTAATTAAATTACTCAACCGTATAACAAAAAGCCTTATGTATGTTTTTTTTACATTTTCTGTGTGTTAATTGACCACATTTGTGATTAAAAAATAGTTTAAATGGATGCTAATAACAAATCAAATAATACGAATAATATTATTAGCTCGACATCCCATACTATATTTATTTTATAATGTTACTAGCGACCCGCCCCGGCTTCGCACGGGTGCAATGGCGGCCGGCCGGTACCGCCGCAAACGCTACGTCCCGCAATTTTTAAATCTGTAATATCTTTGGAAATATTCACCTAAATCATACGGTGTAAAGGGCCATATAGATCTATATTAAATGAAAAATGTATTCAAGGTATTTAATTGGTTAAGGATTAATGCTGTATTGGTTAAAATCGCTTCGAAAATTAGCCATTATTTGTCGTAAAAAGTAAATGACAAAAAAAAGTTATTGCGGGTTATTCATAAGAGATATACATATACCATCACGGACTTTTCTATAGACCTTTTCAATGTGTACAATACTTAGTACATTATTTTGATAAAACTCGTAGGGTTCAGCCTGCGTTTGCAATGTATGCGGAAAAAAATTAGTTATTTACGACATCACATAAGAAACCTCAAAAATAACTGTACTTCTCCACTATTTAATGGATGTTATTATACATATAAACCTTCCTCTTGAATCACTCTATCTATTAAAAAAAACCGCATCAAAATCCGTTGCGTAGTTTCAAAGATTTAAGCGTACAAAGAGACATAGGGACAGAGAAAGCGACTTTGTTTTATATTATGTAGTGATAATGTGATGTGTTAGCCATTCTAAATATAACAGCTGTGATCATGTTTTCCAAGAAAATCTCAAATTTATTATTATTTATTTACGTGCTATCTGTGAAGTGGTAAACATTTCAAAATATAACCTTCTATAGGTAACACATAAATGAGCCTCTGAAAATCGATATATTTTACGATTTTCAGTAACATATTGTATATTCCACCTATTTCTAAAATCTATCCTTAAACCACAATACACAAAAATATCTGACTCCAACACTGAGCTTTCTAAGAATTTAAACGAAAAATGGTATGGCTTTATCCGAAATCTGCGTCTAGTCTGTATGCAGACGTTCCAGCAATGATAAGCGAACCCTGGAGCAAACGCTTAGCTAAATGTTCACTGGAGCGAGGCGGCGCGTGTGGGGGATACCAATATTCTATTTTAATAGAATAACTAGCTTTCCGCCCGCGGCTTCGCCCGCTTTGTTTTAAACATAATAAATTATATACTTAAACCTACCTCTTGAATCACTCTATCTATTAAAGAAAACCGCATCTTAATCCGTTGCGTAGTTTTAAATATTTAAGCATACGTAGGGACATAGGGACATAGGGACTGAGAAAGCGTTTTTGTTTAATACTATGTAGTGATACTATCTTGTTGCAATATAAATTGGTTACCCTGCATTATGGAATGCAATTAAAAACTTACATTTGAGTTAAAAGGAATAATACCTGACTGTAAAACATGTTATAAAATATATGCATTAAAAGGTCTTAATAGTACAGGAAAATGCTTTTTCCACCAAAAAGCTATTCCTTTCATTGGTCATTCTAATACTACTTTAAGCAGGTTAACTGTAACTGATTTTATGATTTGTATGTAAAATAATATAATATTAAGTACTGTAATAATCATGACAAAAATAAAGTACATAATATAATTTCAATTTTTATTTCTTAACATTACTTTACTATAATTTATAAATGGACATGAATTCTCATTTCCTTTTATGACGATCCCATTCTCAATTCTCTAAAATATAATAAAACAATGGTCGCAAAAAGTTCAAGCTTTAAGAAGCACGCGTGTTCCAATCTAATTCATTTACGATTTACCTATTTCCAACGCCATAGTAAAAAAGAGCTACATAAAATGGAGTGTTCATAAAACAGCAATAACACATAGAAAGACCTTTCTGACTTGTTTATAAAAGAGCATGAATCGTAAATGTAAGGAAAAATAGCGTTGCAAGGTTAATAGTTGGACTTACACAAAGCCAAATGCAAATTAGCATTAACAAAGTTTAATTTAAAATAACTCTTTACGAACACTAATCGTGTTTCTATTACGTGCACTAGCTCGTCCCGCGGTGTCGAACGCTTAATGAAGTTAATTTTCACATGGTGTATTTTTCTTAATTTAATATGGAGATAAATGCAACTAGCGAAATGTATTTAATTGGCTGAAACAAAAGAACTATTATTGTAAGACTTGCTTCTTGCATCTTAACCTAATGCAACCCTTATGTACTAAGGGAATTTTTGGACCATTAAAATATTCAATAATATCCCTTTTAATATCTAGAGCAAAGGTATATGGATAAGTAGATACAAAATGAGATTGTTATTTAAACTATAAATTTGAAAAATAGATGCATACTCTAAAAAATAAATTATGAATTGGACTGCAGTAAATTACCCCTAATTTTAAAAGTATTATCTGCAGCAAAAACTCAAATAAAATTTGAAAAACCTTCACTACGCGCCAAGGAGCATGGTTAATAAGGAAAGTTTTGCGTACAAGCCATTTAAACCCCATATTTCAACGTGTTAGCATATGGGGCAACAAATCACGAGCGTTTAGCGAACTTGGCCACTCTACCATGTAATGGAGGACCGCTCTTCGGCACACGCGACTGCCCACTGTATCTCGGATATTATATTATCCACGGGATTATAGGGCTTATGTGAAACGTATTTATGATATGGAATTGCATGTGTTATTGCTTGATGATTTTGTTTTCATGTGTACATGTACTATTTCTATGAGGCATGATCATGTTCTTTTCAATTGAGTATTAATGCTTGTAATTGTGTATGTGTGTGTGTGTGTATGGTTCATCCATTGCGCTAATTATGTTTGGCTCAATATAATCACATGCAAGTCGCATTCTAGTAGATAGTATAGGCCGTTATGCTCAGCTTGTTCAATTATATTAAACTCAAACTCAAATAAAATACTATTAATTGAGATAGACAATAAATTTGGATCATTCAGTACAATAAGCCACTCCCAAGCCTCTATTATAATTTATGTGCGTAAGTTAATTATTTAGTATTAAACAATTGCTATTAAAGACTGAGCATAAAATACATCTTAAAACTTACTTTAACAACGGTGTCCAGAATTATTGTTTATATAAGAGTGTGTCCAGAATAATTCTATATAATTTGGCAATTTAAACAATTGGAAAGCCGATACAAAGATTATCTGAAGCGCTGTTAGCAACAGCTGTGAAATTAAACGGACTATAATTATGATCTAGTTTTATTATTAAGTATAACAAAAACACTATTTCCTATTTCCTCACTAGATATAATTACATCAGGCTAAGTTAAAAACGTTTCTATGTCCAATTTAAAATAAATAATCTACCACTATTAAGCCGATTCAGTTTCACAATCAGTAAGTAAATAATGAAAAGTACTCGAATAAATTCATAATCTGTGTGGTTTCGCCGTCGGAATAACCGATATAATCCAAATCAGGATATCCCAACTATAGCCGGGTTTATTTTATTAAGTACAAACATTCATATCTCGCTCGTTAAACCCGAAATATTCGAGTTATTTCATTACCCGGCGGGAGCTAACGCGTCTGAATTCGGTAGCTTATAAATTGTGTGTCCCCGAAATTAAAGCAACTATCAGACAATCGGGATTATTTGAAATTAATAACCCCGGGAATTATGGAGGAGAATTACGAAGAACTATTCCTGGAATCTGATATTGGGAGGGATAATTGCTGGCTGGATTTGTCGCTCCGTCTTGGTTGTGCTTGGTATTTGGTGGTGACTTTCTGCGAAGGTGGACGGCAGTGATGAGATCTGATTGTGAAGTTTTGGTCGCTATCCATAATATTGTCAGCTTCTGAAATGAAATAAAAAATCATTATTTAACTTTTTTAAATTCTTAGAAATGACATAAGCACACGATATTAACAAAAGTAAAGACACAAAATACAGCTATAGTTCAACGATTTTTACAACAGCAACCCTTCTTGTTCGAAAAACACTGTTAGAGTGTTGTATAATCGAAAGTGTAAAATAAAATAAATTGGTACATCTCATAGCAACATATTCAGTCAGACAAACTGTATTAATAAATAATCACTGTTCTTTATTAGTTTGATACAAATCCCTACTCAATGATAAAAGACAAAACACTAATTAATAAAATCCATACTTAATATTATAAATGCGAAAGTAACTCTGTCTGTCTGTCTGTTACTCAATCACGCCTAAACTACTGCACCAATTTGCATGAAATTTGGTATGGAGATATTTTGATACCCGAGAAAGGACATAGGCTACCTTTTATTGCGAAATATGTACCATGGGCGAAGCCGGGGCGGACCACTAGTATTATATAAGTAACATCGTGGGACAGACTCTATCTCTACAATATTATAATGATTAATTTCAGAGCCGTTATTATGATTTAAGAATAATCTCAAAACACAATTTGTTAGCATCACGTTCCATAAGAAAATGTCACCTTTATTAAAATCTCTCGCCATTAAATAATTTATCAACAAACGGCACTACACAAAAGCTCTTATAAAAATGTGCAGGCTTGTTAAGCTGTTATATAAGAAACTTCTCATAATTCTCACAGAACTATCTGGAACTTTGCTGTACGCAAATATTTCATGCGCTGAAATTAGGTTAATTAAGATTTCCAGTAAGGCGGGGTAAAATAAACCTGATGCTTTAAAGCGCTTATGACGCTGTTTTGCTTTTGATCGATGGCGGGATTAATCAACGTTGTGCGGGCTTCGCGAACATGTGACATTGTCCTTTTGTGCCTTAATTCGTTTTACATGGCTTTAGTTAAAATTAACAAGTTAAACAGTTTTAGAAATTGTTGAATATTGTACTTTGAGTGTGGTTTTACTTCTTCTTGAATAAAGTACAGTGTATCATAGGTAATATGCAACATAATAATATAGTAGTTGGTGTATAATAATTAGTCATTGGTAGACAGAAAAAAAAAGGATTGAATTGATAGTTCAACCATATAAGTTTAGATACAAAAAAATGGGGAATCAGGATTGAAGTTCGATCAAATAAGTTGATAATGAAATAAGAGCGAGTGGAGTGGGTGAGTGAGCGAGTTTATTGCCTATACTCTTTCCGTCTATCTTCTTTCTATTTACTAATACAAACATTAATTCACCTAAATTATGTATCTCGCTTATAAAATAAGTACTTAGTTATAGGTATATATTATCTCATAAGTAATCAGAAAGGTCGAAATCGAAATAAATTAGGTTTTCATCGATCTATTAATATTAAATTTCTCTCCTATTACACTTCTAATAAAATTGAAAGGCAGTAGACTATGAAGACAATATTATACTGTATTATAACTGAAGAACACTCAGAGATTGAATTGCCTCCTAATAGGGAAACAATTTTCCAAATTACCTCAGTTATATTGTATGTTATCTATATTAACTTAAAATTTACCCATTTATATTAGTTTATACTTTATATTAGACCTCTAGAATGTGAACCTGACAAGGAAAAGTAATTAATAACACGCGGCATATTCAACAATGTAAAATATAGTCGAAATTTAACTTTAGCAAATTGTTTGGGATCCCATTTTAACGGACTAAATTAGGACATCGCAGTGTTCCCATCCTTGAGATTTTTAATAAAATTTCCGTCCTTCGACCCCTATTAAAGCTCACTTCGTTAAAAACTTGAAAAAATATTACAAAGAAATCAGATATTCGAGAGCGTAAGGCTATAACGTTCTTGTGTTGTCTTTCAACAGTTTTTCTTAATAAATTGATGTTATAATTTGAGAGCGTTTACAATATAGATTATGAGAAACAAATATAAGTATTACATACTTAATAAATACGATAATTTTTTGTAGAGATTCCTCTATCTTGATTTTATATCCCAAAAAAATTTAGTAAGAAGACGAATTTGTTTTTTCCTAAATATTTTATAATTAGGTACGTTTTTACTTTTAGCGTATTTTTTTTCATTAAACATTTACTATTGTATAATAAATTGCTACAACAATAAAATTTATAATATTCTATTGTGAAGTAGCACGACTTGAAAAGACACTCGTACTTATCAAGACTGTGAGCCCGACATAAAATAGAAAACATTTTATTAAATTTACGTGTATTCGGTAATTGTAACTGCGGAATAAAAACATCCAATTAAGAAGCCCATAGAGCTGTCCCACGAAGGGTCCTCTTCTATTCTTGCATAAGTCTTCAATTCTCTTATTTATCCGCAAACCGTCAAAGTTGAGAGAAACTCGCGGGTTTAATTAGTTCCCTGTCAATTTATTGCGTCTAGAAAAAGTTTCCAATACAGGATCCAATACAGGCTTCGCTAATAAATCGTCTTTTATTTACGGCACGCTTTATATGATTGTACTGTTCGTGGCTTCATTAAAACTGAGTAGTGATGTTAAAGTGTGTCAAACTCGGCGCTATAGTTTCTTAATAATACTTCAATATCTTGGAATGGATTTACTGCGCTTAACTTAAGTGTTAATTCTATCAACATCGGTTCATATACTGGAATATTAAATAGACTGCGCTTTCTTAAAGGTCTAACTGAATTTTATTATCATTATTCATTATGGAAAAATCACAAGGTCTGTTTAGGGCAAAACTGCTGCTTTATATTCGTTTGAGAAAAGGTGATACACACGACATAGTACTTTATAAATATTTGCGTGGGTATCCAAATTATGACGTGACATTTGACACGAAAAACTCCGTGTATGTAATAAATCACCATCCATTAATTCAGCAAATAACAAATGTTATGGTTCAATTTTGGACTTTACTGCGTTGCCTTTTATTTCACTTTTGATTGGCCCGTTTCGCTCATATTAAGTTTGTATGTACGTTAAGAATTCACAGCTGTTTTTTTTGCGGCTAAAATTAACGTTTCCCGTTCTGAAATATGAGCCACGAAGCCTTCGTCTTGATAACTTATTTAAGGCCGTAATAAGGTTTGACTTTTTCTCGTCTTTACGAGTCGTGCTCAATTTCTTTATTTGCGTTTGTTCTGTTGTGAAGATAATTTAAGGATATTAAAACGAAACCCCGCGAAGGTTTTATTATTATTTTAATAAAATTTGTTAAAGGTTAGTTTCTTGCTTTATGGAAGAACTAAATTAAACAAAGTTAGTTTGTAGACGACGTTATTAAAATAACAAGCTTGAGTGAGCAAGTTTTATTTGAATGCTAAACGAGTCAGTTGTCGTTCGGCTGTATACATAGTTAGTTCACGGCTTTACTCCTTTAATAAAGAACATTCATTTCTAAGTATTTTTATATAAAAATAACTTTTTATTTGCTGATTTCCCAGAGTTTGAAAAGTAAAGCGCAGTAATTGTCTGAAGCTGGGTCACTGGTGTGTATTAATTTATTTGCCCTATTGTGGTCCAATTTTAGTTTTAAATATTTAGTACGTTTTAAAATATAATACTTTTCACATTGAGCAACACATTCTTCCTTATTTATATCAAGAAGTATGTGCCATTGCAAAGTTTAACTAATTAACAACGTTACTAATGCTCTACCTACAATACACGCGGTTATGAGTTGTTGCCTGACCTGTAATTCATTATTCCTAGTAAAACCAAATATACTCATAATTATAATAACAAACACCAGAAAGCAATAATTCAAATAAATCATCATTTAGCAGTCACGCTTCGAACGCGTCACGTCGCCAAGTTCCGTATAATATTCGAAGGTAACAAACAAAAATTCAATTGCCTGTCGTTGTTCAAATATCAAGTACGGTCCCTTTCAATTAGGGGCTTAATTAGAAACCCCGGGTCCGTTTGGGTCTGAATTAGGGGTCCATTACGGGCCCTAATCCTATATTCTCGATTAGTACGCGTATTTTATGTATAGTTTATTTTAAAGTTGGCGGATTTGGTAGTCGGCACGTATCAGGCTTTGGGGTTTGAGGAGATCAGAGGAAATCAAATATTAGTAGAATATTTATGGTGCGTGGATTTTGTGACACGTAAAGACTTGTTATTTGTAGAAAGTTTTGATAAGAAAATAAATAAAAAATATTTATTGACAATTTTTAATATTTTGTCATAATGAAGTCACTGACTCCCAAGCTAGATAAAAACCTGTATGCCAGGATTCAGCGACTCTTCGATTGAATGTTCAGAAAATGCCAACATGAAATAAATAATAATGAAAGACAAACAAAAATAAAAATAGAAATAGTTTTATCTGCAAGCGTGTGTGTGTATTGTTGTCAATAATGTTTAAGCCACACCCCGGACACTCCATACAAAATTATCGTTTTGACAGTCACACTGTAGAGACTGCAAATGTGTGTGTTAACGCTTTATGGTTGGCACATTTGTGACTAGCGTAAAAAAAAAATTCGCGTTTTTCTGATGAAATACATCCGTAAACAGCACAATATCTAACCATTTTCTACGAAAAACGATAATCATAAATCCAAAATAATAAAATTACTTTAAGTCAATTTGATTAATGTTGTCAATCTTCGTTGCGTATCGTCCTTGCATAAAAATATGGCCCATTTTAATCACGATCGCGCGGGGTGAGGTAAGTGTTTAATTTTGGCGGGAGGCGGAGAGTGTCCGTTCTGTAGCGTTTAGCTACTATTATGTATTCTGTGGTTTAAGCCGTGTGTGTGCACTGCTGCGTACGTATTTATCAAGGAGTTTGATAAATAAAATAACCTACTTTTATTAAAACTCACATTTGGATCTATTCTCGTCTCTTTTAGATGAATAATACTATCTATTAATATTAAATCAATCAATAATAATTAATACCATGCCACCCTGAATAATAAATTAAATAGAATTTTGTGTAATATCACTACATAGTATAAAACAAAGTCGCTTTCCCTGTCCCTATGTCCCTATGTCCCTATGTCCCTTTGTACGCTTAAATCTTTGAAACTACGCAACGGATTTTGATGCGGTTTTTTTTAATAGATAGAGTGATTCAAGAGGCAGGTTTATATGTATAATAACATCCATTAAATAGTGGAGAAGTACTGTTAGTTTTGAGGTTTCTAATGTGATGTCGTAAAAAATTACATTTTTTCCGCTTACATTGCAAACGCAGGCTGAACCCTACGAGTTTTATCAAAATAATGTACTAAGTATTGTACACATTGAAAAGGTCTACAGAAAAGTCCGCGATGGTATATGTCTATCTCTTATGGATAACCCACAATAACTTTTTTTTGTCATTTATTTTTTACGACAAATAATGGCTAATTTTCGATGCGATTTTAACCAATACAGCATTAATCCTTAACCAATTAAATATCTTGAATACATTGTTCATTTAATAGAGATCTATATGGCCCTTTACACCGTATGATTTAAGTGAATATTTTCGAAGATATTACAGATTTAAAAATTGCGGGACGTAGCGTTTGCGGCGGTACCGGCCGGCCGCCCGGCTATCTATTTTATACCCGTGCGAAGCCGGAGCGAGCCGCTATGTTTTTATATACAACGTTCACAGTTTTTCTGTAGTGTATTTAGTATCAGCCTTGCACCCGTGCGAAGCCGGGGCGGGTCGCTAGTTATGCTATAAAACATTAAGCCTCAAGAACAACAAAGAACGAGGCACTAGGGAAGAGTTCGCGTGAATGTCAAGAATCTTTTAACCTTAATACGATCTTGATAAGATCCATTTTTACATAATATAAAGCAATATTGTATAATAGTAGTTTCCTTTGTATATTAAACATGAAGAAAAAATCTACTTACCTTTAATTTGTGAATAACAATATTTATATTCGAGTTCATTTCATAGAATATTAGAGTATGTTCTTTCAAGAGTTTAGGAAAATACGCAAAGAAATAATTTGCTCATGTTTAATCGAATGTAACCAACAATATGTTTATCTGTATGTACCCATTTGTGTATACCCAACCCAGCAGCGTCTCGGATAAATGCGTACACGCTATTATAATATTTATTCCTTGGAGCTACGCATGGAAATCCCTTGTAATATTTAATAGGCTGTTAGTAGCGTAGTACATAACACATCGCTTATTTTACAAGTATTGCGTAATGGATTTGGGGTTTACTTACATGAGAATGTATTGGAGGAATGTTATTTGATTGAGGATTCATATTTTTCTCTTTCATCTATACTAATATTATAAAGAGGAAAGGTTTGTAATTATGTAAGTATGTATGTATGTATGTATGGTTTTCACGCATAAACTACTGAACCGATTTCAAAAATTCTTTCACCATTAGAAAGCTGCATCTTGACTGAGCAACATAGGCTATATTGCATTTTCAAAAAAAATAGAGATCCTTACCAAAAATGCAATAATGTAACCCAAGGTGTAAAAAATTCCTTAATAAAAAGTCTGTCATCGCGTGCGCTGCGGAATCTATTGAAGATAGAACAAAAAAATGTTCTACGGTATTATAGAATGAATCAATATCTACAAGAAAGTCCGCGATACCATATGTCCATCTTCAGTAGTTATGTTGCTACAAAAACTTTTTTACGTTTTCAAAGTAAATAGAAGTGCCGGCAGTAATCAAACCATGTTATCCATACACATCACTACATAGTATAAAACAAAGTCGCTTTCCCTGTCCCTATGTCCCTATGTCCCTATGTCCCTATGTCCCTTTGTACGCTTAAATCTTTGAAACTACGCAACGGATTTTGATGCGGTTTTTTTTAATAGATAGAGTGATTCAAGAGGAAGGTTTATATGTATAATAACATCCATTAAATAATGAAGAAGTACTGTTAGTTTTGAGGTTTCTAATGTGATGTCGTAAAAAATTACATTTTTTCCGCTTACATTGCAAACGCAGGCTGAACCCTACGAGTTTTATCAAAATAATGTACTAAGTATTATACACATTGAAAAGGTCTACAGAAAAGTCCGCGATGGTATATGTCTATCTCTTATGGATAACCCACAATAACTTTTTTTGTCATTTATTTTTTACGACAAATAATGGCTAATTTTCGATGCGATTTTAACCAATACAGCATTAATCCTTAACCAATTAAATATCTTGAATACATTGTTCATTTAATAGAGATCTATATGGCCCTTTACACCGTATGATTTAAGTGAATATTTTCGAAGATATTACAGATTTAAAAATTGCGGGACGTAGCGTTTGCGGCGGTACCGGCCGGCCGCCCGGCTATCTATTTTATACCCGTGCGAAGCCGGAGCGGGCCGCTATGTTTTTATATACAACGTTCACAGTTTTTCTGTAGTGTATTTAGTATCAGCATTGCACCCGTGCGAAGCCGGGGCGGGTCGCTAGTATAATATATAATCCTTATCCCATTAAATGATGTTTTATTATAGACTGTTTCAATACCAGCAAAATACTTTTTAAATTAAAAAAATTGGATTTTCCATTCAAAAGATGTAACGAATTTTTAAAAGTGACAATCTACAGAAAATAGTAGGTATACTGTTTAATACAATGAGCAGGCGTAGTGCGGGTCGGGGTGAAGGTGATTTTCATGTGAATAAAAATTAAACCTATAGTCCGACCTATAGTAGACTTTTCACTGTCACGATATCATATCGCTATCTATGCGGGTGAAACCGCAGGGCATTGCTAGTAATATATAATTTAGCTGGTACTTGTAAGTTTACGGATTTATAAGCACCTATTTAATAGTTTAGATGTTATGTAGAGAGTCTAATAATTATAGACAGTTTTGTTTAAATTGTGATTCAATTTATTGGTATTAAATATATATATTGTATAACATAATATCATCAAATATTTTTTACATACTTTTGCCTTCCCATAAAAAAACAATTTAAACTCTTATACAAATAATATAATTTTTATATTATGGCTATAGTATCTTACCTTAACAGTATAGAAATAAAGAACCAATAAATAGAAAAACTCAAAGCCGTAATAACAAGTAGGTATATTACAGCATAGCAATAGGATGGCGACGCGAAGCTCTCGCGTCGCAAATAAACTACACTTTGTATCAGCACGGAAATTTAGGACTATATTGCATCGTATGTGCTGGTTATTAACATTCGAGGTTGGTGACAAAATTGCAAAGAACTTGTATAAAAGATCAATATCAGATAGACTAGATAGATACCAGCTACATATTATATAGTATATACCTAGTTATTTATGAAGATCCTGTAGTCTTTTGTCATATTATCATTTCGATTCTAAATATATAATTTTCCATATAGAGCGGTCAGGCTCGCGAAGCAATTGCTGCGTGAAGTAGCATGGCCAAGGTAACAGCACGTAACAGTCTACGCTTTATAACTACTTATAGTTAGTGTCGGTAAACTTGCTTGATTGCTTGAAATGTCGAATCAAATTTGTATCAAAGTTATCTAGGTACAATTTTTATCCAAAAATAAGAAAATTTACTACTTAATTTTTTTTTTCACAAATAGTCCTTTAATAATCTCCACGAATTCGGTGTATAATTAAGAAATACATTCGCCCACACATTCGCCGAACGTCAATACAGTAATGGCTTCTCTAGATGAATCAATCATGCGTAATTTGACGTAACAAAAAGGAGTGACAAGCGCTGAGGCATTATGTTGATGAAAAGAACCCTTTATTGTGTAGACGCTTTGTTTTTCACACGTAAATATAATGTATATTATGTATCCAGTGTCAACATTTTGGGATGGGTAATAAACATCTATCGATCTTTGTGAAATTTCCCTGCCACAGTGTTGGTAATATATATATATAATATAATATTATGTAGTATATAATATATAATATAATATTATGTAGTAGTAATGTATCAATCTATATAAAATCTTATTGTTTATATGTAATTACATAGAATTATAGTCGAGCCAATTTAATAGGCAACATTTGACGTCTATCAATTTTATCTTCGAAGAGAGGTAACCTGCTTAAAAACATCGATTAAAGTGAATCAATCGATACGGACTTAAAACATTTTTCAATCGAACTTGAAACACATGTCAATTTTAAAATTCATCAGGCGAATCCCTGTCCCAGTTATATACTTTTTTTCGTAAATTTAGGGAGCAAAATAAGACAAGTAGAAAGCATTATTAAAAAACCCCAACACATTTATTAATTTATGACGATTTTTATTCACAAGTAATCAATGCATTTGATTCTAGATGTCAGATTTCGATTTTTAGAGTAACGTCTCTGGTATTTAAAAAGAAAAAAGGTTTATTGACACAAAATTGTAGCAACGTCAGTTCTTTAAATCAGAAATTGTTTATTATGTTGAGAATGGTTTATCATTAAAATCAAATCTTAAAATTGCTTGTATTGGTCATTATTATTATAAATATGTAATTGTAATTGAAAAAAGTTGAGCAAATTTGCAGTTCTAACAAAACGAAATATACCTAATGTTATTCTATGTCGTCGTTACTAGGTTACGTTGTTTAATTTTGTTGAACTGTCAAATGTTGCCTATTAAAATGGCTCTACTATAGGTGATAATTTAGGATTACGGATACAGTCTTATGTACGTATTTATTTTGCAATTTTCCGTAGATATATAGGAAGTAATCTTTTACGCATGTTGAAATATTAGATATGCATTACAACGTGTAATTTAACTTTCAACTAACCTAGCTTCTAAATGAAATAATATAACATCCTATTACGACTATAATAGTGTAATTACACACTAATACAATGCGACTAAACGTAATGATTTCACGTTAAAGGCACTTTGCATTAAGATTATCCAAATTGTTCGCATATTGTGCAGCAGACATCCCGTTTCACAATCTATTTACGTTGGAAATTGGAACTTGCTCCCAATATATTATTTCCATACAAATGCATTAACACGAATATATTTTAACCGACTTTAAAACATGAGCATTGGAATTTCAGGTGTTGTGTTGTTTGGTTAAAATGTATAATATTATGTAATGCTATGACGTAGTATTGAAAAATGATTTTTTTAGAATAAGATCAAATTAAATTATGTTTACGTAACTTTTTTCAGTCGTTTTACTTCGTTGGTTTTAAAAAACAAAGTATTAAAGTTAGCAAATTATATTAGTTTTACGATCTATTACAAATTCTTAAGCTTTTGAAAACTTGTTCTTTGCTATGTAAATATTCTAAACAAATGTAACTTAAGGCCTCTTTCAAACTACGCATGTTCTTCAATAAAAATAAACGAACGTAATTATAAAAGTTAAATTGTAATTCCTAACAACTGAAAAAGAAAAATTAATTTACACCACTTCACTTCTTAAACAAAAATACTTATTTTCCTTAAAGATAACGAGGTCGTTTGTATGTCGCCAATCAAATCGAGTTTAAATCATAGAGCGTGTAAATTTAACGAGTCCCTTGTACTTGTGTCGTCTAATTGCGAATTTATCTGTGCCATTTATTTACGATTTTGTTCGATTGGAATTACAATGTTTTCTTTAAAGGGCGGATTTTAATGGTGATACTTTTATAGGAGTTTTTTGAAGTGAAAACTTCTTTAGCGGCGTTGGGTATAAAATATTAAACTCGCGTCAGGACACGTGGCCTGATCGAAAAAGCGTAAGACGGATTTTTTTTTTTTTTTTTTAGCCCTTATATTCCATGCGTAAGACGGATACCATTCCAAAATATCAAACATGCTGAACGTTAATAATCAATTTTTCACTTCTGCCGGCACTCCCGGAGTGCAACCCGTCTTTTTTTATTTTGTTGTGCGTGTTTAGTTTAATTGGATTGTTTCTTTTTTAATGGACGCTAGAGGGATAAATAAATTGAAATATTTATTAATAAATCATTGTCTTTGCGGCACAGTTGGTAGTAAACAAATATTACAGATTAATAAAGCAAGAGAAGTAGGGTAATGAGATTACACTATTATAAACAAAATACTTTAAAATTACGAAATTAAACTTAATATGTAACAGCACCGGGCCGTACGGCCCTGTACTGAATAATTTGTTGAAATGTTATGTTAATTTTATTGTTTTTCTATCTCATAATAAGAATACATATTTTGCTGTTGTGTAAATTCTGTAACTTCTAAAAATATCGTTTTTTTTCAACAAACTATGCGCAATTTGTTCTGAATCAAATTTATATCAAGGCCAAATTTCGACGATATTTGAATAGTCCTTTCTGCGTGAATGAATAACAATCATCCATCCATCCATCTATTTACATTTATACAAACTTTCATGTTAGAATGTAATTTCAAAAATGTAGACTATTATTACTTAATTAGCAAAAGCTCTATGGCATGTATCTATAAATAAATGCATGTCTATAAATATAATAATGATCATCGTAAATCTAATATTCGAACTTTATCCATACATACTGTATATAACTATAAATTTAAAAGGGAGTTCCAAGTTCACCCTTTCAATGTGGGATGGCAGCAGTGTCGTCATAACGGACCCTTTGTCCCTGCGTGGCTCGATAGAGATTGGATAATTGGACCCTAAGCCTTTTCTGGTCCAAGGGTATTGGAACTATCATTCGAGCCATTACCTTGTGTACATACTTTTGGTGAGACAAACTTTTACCGCGTGGGTAAAAGAATGTGAACATTCACCACGTCATCTCACACACTCACACACTCATACATGGTAATTTGGGATTGAACATACTACAATATTTTTCAGTACGATAGTCTTTGAATTATAATTCCCACTTATATAAATGACATTGAAATTAAAATGACTGATAACCACAGATTGGAAATTGGAAAAAACAAAGACACCAGATAATAGAGTCACCAGATTTTTATTTGCGATTACAGAATATTCAGTAGGTACATTATTCCGTTTTTTAGAACAATAAACAAACGTAGAAAAGGTGTCTTTGAACATAATATAGCAATGAAGTGAAAATTGGCTTTGAATTATGTACTTATTAAAACGAGATTAGCAAATTTAAATTGTGTTGTGTGAATTTTTACGCGATAAAGTCCAATTTTTTCAACGGATTATAAGGGCTTGTTAATTCAGGTGTACTTAGTAATATTAAATAAATACGAAGTACTGTAAATATTTTTGCAAGCACAGTTTTTTACGTAGTAGTTATTATTACATTAGGAGTATCATTTAAAGCTGTTTCTTTAAAACACTAATTTATTTTACACTTCAACATCAAACTTATTCCACGCAAACAAAAAAAATGCTGTCAGCCTCACCCGTGCCTAAAACAAAAATTCCCCATGCATAACTATTTAAACATTTTTCTGACGTCACCGTTCTCATCTACAGCGCGTCGAATGTTAATCCGTGCGGCAGATTATTTCAGTCGGATCCATTCGTGCGTGAAGACGCGTTATCGTCCGTATAAATATCAACACTCCTGTCTCTACGTACGTCGAGAAAAAACGATTTGCGATCAGCCGCACGACCTGCTTCTGTGATGTGAATCAATGCTGGCACGATCAAATGTGATGTTTAGTTTTATGAACGGAATGGATTTATTGGGAATGGTGGAAAATTGTTTATAAGATACAATGGGAATACAGAATATAGGCAAATGTATTACAAATTGACTCTGCAATTAACTATTCGTTTGTTGTATGTCGACTAATCGTCGTTTCTTATCATATTATAAACAAAAAAATAATATTATGATAATACCATAATTAAAACAAAGAGCGTATGATCACATATTCCCACCAAAATGACATCTACTATATAAAAATAAGTTGGGTTTTCCTTCCTGACGCTATAACTCCAGAACGCAACAACCGATTTCCACGGATTTGCATTCGTTGGAAAGGTCTCGGGCTCCGTGAGGTTTATAGCAAAGAAAAGGTGTCTCTGGTAGCGAAACGGAGTTCGCCCGGTTTGCTAGTGCACACTAAAAATAAACTTCATACACGAGCATTAAAAGCGATTTAGAGCCCCAAGCTTCCGACGAAGTAAAATTTCTAAGCGTATTCAGAACATAACATAACTGTAACGTACCGCTGCAGCTGCATCTCAAGCGAACTTTATTCCTCCATTTTCCTGATTCTCGAATATTTTGGTTTCATACGCGATAAACGTTAATTTTAATCCTGGCACGTTTTTAAATAATTTTCAGAGTCAACGCTTTTAATTCCGTGGAAAATGGAGCGATACAAAAATCCGATGCAGCGGGCTAAGTATAGCCGCTGTGCTTAAGCCGGTTATAAAGAAGGATTAACAGATGTACGCGCCGAGCTTTTCTAGATTTCGCGAAAAATTATACGGATTTCAATTTTAAATAGAGTCCCGTGATCATTTTGTGCTATTTCTTTAAGAGTGGAGTGGCCCTTGCGGAATTTTCTGAGGAGTTTACAAGATCATGGATACTGCTTGGGTCCATATTTCATAGATATGGTTGCTAGCTTATTTCAATTATTTAACATTTGCAAATTTTTCAATTTATGCGATTTGTCTATGCGAAATATTATGCTGATAAACAATGTTCCTTCCATAACGCAACGAGAGTTTGATGTATTTTAGAACCCATAGTATAATATATCAAATTAAATAATTGTAGAAATAATTTCTGAACTGCATAATACATTACTTCCCACGGTGACATTACCTATTCTAAACCATTAAACATCCAACACAAATTGAAAATGACAACCTAATTAATAAATCCTGTAAAACAAAACACAAAACTTCAACCTGAACGCGAATCGAAATTAAGAACGGACTCACTAAACTAGCTTTATTTCCACCATAACTCTAGTAAGATTAAAGTTTTAAACATTTCGGCGTCGGGCGTCTTAATTCAACTCCTTTCATAAGATGTGATTTAGTGAGCCTTACCACTATTTATCACTAAGTTGCGTACAGTCGGATTCCTGGGATACCGGCACCTAGGAATGAGCCAAGTTGTAAGTTACCGCCCTAATTAAAATGCACGCTGTAAGGCCGCAGCGGGCGAGTGGCGAATAGCGGAAGCGGGAATAGGTCAATAGCGTCGGACAATCATGGGAAAGAACATGAATGAATGAATCTTTAGAAATAAGCGAATTTTTCTAATAGATAGTTTTCTATGAGATTTTTGAAACTTTAGACGTTTTCCGATTAGTAGAGAAATGAATCTCATATTTCTATTAGGGCATAGAGATTTGATCAAAAAACTCGTATCGAAGAATAAATAATAAATTAAAAATGTGAAAATTTTTACTTAATATCTTTTTAAAATAAAACTTAATAACATTTTAAATTAAAGTCTTATTCATTCCTTTTTATTTTATACTAATTGTCCGCCCCGGCTTCGCCCGTGGTACATATTTCGCAATAAAAGGTAGCCTATATTCTTTCTCAGGGTCTAAAGATTGTCTGTGCCAAATTTCATCAAAATCGGTTGAGAGGTTTATGCGTGAAAACCATACATACATACATAATTACAAACCTTTCCTCTTTATAATATTAGTATAGATGTTGCACCTTTGCATTTCCAACATACCATGGGTCCGCTATAGCGCCTGCTCCCGCTCCGCTCGTGCAAGCCGCTCGTAATTTTCTTACAAATTACAATTTCGGTGCTTTGTTTAAGGCTCACTTGAAATGTCCTTGATTTAAACATTTGTCTTGCGCTGAATCGTTTTATTGCCCCGTTTGTTTCAATATGAACGCTCTGTATTGTGTTCTGAAGTAATTAAGGTTTTGTTTTTGCGGAAGGAAAATACATTAATTTACGAATAAGAGGAGCCATTTAATTTCGGTGGCAAGTATAAGGAAAATTTAAGTTTTATTGAGATTGATGTTTTCTAATATTCAAATAATATCTTAGTTTTATACAGAATATAAATTTCTGATTATAAAAAAAGACGCTTTTTAATATAAAAATTTTAATGATGTTGTCTAGACTAACATAAATAAGCGATAAATACGGTCATTAAAACTGAAACTTGGTTTCATATTCTCTTAAAAACGGATAATCATAAACCTAATAAAAAAACCGGCCAAGTGCGAGTCGGGCTCGCGCACAAAGGGTTCCGTAGCAGCAAATATAATAAATTACAGTTAAATCAACCTATCTCAAAAACTATAAGAGATACTTTGATCAAACCAAAAATCGTTGAAAGAGTTAATTAGCATGCATCACCTCTATTTTTTTTAGAATTTTATACCCCGTAGTTATAAAAATAGAGGGGGGGGGACATACTTTTTACGACTTTGAGAGCTGATATCTCAAAAACCGTTCACTTTAAGAAAAATGTTTTTTAGAAAACTTTATATCATTTTAAAAGACCTTTCCATTGATACCCCACACGGGTATGTACATCGAAAAAAAAAATTTCATCCCTCAGTTACATGTATGGGGGGCCCCACCCCCAATTCTTTTTTTTACTATTTAGT
Source organism: Colias behrii (assembly GCA_029959065.1). Classification (NCBI taxonomy): domain Eukaryota; kingdom Metazoa; phylum Arthropoda; class Insecta; order Lepidoptera; family Pieridae; genus Colias; species Colias behrii. The sequence goes on along the minus strand of JARWMC010000015.1, from coordinate 12,135,498 downwards.
GTCATATTTTTGTAGCGGTTCATACAACACATATTCCCATCAAATTTCATCACTGTAGTACTTATAGTTTCCGAGTAAATCGGCTGTGACAGACGGACAGACGGACAGACGGACAGACGGACATGACGAAACTATAAGGGTTCCGTTTTTGCCATTTTGGCTACGGAACCCTAAAAAGGGACTATATTAAAATATTTGTTGAATATTTTTCAGAAGGAAAATATAAAATGAAGATACGGCGGATAATTTATAGGAGATAAAGAAGAGCCGGTCCTGTCATTACGTCACAAGCTTATACCTCTCGTGTTTCATTCAACCTAAATATTCGTTTTTGTGAACCGCAGAGTTAATATTTATTGTTCTTTATCATATTTATACATCCATATACGTAGATTAGAATATGATATTATGTCGCCGTCGTCACCTATGTTATTTTTTTCACTGTAAACCTAGCAATGGCCCTTAAATTTAATAAAATGAAGTACCTACAAATTATAAAGGAATATTAATTGATAAATTGTACTACAGATTGATTCTTTTATAATCATGATAACAACAACACAACAGTCACATCGAAAGAAAACAATCAACAATAAAATATGGTATTATTCATCACAAAGAGCAATCAGTAAGCTATTACAAAGCTATTATGACTGAAACTTTGTTTCATATAACAACACAGTATTAATCCGTATTTAATTAAACACACGTTAGACGATCTAGATTGAATATAGTTCAGAATTATTGCCCCATACTAATAAAACGAATGTCTTGGAAGTAATAACAAATTTCAAATGATTTATGGATCGTGGCGGAGCGGACGTAATGGTTCTTTTTATTTAAATGCATATTAATTGGAATATTATTGTCTCTGAGGCTAATTTATTTTCCAATTTCAAAATCTTCTCTATATAGAATAGAGTAAGTATGTATTCTACATAGAAAATAGTGCATCGTTAATGAACTAAGGCATCAAAATAAGTGAGAAATAAACGTATCTAAAGCGATTTTCATTGAAAATTAAAATCGCTTTAGATACGTTTTTACATCGTAAAGTATTAGGATATTACCATTAGGTATGTAAGTTCAAGATTATAAAAAAGCATATTTTGCTGCCAACAATAAACAATAATTCGTCTACATTTTAATTCAGCCTTCATAAGGTCTTAAATGAAAAATATGTATGTACGCTGTTATGTAACACGCTTATACCTTCCCTGGGTCGGTGTAAACCTCCCGAATTCCGCAAAGCACCCACGCTAGTGTAGCCGTGATGTTTTACACACATTGTTAGATATTTTTATTACACTATGCACACTATATCTTCGCACCTGTAAAATGAAATGTACTAGCTAGATGCCAGAAATATCTCGAGAAATATTTTTATGAGACTTCGCTAGAAAATTCTTAAAATGCTCTGAGAAAATGCAATACTTTCCGCTATGTGTGGCGCAGTTTCTAATCTTTCTGGGTTATACAGATGGGAGTTTGATGGATGTTATATTCAAGTTTAACATTTTGAAACGATACTAACAGAAATATATTTATTTAGTACATTTTGTAAGAGGTTAAAGATGTATTTTTAGATCGTTGAAAATGTTGCTTCAAAACTTTGTCTCAAAGTAGAGTGGTAAATTTTGTATGGTTTTACTTGACGCTTTGCGATTGTTGGATTGAAAGCTAAGATTTAAAGTAAATAAATCAAATGATTGTCCTATCCTTTTTATTTAAATTATAGTTACTCGTTTCAAGGCTAAATGCATTTCGTATTTATTCCACAGACAGATTTTCCGACTGATTACGCAATTATTCAACTATACTTACCTCTTTTTTATTTTTTTATTGAGCTTTACAGTTAGATCACCTTCACCAAACCTACACAGATTAATATATAGGTACTAGAGAGCTGTCTGTGTCTGTGTGACCTGTGTCCGGGTCCTGGGTCCCGTAAATTTTACGTATCGTACGGAAGCCATTACCCATATACATTCTAAAGTTAAGTACATAATATTATATCCCCCCTATCCCCTATTTTTCTTGCGATTCTCATAAAATATTCTTATTTTATTTACAAATTATAACCGTGAAACGACATCCAAATCGGTTCTCTGGTTTATGTGTTAAAGCATTACAAATAAAATTACTTACGTACATATAATATTAGAGATAGTACCAGTGTAATATATCTGGTGAATAATTATTCAACTCGGCCATTCTGCAGTAGTTTCAGTTTGCTTGCATTCTGTGGTGATAAAATTTACACCTTGTCTTAAATGTTGCCAGCGCATTATTTATATTTGCACTACAATAAAATGGACGCTTCACTCCAGTTTATATTTTGAGAAGTTTTACTGGTTTCAAAGTGTGGAAGTGTGGAAATTACAGAGAAAACGAATTATTTAATATTTTATCTATTGTTGTTTTATTTTTATTGAAATATAATATATAACGAAATATTATTTCGCATATAATTGGAAAATACCAAGTTAAATACCCGATAGGTATTTTCCGAATATTAACCGTAACTATTATCACTAAGCAACTCTATAAAGCTATTAAAATTATAATAGTTTTAAAGGAAAAATCAATATTTATATGTACATGGATATTCAAGAACTAATAACAGGTTTCTGAAATGTAATTACATTTGTATCTTCCCGGTTCTATATTATGAAAAAATGAAAAAGAAAGAGATGTCGGACTAAAAACAAAACGAACAGGCCATAAGCACAGAAGAAAATATAAAAGTGCTATCTAGAAATACCTATTAAGATAAACAAATACAGGTATACTAGATTTTGAACAAAACAGTACGTACTCTTAGCACAGTATTACAATATTATTTCCTACAGTAAGGAATCGCCTTTGATGTCGCGCGATGCCGCCGCCAGTTAGGTACTTACGCTGCCACACGAAAATACGCTAGGGTTGTATAGTGTTGTATGGTTGTAATAACAAATGGGAAATAAAACAATTGTAATTATTAATATTATGATGAAATCATTTATTCATATGTACATTCAAAATAATTGCGATTATTAAATCTGATGTAATTATTTGTTCATAAATATATAATTACAGATATTGCACTGCTAAATATTATTTACGTGGACACTTTATTTTTGGATGTTCTTAATTGTATATTATAACATTTAACTAAGTAATGCATTCGCATTGGGATGTACAATCTGATTAGAAAATAATGAGGACAACATATACATAGCTTTTTAATTCAACAGATACAATTAATACAATCTTTCTGAAATATTGTTTCCTTCTGGGATTTCAATGTAGATTTACATCCGTAAACGGAACAGTTTGTGCGCGCCATAATAGAATATGTAAGTACCTATGTATAATAAAATTATTACACAAAAAATACGACTGCGTCGTCCTTTCGCGCTAGGTAAGGCAAACTAAGCGTGTTTGCCTTACGCGGCCCGCGTCGCCCGACCCCCCGCCAGTTCCCCTCCGTTTCTCTGCACAAGTACATTCGTTTCCGTACTGTATAGATATTGTAATACTGTGCTCTTAGTTTCATAAAAGAACGCATTGGTCATTCAAGCCGGCTCTTAGCGCGCAAATTCTAAGACGCTAAAATAGATTTAGCTTCAGCCTTTGATACCGTTAAGCTTGATATAAAACAAGCAGCTTGAAAACTGTGAATTTTATTAACTTGCTGGAATTTCTGAGACGGCTTCTTGACGAGCTTGTGCTTCTTAAGTAAACTATTTAATATTGAATTTGTACAAGATATATTGTAGTGAATATACGTGACTAGCGGTCCGACCCGGTTTTGCGTGTGGTACATTTATATAGCTTCAGCTTATATGATTAGTGTAGATTATGTTATTATCCTTTCGTGATTTGTAAACAAAATATATTTATGTATTTAATTAGTAATAGAGATATATTACAATGGTAATTGCCTATTTACATAACATCGTAATATAAATATTTTTTGTCGAAGTAAATAATTGTTAACCATTATTTAAAATATCACTGAATTAGTTTTATGTCAATCCTAGTCATGCTTTGAACAATAAGGAAATGTACCATAATACTGTATTCTAGATGTGGTTCCTTATACAGAAAGATAAAACATGTTATCTAACACACAAAATATTATAACATAGTAACAATAAAATTATTTATATTTGACGCAGAATATTTTGCGCAGGAAGAGAGAAATCAATTACTCATAATTCCTTCTATCAACGGATTTTGATGGAACATGTTTTGTTACATAGATAGATGATTTATTCTGTTAATAAGAGAGATATAATATAATATTTTATTCGAGTAAATTGAGACGATGTTATATTAAAGAATAGATCTCAGCTAGCTCAATTTCTACTGCTACTATGTTGTTTAAATTTATACTTAACCAGCTGTGCCCCGCGGTTTTACCCGCATTGCTCTGCTCCTATTCGTCTTTGTGTGATCATATAAAGCCTTCATCGTTAAATGGATTATCAAACAGTAATTTTTCAAAATGGCCCCGTGGTTACTGAGATTAGTGCGTTCAATCAAACAAACATACTAAGAAATTATTCGGCTTTATAATGTAAAGATTGATGATGAAGTAAAGAATGAAAATGTATTTTAAATATATTAAAATTGACTAGACCATAACTAAAGATAACTGCACTTAAAAACATAAGCAACACTCTTTCACTTACCAACTTACCACAAACACGAGTTAGAGTAGGTATTTAAAATTGTATGAAATTTAAATAATATTTAAATTCGCACACACGAGGGAAGAGCTGAAGTTGTAGAGCACTCAACGCCGCTAATGGCGTCTTTTTAAAAGGAAACGAAAATAATAAATTATTGACATCAGCCTTTTGCGCCACACCGCTATTTAAGTATTTTATGTTACCATAAAATTTTTACCGTCCGACCACGATACGACAGCGATAATTGATGAAGTGCTTTATAAATGTCCGTGAGTATAAAGTGCGAAAATTGCACGTTCCGGAGTGAGTATTATAAAAAAAGACGGGTTGCACTCCGGGAGTGCCGGCAGAAGTGAAAACGCGCGTAGTAGAGAATGGATAGCTGTCTACTCTCCATCCGTCTTACGCTTTTTCGATCAGGTCACGTGTCCTGACGCGAGTTTAAGATTTTATACCCATTACAGAAAAAGTGCTCAACGCCGCTAAAGAAGTTTTCACTTCAAAAACCGCATCAAAATCCGTTGCGTAGTTTCAAAGATTTAAGCGTACAAAGGGACATAGGGACAGAGAAAGCGACTTTGTTTTATACTATGTAGTGATAGTATAAGTAACATAGTGATTACTTATCCTTCACGGGGACTCATGTTGATGGAATTTCACTTATTTCGATGACATTTTAATTATTTTGAAATAAAAAATTGCGTATGGCACCTATTTAACAACGAAAAAAACGTCTTGCAATAAAAAATTTATGTCTGATGGATCTATCTAAAGGCAAAAGATTAAAAATTACGCGTTAATAAATGACTTTAAATTACGGATATTTTCCTGTGCAGATAAGATGCGCACTAATAAATGCAACCACTGCGGCCAGCCAGACAGCCCGGACTCTAACCGAAATAGGAAGAGAAACAGTATATCAAAGAACCAACTATACTAAAATTCTCTCTTGTCAACGTTGATAGCTCCTATACGATAGCATGCAATAGCTTTACCGCGGCAGTCCCCGAGTGCCACACGTATTTTTTTACACTCAAATGAATTTAGCATGTTTGAAATCAACAGTGGTTTTTGTGTATAATGAAGTTATAACATTACAAATAATTACAACTGCAAAATGTATGAAATCATAACAACATTTTGTCAAGTTATGTGTAGCAGCGATAAATATATTTTTTAACACCAATTATTTTGTAGTAAGTAATCCACTGCCCACGGTTGTGCTACTTTTTGACCCAAAAACGGTGCTCTTATGTCGATCTATTATTATAAAATAAGCTCAAGTGAATTTCTATTAAAAAAAAAATGTTTGTAATCCTGTTATTGTGTGTAAAAAATGATAACGAAGCTATTTTAAAACAGTACTTATTGTTCATTCCGAAAACTTCCACAGTCTGGTCTGGTTCAACATTCAGTGTAGGCAGGTAAATTTATTAAAAACTACACACAAGGGCTTAAATGTGAATAAAAAAAGACGGGTTGCACTCCGGGAGTGCCGGCAGAAGTGAAAACTTGATTATTAACGTTGAGCATGTTTGATATCCATCCGTCTTACGCTTTTTCGATCAGGACCTTGTCCTGACGCGAGTTTAAGATTTTATACCCAACGCCGCTAAAGAAGTTTTCACTTCAAAAATCGTTATGATTTTAATAATCCGTTTAAGCTTATCGATATATGATTGAATTTACCACCCCGTTAAACCTTTGTTCGATTTAAAAATTTCAGTCACAATAAATTTATTGAGTGCAGTGCAAATAATTTATTTCATTTGTATTTAAATTATGATTTAGTCCTCATAATATAATATTACATGCGTAATCTTTTTAGAATGCAATTTAAAATGAGACGAACATCAACTTAATCATCATCATCGTTTATTTTGACTTTATTGTGAAATGCACTTATCTACTACAACTTTTTAAAGCTTTTCGAACTAGTTGATCAGATTAATTAATTTAATAGTTTTAAAAATGTTTTTTACATAGGTATATCTAATTAATCTTGTTACTTCCTCTGATGTATGTGTGTTCCATTAAATAAAATTATATCGTAGCTCTAAAGAAATGTTAAAGTAATAAAATAAATATAACTTATTGACATCGCGATCGTCACGTAAAGAGAAAGCGGCACGAAATAGCTCGGAGTGGTCAATGAATCGGAAAGAAATGGTGAATGTGTGAAATGCTAATGGGTTCTGAGTCTCGCACGTGATTTATCGAAACATTTCATGTTTATTCTCGATATTTCATTTAACCAATATTTTATTAATACAATGAAAACATCAAACTGCGCAGTTTTATTGGTTTATCGCAGAGTTTGTGGCAGATGCTGTCCTAGTTAACGGTTATGGGATTTATTAGATATCATGGGATTAATGTGTTTTGAATACACTTGTCAGTATCCATTATTTGAGTTTGTATCAACGTTTTACGCTATTGGTTTTACAGTTCAATCATTTTATAAAATCAAAACACTAGACGGGTTCAAAGTTCGAAGGTTTTCAAGGTTCGAAGAATACTATCGTATATTACGATAGTCTTCGAAGAAGGACACATGTGTATGAACTTAATTTTATAGGCAAAGCAATGCAAAATAAACCGTCGCAAGATATGTTGGTAAGACATATGCACATAAATTATCCATTCCAGACCAATATTTACGCTCTCAACTAAAACAGGAACATGCAAGCCAACAGACCACGTTATCACTAAAAATAAACAAGACGCAGCGAAGTGCAAAAGTTGGAAATTCAAACATAACCACAAGCACACGACAGCGTGATTAAGGCTCCAGTTTCGAACTAACAAGAAACATTAACAGATACAATCTGTATGCGAGACGCAGACTCAGTAACACTACTTAAAACTACGTATCACTAATAGTGTAAACAATGTGGTCTTGCTCTGACGATCACAGGTGAGTATGTTGGTATTAAGATGCGGGTATGTTGGCCAAGGAACGGAGGTAAAGCTCGTGCAGTGTTTTAGATATTATAGTTTAGTTTATGTTTTTCAATTTCATTTAAGTATTTTGCAATGAACAAATGTTAGCGTGTAAAATACGAAGTTTTATCAATGTGTCTTCAATTCTATGAAGATATCTTATATCATCTAAATGGACGTGTCTTCAATTCACTGAAAACTAATAATTTTAAGTTGAGTCTTTTTTTATGGAATCGATTTCAAATAATAGACGTTTCATAATATGTTTTCTTTGCCATGGTATGTTATTACGTGTATAATTTTTGCGTTTAGCGTTATTTTTCTTTATAAATAGAATTAAACTTTCTACTAAAAATCACGCAATTTATAGCAACGCACTTGTACCAAATAATATAATATGTAAGAAACAGTATGCATTAACCTTTACAAACCAGGCGAATGTAACTATTACAGTCACAAAGGAAGCAGTGTATGATATAACAAGGGAGAAGAAGCGGCCCCATTACAGTGCCTTGTGGTACACTCTTTAATGAACGCGACGGACGTTTAGAGCTCTTAATTATAATGATTTTACCTTCCCACTTCTATTTGCAATGTCTTGTAACAATGTTCTTAAGCCATTATACTTGGACAAAGCTTTTAACTCTCGTCTATTTGCGGTGGGTTTGCTCTGTATTATTTTAATGTCTGGCGTTTAAGACAAAGCAACATTGAAGTACGGCTCGAGTACTGATTAAAATTTAAACGTATTTTAAAAATACTAAATGAATGGCTGTTGAATAAAGCAATCGCGAAATTAAAGAGCACTTCAAGTTCAAACAATAAAATAGAACAACCGATGAGGTGACCGAAATTGCACATTTCAAAGTGAATTTTGTTTGCGGACTTAATAAATTTGGGGAAAAAATGTGCTCTCTTGTGCCAAGTGGAGGGGGAGACGGCGTGGCGACGAACAATAATCGCACTTTGGCACGCGGCCGAAACCGGGGCCCAGCTTGTATTTGGGATAACAGCGTCTCTGTGATAGATGACGCTCACTTTACTATTGCTTCGGAATAAACTTTAGCTACACTTCTAACGCTGGAAAGGTTTTTAATCAAGATAAATTCTTGGGCTTGCAATTTTTATGTTGTAGAGTCGTTGGAAAAAAAATAATGATAAATAATATAATATTCATATATAAATAATATAACATCTAGATTTTAGATATTATTTCCAGGTTGCGGGGATGTTTAAAGAACTTTGGTATACCTACAGTGATTATAATACACATATTTTATAACTGTTTATTATAAAAGTATATCATGAAGCACAAGTAAAACTATTATGCGTAAGCATAAGGAAAAAAATATTCTCATCAATAGCCAATATTTCAAGACTCACAAAGAGACGTGGGTTAAATTTAACTATTCAAGAAATCACTCAGGGAAGATTAGTGAATACGCAGAAGCTATTTAATCAGCAAGCGCTTGAAACTAATGGTAGTGCTCGAAGTACAAATGGAGCCCTTGGATAGTAATCGGGGAGATTAGGCCGATATCAAGAGGTCATCTGACGAATCTCGATTGCGGATCTCTGACATGTTCGCATAATGGATGACTGATGTGACATACCCGTGGATTGTGTGTTGGTTGGATTTAGTTCTGCGGTTCGGAAGAATGCGTGCTACGAATTGTGTTTGGTAGAATTATTGCTGTGTGTGTAAACTAATGATGTTTTAATACGTTGTTAATTGTTGATACAAGTGGGAGTAGTTTTGGTCTGATGAATTATATAGGCTTTATTTAAAAATAAATTTGATGAAACATGCAAATTGGAATTTTTCATAAGTGTTCCTTGTTTATAATGTTGCCTTACAACTTTAAATCGTTCGTTCGTAATCGTTGTTGATAATCTACTGAATTCGAACCCAGTGTCTTTCAATAGTAAAGATCGTGCACTAACCACCTCTTTCACGTCTTGATGATAATCTATCTGGAATTTTATTTATTGTGTAGACATAATAAATATAAATGTGAATAAACGCAGCTCTAATTACATTCCAGCATTTAATTACACAACATTATTTAAAATTCCATTAAAATAATTCACGTAAACTCAAAAAAAATAGTGCAGGAGCGTAAAGGAAAATCTCTAAAAAGCAATGACACTCGACGAACTAGTCGCAATGTGCAGACCGTAACTATTTCATTACGAGTTCGCTCCACGGCTCTCACAGAAACCATTCAGTAGAATTCAATTCCCGCCGCGCATAAAATTTACTGCGACATCAAAGTAATGCCATTGTTTCGATGTAAACGTGATCTTTTTCGTTACTTCAATTAAACGAACTTCACTTATTAACAGTTTCGACGTCTTTGAAACTCGGAGTCTGTGTGTGGGTTGTTCCGCAATTAATGTTCGCGATAATTACTTATGGATTGTTTGTATGTGATTATCTCCTTATTCGGTAAATAGTTTGTGCTTGTAATTATAATGTTTAGCTTACTATTATAACCAATTTGCTAGATTGTGGTTTAATCTTACCTTAATAAATGGTCGGTAAATACCGCATTCTGTTTCCAAAAATATGCTTTCAATGCTTTACGAGAAAAGCTTTATTGTATATCCAGTCAATCAGGAAAAATACGTCATTAAATAAATATAGAATCGACAAGAATATCAGCCGGAAAAGTACATAAAAAAATATTCAATAATTCAAGATAAGTTCTCGGCCTTTCAATAAAAGTTGGGAATCGCTTAGATGGGGATTCCTCCTTAATTACCACGTCCAGTTAAATTCAACTTATATAAAGGCTTATTAGGCAAAGATCTATCGAGTGATTAAGTAAATTCCGTGGGGTTTGAATCCGATTACGGGGCAACTTCGGATCGAACTAATTTCGCTCCATTGAAGTATGAAGCCGGTTGCGTAAACAGTTCGCTGAAGAATCGCGGCGATGCTTTACTTCACTAATTCCACGGTTTTGTTATACACAACGATTTATAGATATAAATAGTTTTATGGTTGAAAAAAATACGTATAATACCTCAATACTATCACTGCACACTTAAAAGAAAGTCGCTTTCCGTGATCTGTATGTTTGTTAATATGTATGCCTAGATTTTTCGCGGACGGATTTCGATTCTGTTTTTTTAATAGTGATACAAGAGAAAAAGTTACATCCATAATATTACTATATTTACATTACATTTGCCGGTATAAAAGCCAGTACGGGTCGCTAGTAGGCATACTCTATATTATGCTATAGTTTAGATATACCTAGCTTTCGAGCTGATTTTTAAATGCAAAGCTTATGGCTTATAGAATTTATTATTTTAACATGTTTTCTGCGACTGTAGGAATTTAATACAGCGTACGAACATAAAGCAATAATGCAAGTTTAATAACTGTCTTCTTTGCTACGAATTAAATCTTGTTACGTTTCGAGAAATCTACGACTTTCTGTCTTCAATTTTACATTCCACGAAATATTTTGTATCTATTTACGTACATAATATCAGTTAGAAATATTTCTTATACTAAATTTGAAGTATTATTAAGGCCCGTCGAAATATAAAAAAGGACGCAAAAATACATTCAGAAAAGTCTTCATTTCAAAAGTGATTTACTTTTCGTATGTCCATGAAAAGTTTAATAAACGATATGTTGAGCATAAGCTTAAAAATGAATAAATCGAATTTAAAATCCGTTATCCAGTCTTAATTCCTTCAATGGTACATACATTATTTGAAATTATAATATAATTGCACGTATAAATTATTCTGAAATCACATGTTACAGTATAACTTCAATATAATTGAAAAAGAGATCATTGATATAGAAAAGAAAAACTGAAATGGCTATGAATAGATGAATTTATCTACATATATTTTGAATCGATGAATATCTTCGGGGTTTATATTCCAACAATACTTGTAGTTCATTCATGGAATCAGAGTACCTACCTATATAATATACATTAGGTATGTAATAATTTTTTTTAATGTATTATAAATGAATTAAAAATTGTTCCTAACTCAACTAAGAATGTATAAATAGACAATTTTATAAATAGTTTTAGTATGCTTGAGTTCATTTCAGAGGTAGGCTTACATAGACTGTCTGTTTCATTTAGACCTCTTTTATTACATTCATCTCTAATAGAAATTTACGAAGAACCCTTTAATGAATAAAATATAATCTTTTCATACAAATATACTTATCTATTTTTACAGCGCCTGATTGAAAATTCAATTTACGACTTATATAACGATCTGTAGGTACTTTATCACTTTGTAATCATGTTTTGACCGACTACATACAAAATAAGGATTTCAATTAGACATGTGTTTTTATTACAATAATGTTGTTCTACGTAGTATATTGTTATGTACTAAATATGTGTTAATTTTTCGTTTCTAACTACATCGCTCAAGATTTATAATTCAATCCAGTTTTCATACTAAACAACTAAACGTACGACATCCCGTTAGCAAAATAAATGGGGCGTTCCCCGGGAAAGTAATTAATTCCGTTAATTTATCCTTGGAGGCCTCAAATTTCTTTTCAAAGCGAACCCAATCCACTATGGAGCATCTCTGTAATCTCCCGAATTAAATTAACGTGACACAAAGAGCATCTGTCGTATTGTATTTCGTTTCTATTTCGGCGGTTTATTAGTCGGTTTGTTTGACAAATAAAGATATCGGAAAGAACTGGACGAGCAGGCTGCACGTCCAGCATTAGCTGACCCCGCATCCTAATGCTACACCAAAGGAAAACGCTCCAACATTCGGTATACTTGTATTTTCCATAGGTCCAACTCCCTTGTACCGATATGCCGACAGCAATAAAGTAAATTGGGAACATTCGCTCCGTTCGTACCGGGATCTTTATAGCATCGATAATGTTATGGGCAGGTAATGCTCTGTTTCTGTATAAATGTGTTGATTATTGCTTTATGTACGTTTTATTTATATTTTTGTGTAAGTTACGATTTGCGAAGGAAAAAGTGCTCGTGAAATTGTTTATGGATACATCAGTTGATTATTTTCTGACTAAGTTATGGAAATTAATTGTTTGAGAGCTTGCTGCGACGGATTGTTGTATAGTAACAGTAATAGTTACAGAAATAAGTTTATAATATATATATATATATATATAATTTTGATATAATTGTTATAATTTTTTATATATATTTTTTTATGTATTAGCGGGCAAACGATTGGCGCCGCCCATAATCACCCTCAAAACCTGTAGGGTTGCAGGTGTGTTGCCAGCCTTTTAGGGAAGAGTACGCTCTTTTGAAGTACCCTAAGTCGTATCTGTCCGGAAATGCTGAGCTCGGGAGGTCGTTCCACAGAGGAGTGGTGCGCGGTAGAAAGTTACTCCTAAATCAACCAGTGGAAGAGCGCCAAGTATCCATATTTAACGTTATAATTATGTACTTTACAAAATACACAAATTCATTAGTTAATTTTATTGTCAATAAATATTATAATTATATCATTTACAATGTTAATATATATTACAGGACTTAATATACGAAATAAAAGGGCCATAAATAATGCACATTTAGGTTTATTACTGTGAATAAAGTTTCATTACAATTAGGCAGAATTTAAACAAATAATATCATAGCTAATATGAAATTTGTATAATTCACTGGGATATAGGTAATTAAGTTGTAACGTATTGTGGCTCTAATAATGATATATGTAATGACCGCGTGTCATTATAACAGCATTTGGATGGACAAATCTCTTGGTACCGAATTACTCCTAATTTATCGGCCTAATTTACACGATATTTTGGGTAATTAGTAATCAATTTATTTGCTATAAATTTTAATAATAATTGATGAAAAATTAACAATCCTATTTGATTTAATACATTGTTTTGAATGTGTTTCATTAGATTTTTATAATTATATAATATTTCGATACATCATCGTCGGGTATTGACCGGACGATGATGTATCGAAACCGGTCGTAGTTTTTTGTAATAAAAATGTAAATAAAAGTGGAACTAGTGCGTGGAATGTCATAAAGGAAATATCCGGACTAAAAAGAAAGGATTCTAATGCAAGTGATTTATTAAATTCGTGTAGTTGTCCCAGTCTATCCGTCAATTCAGTCAATAATTACTTTGCGAATGTGGGTAAGGATATGGCTCATAAAATTATTGAAAATTCTCGATCGGCTACTTCAAATAATTATAATAACCCAAACATCTTTCCACAAAACTCTTTAAATACTCCTGTAAATTCAATGGTACTTCTGAACATTGAAAACGAAGAAATCCTTACAATTATTAACAACCTTAAAGACAAATGTGCAGTTGGCTGGGATGGTATTCCCGCGTCCGTCATTAAATCTGCAAGACAAGTTCTCGCCCCTATTATCTGTTATGTCCTAAACCTCTGCATATCAAAAGGCGTGTTTCCAATTGTTTTTAAAAGAGCTGTTGTCCATCCGATTTATAAGAGTGGAAATAGAGATAGTGTCGCAAATTATCGTTCGATATCTGTGCTTACAGCTTTATCCAAAATCTTTGAAAAAGTCCTAAATAACAGGCTTCTAACATTTCTTAATTCTAATAATGTCTTTTCAAAAAACCAGTTTGGCTTTAGACGGGGCCTATCTACAGAAGATGCATTACTGTCATTAACTAATTGCATTATTAACAATTTTGAGCATCAACTGAAAACTGTAGCTCTCTTTCTGGACCTCTCTAAAGCATTCGACACTGTCTCTATTCCTATTCTTCTATCCAAATTGGAACGTTGTGGTATCAGAGGCTCTGTTCTGGATATATTTAGCAGTTACCTTTCTGACCGTACACAATGTGTCGTTATTAATAACATCAAGAGTGAGTATGTTTCAGTTTCATTCGTCGTTCCTCAAGGCAGTGTCTTAGGACCTACCCTGTTTTTACTCTACATTAATGACTTATGTGACCTCTCTCTCAATAATTGTAAAATAATTTCGTATGCTGACGATACTACTCTGATTCTTTATGCTCAGACATGGAATGAGGTAGGTACATAGTGTTGCTGAAAACGCCTTAAAACTTGTCCAATATTGGCTGCAACAAAATCTTCTTACCCTCAATATTGCGAAAAGTAAATTTATAACTTTTGCGCCCAAAATTTCGTCCATGCCCCCACTAACATTCACCATTTGCGCCCATGACTATCTCAAAACTGACCCTTTTGTTCAATGTAGTTGCACACATCTGGAGAGAGCCACTATTTTAAAATATTTGGGAGTTTCAATAGATCCAACATTGTCGTGGAAGCAACAGATCGATACCGTTTGTTCTAAAGTCAGAAAATTAGCATATGTTTTCAAATGCCTCAGAGGAGTGATAGACTTCCGTTATTTGAAAACGGTCTATTACGCACTGATTCAGTCTCTTACTTCTTACTGTCTAACCTCCTGGGGAGGTTGTGTTAAATCTCTGATGATTCGCTTGTAACGAGCCCAACGGGCTGTACTTAAGACAACTACCAACAAACCTCTCCGCTTTCCAACTAGCGAATTGTATGCCCTATGCCAAGTGCCGTCGGTACGTCAATTATATATACTAAAAATTGTTATGAGAAAACACTTGGATACTTCTTATGACCCCAACCTTATAAATTCCAGGCGTAGATATGACAGGGTGTGTACTATTGAACGTCGCAGAACCGCGGTAGCTGGTCGCCACTATCCATTTATTAGTTCCTTAATCTATAATAAACTCAATCAGGTTTTAAATATCTACCCACTCTGTAATTTTAAACTTAAAAATATAGTCCTTGATTGGCTTTTGTCCCGTTCGTATGAAGAAACTGAAGAAATTATTAAATTTACAGTCTAAAACTTGGAAAAACCCATACACACTGGCACATACTCACACACACACACACACACTCACATACTCACACACTCATATACTCATACACTCACGAATCTCTCATCTTCAGTCTCACAAACACACCTGCTATCTAGAATTTTGTACTACTTTTTTTTTTTTTTCTATTTTTAAACGACTTAATTTGCATATTATTGTTAAACTTGTTACATTATTAAGATGGAACTTATTTTATACGGAGGTGGGCGTTGGCATCCGTGCCACAGCTCTTATGCTTTTACGGATGTCATCGTAATTTAAGTTTAAGTACAATTTGTTATTATGTTCCAAATAAAGAATTTTTGAATCGAATTTTTTGTGTGTCTCTTTAAATATCTTTACTTTAAAATGCAATTCCATCAAGAGGTAACAATATAAAGTATAAATTATAAAAATGGATTTATTATTATCCGTGTATTATCCAGTTATTTTAATAAAATTTATTCAAAATGTAGAGCAATTAAATTAATTTAATTAATTTGAGTTAGCATTGCATGAAATGACTTAAAAATGTCTAATTATTGGTACTCAAATTATCACAGAAGTCATTTGTTTTAAAGTATACAAAGTCTCGGTCGTTATTGGATACAAAATAGCGCTCCATTATTTCCCAAAGACGTCGATACTACAAAACGCTTCTAAATGCATACATAAATAACAGTGACGTAAGTGAATTAAGTAATACAAACGGTCCCAGTGAAGCCGTGAGTTGCAAGTTCCCATATTGTATTCAATGACCCATTTTGCCGCCATATTTCGCCTGTTATTATTCAAGGAGACAGATTTAAGTGGACAATTTGGGCGTGATAATCATGTTTTATGAGGTACAATGAAATAAAGAAAAAATTGTATAATTTGTGTTAAAATAGGCTTCTCAGCGTGTTTGTTGTATGTTTGTGCTAAAAAAATCACAATTTTCAACAATTTT
Source organism: Colias behrii (assembly GCA_029959065.1). Taxonomy (NCBI): domain Eukaryota; kingdom Metazoa; phylum Arthropoda; class Insecta; order Lepidoptera; family Pieridae; genus Colias; species Colias behrii. Next base: position 12,119,066 of record JARWMC010000015.1, on the reverse strand, counting down.
TAATCTTCCCAATACCTAGTTTTCCTTTTTATAATGTTAGAAAAGACATACAATATGGTTACAGGACGCTTTAAACTAATTTAGCAACTGACAAAATGGTTCTGTTAATATTATTTTCAGTAAAAACTAGGGAAGGGAAATAAGGAAGATTTTCAAAACAAAAGAAAATATAAAATTTAGGTATATGTTTACTGACAAATAAAAAATACACTAAGTTTTGTTAAACGTCACTTTATGTATATTGGAATAAATATAAACAAAACACAACCTCAGTGAACCGTCGGGCAATTAATGAAATACGGAGAAATGTTTGGAACAACAGCACAATATTTTTAATTCCCATATTTACCTTTGCACGTCTCATTTGCAGTCAACAATTACGCTGCACCCAGCGTAATAAAAATGAAATTTAATATGGCTATATTAAATTTCATTTTTATTCATATTTTTAAACGTATTTTAAGTATATCCATGGTATTTGTGAATGGCTTAAAATAATAAAAAACGTTCAGATTTGTGTTATGTGGTTTATGTTGTTCAAATTATTTCTGATTCTTAAATCTGTGTTATTATTATACTAGCTTACCACCCGCGGCTTCGTCCGCTTTGTCTACAACCTAATAAATTATATACTAAAACCTTCCTCTTGAATCGCTCTATCTATTAAAAAAACCACCGCATCAAAATCCGTTGCGTAGTTTTAAAGATTTAAGCATACAAAGGGACATAGGGACAGAAAAGGCGACTTTGTTTTATTCTATGTAATGATAATGATGATTCTAGGCAGTGTTCAAACAAATGCAACTATTGTTACTTAAAATAATTTCAAGATATGAATATACAGGGTGTCCCAAGAAGTATGGATGAACTGAAGCCAAGAGATAGAGGACCTAGAGGGCTATCCGAATCACCCCCATGTATGTTATGCGATTTTTCGTAGTTTCGGAGTTATGACTCTTTTTTCAATTTTTCACTTATCGCCGAGTACGATGAGATTTTTACTCATGGTGACGTCAATTATTGCGGTAGATGCTTGATTTTTTTTGTGTGCTAAGCTGAAAGATAGGCCAATTCAGTATGGTAACATTTACTATCGTAAGATCTTTGAATGGAATAAAAAAAAGAATTAAATGCCAAGAAAGATAAAATCACCCAGTAAGTTCACAACTTCAAGGGCCCGTAAAAAAATAAAATTACATAAAAAAGTTTTCCGTTTGGCTTTTAAAAACTTGCACTATCTATCAGGTAGCTACCCTAAAAATTTAATTTTATTATTCAGAAGGCTTCAATCGAAAAATTGAAATCTAAATGTGGTAAGTGCAAAAATGTAATTAACATGATGATTAATAAAAACAAATTAAAACCAATAACAAGGTGTTTAATTACCAGAAAATTTTAAAATAACACCGCTGTTGGTCAATTCAAGTGCGACATCACCGTAAAAAGTTGTCTTTTAAATGTCTGAATGCCCTTTTATCATTTTTAATGGTTTCTTCTGCTATTATGAATTTCCGGGTTATTTCGTCCAAATTGTGGCATTCTCTCAAGTAGCCGAGGTCTTTGTAGTATCCCCATTGAAATAAATGAATGGGGTTTAGGTCGAGGGACCCTGGAGGCTAGGCTTTAAGGCAGGCGTCACCGGCGCATGCGCAGGCTGCAACGACCAATCCATCTTTCAGGGTATCTTTGCCCTTTAGCCTGGCCTACACGGTCCACAGACATAAATCCCATTGATTTTTTTCCGTGGGGATACTACAAAAACGAGAGAAAGCCACAATTTGGACGAAATAACCCCGAAATTCATAGTAACAAAAGAAACCATTAAAAATGATAAAAGGGCATTCAGACATTAAAAAGACAACTTTTTACACTTGCATTGAACAACAGCGAGGTTATTTTAAAAATTTCTGGTAATTAAACACCTTGTTATTGGTTTTAATTTGTTTTTATTAATCATCATGTTAATTAAATTTTTGCACTTACCACATTTAGATTTCAATTTTTCTATTGAAGCCTTCTGAATAATAAAATAAAATTTTTAGAGTAGCTACCTGATGGATAGAGCAAGTTTTTAAAAGCCAAACGGAAAACTTTTTTATGTGATTTTATTTTTTTACGGGCCCTTGAAGTTGTGAAAATACTGGGTAATTTTATCTTTCTTGGCATTTAACTCTTTTGTTTATTCCATTCAAAGATCTTACGATAGTAAATGTTACCATACTGAATTGGCCTATCTTTCAGCTTAGCACACTAAAAAAATCAAGCATCTACCGCAATAATTGACGTCACCATGAGTAAAAATCTCATCGTACTCGGCGATAAGTGAAAAATTGAAAAAAGAGTCATAACTCCGAAACTACGAAAAATCGCATAACATACATGGGGGTGATTCGGATAGCCCTCTAGGTCCTCTACCTCCTGGCTTCAGTTCATCCATACTTCTTGGGACACCCTGTATACAAAACAAGATCTACCGTTTGTCTGTGTGTATTTTAAGCGATTGTGCTTAAGTAATCGGAAATTTATAAATCTTATCTTAGTTACTAACTTATAAGTAGAAATTTAGCCCAGATAATATATGTAAAAGCTGTCAATTTAAACGGGAGGCAAATAGAAGTGTCCGTAGAGAAAAAATACAGCAATGAAACACATGTGCATTGTGCAATACATCTCCCCAAAGGACACGGGATTTATCTTTATCTATACATATAATAAATCTGTAGAAAGGTCAATTCTGTACATTGAAAATATTGAAAAAATAAATAGCAGAGGGTGTTACTGGATCGATACCAAACCCAAATATGTAATTAAAAAAATTTTTGTCTGTCTGTCTGTCTGTCTGTCTGTCTGTCTGTCTGTCTGTCTGTCTGTATGTTCAGGCATCACGTGAAAACTAACGGTTCGATTTCAATGAAACTTGGTATAATTATACCTTACTATCCCGGGCATAAAATAGGATACTTTTTATCCCGGAAAAATAGGTAGAAAAAAAAATAATATTATCTATACATATAATAAATCTGTAGAAAGGTCAATTCTGTACATTAAAAATATTGAAAAAATAAATAGCAGAGGGTGTTACTGGATCGATACCAAACCCAAATATGTAATTAAAAAAATTTTTGTCTGTCTGTCTGTCTGTCTGTCTGTCTGTATGTTCAGGCATCACGTGAAAACTAACGGTTCGATTTCAATGAAACTTGGTATAATTATACCTTACTATCCCGGGCATAAAATAGGATACTTTTTATCCCGGAAAAATAGGTAGAAAAAAAAATAATATTAATTAATTTTTCTTAATTTTTCCGCGCGGACGGAGTCGCGGGCGGAAGCTAGTACATAATACAATAGAATGCAGTCTTATTACAAGGGAAATATAGAAAACTCTGATTTAAAAAGATATAATACAACGTTTATTTTATGATGTATTTTATTATTATTCCTTATGATAGAGCTCTCTGTTTTTCTAACATATTAAGATATTATTATGAATTTAATAAGATTTTATTTGAAATTCAAATATTTATTATTAAAAAACCAATTTATGATAATGTTATGCAAATGATCGATATTTGTACAGGTAATTTTTGTATTATGATTTATTTTTAAGAAAAATATAAATATTGTTACAGGTGTAAATACAGTGCAAGTATAATGTGAGAACCATGGACGAGAAATCAAGAAGAGTGACAGAGAAGGGACGATATGGGATGAGAGAGTGCGAGTGAGTTGGCACGATGGCTACGAAGATGCTGCTCTCCTTACTGCTGCATTGCTTCTATGTGACCACCGCTTCGAGTCCCGGGACAGGTTAGTTATAGTAAATTTAAGTTTTATAATAATATAGTATAACAAAGGTAATAATTATAAAAAATAGGTATCGGATAAGCTTTTTGAACCTGTATTTTCATATAATTCGGTGTGATTAAGTATTTATTTATTTTGTTTTGTTTCAATTAGTATTTTAACGTTAGATAGATAGATAGATCGTAGATTTTGATTCGACTATAATAGTAATATATAACTCTACAAAAAGCTTGCAGAATATTTATACCGTTAAATCATTCCATACTAGGTCGTATGTAGTAACCATCAATAAGAAAAATAAGGTATTCCAGGACCTTCAAAAAATTCATTTACCGAATATGGACGAATATCGAAGATATATCTAACAAAGCCAATACACTTACCATGTTTCAATATGTCAAGTGCATTCGGAGGGCACGCGTGTAGTTACCCCACATAACTTGGTTCAATCTTTATTGTATCCTTTTTTTTTCTTGCGTTTAAGACGTAGCAACTTGTTGGAGTAACTTTTCTTTCAAGTGTTACTCCTCATGTTAAAACTTAAATTATAATGTGAGTTATGGTAAAATATTCTACCTGATGTTGATTTTAGAATCTTCTGAAATACATAGTTATAATATTTATGAGTACGACAGTTAGTTACCGCAGTCTTAGTTTATGGGATTCCAATTTACCTCGTCTTTTTGGAAGATATAGGAATATAAAAAACCATTCACTATTTAATACAATGTAGAATAGACATTCAAATGTAGGCTGACAAAGGAAATTTTCGCTTTATATGAAAAAACAAAAGAAACGCTCCGATCTGCATGTTACACAAGAAAGCGAATAAATACAATCCTCTACCCTTTAGCACACCGCTCATTTACAATAACATACATAATACATCGCATTTCACATAAAACAATTCTTCATTCGGAATCACGCTTAAATATTCCCTCTAAAACTGTGAAATTTATCCGCTAAAATAAAAGAGGGAATGGCGTATTTCCACATCCATTGCTGGTTTACTGCGCCGCACTGAAATACATTCGAAACGAGAACAGTGATTTAATATAAGACGTTGGATCGTATGTAAATAGTCGAATGTGTCGAGTCGTGCTTCCGCGACATGGTACAGGGTGCTAAGAGTTTGCAGTCTTGAATATATTTCGGCAAATAAGTTAGTGTCAAAGTTGTCGCGGTTTTGGTTACAGCTGTGGTACTAACATGATTCAAGATGCCTGTTCCTAGTTTAATATAATTACTTCGATTTTGGCTTTGGAACATTAATTTGAGGGATGGAATTGGGGAACGTTCCAGAGATTCTGTTAGCTTGGATATCGACCGAACTTGGAGCTAATTAAATGTGTAAGATAAACAAGTCGGTCAATAAACTAGATACATGAATGGAATTCTTGAATAAGCTCATCGATTTGATCATGTGAGCTTAAGGAGAAAAGACGTTACAAAGTTTTAATATTCTGAACGTTGGGACCATTTTTCTTGTTACAGTTTTATTTTATAACTCCTAAAAGAATCGGAGAAATAATACTATTGAATATGTTGACAAGTATATCTACTTGGGCAAACAGTTATCATTCAATAAACTAAATAATGAAGATGAAATATCCAGAAGAATAAGCATAGCATGGCGCAAATTTTGGTCCCTTAAAGAAATTTTAAAAGGAAACTACTCTTTAAAACTCAAGAAAATTGTATTTGATACCTGCTTGTTGCCTTGTCTACTATATGGCTGCCAAACATGGGTGTTCACAAACAAAGTAAAACAAAGGATCAGATCAACACAAAGCAGCATGGAGAGAAGCATGCTAAACCTAAGGAAAATATATAAAATTAAAAACACATCAATCCGAGGAAAAACAAATTTAACTGACGCTCTCACACAGGCACTGAAACTCAAGTGGCAATGGGCTGGACACATAAGTTATACTGACGGACGTTGGACATCGGAAACATCATTGTGGAAAGGACCAGAAGGATTGAGGAATGTAGGTAGACCAATCAGACGGTGGTCTGATGACATTGTCGATATAGCTGGGAAGGACTGGGCTTCCTGCGGTAAAGACCGGCACAAGTGGAGGAAGATGGAGGAGGCCTTCACCCAATGTGGGATCCAACACAACAACTAATATTTATGTAGTAATTGATAATAAATTTCACATCTACTAACACAAATTGTAAAATTGTAAAATTGTTAAACTGTCTAATTTAAATTAATATGTTCTACTAACAAAAATTGTAAAACTGTAAAACTGTTGTGTGGAAATAAAAGGCTTTTTTATTTATTTTTATTTAAAAGAATCGGATTTACATACATGTATGAAACAATATTCTTTCAGGTACATCTTATAGACTACCAAGCATCTGTGTAATAAAAATGTAAATAGTATTTAGGCCAAATGACTTTTAAAAATATTCATTAGTATTAGTATCTATTCAACATAAGATTATTAAATATTGCATTGTTTTAGAAATGAGCACCTTATTTTTCAAGACAAAACATTTTAAGACTTTCACATTTACGTGAGGCAAAGCAAAAACTGAAGCTATCGGGCAATACTCGTGTAAAATCTGTCACGACAGAGTTCACATCACCGCTATTGAGAGCAAATCAGTTGGAAACGCGTGTCTCCGAAATATTGATAATGTACTAAATGTGGTTAAGATGAACGCAGACGCAAGGGGTCACCTTTTAAGAGCAATTCTCAGAAAATCGTTTGAAAATGAACTACTATTGAAAGCTGAATGGAAATTATAGTGACGGCAACTTACAGTTTCAGAGCTGTATTAATATCATCAGATATTTCCAATACTTTAAGAAGAACAGTGTCTTTCTGTGGTATGTATTTCAAATCTCAAAGCATCACTGTTTAATTATTCTAGTAAGACAGAGACAGCTGGTTCGCGGCCTTTCAATTATTTTGTCTCCAGTTTAGTTTTAACAAAACTATTGATTTTTCACAGTAAGTATAATTTTTTTGCGAATTCAAAATATCGAAAGTCAGAACTTTTAGCAAATTTACATATGGAATTTTTATAGAAAATACTAAATTTAACGTGATTTATAAGAACATTTTGACGTCCATTACTTTCTGATTTATTATCATAAATACATTCAGTATTTTTATAAACATAAGAACTATAAATAAAAAATAATTAATGTATTCGCAATCGCTTCGTAAACCTACAATACAAGAAAAATAGGAGTATCAGTATCTTATAAATTATTACAACATCAGCAACGGGAGCAGAGAGATTTTTAAAGAAACTCAGTCACTAAAAAGTCAGACCAACAGTAGACATACTAAACCTTCAGGTAACTTTTAAGGAAATTTCACAAACTTTGTCTGAAGAGAAACTTTCTTCGATTTATTTCTACACTCGGAATATCTCATTTCATTTTGATATTGATAGTTTATTCTAGAGTTTGAGATTAACAGCGTTAACATTCTTATTGAAATAATCTGATGTTAAATATTTTGCTTGATACACAAATATTTTGAACCGATTATTTGTCATACACGTTGAATCTTCAATACGTTTAGATATAATACATTCTAAATTGTAACAGAGTTACTGCAAAGGCAATTTAGTAAAATGGATGTTATTATTCTCGAAGATAACGTAAATTTAAAAGTATTGTGTGTGTGCTTAAATTAGATAAAGAAGGTAAGATTTATCTAAACGTTGATTACCTATGAATAATCATTACACTGAAAATCCCTTTCTATTTTCCTTAACCAATTTAACTCAAAGGTTAAGTGCGCTTTATTATGTTTTTGATAGCAGTCAAAATAAGTCTAAAAATCGAATATTTATTAAAACGAATAAATAACCTCTTTATAAACTTACAAGTCATGTCAAAAAGCGTCACTGTATTAGATATATACAGTTACTCTTGGCGACAAAGTTTTGTTACTAAAACTTTTGTAGATTATTGTGAACATCATCTTCAAGATATACTATTAAATAAAGGCAAATGTTTGTCTCAGAACTAGGCTATTTACTATACCTACATTGAGACCTATATACTAAAGGTCGAGTATCACCTAAAACTATTCGGTCTTTCACAAACTTAACCAATTCCAACTTTGGTATTTTGTAAATCTTTACGGAAAATTAATTGAAAATTTCAATCTGATTTATTTAAACAGCTAATGAACTGTATTATTTATTAAATTCACGGAAACGTATTGCAGGATAATTAAAGCTTAATAAATGAGTAAGATAATATGTTAATTAGTGGAGTCTATACATATTATACACTACTCTTTTATTTAATATGATCACTTTATCGAATGAATTTAAAATTCAATCAATTATTCATTCAAATCATGCAATATACCTTTTTCATTAATTACACAAAAACGACAAGAAAACGACATACCTACTAAGACCGTACATCAACACAATTTTGAACTTTGAACTTACAAAATACCACAAAAACCTTTCATACGATCCACGATACGCTAAACCGCAACTAAAACGAAATAAGTCATTTAAGTTGCAAAGTAAAAAATTGGCCCAAATCCATTACAGATCAAAGTATTTCTGCTCCAGGTAAAAACAAAGGGTAAGGAATCAGTGCCATCAAAGGGGATGATTGTCTCATTAGGGTTGGTTGAACGTTGAGTTTTTGTGAGTGAATTAATGGAAGGGCTGAATGCTTTAAGGGTACATGGGGTGGAACGGTGGTCGCGATCACATGTATTTAAGGTTTGGGGTAGGCTGTTGCTTCGTTCCTTTGAACCTATAAATAGAAACGGTTAAAACTATGAATCTTTAAAATAATCTATTCGGATTTTGGTTCGGTATACACAACATCAAGTGTATTAAACGTATTTAGTTAAAAAAAAGGATTTAAAAGCTCTATCACATGTGATATGTTTTTTAGATTTATAAATTCTGTACATATAATATCTGCAAATCTATATTCTGGGGATCATAATTGCACTTAAAAATCTCGTACTTTATGAAACCTAAATAAAATACTTCATTGCCATTAAATGGCGTCTGTTTCACGACATGTTATATAATCACAGATAAGTTACTTCCAGAGCTTCGCTTTTTGCTCGAGTCGAGTTGTATCTTGAAATTTGATCCCCATAGATGCAGCATACATGCGATCATTTATACAAGTTGAGTGGAGTATCCAGCAACTTGGCTAATCCTGATCGATCCACCTGCCCTGTTTGTGCCTCGTGTTTTCAATCTTACTTACTCAATAAACCTGCGCCAAGACTCTTAAAGTTTTATTGGTGTTTCAAACGCTTTGACATCGCTACGGCTGCTTCCGAACTAATTATGGTGTCATTATTGAAGATTTGATAACCTAGTTAGTGATGTGTCGCGATTGACGGCGGTGTTTTGAGAATTAGTCTGAATTCTTCGTGGTGGTTTTGATACGTTTGTTTTTTTATGATTCCAGTTTTTGACGTGACAACGTCTTATAATTCGATAAAGCCGGCTGCACGCACGAAAAAACATGACTCATGCGGCGTTACCTCGTTCTGACTCATCTGAGACGTTCCATGTAAGGCTTGAAGTGCGAGCGAGAGCGCGGAACGAGCGACAAAGAAGCACAATCGGACGTTGTCACGTTCAACTATCGTCAGTAAACCGACTTTACAGACAACCAATTTTTCGGTGTTTTTTTTATGTGTAGTCTATATAATTTAGTAGGGATGTCAGAATACTTATAACTAAATCTGTTTATTTAACAATAAGAATATCTCACACAATAAATCGTTTTTCTTTTTCCTCTCAGTCAAATACCAATACAAAAAATATGATTTCGAAATAAATCCTATTTATATTTACCACTGTATCAAGACTCGATAAATAAAAACAAAATCATTCTGTAAAACCACCAGGGATCAGCCCTATACGTTCTTATGCGTATCATAGTGTTAACTTTATTACCATACGAATAAGGCACAGTTTCCCGTGATGATTCGATACGAAGTATGAAACCTTCATACGTTTACGTCAAAACAAATTCGTTCTCATTGCTTTCGGTATAAAGTTGCAATTTACTTGTCAGGAGTAGATAGTTTTTCGATCAATTCTTGTTTGCGTTCGAGATTTTCGATTTAATAGAGCTAGTGGTGAGAAGTTATTTGTATTTGGGATGTTTATGTTCGTATTAATGTGGGATCGGGTCGCTGGAGATTGCAATCATCACTTGACTCTATCGGGGCTTTTCACTTTGATATCTAATGAGACTTCTATTGACAAGGTGAAGGTTTGTCCTTAATTGATACATTGAGAATGGCCAAAGGCATTTCAGTTGAGAAGTCTCGATAGTTATTATTAATTTTGTCGCATTGTTTTCTATTTGAATAATGATGTGATTAATTCATTGTGTAAATGTATCAGATTTTTTATGATGTTCATGTCTTCGTATGGACATGAATTAACTTTTATTGAAATAACTGATTCGTTTACTGGTTGGTAGTGACAACCATAAAATGTACGAAGGGTATTTTTAAATTGTAATTATGAAGACGTTTCCAAATAATATTTTGAACGACAAGTTAGAGCACAATAAAAATAAATTTAAAGGAATTGGTGAGAAGGTAATTTTGGAGGGAGTTAATAGTAACGACCAGGTATATTGAAGGCGCAATGATTTATTTGCGAAAGCGTAGCGAAGAGAACGCACCGCGCTGAAATAGAATAAATTGAATTAAAAATGTAATTTACTGAATGTTATCATTGTTTGCAACACGTGAGCATTTTAAAAGGTTTTCATCATGTTGCTTACACAAGACTTAGCAACTCGCAAAATGCGGTTTGAGTACAAAACGCTATTCTGTTTTATAACTTTTGTTTGCTTTCAAAATTGAAGCAAACACTTTCTTTGTTTAAGTAATGGAATGTGGAAGCGATTTTTAGTGTCGCAAATTGATTAACAAGGTCGCTTTTTCTGATTCCGTCTGTTTTTGTGTTCTTCTCTTTCTGTGCTATATTTCCATCAAAATCGCCAATTTTACTAGTGGTGAGCCCTTTGTGAAAAATTTGGTAACCGGTCAAAGGTCTTTGATTCAAATTGTTTTAATGAAAACGAGTTCTATTTTCGTACATTCAATAGCCGAATTATATGAGATATCTAAGTAGAGAGACGCCCAATGCTGAAGTTAAACAAAAGGTGTAACCTTTCAGAAAACTGACCATTTTAAATTGCATAACTGCAACTGCAATTGCAATCCATAATCTAAAGTGTATTATCAATTACTTGTGAGTGTTGTTACACGTGCCTCATAAAGGTAATATGACAATTGATGGGTATTTGTATTAATTATTGAGAAATTAATAAGACTTGCGCTTTCATGAGCGTTCCCTTTTATAGAAGTCATGTAATTTATGCTGGTGTGTATTATGTGCAACGTAAAACAAGACAATCGTTTCCAAGTATAAAAAATTGCAATAACAATGTTGCGATAATTGATTAATTGTCAATTAATCGATACTAAACCTTCGACATTTCAGCTTCAATCACGACACGTGCCTCCTTTCCATTGATATTGTAGGAGAAATATTAAAATACTCGTACAAAAGTTTATGAAATTATTCACTATTCTTAGAACCCATTCTCTGATTATTTCGTTGAGGCCTCTATAGATATTTCGTGACCCGAATTTCGTTCCGTTTATTTTATATTCAGAATTTCTAGAGAAGAAAAATATGATTATACTAATTTTATTTACGTTTTTTCCTTTTATTTCTTTGGCTTTCCGTTGTATTTATTAAGCCATGTGAGATAATATTACTGTTTATTAAGACGTTGGATTCAGTAAATAATGCTTCTAGTTTATACAACAAATATTATCTGAATAAATATATTATACGTTCTGGTCGTAGAACACACATATTCCTAATATAATATGTTCATAATATTATGTATATTCTGTTTATCGGTCTGTGTGTCTCTTCCTCACGTCTAAACCACTAACCGATTTGGAACTATATTTGGTACAAATATAGTTTGAGAAAGGATAAGTTGTATCCCAAAAATCTCACAGGAATAGCTGCGTGGGTTAATCTTTAACTATAACGCAGGCGAAGCCGTGGGCGGAAAATTTATTTATTTATTTTTAAGTGTAAATAAATTTCGTTTGTATTTTTAAGTGTAAAATAAATCAATGTATTATGAACGATTATTAACGTTTAGAAACAGAAGAGTTTTTATTCATAAAATTTAAAGCACTAAATAATTCTACCAAAGCTCGCAACATTATGAACAAATTCTACACGATCCTTCAAATGAATATTCCCAGCAGTTTCATTCCAACAAAAAAAGGTTGTAAATGTGAAATTTCATACATTCCCATGTCATAATATTATTATCATGTGATTGATGGCCTGCGACCTAAAAACTGTCTTGATGTTCTAGATTTTGAGCGTATCAATCTTTGACAGGACCTTTCTGACAATGAGTAATGTGGCGAAATTTGTAATCATAATAATGTTCATTTATCTGTATAATGTTGTATAAATTATAATAAATACCTACAGTTTTAAAATGGCAATATTTCAAATATGATAGGCGAGCAAAGCCGTGGAATGTTGTATTACTTTTTTTTCAATAGAATCAACTTAATATTTTCTGCTATTCATGAATTTCATAGATTTATTATATCATATAAAGAATAATAAAGGTCGCTTTCGTCTATTCAATTTGTATAGAGATCACAATTTTTCTAGAAATATAAAATAAATTCTCTATTAGGCGTTTAGAAGCAAATACATTCGATATCTTAACATTTTCGTCTCTCATTGAATAGAAATCAGAACAATCGTATGAATATTTCCAATAAGTTCTCAATACGATATAAAAATGTATGAATCTATCAAGGAATATATTCTAATTCTGTGTAATCTGCTTATTTGATTGACATAAAACGTTATGGGCCCTCTTCACAATGGGCAGCGTTGGGCGAGTGGAGGTAATCACGATAGTGTATGCCTAAAATATGTCTATGATGGGCCGTCATGATATACCTATGTTTATTGGCGGCAAACATCGACGATCATTTGTTGGGCCAACGTTGTCCATTGTGAAGAACATTACATTTTATACACAAAAGTCGTAAAGTAGGTAAAGTTATGCGCATACACGAGGCGAGAGATATTTGGCGCGGCTGCCCGGTCGCTTGTAGGCCGACATGATAGCAAATAATTCCCGCTAGGCCGCTTGTCTGTTCTGGCTTAACTTAGAATACAATATTATCTGAACTGGTAGAGTAATTTGGAAGGTCATTTTTGATAGCTATTAAATTTTTTGCTGTTGAAATTGTCGGTTTTTTTGAAGTTATATATCAAGCAAAACAAAAGGTTTATTTAAATAATAACAATACTTGTAATTAATATACCTACCTGTATATTTAGTTTCTAAGTCAAAATCTATAATTATAATACATCAGTTCCTATTACACGAGTCGAAACCATTCAAACTAATTGATTAGAAAGCTTTACCAGCCTTAAAGATTTATGGAGATGGGAACCCTACATAGAATAATGAATAAATATGTACTATGTACTTAAGTATTTACATGGTATAAAATTAACTTACATTAAAAAAAAAACAACTTTCAAAAAGCTCTACCTGGCATATCTAGTATTCTATTATCTGTGGCTCTACTAAAAAATTTAGTGAATCTATGAGTTCTTTAATCTGAACATTTTGAAAAAAAAAATTGCTTCAAAGCCTTAACAACATATTAGTGCTGATTTACACAGGGTCAGTAACTGACTACAAATTCGAGGCAAATCAGTGTTGACCCGAAAAAAACCCTGTGTAAACAGATTTGAAGTCAGTACAGAGGCTTGAAGTCAGCGCTGAGTTGAATATTCGGACACGAATATTTTAGAGTCAGTTGGCGCCCCCCGCTACCCGCGCACCCCCAAGTCAGCCAAATAAACCCCGTGTAAACAGACAAGTCAGTTCTTGGTTAGTCATTGCCGCTGCGTTGTAGAGTGACCACGTTTTTTTCGCTGGCGATAAAAATGACTCGTAAGCGAAGACGAAACCTTAAAATTGGTGCAATTATATGGCATAAACGAGTGCCTTTGGGATATTAAATCCCTAAATCCATTTTCTTACCCATTGTCGTTTATTTTTAGTTATATCTCATTTTCTACAATTTCTATTAACTCATTCAACAGCAAAATTGATAAATTTTTCAACAAATAATTAAATCGTCGTTTCAGTTGTTTTCGTGAATTCATTTTTCCCACTGACTTCGCAAACGTGTGGTCACCGTGAGAAACGCACCACTACTACTTACTTCATGTAAACAGTTAAAGTCAGTCGCGGCGCCGAAATTGGCGCCGCGGCCCGCGACTGACTAGTCTACTGACCCTGTGTGAATCAGCACTTACATTAATAAACTATACACAGTAATCCGGTATTTACATTGGCATGGCGTCAATATATTATATGGCCTATCGTACGTATATTTAAAAGCATATCCGAGCATATTATAAAAATAAAACCTTTCCCTAATCCTGTGACGGTTACACGATATAATAAAAGGCGTAAAATTCGTTTTACGAGTATATTCCGTATTCGCCAGGGACGTACATAACATACACGACATAAACACGCATTGTTTGGCGACACGCTCGCCTTCCTTCCTAACGACCAACTAGCTATGTATTATAATATACATTGTATATGTATAAAAAATATTTAGCAATATCGAGAATTCAGTTCGGTTAAGTGATTTGAAATCTGTCGTTATCTAGTAGGTACAAATGATCAAATACATATAAACAAGTTCAAAATTATTTATATGAAATCGCAGAGGCAGCAAGAATGCTTGTCAGTTACTACCACATCCAAAAAACTTTAAAAAGGTTTTAATATTATGTAATTAAGTATAGTTTTTATCGCACTCGAGCACAGTTGCGGGACAAAATTGTATTTATAATCAGTAAGTAACATATTTCTCTAGATGCTTATGTAGGCGCTCAGCTAATAACCTTTAAAGCCTGTGCCTTTGTAAGTTGGTATGAATTGTTAATATTTAATTTAAAGTTACTCACAACTGAATATTAAAGATATATTATTTATGATATTCAAATGTTTATGAAGCCTTTATACCTACATATTATATTAGCCTCGATTCGTATAGAAATGGTTATTTAAATAACTAAAAAGATGTCACATAAGCAAATTCTAAAAATATATTTCGTAATTTTAATTATTTTTCTTAATATAATGGTGTTTGCAAAAATAAACATTATTAGACTAACTTATATATTAGATTCATAAGGGCATTAGAATTTAGAATTGTTATGAATATGGAGTCTTAAAGCAACAGCATTTAAAGGTGTTCAATTAGTTACTAAATTAATTAAAAATACCAACACCGAACAAAGCACTTATAACAATTCCTAAAGCAAAGCTTTCACACCAATTTGGGGAATGGAAAATGCAATAATAAAAGCAGGAGCTAGGAGCATCTGTCGCCAGCCATGGTGAATATTTAACGAGAAATCACGTGGCTTCAGGTGAGCAGTAAAGCAATTTAATAAAAAATTGGTTGTCTGTAAAGTCGGTTTACTGACGATAGTTGAACGTGACAACGTCCGATTGTGCTTCTTTGTCGCTCGTTCCGCGCTCTCGCTCGCACTTCAAGCCTTACATGGAACGCCTCAGATGAGTCAGAGCGAGGTAACGCCGCACGAGTCATGTTTTTTCGTGCGTGCAGCCGGCTCTATCGAATTATAAGACGTTGTCACGTCAAAAGATGGCGCTGCGTCAGCTTGCTAGTTTGCATTTCTGTTGTTTGTGTGAGTCAAGTGAGTGCATTCTGCCTTGAATCTTTTGACGTTAAACTTTTTAGGAATTGCCTGTATTTGCGTGTGTGCGTGTGAGTGTGTGAGTCTCACACCCTCACGTCCTCACACGTTTCGAAAGTAAGGTCATCATTCAATGAATGCGCTAGTTATTCAACAATATGCCGGGCATTATATCCGCTGTGTTCAAAGGGCTCTGTTACAATCCGCTAACTAGTTGAACGATGAGTGACGTTTGTTAAATCAACGTTCGGCCTACTCATTCAATTAAGGCGCTGGTCATTCAATAAAATAGCAGATTCAACCAGATGACGGCGAAATATGTAGGAATATTATAGATACAAATATCGTTGGAAATACATCGTAAAATCTAAACGTAATTATGAGCAATCCATAAAACGTAGCACGCTCCAGTGAAGCTGGGGCGACTACCAAATATAGTAAAGTTGAAGGGACATTTATCGGAATTTCTCGCAAACGAACGTGAGTGCAGAAATTCAATAACTTTGCGAATGTGGCCTGCTCCGTACGATAATTTGATTGTACCGCATTAATATCGATTTAACTGAACAGCGGCCACTTTGTTAAGTGTTTCAGTTTTAATGGCTACAAAGGTTCCGCCTTTGGGAATACCTGGATTATTGGTTATAATAGCGTGTGCTACTTGACTTAGTTACGCTCTTGTTGATCCTGGACATTGCGTGAAGGTTTGACCTCGCTACGGGATAACAATTTGTTTGATAATATGACTGTGTTTCTATTCTCTATTGTGCATATTATAATTTATGATACATAATATTATGAAATTATTTAAAGTTTAATAATGTTAACTTGTACAAATTACTCTGTAATTTTATCATGTAAACGACCCGTATTACTTATATCTTGCGTATAATACTCTGTAGGTACCTACCTAAAATATTACTTTAATTTGAAAAGTATGTTGTCATTTTAGCTGACAAATAAAATGCTCAATATAGGTATATCACCATTAATAAGATGTTCAAGTGATTGAAATTGGGCAACTGAAAGCGAGATATAAATAGAGTTCCTTCACCGTTTAATGGGGTTAACGCATTTCACAAATGGGTTTTAAGAGTGACGTTAACCCGGTATTCAGCTCGACCGCGACGTTTCCTCTGGGAGTCGAAGTTGGGACTCCGGCCCTACGGTTGTTAGAACGATGCGCTCCGATAGTTATGAAGTTTACGGTTATGAATTATAATACAAATTCCATAACTTTTCCAACCATTTAACAGTTATTGTAATCTATATTTAACTATTAAAAGTTTGAATTTCAAATTTAAATTTATATTCTCATATAAAGCTTTGTGTTGTAATTGTACTATTATTACTCTAGTAATTGTTAGGAATAACGAACTCTGTCAATGAATAATGAAGTATATTAATTTCTACGAGTACTATGTATTATTATGTTCATTGTAGTTGATGAGACAGATGCTCGTTAATATTAATATTCCTTCACATTAATTGTAACACTAATTAAGCGAGCGATAGAATGGAACATAATATAACCTTTTTGGTGAGCCCTTGTTACTTATTTTCAGTCCTACTTCACATTGTATGTAATAACTTTCGGTCACCACCTGAGCGACTTTAATTTATATACCGTATATACCCAAACTAGCTGCGCTCCGCGGTTTCGCCCGCGTGGCTCCGCTCCTGTTGGTCTTAGCGTGATGATATATATAGCCACAGAACAGTAAAAACGTTCTGTGTATAATATGTTCTGCCTATAGCCTTCCTCGATGAATGGGCTATCTAACACCGAAATTTTTTCAAATCGGACCAGTAGTTCCTGAGATTAGTGCGTTCAAACAAACTCTTCAGCTTTATAATATTAAGTATACATAACAGACACTAAGCAGTATACAACGTATTTATTTGGATGTATTTCCGTGTGTACACTTATAAGAATCTATTACAAGCAGACTAACCCAAAGGGGACAGGCGAGATTTATTCCCGCATTAGTTTTCCGTCGGTCTGTCCACTCAGAGGCATGTTAACTTATTCGCTCCAGGCGTTCCCAGTTACTTACAATTTCCGCTTACCCTCAACTTTATTTATGTGTCTTACAAAATAAATTTCGTTTAAGTGGTATTTGTGACTGGGCCCTTTGAAGGGACTTTTATCAGTGCTGATAATAGGTTTATTCTGCCGACATGTTTATAGATTTTGCTCGCTTGTTTATGGTTTTTATTAACCTAACCAGAGTGTCCACTGGATAATCGGATTACCTTAAGTTATTCTTAAATCAAATCTATAGTTTATTTATGAATTAATGTAATGAAGGTAATAGTTTCAGTAAATTTTGCGTGATAAATCAATATACGTATGTAGAGAGAATAATTATTGTATTTTAGATATCGGTGAGATCTAGTAGTACCTACTCCTTGTATTAATAATACGGATAAAAGAAAGTACTAATAAATAGAAAAGAAAATTATTATATATAAAAGTAAATCTGGGCTTCATTAAGGCAAACCTTTCTCGCTTGCCGAAAATAGTTAAATATTAATTTATTCATTAACTTTGAAATTCTTTAAGATTGAATGCCAAAACATGCTAAATAAAGCCTTTATTAGATCTCTATTAAACAAGTTTGAAGAACTTTATTAAATCGAAAGAGGTACTTATTATGAAATTATTTTTAACATGGATACTTTAATAAAATATTCAAAAGCGTTGATATTATTCGGTCTTCAATGACAAAAACTATAAAACAATCAACGCAGCCATCGCTTCAAAGGAATAAAAGATATTATATTTTCTACAGTCATTAAAAAAAATATGAAGATGAAAAACCGATCGGAACGCAACGCAATTGTAACAAAAACTTTCTCGTTCATTTTATAAAAACACGGTCAAGTGTTATTCCTATAAAACTCGAACATCCGCGTTTTATTCAGAAATAATATCCTTACCCTTTCGATGTTTTAAATTATAAAATCGATTGGCCCAACCCTTTATCAGGCTGTATATTTGTGGGGCATATAAATAACAGTGTAGGACAAGGTTCATAAATATGTAGGAGCGGACATACAGGACCTCCACAGTTCAGTCTACACGATATTATATACCTCCCTAATATAAATTCCTAATAAGCTTTTTGCTCGGTTGTGTCGGTGATATTAGGGTTTGCAATTTGCTAAGTTTGAGCTGTTATAAAGCTGTTATGAACTGAACAGAACTAGTTTCGTTGCTATAAACTTGTGCGATGTGAAATGCAATTTATTGTTTTACTGACTGATGTGATAACTTTAATTTAACATTTCCATTATTCCATTCTGGGATTTTGATATCTAGATAACATATTATTAAAATACTTTGATGGCTAAATAACGAATCTAATTTTGATGAAATTTTTAATGAAAATGATCAAAAATAAGCTGTTTCTCGTGAGGCACAGTTAGTCGCTACGTTATAGTATAAGCAAAGTCCTGCGTCTGTCCCAATGTATGCTTAGATCTTTAAAACTATGCCATGGAATGTGATATACGGTTTTTATAATAGATAGAGTGATTCTTGAGGAAGGTTTTTGTAGTAGGGGAGCCCAAGAGGGGATTTTGGGATTTACTCGAGCGCGTCAGATTATTATAAGGGAAGGTACCTTAGCTATTCATTAGTACCTCTAGTCAATATGAGCAGTTATGGTTGGTGGGTGCGCTCAGGCGCTCAGGATCAAAATTTGAAAAATCCATAATTCCCTAAGGTTGAGCTCGAATCGTCAGATTAGCGAAATGGGGACTTCTTGTATTGTAATTAACCCTCCCATATATTAATCTGACTCGCTCGAATAATATTACTTTAATTTTTTACCCTTTCTTCATAACGATTAAATCGCCACTTAAATATTCAGATTAATGTATATTTTATTTCAGTGACGTCCTGGAGCATGTAAAATATCAATATCTAACGCGCTTGAGTATTTTCAAGCCAATTTTTTTCTTTTTTAAATTAAAAAAAAATAAAAAAACCCTTCCCCACCGCTAAAAGTGAAAACATTATAGGACCTTTTTTTTCTCGCTATGGTCTAATCTACCAATTCTAATAGGTTCCCGTGACGCTCGAGTAAATCCACATTTAGCATTATGGGCTCCCCTACTATTGTATATAATTCATAAGCGGGGGAAGCCAAGGGCGGAAAGCTAGTAGGTAAGTAATTATTATTAATTATTTAATTATTTATTTAATATTAATTTAATATTTTTAAAAAGCGTTTAAAAGCCTGGCTAATTGAAAAATGTTATTATGACTTAAAAGAATTTTTTCAAAAATCAAAATAATGACATAATATTATAATATTGTAATTACTTATTTATATAAATTAAATTGTATTTGTAGTAATGGACATATAATTGTAAAAAGGGTAATAATTGACATATATTATATAATTGTAAGTGAAAAAGGGTACATAATAGTTGACATATATAATTATTATAAAAATGTTATTTATATAGTAAGACATTGACATTCTATTGTTAATTTTTGCATGCCAATCAATTGGCGATTTGTGCTGAACAATGAATTATGTAACATCTGTAAATCTTCCACATTTCTTGCAAAATAAATCATTTCATTTCATTTCATTTCATTAATAAAACACATGTAAAATAGTTTGCTCCAAACCCCAATAAGGAAATCAAAATTCACTTTAATTTGCGTTTTACGATTTGAACAAGACTTCTACTTCCATTTAAACAAGATTGCTTCAGCGTTTGCGCTTTACTAGCCAGCGTCCGAACTTTCGCAATTATATTACTAGCTGCTAACCCTGACATCGTTCATGTTTAAAAAGTATTTTCTTTTTATTGTGTAGCAGTTTATTCATGAAATTTAGAAATGTATGTAAAATTATAGAATATGACTAATAAATTGTTTGAAAATCATCCAAAATTAGCGTGTGAGCGCGTAAAATAATAACACACGCATCCAAATATTTGCACACCTAATTAATTAACAATAAGCTATTATTAAAATAATAACATCATCATTATATTAGCATTATAATATACAAGCCAAGAATAAACATTAAAACCTACATTTAATATAAAATCCCCTGGGCGGCCGTCAAAGAGAGCTCGAGTACCACAAGTTCACTATAACGATGATTTCTAAAGACCACTAAGCCTACGTAAATGTGTGAAGGTATTTTTATTTTCAAAGCAAGTGCAATTTGACCCGAGTACGCGGGGCGAGCGCGGGGGTGCGGGGTAGCGGGGAGCGAGGATCCGGCTTTGAACCGCCCCTCCCACTGCCCCCGCACTTAAGAAGATTTATGTTCCTTATAGTATTTATTTCTGAGATTTTTAAAGGTCGCAATCACGGGCGACATCAATGCTTTGTCACATTCGACGGAAATTTCTGGAAGCGTTCCGCGCTGTAAAGGATTGGAGTTTTAAATTAATTGAAGAGTTTCGCGAATTTAACGTTTACGTCATTAGTCTTTGAGTATCTTGGGATTTTAGTGAAAGCGAATTTTAATACGTAAGAATAATTTGCTTGTGGTAAGTTATTTACAGTGTTATAGCCAAGTTAAGATGCTGCTCTTAGATGCAGGGCAAATAATAGTCATATCCTACGAATATACTGCAATAACAGTGGTATTCTTTGCTAGAAATCTAGATTCCTAAAGAATATTATACAGCAAGTATTGATATCATATAGGTAAGAAAGTTTATAATAAAAGTTACGTATTTAAATTAACCATTATTATTGAAATAATGGGCGGAAGTAGTACAAGTAAGCAAGTAGGTACATAAATAGTTACAAAACACACAACTGTGGAAACAAACATACACAATTTAGCGTTATTAAAAAGCTATTTACGTACAAAGGTTAGACACTTCGCTAAACACGAATTAATATCAGCATTCAACTCGTTTCAAAATAATAACTAAAACTGCAATGTGATTTCGCATTCAATAAAAACGAGTACAATATGCATTTGATTTTATATTCACGTACAAAACGGTACGATTAGAAGTTTCTAATAAACGGTTATATAAGAGTCAATTTAAAGATAAACGTTGATGCATAAGCTTTGTTTTAAAATAAAATAAAAATGACAGAAATGAGAGCTGTTTACATTTCAAATAAAAATTGTCTCAGAATTTATTTATAGGTTTTCAAAATAATAATATGTCTGTCTGTCATGAAATATACTAAAATTTTACGTGCTCTACAAAATAATCACTAAAACTTAAGCCTATTTTAGTACCTATCATTTTTTGTTTTTATTTGTGTAGCGATTAATGGTAAAACAACACTCGTAGCAACGGAAAAACTAGATAGGTATCAATAATAAAGAGTAAAGACATTCCAACACAAGATCATAAACTACTAAAACTAACAAGTCAATCATTAATTATAACACAATCAATCAAAACAGACACAAATTAGCATAAATCCCAAACATACAACAAAACAAATAATTTCGCAAAGCAGTCCCAATGAAACAGAATTGAAATTGGACAGCAGTTATGTAATAAATAAAATTATTTGCACATACTAGCCGGTCTGTAATTAAGTCATGTCACTAACATGCAAATTAAACTGTATAAATTATGGCGATACATTGGACGGTGTTAAAATATACAAACGATTGTTTTACTGATTGCTGTCCGCTGCAGGGCGTATGGATGATAATCTTATATATAAAAAATAAAAATGCATCGCAAAATGTGTTGGTAAGCGCATAACTCGAGAACGGATGAACCGATTTCGATAATTCTTTTTTTATTATATTCCTTGAAGTACGAGGATGGTTTTTATGTAGAGAAAACGTAAATATTATGTACCACGGGCGAAGCCGGGGCGGACCGCTAGTAATCTATATATATAAAAGAAAGTCTGTATGTTCCAACACTTATAACTCGAGATCTGCTGAACCAATTTTCATGGTTTTGGATTTGTTGGATTTGTCACCGCCCAGAATAGCAGAATAAATCATAAAAACAACAAAAACTAGACGAATAAATATTTTCCCAAAATTTTGATTTTCGTACATGTCAATCATTAGTTGTCAATCCTGTCAAATACGGAAAATAATGTTTGACATTCATGCGTTCAAAAATGTATTAGGTATGTGTAAAATAATTAAAAAGTAAAAAGGCTGAATAAATATTGTTTGTATTTTTTTAAAATCAATTATCAAAAAGTGCAATAAAAGCAGATACATAAAAATTCCTCAAATGATTGTGTTTACGCGGGTTTTCAGAAATTAATAAGGTATTTTTGGTGAGGAATCTAACCAAGAAGGTTAGTTCGCTTAATTATGTATTAAAAAGAAATTCTATAAAAATGTAAAAATTCTGACAATTATAATTTGTTGCAATTTCGTCGACTGCTTCAACAATATTGCGTTGACATAATAATATTATTATGTATATAACGTTAAAATTGAAACGGAGCCCCTGATTCATTGGTTCGAACCAAGCTAAATTGCGTTTTGAAGATTACATCCATTTACGCGATGCAATTAGCACAGAGAAGAAGATGCAGAAAATGTTGGTCTGTTTACTGCGACTAAGACTGCGACATACACAGGTCATGAATATGCGCAACATGCAATGACATACATAATATTTTCGTCATTATGGTCGGCCAGATCTATTCATTACACTTATTACATGTAATCCGAAATGGATGGAAATTATTCAACTGCTGCTTCCCGGACAGATATCAAGTGATCGGCTCGACATTACCACACATGTTTTCAAGCAAAAAATCCGATCATGAGTTACAAAAGCAACACATCTTTGGGATTATTCAATGATGGATGTATTCAATCGAATGACAAAAATAAGGCTTGCAGCATGCACACATTTTAATTTGGTTAGTCGAAAGAATTCGGGCGGATAAAAATTGTATGTGCAGGGATTGCTAATCCTGTAACCGATCCAGAACGACATGACATGATGTTCTAATCACGAATATATGATTCATGGACCGTGTGGCACCATCAACCGCCAATCACCATGCATGGTTGACAGCGAGTGTTCCAAAAGGTATCCACGAAAATTGACGGCAAAGACCATCACAGGCAACGATGGTTACCCACTGTATCATCGTCGGTCGCCCGATGATAGTGGTAGAAGTAGATCTATCATAATTAAAGTGAAAGGAAACGATTTGTGGTCGACACCAGTTAAAGAACGAAAAGAGTTAATTCGAGTGCATCCCAGGCTGCAAAACGTAGTTTAATTCAATAGGTAATTTTTCTCTGACACGTGTAGGTATGAAGTATTTAAGTAATTATTTTTTTATTCTATTTCTATATGTGTTATTCATCGAAATAAAAAGCCATTATACCTATATCTATATTTATTTTGTATCATTGTATTCCGTTCATCATAGCCTAAATTAGTTCCAAGCCCAAAGGTAACACGACATTCATTGACTGGGCGGTACAAAGTTCGCCGGGCCAGCTAGTAATTAACTAAAACCACATCTTTTTCATTTTATCCTATACTAGCTGTGCTCCGCGGTTTCACCCGCATTGTTCCGCTCCTGTAGGTATTAGTGTGATGATTTATAGCCTATAGCCTTCCTCGATAAATGGGCTATCTAAAATTGAAAGAATTTTTCAATCCGGACAAGCAGTTCCTGAGATTAGCGCGTTCAAACAAACAAACAAACAAACTCTTCAGCTTTATAATATTAAGTATAGATTTTAATACCCATTTCAACATTTACTACAAAAAACATGACACAAATACAAAAGAGTCTACAAATTCACACTTCAACGTATCTGTAGACAAAAACTCGTGTATTCCCGTCACGAAGCATTATATTATCAGAACCATTGCAGACGCGATCGCGCGATAAAAGATTTTAGATCGTAATCTGTTACACATAAATAAGAGAATTGCTTGATTTGCCGTGTGATGTGTTTGAGGATTTAATATGGAATGGTATTTTGACAGAAAATAGGCTTAATAGTTGTGTCTGGTTGAAATATACATAAGGAAGTAGAAATAAATATCTGTTTAAAATATTTTGCCAAATACTACTATACTTAAATTTTTAAGTTAATCTGTCTAGCCCCGGAACCACAGACACAATAGAAAATCTATTGTGTCTGGGACCGATCGGGTCCATTGGGGCTCAATGGGTGTTACTTTCGTCGTCGTTCGTAGTTAGTTTAGGAATAGGAAATTACTACTTTAAGTAGGTTAAAATATTTATACAATCAACAGCAATACTTTGCGATGTTATTTGGAATGTAAAACTTTTTAAATATTTCGCAAGAACACTGCATTTTCACAGAATTTAAAGTAGGAGATACATAATATCATAATATATCTAGGACCAATTTTGGAACAAATTATCAAATCCATTCAGTCGTTTAGCTTTGTTAGCATTTACAAACACACACGCAGAAAAAGCTCTTATGTTACTACATAAGAGCTTTTTCATCTTTTCTATCATATGTAATTTCCTCACATTTACCATTAATTTAACATAAAATAGTTCACAAATTACACACATTATAATAACTACAATTAAAGCAATTATACTTGAAGTTAATTCCACATTCATTTCCCATGCAACTTACCCGAGCAATAAGGAAACCCTTTAACATAACCTAAACTCGCAATTTCAATTAACGTCCGAACATTTTGCAGAACGCCAAAACAACTAAATTCTCTCAACACCTATCCCCTTTAATTTGCATAAACAGCCTCTAAATCGACGTAATTGCTGGTGCTAGTGAGTCGTTGAATCGTCTGTCGGCTCCCTAATATACATTAATAAACGTTTTGTGCTGTCCAGCATTTAGTTATGTAGGGGAACAACGTGCCCCTTGTTGGATAAGATGATGCTACGATTAAAAGCAACAAATACTGTCATTGATGGTCCTTTAACTATGAAATCGTACATATTCTAGGAAGCATTTGTTGTAGTTAAAATAATAATAAAATATTAAAACAAATAAATGCAACAAATAGCACCTCTTTATTTTATTAGAGATTAATTTTTGATATAAGTAGATTATAAAATGCATGTTTTTCTATCAAATGCAGCAGATAAATATTAATGCAATTAGTAGACTAGAGTGTAATAGGTATAATAATTAATCACTCCGAATAATTCGTTTTGAAGGAAGTGGTTTGACATGATGGCCATAGATCAACAGTAATAATAATAACTACTCTATTTGAATTTCTGTGCAGCATTTCAATAGGTTACATAATCAATGTTCATATTCACACAGCGCATACGATTTCCAAGGCCTGTATAATACGAATCATCAGTTGCATTAATAATGTCATAATTAACAGTGTACGCTATGCACAATTTTAACAGGAACCAAAATATTTAATCCTATAAGCTTCGTAATGTCCAACGCAACTCGGTCGGATATTACCTACCTCTCATTATTTCTGTAGCGCTACATGAAACAAGTATACATTAAATTCGTATGCATCCATGTTTTTAAAATTGTATTCATAATTCCCAATTTTGGAGATTTATATTGTTTTGACTTTGAATCATTTTTTTACTTGATTATTAAGTTTTTGCGCGGAATATGCGTTTTACGTCATGTTTAATTTGCTGGGTATTTATGGCATTTATTCGGTCAGCGTTTCCAATTTAGTCTTGGGCTTTGGGTTGTAATGAGCCGAATAATATATGCAATGACATATAGCGTATTTAATTGAAAAACATACGGATATTGAATCGGCTGATGTTTTAATGCCTCAATTAATGGATAAGGATCGTTAATATTAATTTGGACGCATTCGGCACGATGTAATACCGTCAATAAATAACCCGGAATTGCCTGACACCTGCATTCATTAATTATATTGGATCGCATTAAAGAGATGCAAATTCTTCATGATATACATCTGCCTGCTTATTATCTTTTAATTAAATTTTGGGACCCGCGTTTCATTCCCTGTTTCAGTAATGCAGTGTGAATTCCTCTAAGTAAGAATTTGTTTTAGCTGTTCGTAAAAATTTTATTTTCATTACCGTTTTAATGAAGTTTGGAACCTAAGCGCATATTTCTGTGTTTGCAGTTACAATTTCAAAAGAATACAATTATGTCCAAGTTTGAGCTATCATTGCTAATATTTTATAATGACTACTCATAATAAATAATTACATCAAAATATATTACAATATTTGAATTTTTACCGACTATTTTGGTGATATCTCACTGGTACCTAGATAAAATAAACTCATCCATCAATGTAGCTGATGTCTTTGTATCAAACCTAGTATTACAATCACAACCAAGAGTTCCAAATTACAATGACGGTCCAGTTGAATGAACATTTGAAACGTGATATCAGAGTCAGTTAGGAGCGTCATTTGAAAATCATATTCAACGACAATGTACAGCCTTTGGACACTTTTGTCAGTTCCAAACCACGTTTACACCTCACGAATTCGAAACCATGTCAGAAGATAAAAGGATCTCAAACACTTTGACGCAGACATGGACTCAATACTGGAACTTCCCATGTAGATGTAAATTACACATCCAAATACCGGCCAGCCTGAAATGGTGTTTAGTCCTTGGTAATAGGGACGATTTTGCCGTGGGCGCGGCGCGCGATGTCACACAATGTTATACGAACTTTGAAGTTGTTGATATTTGTTTTGGAAACTCGGTGTTATTGGGTGCTTTTATAATTTGCCGTTTCACGGCGCGGCACGATATTACCGTGGACGAGATAGAAGTTTTGTGGCAGTGGACGGCATGCCGTGCCGTAGGGTGATTTTATAATTCGCCGTGAAATTATTACGCTTTGCGCGTCTTCAAAGTGCAGACATGTTCTCGAAAAGACAGCGACTACTTATACTCTATTTGTTATATTTAAGACGTAAAAAAAGACATATTACTAGAAAGTATTGGCAACATCCGCTTTTAAAAGTAAAATATTTAGAAGGGTCATACTACACGCTATTTGATAAGCTCAAGGAAGACCCAAATAAGTTTTTCAATTATTTTCGGATGTCTTCTAACGTTTTATCCTATAGGCATGGTCTTGATTCAACAAGTTCGAATAAAGTCACCACATCATATATTTAAATAACGCCATTTTGCTTGTACTATTTGTGCAAAACTGAAGCGGCCGCCACCGGCCCCGGCGTCGCCCTGCCACCTGCGCCTTCCTTTTAAATGTTACTATACTCTTTTGCCTGCGCCTCTTGGCTACGCACGCACACATACTTACAAATTTCTTGTACGCACACACTACACTCTCAACAATGCCGCGACGATTTGATAGGGAGCGCAGTATGCTACGGCAACGGCACGGTAGATCGTTGCTGTTCACGGCGTGCCGTTGCCGTGGACGGTAAATTAAAAGCGTTTGCATACAAACGCATACATTTTGCTTTCCTACTTTACCGTGACAGTAAAAACGTGCCGTACCGTGCCGTGCCACGGTAAATTATAAAAGCACCCACGTCCGTCGACGTCTTTAGTGTGTAATGGCCGATTTAGACGAGGAGAGTTTCTCGCCCCTCACGATAAGCACTCGATTATCGGATAAGAGATTTTTATACGACGATTTAAATGTTAAGATTTTTGCGAAGGTCGTATTTTACGCAAATCTTCTTTGAGATTATTTTAAGGTGTCTTATTATGTAGGTCTATTTATCAATGCTGAACTGAAGTAAATTTTACCGTTACGGTATCGTTCATCGTTCTTTTTTCGTTTGTAATTGTAAGATAGATTGATTTTACATCTTCTCGCTCGAGTAATTTTTAAAATTTGTAATAATGGTGAATTTACGCAAGGACAGCATTAAATTGGCGCACAAAGATCTCCTCCGAACTATGTTAACAAAATAACGACTTATCTTTTGCCTATTAGTTTGAACTTGGCATGCCAACTAGCAAACAGCTCTCGTTAAATCCCGCTCAAAATGTATCCAAACTTTCCGAGACGGTTGAAACTAACTGACGTCGCACACCGTGAAAAGAACACGCTTAACCGAAGTTTTAATTAATTATGGCTAACTTACACATTGGAATGCTGAATCGTTTTGCGATAATGAGCCGCCATGGACTGTGGCCAAGTTTTAATGAACGGGAAATTTTACACACAATGGAATAACTAACGAGCGATACAAATGTTATGTAACGTGTAACTAACTGCAGGTTAATATTTGTAAGTGGTGTATGCTATTGCAATTTACATGTGTTTGTATTATGATACGGCTGATAGATATTATATTTATAATAATATAGGTATTAACAGGTTGACTTTGCTTTACAAACCACGAACTATAATAAAGTAATGTGTAAATGTAGCGTAGAGTATAAAACAAATTGTGACTGGAAATTTGTAGAGCTGTTACATTTTCATAATAATAGGGTGTGAATTCTATTTTTGTATGATTGATTTACTTACGAGACAAGGAACATTTTGTATCCCTATAGATAGATAGATAGATAATACTTTATTGCACACACACAAGATTTACATAAAACACAGAAATAGAACAAACAGATGCAAGTATGTACAAATGGCGGCCTTATCGCTAGGCAGCGATCTCTTCCAGACTACCATTAATAGGCATGACGACAGTATCCATAAATGATCGTATTAGTGTTTTTAAGGGAAAATGTATAATAGATAAATTACATATAGTGACTTAGAAATCTTAAAAACATTAGGATTAATGAGATTATCAATAAAATAAAACATTGAAATACTGCAGTTGGCCATTTTGACTAAAACACGCGTGACGTCACGCTTAAGTAAACAACTCACGCCAGATGTTTTTTGTTGTTATGAATATGTTGAGAATACGCATTTTTATTTATTTTCTATTGTTTCACGTATGCTTTATCGACTCAGAACAGAAATATAATTGCGAATTCACGAATACATGGTTCGGGGTACTCCGCGCCAACTTTATACAATCATTTCTTATTATTTTCTCGCTTGAAATAATTACTAACACATTTTTGAGCATTATTTTTATGTGGATTCACACTGCAATACTGCACACCACTTATAAACTTTGAAATTCGTTTCTATAACACATATTAAATAAATATTTTTTTAATTTTCTTCACAATGCGTACAAATAATTACGTATTTACCAAAGTGTGACGTCACGCCTACGCCATGACACCTGCGAGCTGTTTTGGCACAGTTAATAAATATTTTTTGGAAAATGGCTTTTATCTTCGTTAAATTTAAGTATATTACCGAAATATAGGGTTTTTCTTGTATAGTAAACGTATACACACATTGTGGAAGAGGATTTCAAAATCTTTCGTCATGCCTAAAATCTACTAAAAAAGCAGATTCATGAAGTCATAAAATTAGTAAAATCTAATTTTAAAATACGTAGTTCTTAACTTGTTGAGCGCTTTTCCTATCTGAGTTTAATATCCTATCCAATTGCCATATTTTTTATAAAACTTTTATTTCTGAGAATCTAGACTATTAGACTTGCTCTACAGATTTTAATTGATTAAGCTTTTAACGAGCAGTGGTGGCTCAGTGGTGACACCTCGGACTTCGAATCGATAAGTCCGGGGTTCGAGACCGGGCGAGCGGGCAGGAAATAAATTGATTTTTCAATTTATCTGCGCATGTTGTAACATCACCACTGCTCAAACGGTGAAGGAAAACATCGTGAGGAAATCGACATGTCGAAGAATCAAAAGTTCGACGACATGTGTCATCCGCTAACCCGCACTTGGCCAGCATGGTGGATTATGGCCTGTACCCTCATAGGAGGCCCGTGTCCCAACAGTGGGAACTTATATGGGCTGATGATGATGATGATGATGAAGCTTTTAACGGACTAATGCACTTTTTATGGTTACTGGTTAGGTCCTTAATGGAGTAAACTAGTAATATTAAGACAAAATACTTTATGATTTAATCTTTTGAATTCGCTCATATTATATTGTTGCTTTTGATACATATTATTATCTCATATTATACTGAAAGCTTATATTTGAATATGAGATAGTTAGTTGTTTGTTTTATAAAAGTACTGAAATATTTATTCAAAAAGAAATTGCTAACTTTATTAAAATTTAAATAAGTACAATAAAATAACAGTCATCGAAGTTATAGCTGTTAAAAATCGCAGTTAGTATTCAATTGTTTTCAAGTATGTTGAAAATATTCTATGCAGCAGCGGTATTCGTAATCAAATTGGGATTTTACGATGTTATCTAGGCTGCATGCATAAAGTTCTATGCATTCTTTTAGTTTTTAGATCAATATTATAAATACTATATTTCAAGGGTTTTGTAGGTAGGTACTATATCTAATATTATAGGTATCGTAAACTGTGTTATTTTTTGTTACATTATCTTTTTCAGTAATCCTTGTAGTTTATAACGTTTTAAAATAATAAAATAATAGAGAATAATTTTATCATAAGATTTAATTTTTAATTGCGTTTCTAGATTAATAACTAACGGCGTTAATTGAAATGTTACAGTTAGTTACAAAAACATTTGTACATTTTATATAATTACTTATTTATTAAGAAATGGTACGTTTTTAGTTGCGTTGAATGTAAAATTATATTTTTAACTGTTACGCTTAAATTATGTTACACGAGACTTATTAAGAGAAGGTTTATTAAGAGAAGGTTTTAATTTTAATTCACACTTATTCGCAGAACGAATTAATCAATTTCTTATATATTAAAATATTCATATATGAACTCAAATCACAATAATATCACTATAAAAGTCGGTTAAAAATAAAAAGATACAATATATAAAATATTAGTTATCTCAAACAGCAAGCTGCTCACATTTAAAGAATGCTTTTTATCGACAATACTGTACCTTTATCCATTGCATTTTTATTCCAAACTAGTTTTACTCATGGATTGGTTTACGATTGTGCCGTGAGTGGAATAACTCGCTAACCCAGTTATTGTAGTTAAATAGTTGGCTTTACTACAAAATCCAGATTTATTTCAACTAGTTTGCGCGTCTGTGTTACAAGAAAAAGAATTGAGATAGCTGGCAATGTATGGTGCAGGGAATGCTATTCTCGAATAAATTTAAGGAAAAATGTGAAATTTTATGTTTGACTAAGGGTGAATGTGATGTTCAAACTCAAACTCAAATGTGTATTGTAGTTAATAATGAAGTTTTATTGATGTTATACATCTACTATTTGTTGGAAAATTTCGAAAATTTACCGTCCGTTTTGAACCCTTCCAAACTGAATGTATTCTGAAGTAAACACACGACGTTATACGGTAAACTTTTTTAAATAGAACATTTGTAGAGAAACGTATTTTACTTTGAAATATTATTAGGTTGTCTATTTTAAATTTGTTATTTTGCTTTTACCTTCGTTGGTTTCAAAGGTGATAAAATCCATATGAATTTTTTTTTATGATTGACTGATGAACAGATATTGATAGGAATAGATTGAAAATATTTGAAATTGATATAAACAAACATTCACACATTGAAATAGTATATTAAAATCCCTTAGAGACAAAAGAAAATTTACAATCTAAATCTATTGAGAAATGGATTATACTACATTGCCAATCTATTGAGCCTGTCTAAACCACATTACTTGACACATGTCCCAGCGTTAGAAAACACCAATCAGTCTGAAGGGCAGCAATTGCTGAGCAAGTGAATAGTGCCATTGAAATGTGGCACGGAAATTAATTATGTTTTCAAACGTCTGCCAGAGCGGAGGAGCGGTGACTGAATGTTTTAGGGGATTCTGTTGTAAGTTCGCTGTTTAGTGAACTCAAAATAAATAATAGATTTTGATAGAGATGACAACTGAACGATTTATTAATGCTGTATGCGGTTCATCAAAATTCACCAAAATAGAGCACATTAGTAGCACAGGAAAATAATTATCGAATGGTAACGTGTGTTTGTGTGAAAATTCACACACACACATGCACAGAAACGCAAAAAATCATATTTTGTTGGTAGGTTCGACTATTACATCTGACGAACTGTAAATTCCAAACTAAAACAGTTTCACACACGTAAACTTTTTAAATGTTTTCACAATTGTGACAATAACCGGAACTATTTTCATTTTAATAATATAGATCAATTGATCATGTACGGTCAGCCAAGAAAGTGGTGTACCAGTTTTGATTTAGTTTCCCGGTCATCGAAAATTACAACAAGGTTCGTTATAAAAAGATATTACTGAAAGAGACAACATTATCATGACGTAAACCTATGTATTTAGTATTCATACGTCATATGTCACATATAAGTACATGACATTTTAACCTTTAGTATAAATGAAAAGGACATTAGTTTCTACAAAGTAATTGAAATGTTTCCAAACAAAAGTAATAAAAACTATTTAAATAGACAACCGAATTCCATTTGAAAAAGAAAACTGACAATTGACATTTTGTCAAATATATGCAAAAAATCGATATATTTTCCGTGTTATTTTTCAATCAACTGCATATAAAATCATCTCAATGCCTGCCAACTTGACCATTGCCGAAAGAGCACAAATAATTGCCCAATTTAATGAGGGAAGCAGTATCAGTGCGATATCCCGGAATTTGAATATATCGAGGCATTCTGTCCGCTTTTGGATTCGTCGTGAAGGAGAGGAGGGAAGTTTGTTGGATCACAGAAGAAGTGGTCGCCGGCCTGCACTCTCCAATAACGATAGAGAATTCATGAGACGGGAATATGAAATCAATGGTTTTAAGCCCACAAAACATTTTGCGGAGATGTTCGATGTGAGTGCCCAAACAATAAGGAATCATCTACATTACATGGGGTTGCACCACAGGCATTACGCCAAGAAAATATATTTGACGGATGCTCACAGACTTGCTCGTCTGAACTTCGCCAGAGAGCACTTAGAGTTTGATTGGTCTAATACAGTGTTTTGTGATGAAAAAACGTTTAAATCCAGTCAGCATGGACGTCTTCACCTTTGGCGATATAATTCAACACGGTATAAAGATGATCATGTAATCCCAAATAGAGAATCAGGTCGAATTTCCGTAAATATTTGGGGCTGGATGAGTGCGGATGGTGTAGGAGAATTGTGTTCTCTACCTCCTCGAGCGACGGCTGTAAATTATATCGACGTGCTTCAGAATGCAATGCTACCGACAGTCCGTAATGTTTACCCGGAGAACGAAGTGCCACAATTTGATTTTGTTCAAGATAATTGTTCAATTCATAATGCGAGGATCGTAAGAGCCTGGTTTCGTTCACACACTGACGTAAGGGTAATTCAGTGGCCCTCAAGATCGCCGGACCTCAACCCGATAGAAAATCTTTGGGGCCTTATGGTCCAACGATGGTCGCATCAAAATGAAAGAACCAAACAAGCTCATAATAGTCACTGTAATTATATTTGGGAGGAAATGCGGGGAACCGATATTTGCTCACGGCTTGTTGGTTCAATGAGGTCTCGTCTTTTAGAGGTTATAGAGGCCAACGGCGGTTACACCCGTTTCTAATTTTTAAAAATTTTCAATATCTTCTAAATATTACTATATATGCTATGTTTTTGTTTGTTATAAGTATTTTAAAATTGATTGTAGAAATTTAATAAAAGGATAAATCTATTTTTAGCTTGTTTTTTATTGATATTGTAATTACAAGTTTACAGAAATTGTAGGTTTGTGGATTCGCCTTGTGCCTTTACAATTTTATGTAACTTGTTGATTACAATTCTGAATTTGTAGATACAATTTTGTCATCAAAATCTACAGCCCCCCGCCGTTGATTTTACGACGTCATTGGTTCCATCAAGTTCAAACTAAGAACAGCTGTCACGTTACAAACAGTAATAGTCGTTATCAATAATCAGATAAAGACAGCAATAGAAGTTGTCAGATCGATCTGCAAGCGAAACTAATCTTTATCACCTATGAATCTGCAAGCGATATTCAAACTTAGGGTGGTACACCACTTTCTTGGCCGACTGTACGTACTTAATGTTCCTTGGGTTAATACCCTATCCAAATTATTAAGTGTCTAGTAACCAACATATTGCTTAGTTCCTAACTCAATAGTACATCCCAGTTTTATCCCCATATAGCTGCATAATCTAATATCTATGACGTGAATGCGCTTTTCATCGGAGTGCTTTGTATCTCGCGCCGTTGCTCCTATTGAAGCGGCTTTGAACCGCCTTGTTCCGACTCCCGACTGATTGTTCGTGATTTGTTTGCTTTCATGTTTTCCGTACGAGCGACACTGATATGGGATTAGATCACCTATTCGCGTTGGGATATAGGCTAGAATTCCGTGGGAATTCTGGAAATACAGTGACGACGGATGCTGTCCTGTTTGAGTGAGACAGAGGATGGATGGCTTAGTTTATGTTTTGGGTAATTAATAGCGTGCTAATTGATCATCATTGTTATAAGTATATCAATATAAAAAGTTTATAAAAACAGTGATTATCAAACAACCATGAATGTTTAAATAACATAGAAGTACTAATAAGTAGTAATACTTAGTATTTTACAAAAAAGCCACGGTAAAAGATATTCTAATCTGAATTTGTGTACTTATAATTTTCTTCTTTGTAGAGATGCTATAGAGCGATTGTAACTAACGATTTCTGAAGAAAATTTATCGTATATGAAAGAAAGAAGGTTACCTAAATCGTAATATACAATATGGCTAAAAGCAAAATGTCTATTCAATTGTAACATCTCATTTTTAAAAGTACCAAGAAATATTTCGATATAATAATAAAGAAACTCTTGCAAAGAAACACATTTGGCTTATTTTATATTTACACACGTGTCATGGAAATATTTTATTTATGGAGCATTTATCAAAATTGAAGAAAGCTTTTACTAACACTCTCCGTAATAAGTGTCATTGAGCTGTCACTGTCAGTCTGACAATTGACAGTGCGTTGACAGATTAAAAATGTATCTTAGTTTATTTGGAAAAAATAGTAAGGATACTATCTTACTTTTCAAAGTATGAAACAGTATAAACTGTGACTTTAAAAATATATATTAAGGACCATTAAATGGATTTAAATGCGTTCTATGCAATTATTATTTACGAGAAATTATTTACATTATTTACATAAGAAATTTAAAAAACTTAATTACTGGACTAGCTTTAAAACAAACACGAAAACGCTATTTACTCTACTTAATAGATTCTCGCAAAGTTTTTCTTACATACTTTCAACATTAAAAATATTTAATTACCTCACACTGTTGCTTTTCCTTAACTCATAATTTTAAGTAAACACAGAACTTACTTTTCATCCTGCACATTTTTGTACGGTAGATTTTAATTTTACTATTTTGAAACCTGGGCCAAAATCTTTTGTAAGGTGTTTCGGCAAAAATGCAGGTATTGTTATTTTTCATTACAACTTAGGAAGCGCACAATGCGGTTTTATTTTGAAGACAGCTTGCTTTTAGAGCGGGAAGATTAAATTCAGTAAAATATTATGTGGTATTTATCTTGCCGTGACTTCAGTAAATGGGTTCGTGTAATTTAATGAAGTTTAGCCCGTTTCTTATTGTTGCTTTAGAGAACATAATAAAAATACAATTTCACATTTAATATCAATTATTTATTTAAGATAAGTATTTAAAAAAAAAGTAATTTATATAAACGAGTATCCTCGTCGTAGTTGAACAAATGAACGTTCGAGCTAGTTGTCAATAAAATATAAACAAACGATTATATTATATCCTTAACTCGCCTATGAAACCCACGAAACTCAAGTTATGTAAAAATTTCTAAATAACTTCACTCAAACACCTAACTTCGTAAACATTTTCAAACAATTTTATTAGTTCGTCGGGCCCTCCCCCGGGAAAAGAGGAAGTTAGTAAAATTATACTTAATTTTACCCGGTCAATCAGTGTCCGGTAATTAGACCATCCGGGTATACCCGGAGTGTGGTAATGGGACTTCAAAGGACGACGTTACAGTTCACTTTAATGAAATATCGGCACAATCGGTGATGTTGACAGGAGATGTAATTGATCGTAAATGTTTTTTGTGCCGGTTTTGTATTAGGTGCATGCATAATAAATTAGATTTAAACTATGGCGTGAAATAGTACCTAATAAGAGTTTAATTCATATGTTGCTTTGTTAAATAAAGATGTAAATAGATCCAAGTATTAAATTCATAAAATATAAAGTAAATAATTTTACTCTACAACCAACTGAATTTGTAACAAATTTTTGTTTATGATTATAAACAGCAGAAGCAGAAGTCCATAAAAATCAGCGCCCATACAATTTTACGTCAGACTAAACATTATACAGTATAAAATTGCTACCTGTTTCCCGTTATGAGAATTTCTTGAAACAACAAAAATGCTCATTTTTAAATGAAATGAAGCACAAAATGTACACGTCAGCGTTGACTTACGATAGCATCGAATGCGCTATTTTCAACTTTCATTAAAAACTACAACATTTATTTTGTTGAGAACGGAAAAAAACATAAATTCAATGTTCATTTGGAGTTGGATTGCATTTATATTGATAAAACTTTGTTCAGCGAGAGATATTGTCAGCATGCTGACGCGCTTTCAGCGGGAGCATTATTTTGCGAAACTGCGGGTGTGAAGTTATGAAGATTTCATAAAATTATTAATATTGCAAACGAATAGTTATAGAATTCATGTCGGTGTTTCTTATAGCACTATTATTAACTAGAACCAGAGTTAATATAATACTGATATAACTTTATTTTGGCCTTGAAAAACGACTCAATTACGCAGCTTATGAGATTTAAGTTGTTTCATTATAAAGCACTAGCGGTCCGCCCCGGCTTCGCCCGTGGTACATATTTCGCAATAAAAGGTAGCCTGTATTCTTTCTCAGGGTCTAAAGATTGTCTGTGCCAAATTTCATCAAAATCGGTTGAGAGGTTTAAGTGGGAAAGCGTAACAGACAGACAGAGTTAATTTCGCATTTATAATATTAGTAGGGATGTACACACTTATTACGTAATCAGTAATGTAATTAATGTATAAAACGGTTCGCATTCATAGCATAAGAAAGTAAAGTATTATTAGTTTTCTCTTGAGAGCGAATCAGACTTATAACCCTTACATGCTAACTATGCCATGAAAGTATTATGCAAAACTTTCATCGTATAATAAATAAATCTGCAAGATATACGTCTAAGCATCTGACCTACTTCTTGTAAGAATATCAAGAATCTAGATCCCTTTTTACGATAGCTTATACAGACTGTACATGCTTAAGGATCTAGTAATTCAAGATAACATAATAAAATTCGTCCAGTCACACGCAGGGATAAGGACTTGCCCGTATGTACCTACACTGAGAAAAAAATTCATTAAAAAATATTAATAACTAATAAAATTCATATAAATCCTAGGACAATTAAAGTTCTCTAACGGCTACAAACGAGTTTTACTTATTGCATTTACTGACGCCAAAAATCCAAGTTTAGTTGGAATAAAAATGCCTGTTTACTAATAACGAGTAAAGTTTATTTAGTGCAAGTAATCCAACATACTTTCTGTTAATATTATGTTTTTATTAAGGCCAATAACATAAATATTGGTTACACGTAATATATTTTTTATTCTTAGTTAAGAATCTTGTGACTAGGATTCACAATTTAATGTGTGGAAATAATAAAGCAGTGATGTTATAACCAGTATTTTTTTATAGGCCCTATTAAAATTTTGACTTGTAATTAATATCTTTTATTGAAATTCATTGAGGTGTGATATAATTTCTAGTATTCTGTTTAATAGTAATTAGAAACGTTGCTATACTTATACCGCTAAATTTAAATACCCAAAAAAACTTCTGGAGGAGAATCTACACATGAATATGAACAAGTTTAACTATGGAACCGACTCAAAAAAGCGCGAAAAACAATCATGTTTTTTACTTAACATTTGTGCTTTTAGAGTCGGTCCTATAATTAAATTTGTTCATATTCATGTGCAGATTCTCCTCCAAAAGTTTTTTTGGGTATTTAAATTTAGCGGTATAAGTATAGTAACGTTACTAATTACTTTTACATAATGATGATTTCGATCAACTTTCTTCTTATTATACAAAGCTCTAATAACTAATGTAATTCAAAACTTTATTGAATTTATATTTTTGGTTTTATGGCATTCAAATGCTTTATAAATATAAATTTATAAAGAATAGAAAAAATTCGATCACGAGGCGGGACTCGAACCCGCATCCTTCGCGCCATTCCGGGGCGGATGCCTCACCAACTCAGCCACTCGTGACCCGCCCGAGTGATCGAATTTATTCTATTCTTTCAGTTTTATGTGTCTGAAGGGACACACCGCGCGCCATCTATTGAGATGATTAACAACCATTTCAACCAATATGAAGCACTTTTCAGTGAATACAATATTGTAACGATGGAACACGACCTTTTTTGTTGAATTTATATTTTTGGTTTTATGGCATTCAAATGCTTTATAAATATAAATTTATAAAGAATAGAAAAAATTCGATCACGAGGCGGGACTCGAACCCGCATCCTTCGCGCCATTCCGGGGCGGATGCCTCACCAACTCAGCCACTCGTGACCCGCCCGAGTGATCGAATTTATTCTATTCTTTCAGTTTTATGTGTCTGAAGGGACACACCGCGCGCCATCTATTGAGATGATTAACAACCATTTCAACCAATATGAAGCACTTTTCAGTGAATACAATATTGTAACGATGGAACACGACCTTTTTTGTTGAATTTATATTTTTGGTTTTATGGCATTCAAATGCTTTATAAATATAAATTTATAAAGAATAGAAAAAATTCGATCACGAGGCGGGACTCGAACCCGCATCCTTCGCGCCATTCCGGGGCGGATGCCTCACCAACTCAGCCACTCGTGACCCGCCCGAGTGATCGAATTTATTCTATTCTTTCAGTTTTATGTGTCTGAAGGGACACACCGCGCGCCATCTATTGAGATGATTAACAACCATTTCAACCAATATGAAGCACTTTTCAGTGAATACAATATTGTAACGATGGAACACGACCTTTTTTGTTGAATTTATATTTTTGGTTTTATGGCATTCAAATGCTTTATAAATATAAATTTATAAAGAATAGAAAAAATTCGATCACGAGGCGGGACTCGAACCCGCATCCTTCGCGCCATTCCGGGGCGGATGCCTCACCAACTCAGCCACTCGTGACCCGCCCGAGTGATCGAATTTATTCTATTCTTTCAGTTTTATGTGTCTGAAGGGACACACCGCGCGCCATCTATTGAGATGATTAACAACCATTTCAACCAATATGAAGCACTTTTCAGTGAATACAATATTGTAACGATGGAACACGACCTTTTTTGTTGAATTTATATTTTTGGTTTTATGGCATTCAAATGCTTTATAAATATAAATTTATAAAGAATAGAAAAAATTCGATCACGAGGCGGGACTCGAACCCGCATCCTTCGCGCCATTCCGGGGCGGATGCCTCACCAACTCAGCCACTCGTGACCCGCCCGAGTGATCGAATTTATTCTATTCTTTCAGTTTTATGTGTCTGAAGGGACACACCGCGCGCCATCTATTGAGATGATTATCATATCTATTCATATTGGTTGAAATGGTTGTTAATCATCTTAATAGATGGCGCGCGGTGTGTCCCTTCAGACACATAAAACTGAAAGAATAGAATAAATTCGATCACTCGGGCGGGTCACGAGTGGCTGAGTTGGTGAGGCATCCGCCCCGGAATGGCGCGAAGGATGCGGGTTCGAGTCCCGCCTCGTGATCGAATTTTTTCTATTCTTTATAAATTTATACAAAACTTTATTGTTTTTTAAAATTGTTCAGATAAGTAATAGTGAAAAATTGTTTGAAATCTTCATTTGCAGATAGGTGGACATAATAAATAAAATTTGATATTTTCCTGAAATAACTTTATTCTAATTAACCAAAAAATAATCATTGACAACATAATTTTAAGTAATAAACTAAAAAATCCTGGGGATAGTATTCATGAGAACAAACAACTTGCCCAACCGATGCTGAATTTTTAGTTTTTTTAGTTTTTAGGCAACAACACTGCCACCAGCCAAGTAGTTTGTATTCAGTCTCAATGCCGCTGTCACCCACTTCTCTTCCACTAGGTGCTACGGCTCTAAGGAATTCCGCAGCCATGCGACTTTCTCCCTTAATTCTTCGTCGGATTCTGAAAGGAATCATTTATCATTTAAATTGAAAACAGCAATACCCGTAAAAGTAAACAAAATCGCTTTTCATTAAAGTATACATTACCTGCTGATGCTGCTGGCAATCGTATTAATGGAACTACATCAGAATTCGATGACGAAGATGATGTTCTTGTCAAGGAATGTGAACGGGCCCTCTCGATAATTCCACGACTACGCAACTGCTCTACCATCAATCGACGACTTCAAAGTTTTCAGAACCTAAAATAATAACACTGATTTGAATGATGACTAAAAGACGACCATAAGTGTACATCATATCTACAGGGTGTAATCGTTAAGTGTGCACAGGCGATTGCATGAAAAATCTTTAAATTGATATCGAAAGTACTA
This sequence comes from Colias behrii, assembly GCA_029959065.1. Taxonomy (NCBI): domain Eukaryota; kingdom Metazoa; phylum Arthropoda; class Insecta; order Lepidoptera; family Pieridae; genus Colias; species Colias behrii. The sequence continues at coordinate 12,077,913 of JARWMC010000015.1, read as the reverse complement.
ATTGAGTAAAATGGCATTAATAATAACTTTTTTAAAATAGAACGTGAAATATCCGAAAATTTTACATTAAATACTCTCCTACATTTAGTATGAAATAGTAGAACGGTTTTAGTTTACTGATCAACTGACTTATTTCATCGTTGGTTAAAATTCTGAGTGTTCCAGAATCCACTCTTCCATCTAGACAACGCAATATACCAAATTACTTTAAGTATGAATAAGGTAATATTATGAACATTAATACATCGACTGTTCTGACAAAGAATAGTTTGGTACTGTGTTCTGGGGTGCAAAGAATAAATAAAACTATCTAACTTCTAACTATCTACTTATGTAGTTTGATTAGGTACTTACCACGAAATTGGGTTACATACTCCTGCAACCCCCACCTCTTAAGGAGATCACTGGTTAATTGATCCATGAGTATTCTTTTATTCGAGTCATTCAATTGTTTTTGCACTGCACAAATTATTTTCACTTGTGTGTTATACACACGTGCGCTCACTGACGCTAAGCAAATGAGCAATTGAGCAGCAAAGTCCCGGCCGCTCCGGCCGCCGGCAGATCAAAGTAGGCATATGTATCTTGTTACTAGTAAACTTTACTAATTCCAATAAAAGGTATATATAAACACTAATAGCCATAACTGTAATGACAAATAATAGTTTACTTCTTGAGGGAAAAATAAAACTGGTTCTAATTACAAGTTCACGAATTATAGAAATAAGAAATGCCATATTAGATATTATAGTTTTTTGTAATCGGTCATTTTAGTAAAACTCTTTTATAATCATAACTAATCTGTACCTCTAGATATTAGTACAGTACCTACAAATTCAAGGAATATTAAAGTGAAACTTTTATTACATCGTCTCAAACTTTTTGGTCTGTGTAGCGCATGTCGCGTGTATCGCGGCTGCCGAGTAGGTATACCTACTCGGCAGCCGACCGACACGCGACATGCGCTACACAAAGCAGTGTTCGGAACCGTTCGAACAGTTTCACTTTTACCGTGGTTTCATAAAACCACACAACATTTTTTATTAATACATGTAAAATCCTACAATTCCAAGTAAAGAATATTAATTTCGACATTTAATAAAACCCGTTTATTGGTATTATATTACGAAATTAATAAACTGTACTTGAAATTAAATTTTTTGTAGTTTTCATTAAAAATACATAGGAATTGATAAAATTTGATAATAACGCCATTTAATAACATTGTTATTAATTACGCCGAAATTTTTTCTCTCAGTGTATTCTTAATTTGTTATACGGGTAAAAAGGTTTAAGGTGCTTTTGTCTTTTATTTACAAAACGTAAATGTATAAGTAAAACGTTTTATTTTTTAAATATTTATTTATTTATTTATTTATTTATTTGATACTTTATTGTACATATACACCAAGCATGGAAAAACAAAATACAATAATTAAAAAAAAGAAACATAAAGGCACATACATACAAAAAGGCGGCCTTATTGCTTAAAAGCAATCTCTTCCAGGCAACCCTGTTGGCACGGAATGTTGAACGAGAACGCGATGGCACAAAATAAATAATAAGAATATGAATAAGTAATACATACTTAGTTATATATCAGTGCTATAACAATATAAAATATATTAATTACTATTAATAATACATATTTCACAAATACACATACAATATACTTATAAAAATACATAAACTACATACACTACACTACATACACTATATACACTACATACATACTAATACGGTACGAAGACGTACGTATTATAATAATATACTGATCATTTAATAAATAATTTAGGCAAAAGATAAGCAACACATTATAATGACAAGAAATGATTTTTAACGAGCTCTTTGAAGCTATTGATAGTATTTGCACGTCTGATGGATTCCGGCAGAGCGTTCCAAAGCTGGATAGCGCGAACAGTGAATGAAGAGCCGTAAAAATTAGTGCGATGAGCTGGTGTGGAAAGAATTAGAAGGTTGGATGAGCGAAGATAAATATTATATTATGTGAATATATAGTACATAATGTTTATAATAATTGTGTTTCTTTACATTATTAAATAAATTATAAGTTGTGTTATTCGAGTGTCGTCTTTAAATTGTTACTGCATAATAATAGCACAATAATACCTGTAACTTACGGAACGAAAATATACGAAACCCTTAAAACAAAAGCATTAACTAACATAAATATTAAAACAGGCATGTGAAGCAGTATTTTACAGCTCTCGAATCTTCGATTACCCGTTAAATGCCCGAATTCGACTTGTATTGCGAACAATCCATTGTTTGGCGAATTCCGATAAAAACTATTGCTTTGTTCTGCAACGCAATATTTCCTTAACTTCGCTGCTTATAAATAGTTAGAAATGGTCGTGACAATTAACTACTTTTGTAAGGTGATTTTTTAAATTCGTATAGATATAGCGTACCTAGGTAGAGTTAATACATTGAAAATAATATCTAAGAAATACGAGTAATATATCTCAAGTAACTGTGGCCTCATTTTAGTTGTCATGAAAAAAAATCTACTCTGAAACAATGCACGCTGCAGAAATATAATCGAGACTTTTTTTTAAAACCAGTACCAATCTAGCGAATCAGTTGGTAATATAGTTATTTAATCTGTCTAGCCCCGGAACCACAGACCCAATAGAAAATATTTTGTGTCTGGGACCGATCGGGCCTATTGGGGCTCAATGGGTTAAATCTAAATTCACTCATTTAATTTCATAAGTAGGTATATGCTATTCTAACTGTCCTAAATCCTTTATTCTTCATTCTTAAACTCTATGAACTCTGCAAATATATCATCTTCACGTAAACGCTGCAATAATAAATAAAGCAAACAATAACCGTAACAATGATGCTTCAACGACATGAAAACACATTGAAATCGTCACAAAAAGCGTAGTCAGCGCTACACGGATAATTCTTTGTTAAATAATTAATCTTCGATAAGCGACACAGCTGACGCGCGAAGTCGACAAAGTGGTGACGTCATAACCCGTCCGCCGCCGCCATGTTTAGAATGCAATTAGTATTGTTGTCGCGGCACAAACGACCCTTGATAGCAAATTAACTTTGATACGCGGTGCTTGTATTGCAAAGGTTCATTAATCGAGTGATACTTTGACGCGTTTTTGTTTTTCAGTCGAGTGTCGTTTAAGCTATGTTGGTTGAAAGGAAACAATGTGAATATGAAATTATAAATAATTATTTGTTAAGAACTATCATTGGAATCACATTGCATAATATAGTATAGCTAAGGAAGATAATGCTTATAAAGCATAATATACCATTTCTCAAATTGGATGATTCAGTTCATCAATTCAAACTTTAACACAACCCACCATCGACACACCAATTCGCAAATCACATAACAAGCAACTGTAACACGAAATTTGAAGTCACTTAAAAAAAGAACTAATAAACAACTCATGCCGCTACGTGATGGGATCGGAACGTGCCAATAAAAGTGCGAAGACCGGTCACCAATCATTTCATTGGATATCAATTCGTTAATTGTCAGCTATTTCGGTCATGTGACGGGCACAATTGTCGCTCGAGCGCTATCGCTGACGGGTTAGCGCTTTACGTCTCTGACAGTTTGGTTTGCGAAAAGCTGCCTACTGTTGTTTCAATTTCTGTTTCAAGTTTGATGGATTTAAGGGTTGACGGAGATTGTATCTTGCTGATGAATTTTCATTCGGAGCTCGTTTTTAATTGATTGCTGTGGGGCGGAACGTTGTTCTATGCGGTTATTAAATGTTGGTGTAATTCTTGAAGATTATATTTCTCTGTGAATGATTATGACAATGGTTGTTTCTTTGCTCTTGTAAACTTAAAGTATATTTATGTTTATTTATAAGTCTTACCAAATAAGTATGTAATTACTTTGTGTGCATTATAAGCTCGATCGTAAAGTTCGAACATTCCTTCTAGCAACTAGACTTCTTTTTGTGTTCAAATTATATAATTGTTAGTTATTCTTATTGTTATACCATTTAAACTTTATCAATTTAATATATCACATTTACGACCTCGCAATCACATAAATAAACATGTCCACTTATTTAAAATAACTAGAACATTCCCTGTTTATATTTCCATTAACTTTGAGAAATATAACATCCGTGCAGCGGCATACTTAAAAACTTTTAACATAAAATAATTTCTGGCTCTTGTAATTTCTGACTGAGAGTACGGCAAACATTTATATTACAAATTTTTGTATACTTTAACGTTTATTACACTTTCATACGGTTATGTTATTTTTATTTTAATTATGCCTGAGAGCTCCGAATAAATACCATTGTGAGACTCGACCTAATGTTGTTTTCTTAAGCTTTGGCAAAATTCCAAAATAGTTAGCGAATAACACTAAATAACATCTACTTTTATTTTAATAATTTACTGAAATAGCGCGTTTGGGGAAGTTTTGCGCAAAGAATAGGGGTAGAATAGGCTCTAATTAAGCCCTAAAGAGTATAACCACCGCTTAAAACTTTCATGAAGTACTAATGATAAAACGATATCGCTCTCTGTTCGCTTGTAATTTTCATTTTTAAATAACTGAAATATTGAGTCTATTGAATTAAATAATAAACTATATTTTCTTTGTGCTGCAAATGTTAGAGCAAAGCTTAAATGGATTTTTGGATATTTTACTCGTGACTTCATTAACGTGGAAGTTTCGAGATGGTAAGGTTATTGGGAACGTAAGTTATTCTAGTGCATCAATTCCCCATCATCGTATGCCTGTGAAACCGTCAATAACAGATATGGCCTTTAAATTTACTATATTTTTATACATGAAAATTATTTTGCATAAATAATATTATTATAACTATATAATTTAATTGATAAACATTTATTTAAATTTATTTATTTATTTATTTATTTTATCATTACATCAAATTACCATTACAGGCTTAACCTAATGCGGTATTGACTTACACTAAAAACTTTACACAGAAAACTAAAACTAATAATAAAACAACTTAAACTAACGAACTAGATAGTAATCTAAGGAATAAATTAACACGATAATAATACAATAATTAATAGCTAATAATATACAAAAGAACCTTTACTAATTCACCCAATGGGCACGTAAAAATGTCCACTTTGCCATGGACGTCATTGAGAATGCGTAGTGCTCGCACGAGAGGAGACTTCGCGAGCAGCATGGTTCGCGCCTGAGGGACGTAAAGTAGCGGCGGCCTGTGACGCTTCTCAGTGTACTTGTCCGGCACACATAAAGAGAGGGATTGCAGCATTCCAGGGTTATGTGCAAATCCCCGCAATAATTTAATTAAATACAGCGCAAGGGAAAATTCCCGTCGCACTCTAAGTTCATTGTACCCTACCATACCCAGTATGAATAAGGTAGGATACATTAATGGGTAAAAAAGGTATACCCCGCAAAGTTTAAAATAAAGGTGTCTAACGAATTTATTTTGAACCCGCTCTAACATGACATTATATTTTTCTTCGTGTGAAGACCAAATAATGGAGTTGTGCTCCATGTGGCTGCGTATTAACGCGTTGTATAGCACTTTTACAGTTGCTACATTTGTAAAGTCCCTTACGTGCCGCAGTAGAAACCCAAGATTTTTGTAAGCCTTTTTGCAAATATTTGTGATGTGCTCACGAAACATCAGGTCCGGTGTGAAGTATACTCCTAGATCACGCACCTTATTCACCCGTTGAATAGGTACGGATCCAAGCGAGTAGTTGTAGTGTATACTCTTATTCGCGCGAGTGAAACTGACTACGGAGCATTTAGCTATATTGAAATGTAGCTTATTTTGCTGACTCCAGCTGAAGATGTTTAGCAAGTCACTTTGTAGATGCTCACAGTCCGTCTCCTCGTTTATTCGGAGAAAAACTTTCAGGTCGTCGGCAAAAAGTAGGCACTGACTGTACTCCAGAACATCCGGTAAGTCGTTAATCATTAGAACGAACTCCAGAGGACCGAGATTGCTGCCTTGACTTACGCCAGACCTTGTAAAGAAGGGCTCGGACTGACTTCTATTGTAAGAAACATACTGCTGCCGGTCCTGCATATACGATGCCCAGAATTGCAAGAGCTTCGGTGTGCATCCTACTTCCGCCAACTTCCTCAACAAGACATCATTGTCGACGGTGTCAAATGCTTTTTGGAAGTCCAGGTATACTACGTCTACCTGTACTCCTGCATCCACCGCCGGAACTAAGTTCGCCATAAGATTGAGTAAGTTAGTGGAAGTACTACGCGCGGGCCGAAACCCATGTTGTGCATCGCACAGCTGCCCCGATACCTGCTCGTACACCCTGTGATGTATAGCGGCCTCAAAAACCTTTGCAGGCGTTGATAGTTGCAACAGGTCTGTAATCATGTACGCTGATACACAATTTAGCCTTGGGCACGGGTATCACTCGCGTAGTTTTCCATAGTGTTGGAAATGTATTTACATTCAAACATGTATTGAAAATATGCAACAGTGGCTCAGCCAGCACTCGAGCACAATCTTTAAAAATAAAAGCCGGTATACCATCCGGGCCAGCTGAACGTTTTGGCTTCAACCGTGTTAGCGCCTTCCTCACGTCGGCAATGCTAAGAGCATCTAGACTTATGCGCGCGCTGTTGGCTCCGCACTGACTCGCTACCTGGGTGTCAAGAACTGGTGGCCCTTTGTTATAAACCTTTTTAAAAAAGGCTGCGAATTCTTGAGCACACTCTTTATCCGTTAGAGGTATACCTTCTTTCATAATAACATTAGCCCTATTTGATGAACCACGTCTCGACTTTATATATTGCCAAAATTGTTTGGGGTCCTTAGAAAATTGGTTTTGAATTTTATTTACATGTGCTTTATAAGCATCATCAATACCATTTTTTACTATTTTCCTATACAGTGAAAATTCTCTATAATCACAGTCTAATTTTGTTTTTTTTATATTTTTTATGTAGTAGAGATTTTGTTTTAATATTTTTTATTAAGTCTACAGTATACCAATCTGGATAATGATATTTTAAGTTGGTGCTCTTTTCTGTTTTTTTGGGAACACATTCCTCTAGTATACTGTTAATTGTAAGATAAAAATAATTTAGAATATCCTCCATATCGTGCATTTTATACAGTGCGTCCCAATTTACCGACATTAGCTTTGAGTATAACATATTGGAAAATATCTCTATAATTTATTTTACGTGTTCAATCCACGAATTCATCATTACCAATTAATCATATTGTTTAATTAAAACATTTATTTTATACTTTTACTGTATAATATTAAATGAGATCACGGATGTCCGATAGGTCAGGCGTCGCCCCTGTAAGGCGAAAGAAGCGGATTCGTATCCCGCCTCGTGGTCGAATTGTTTCCTTTACCACTTTAAAAATGTATACGCTAAAAACTAAAAATCACTACAACTACAAAAATTCGCAAGTCCGCAAGTCACGACGAGTTATTCAGCACTAAGTCGTGACAGATGTCAGATCACGCGCGTGTGAAATGACAGAACAATTCGGGCGGTGTCACACCGGCCGGCAGTGACGGGTTGCCGCGCGAGCGGATGCTTTCAAATGACGTGAGATTTGAATATCGTGGGTGACCTATTTGGTAATAATATGTGGTGTGTATTATAATTATTGGTAGTTAATTTAATTTGTATGTCAGGTATTTATTACCTTGATGACGCCGTGGAAAAATATCTACGAACTGCAGTTATAGACAAGGAGTGGGCTTTGTTGTTCTCTACCTTTATGCAAAAGTAATGTTGAATTTGTAATTAACAAGCTTCAGCCTACAAAAAATAAAATTTACAATTAACGAATAATAATTATTTAAGACGAATGCATAAACGTATACAGTACTCCCAAACTGATAATGCGCATAGAAAAATTCGTCACTGTTCGGCAACTGTCATATTCCCCGAGCCTCCGAAGATGATATGTATATAGAGTGGTTAAATATGTATTTTCTTCATGCACAGTTTATTAGAATTATGAGTTATATTGTGATTTTATGGTAAAAGAGATAAGTAACGAAATTTGTTTCGATAATTCAATGTAAGTGCATAGCGAGGATAAGCCACACGATTGCGAATATATATTTGTTGTATTAATTTATTTGGAAAATTCTATACTTAGAACTATTAAAGTGTCTTACTGAAGCTGGCGTAATGATGGATGTATGGAAGGTTAAAATAAGACAAAGTTTATATTAAAAAAAAATGATTTTCAAACACTGGTTTACATTTAACCCCTTGACCACCGAGCGGCCCGATCGGGCCACGACACAATAGATTTTCTATTGTGTCTGTGATTCCGGGGGCTGCGGGATTAAATTGTGAAATCTAATCATTAAAATCTCAGTCCAAAGGATTTGCAGAATCAGGGATTATCTCTATTTCTGATATCGTAGAATGATCAGAACTTTCATTATGCTCTTATTAATTTTCACTTTCCCCACTGCTATCTGCTACCTGTGTAAATAATCATTTTACCGGAAAATTCAACATTGAAACAAAACTAAGAAAGGTATGTAACAGCAGCTCTATATAATTCCATACAGAGATAATACGTGCGGTCACCACCAATATATAAAGACGACTGACGGATTTTTGAATTTTTTGACTGACAGGCTACCGTCACCTATCGCCCGAATTGTTTTCGATTGTGTATGACTCTGAATTGACTCCTATTTCTTTCGTACAAGGTGCAAGATGCAAGTGCATTGTTTAGGGCACTTACGATTCAATGATTCGGGGTGATTCGGGTGTTTCTGGAAGTACGATAATTAGCGAAGATCTGCATGCGCATTATTAATTTTGGAGTACTGTACATTCTATTCGAATTTCCTCTGTCACCGACCATGCCAGGTGAGCTAAAGTTACGGAATATCTCGTCAAAGAAATAGAAGCAGCAGGAAATTCACAAAGGCAGTAATGAGAAGGTGGTCCACAAACATGCGGGCTCAGCGTTAGCAATACAAAACTGTTTACCGTGCACAGTCAAAGGGTTTTTATCAGTGCTAATTTAACTACAGGTGCGCTTGAATTGAACGCCGAAATGTATGGGAATTATTGTTTGAATAGATATTGTATTTCTCTAGTATGCTCGTCAATATATAAACTGTAAATGTAACCAATGGGAACTTAGGTTCGTTCCATGATTGATACATGAAGCAAAAGCACGCTTTTTCTTTTACCATCTTGTACTATAAAATGATAATTTAATATTTAAGTTTAATTTGCCTGAAATTAGTATAAACCGCAATTATTTCGATGTGTGATCATTGCAAATAAAACATTAAATTTGAACGCAATAAAATGTAAAAAAAAGTAATATCGTCACCTAAAACCAACTGATAAAAGCCCTTGCCTTTTCGTTTGGTATTTCCAAATGTTATATCATTTTAAAAAGAGCTCAATTGCATTCACCGAAAGTCGTTATTGGCTTAGCTTCTGCTTCGTCGATTTTATTTTTATTTGGTGAATACAGTTCGTTCTAGTAAGGCTAGTAATTGAGGGTCGATGAACCGTCGTTGTCTTTGATTTTCTTTTAGGGTTCCGTAACCCGTCAGTTAACTAAACTTGACAGGCAAACTTCTGTCCATAAATTTACTCGTTTACGTCGTTATTTCGGTAAATTTAACGGAACTCCTTTCCTGAAAATAGTTCGAAATGCGCATACGATTATCATAATTAACAGAAAATGTTACTGATATGGAATATTCAGTATTATTAAAGCTAATTTACCTTATCAACGCTATTAAATACAGTGGCGACTATGATTGCAATCATAATAATTATACTTGCAAACTATTCCTTACATTGGCTTACGTAGTACGAGCTACACGTAAATAGTAGGTACTTTTATTTTTAATTATTATTATTAATTATTTTCGTAACGAAAAACATGCTCATTAATTATACCAACTATCTAACCTATTTTGATCCTGTCCCGATACCATAATGTGCTAGACATTAAAGGTATTATTTCCAATTTAAAAATTGACAGCTCCGTACAGTAGTCCACTTTCCCACATTGAAAATAATGCTGCTATAGACATCATCGCCCGGTTCGGAAAAACGTACAAAATTTTCTAACTTTCCGCCAATCGTTTTTATTTCATAATAACCTTCTGTTAGCAATAACGATTAAAACATTTTGAAAAATTGCTCTAAACATACGTGACCATATAATAGGAATACGTCTTTACATATTTCGACAAAGGCATGTCGGTTCAGCCCAACACGGTCTTGGCAAGTTTTTTATCATTCCTCTTTGATCTGACGTTTAGTGGTCTTACTTGTGATTGATTGCATCTCGAACGGGGAGTTTTGTTACCTTTTCTTCTATTTTATCGTATTTTACTTTAACATTTTCGTTACAGACAATTTCTTCTGTCTGATTTCTTCTTCTACTCGAGCTTGCTTGCGTATCGACGATTTATTATTTTACCTTTTTTTTAAGGTTAATGATGATCTTAACAAAAAAGCATTTGATAGAACCCATTATACTTTTTTATTATACTTTCTGTATTTATATAGTAAACATAAAAATTACCTTTATGAACCTTTTCAGATATTCTTCTTTGTTTTGATAAGGATTTATCAATTTCAATTAAAGCTGACCTTCACTTAATATTATTATGATGAAAACAGATTTGATCATTTGTAAGTTTGTAAAATGGTGATAATTGTATTTAACTATGATAATATTATATTTTACGTATGTACATTGTACGTATGTACCATATTATGGATAAAGAAGCTGACAATTTGTAATTATTTTCATCAGTTAAGTAATAATATTGTATGAGTAAGGTGAAAAGCTAATTAAGAAGTTTAAATTCCGACAAACCAATCAATGACATTGTGAGAAAAATATTCTGAGAATTTCAACATGGCTCTAGTCCCAACTTTCGAATGCAAATGAAATTTAATAAAGATTGACGCTTAGTAAACGCTTTGTGAAGCACTCAACATGATATAAAACTCAAAGTCTTTGATGAATTATTTATAACATAAAACGTTTTATAGGGTTCTATTTAATATTTCATAAAAAATATTAAAGAACTCAAGGACATTTTATTTAGTAGGAAGAAGATTAAAACATTCTCAAAATAAATATTTATATCCATTTATCCATCAAGAAAAGTAAGAATCTCCTTATCTCGTTTAAACATAATTTCTAAAACTTGTAATATCTCATCTCAATCTGCGATCATATTGTAACCAGTTGAACTCAATGTTTCAAACGTTGAAAATACGACCATCTAATTATGCTTCATATCCGTTAAAAAATATTTATCTATAATATAGAAATCGCGAAATTGAATCGATATTTAAAAAAAAAAAACACCTAATGATTGAACATGTACCTAAATGTTTTAAAGACGAAAAAAATAAAATCTGCATCGAAGGTGTCTCGAAATACGAAATAAATGCAAGCAACGTTGTAAAGGTACTCGTATATCTCGCCGCTCACACGGCGAGCTCGATCAATCCCGAGGCGTTTAGTGAGCGACGTCCTTAAACGGTTTGCACATCTATGCAACTGATAACTTGCCAACCACTATCTCCTAATGGAAAATGGCTTCTCATGAGCGTTTCTTTGCAATAATCTGACAATTTAACTGGTGGAAACTGAGGAATATTAGCATAGGTTTCTAATGTATTTAAATACAAATATATATATTATTGTGTTATGGTGATACCATTTACTATTTGAGAAGACGTTTACAAGACGTTTACATACATGAAGCAGTCATAATATTTTATTTATTACCTAACAAAATTTTTTTATACCTACCTATGTATTTAAATTAAAATTGCGAATATCAGATACAATAGATAGCGAATCTAGAAACACCTTTTAAACTAAATCAAGCCATTATGGTCTGTTTAAATATGAGAAATTATCAATACAAAATCTGCAGATTAGCATTGATAGTTTATTACATATCACTTTCTCATATAAATGTTCGAGAATGATAAAACTATCAAAATTTACACTGTTTTCGTAAACGTCATCTTTAATCCACAAATTATGGATGGGCTCGATATGAAAAGACCCGTGTAAAGCAATAGATCAAAAGTAAACACACTCTAATGCACTCTAAACATAGAATCCGCCTTCTTGCAAAATTAGGTTATAGAGCACTAAGATACCTGGTTTTAAAAGTAACCATATTTTGAATATCAAATACAATCTCAATGACATTGAAAATCAGAGGGAAAATTTTATGAATACGGAATTATTCGACCGGCTATTTTTCTGAAAAGTTTCTATGTAAGTTGAAATCTCGATTTCGATATCACAATTATAAGATAAGATCTTTCTTAAAAATTTCAAGGACTTCGAACAATGGTGCGGAATTTGAATCCATGACTTTATTAAAGACAAAGGAGAATGGCAAACTCCCATAGGACTCTGGGCCTGATCGTTACACTGATGATTTATGAGGGATTAAATAGATAAAAATATACAAATTCTATAAATATAATAATTATAGATCTGTTCTATGGGATAGCAGAGATATTGGGGTGTAAAGTAACAAAAATAAAAGTTAGTTTGCTTGAGTTAAATGAATAGCATTGCCTTTTTCTAGGTCCAGGTAAGTTTATTTTCTATCTACATTCAGTCTAGCTAATAATAGTGTAACAGTAGAACAGTCAGGTAATAGAAATATTGGATCCAACACATATTATTCAACACACATATTAACTTACCAAAACATCAACAATCACTAGATAGTTACATTTCTTATATCTTTATAAATGGATGAATCAGGATTCTCTTTCATAATAAGACTAATCAATTCAAATAATATCTTTAGAGTAAAGATTGAGAGAGGCAATTTTGAATATAACGTTACTAAAACTTCACTCAAAAGTCAAACATAACAAATCACTGATCACTGACACAATTATAATTAATAATTTGACATTTACAATTGCCAGCTACCTATATAAAAAGGTTATAATTATAATTGATTAAAATATAAAATATGTTTTTATTTTATAGAATGACCTTAATAAATTAAGATGTGTGTTAAAAAAAAGTTAAGTTTTGCTTCTGATTTTTATAACATTTGAATTTAATAAAACTATAAATGAAAAATAAACATTCATTCGTATTAATTGTGGTATTAATCTATATATTTGACTATTTTACTTCTGACAACACTGACATCCCTGCTTGATAAGACCGGTAGTGATCGAATTTTCTTTTTTTTCAAAGATTTGTTTTCCCATAGAATCAGAAGTCAATATTTTACAAATAATTATTAAAATTAACATAATGAATTTTAAATATATTATGATTTCTGTAACAGTTAGGCCCAGTTTCGCCATTCTCCTTTAAATTTTATCATGTTATTACGAGATTATAAACAAATAAAAATAAAACAATTGAAAATTAAATGTTATCATAGTAATATGTGTATTGTGCTTATTACTGAAATATTTAAAAAATAACATCTAAGTATGGAATATGTTTCATTACTCTATTTTAAAATACATCTAAACCTGTGTAAAGCCTAGCTACTAGTTCTTATTCTGTGGTTAAGTGAATTTATATCGAGCCATTATTTTATAATAATACTTATTGATTATTATTTTTACTTTCACACTTCACACACAAAACATTTCTATTTTTCTATTTCTAAAATTATCTTCTTATACAACAATAAATTATTGAAATCGTGAAACATTCATCGCTATTGTCATCAACCTGTATGTGCGATAGTGCGAGAGATCCAGTCGACAACTGGACTGACAGCTGAACCGACACCAGACGCGGCTAGAGCTAAGGAATGCTTATCAATCATTTCTATACCAAGAGATGATTCACAGTCGACCTTGCTCCAAGAGTTAACTCCAACTATCCCAGATGTATGTATCACGGGTCCACCGGAATCGCCTCCACAGATCATCGCTAGAGAGCCACATGCTGGGGTAACACAAATAGAACTGAAAGAGGCATCAGATTTCTTTTCAATACAGCTACTAACCATACCCTTGAACACTTGCAGCGGTTTGTTAATGTAAAATGTTAAAGCCACTTTTGAAGAATCGTTAGTCGTTCCGAAGCCAGCTACATACACCTCTTGGCCGATCAGACTTAGGTAATCAACGGCGCTGAGTACGGCATATGTCTTTATTATAATCCTTTTAGTGCGTAAGAGACAAATATCGTTCATCAAATTTGCACCTTCTTCAAAGTCATAGTTAGGATGTGCAATAGCCTGGAGTACTTCAGAGATCTTTCTTTGTACTGTTGGTAAATGAGAGCCGTAGTGAATACTTTTTTGCGTTAAAAGAGGTGGCTTCTCCATGCAATGTGCAGCAGATATTGCCCATGTAGGCGAAATGATGCTGCATGTGCAACAAGGTTCGAATATCACTTTTTCGCCATATTGTTGAAGGCTACCCCAACTTGCGACATATGGAAACTCTCCTGGAACGACGTCCCGACCTTGGAATATTCGCCGTCCTGCTTCACACTCTCTGTTTAGACCTATCAAAGGGAATAATAAACAATAGAACATTTTGACTGGTAGTTTTTATCAGGAAGAAATAAAAGTTTTGCGATACACTGAATTGCTTCACATTTACTGCATCGATAAGCAAACGTTATAAAAAATCTTACTATTCAAAATTGATCGAGTGTGTAGTGTAGTGTGATTGTATTTTCATCGTATACATAAACTTTCTATTCCAACCACTGGAAAATATTGTTTGACAAGCATAGTCTTTTCTTTTCATTCTTAATAGTTTCATCTAGGTAATCTGTTGCAACACATTTTATTATACGTCATGAATTTACATAAAGTTTTTATTTCTTATACATATTATATTCATAAATATTCCAAGTAAAACACGTGCGAGAATGATTTATTATTTGTTAACTTGCCTATTCGTAGTTTTGAGCGGCGAATGTGAAGCGGGGCGGCGCATATTTCAAGGTCGAGACGTTCTTCTTGGAGAGTTTCCATACGTCGCTAATTGGGGACTTTTTGTACGTGCAGCATTATTTCAGCCACTTGGGCGATATCTGCTGCTCATTGCAGGCAGAACGAATCCCTGAAACAATATTATTTTCTTAATTACGGGTCACATATACTGGCGTTTCGGGGAAACTTTTCTAAGGTGCTGGATGTGCTCATTCATCCCACATACGAATTTGACAACAGTTTTAATTTACGCACCATCGACATTTGCCTTCTTCGCACACAACGGATACAGATATCTGAATATGCTGTTATCAGCGCTCTCGATTATAAGACGCTGATCGGACAAGAGGTATACGTAGCTGGTCACGGGAGGACGAACGTGACTTCGACGATGGACGTTACTTATTCTTTAAAAAAACCATTACAGGTGTTCAAAGGCATGATTAATGTATGTTTGGAGACAGAAAGGCCAATTGGATCCTATTTGATATGTGTTTCATCACAGTGTGGCTCCCTGGCGATGATATGTGGAGGCGATTCCGGTGGACCAATAATACATACTTCTGGCATTTTGGGTGTTAATTCTGCGAGTTTAATAGATTGCAAATACCATTTTTATAATAAGGAAATTAATAAACACACTTTGGCTCTGGCATCGTCTGCTCTCATATCGCCTGTAAGTCCCGTTCTTGACTGGATCTCTCGAACAATAAACAACTAAATTAAAATTAAAAAATAATTTTCTTATCAGACTGTTGGTTACTCGTTGCGTTATTACTATACAGGGTTACTTGTAAAACACCAGAAACCTCTCAGGACAAGATAGCTAACATCATAAGTAACAAAATATTTTGTTCTACGACTTTTGGCACGCAATAAATTATTTTTAAATGATTTTTTAAGCTTTTATTGTACTCTCCTAACATTTGTAAGTCTATGTTCTATTCATTATCGAAAGGACGACGCGACGCCCCCTTCCCCCTCTCGCTCGCTTCTTGTTTACGTAATTTTTGGGATGCGCGTAGAGTTTATAATATTCAAACGGAAAATTAAATGAATATTTATTTTTGTATCAAAATAAGATCTAACAAATTATCAAAAGTCGTAGATCTATCTTGTCCTGCGAGGTTGCTGGTGTTTTACAAGTAACTCTGTATATTATTTAATAGATTTCACGTTATAGTTGACATTAAGTTTTTATCACTATCGAATCGTCTAAAAACAAGAAATAAATTTACTATCAATTTAGCTGGAGTTGTTTTGGCATATTATATAATATTTATAGTGGGAGTCAAGCATGCTATAGCATTGGGTCACGCTCGCACCGGGGAAGTTACCACACCCTCACAGAAGATCGGCGTTAAGTGGCATTGCCGCGTTTCGTTCGGTGAGTGAGAGGTCCGGAGACCCATTCCCTTCCTTTCCTCCTCCTATCCTATCCACTTTCCTCTCTTTGTCCCATCCTTTTCCCATCCATTTCCTATCCCCCTCCCATCCTTCTCCTAACCTATCCACTCCCAATCCCTTTTATTAATTCATTCGAAATAATGGAAGCGGTTTTATCAGGTAGAATACCCCAGGAGGGTACCAGCATGCACAATGCAGGAGAATCCCTCCCCCAACCTTCACGTTGGGGCAGCCCGTCGTATTCTGGGGCGGGCATAAATCCGCACCCAAGCACACCACAAAGAAACACCAGACAGAATAGACCTATACCATCTTCGCAAGTCACGCATTCCGTGGATTTTTGTAACATAAGAGGGCTTCACTCTAACCTCAATGCCGTACATCACCACCTTGAGACGGCCAAGCCGGCCCTGTTATTTCTCACAGAAACCCAGATTTCCACCCCATTGGACACGTCATACCTCACATATCCTGGCTTTAATCTAGAACACTCGTTTGCTCCACATGCCGGCGTATGCGTGTACGTAAGGGAGAACATCTCCTACCGACGTCTAACAACTTCTGGGTCTATTGGTCTCTCTATTATATGGCTGCATGTTGATTTTAAAGACCGCCCTCGTATATATGCATGTCTTTACAGACCCCACAGTGGAAACAATGGGATTGATCAACTCTTTGAGCATGTCCAATCAATGGCTGATGAGGTATTACATCAGTTTCCCTCTGCAGAGCTTATTTTACTAGGTGATTTCAATGCTCACCACACAGATTGGCTCGGATCACGGACAACCGACTACGCAGGGAGAACTGTGTACAATCTTGCCTTAGCCTACGGTCTGACACAGCTGGTCTCGTCACCCACGCGATTACCGGATGTGGATGGCCAATTACCCTCTCTGCTGGACCTACTACTAACTACACACCCTGATAATTATCAGGTAACGGTCACCGCCCCAATCGGGTCCTCTGACCATTGCTTGATTAGAAGTGTGGTGCCACTCGAACGTGTCAAACGGCCTGAACAGGCGGCGGCAGATTGGGAGGGAATGCGACTTTTCTATGCCTCCTACCCATGGGGTGGTGTTTGCTTCTCACACGTCGATCCTAGTACCTGTGCAGACGCTGTCACCGATGTGTTACTGCAAGGTATGGAACTTTTCATTCCATCCTCTGTAGTGCCCGTCGGTGGCAAGTCCAAGCCCTGGTTCGACCGTTCCTGCATTATGGCGTCTCGCCGCAAGCAAGAACAGTTCGAAGCCTGGGCTAATGCACTGGCTACTCGTGATCCCAACGTAGCAACATATAAAAAGAAATATAACTCCGCCTCTAGGGCCTACAAAAAAGAAATCTCCGCAGCGAAGGCTGCCTACATAGAAAGGTTAGGTCACAGACTTGCACAACTCCCATCTGGAACTCGAGCATTCTGGTCACTGTCCAAGGCAATCCAAGGCAACTTCAGTCAGTCATCATTTCCACCTTTACGCAGGGGTGACAACACTCTGGCTCACTCTGCCAAAGATAAAGCCGATCTCCTGGGTGCAATCTTTGCGAGTAACTCAACATTGGATGATGGGGGTAAAACGCCGCCTTCGATCCCACGTCAACTAAGCTCAATGCCGGAAATTCGGTTTTCACAACGAGCTGTTCGTAAGGCACTCTGTAACCTAGACACATCCAAGTCGAGTGGGCCGGATGCAATCCCTGCTGTAGTGCTCAAAACGTGTGCTCCTGAGCTTACGCCAGTGTTAACGCGCCTGTTTCGACATTCCTACACAAAAGGAGTAGTGCCGAAATCATGGAAAATCGCTTTTGTTCACCCGATTCCTAAGAAGGGCGATAGATCAGATCCGACAAACTACAGACCCATTGCCATAACCTCTCAAAAATAATGGAAGGCATTATCAACAGCCAGCTCTTGGGTTATCTAGAGAAAGACCAGCTGCTGAGTGATCGCCAATATGGTTTTCGCCACGGTCGTTCAGCCAGCGATCTCTTGATCTATTTAACCCATAAATGGGCGGAGGCTGTCGAGAGTAAGGGGGAGGCCTTGGCTGTAAGCTTGGATGTCGCCAAAGCTTTTGATCGGGTCTGGCACAAGGCGCTAATCGCCAAGCTCCCCTCCTACGGACTTCCTTCGGGACTTTGTAACTGGGTTACCAGCTTCCTCTCAGGCAGAAGAATAGAGGTCGTTATCGACGGTTTTCGCTCTTCTTCTTTGCCTCTCAACGCCGGTGTCCCTCAAGGCTGTGTGCTATCCCCCACGCTGTTCCTCCTGCACATTAACGACATGTTGCAAATTTGCAACATACACTGTTATGCGGACGACAGTACGGGGGATGCCTGTTACTCCGGCCATTCACAAGTCTCTAGGGCATACGTGGAGGAATGTCGAAATAAACTTGTGAATACTATCGAAACTTCTTTAGATCAAGTTTCTGAATGGGGAAGGCTCAATTTAGTTGAGTTTAATCCCAAAAAAACACAAGTCTGCGTATTTTCAACTAAAAAGTCCCCATTTCTTGTTTCCCCTCGGTTTCAGAACACTCCCCTTAATATCTCACCGAGCATTGCAATCCTGGGTGTCCAAATATCGAGTGACGTTCAATTTCGAGGCCATCTAGAAGACAAAGCTAAACTAGCTTCTAAAAAATTGGGTGTGCTCAGCAGATCGAGGAAGTATTTCAAACCAGCTCATCTACTCCTTTTGTATAAGGCACAGGTTCGTCCACACCTGGAATACTGCTCTCATCTGTTTGCTGGCGCCCCACAATACCAACTTCTTCCTCTAGACCGTATTGAACGTCGGGCAACTCGAATAATTGACAACCCTAAAATCTCCGACAAGCTCGATCCACTATCACTCAGAAGAGATTTAGCATCGCTCTGTATTTTCTATAGAATTTATTATGGGGAGTGTTCTGAGGAACTCTTCGGTCTAATACCACCCGCTCAATTCCACTACCGCACTTCCCGCCAGAAAAATAAGTTCCACCCTCACCACCTCGATTGCTGGCGGAGTTCCACAGTGCGTTTTACGCGAAACTTTCTCCCGCGAACTGTTAAGATCTGGAACGACCTACCAACAGTGGTATTCCCGAATTGTTACAACATGGAGTCTTTCAAAAAGAGTGCCTTTAAGTACTTGAAAAACCGGCAGTAAACTAAAAAATAAATAAATTAAATCAATTCCCGTTATATCCCTCTCCTCCCTTTTTGAGGACAGCAACACATCCTCTCCCAGTGGAGTGGATGCTTATGGGCGGCGTGTATCGCTTAACACCAGGCGACGCGTCTGCTCGTTTGCTTTCCAATAGCATAAAAAAAAAAATATTAATTCCAAAGACAGAATTGTTTTTAATAAGGTACCATAAGCTTACCCCCTCCACTTAATGGGCAATATGACCTTACCAGAGGGACCTCGCTTCGACTACGGTAACGATTATAGCCAGCTTCGAACGTCCGTTTCGGTTATATTCGCAAGTCTTATAGCCGGCTTAATTGAGAAATCGCCGTACAATCGCCGCAGCCAATGAAAATTACTTGCGCAGCAGAAACAATATACGCGATATAAATATTAAGTGCTAGCTCATAATAAATGCTATTTTTTGCGAATGATCCATTTGTATTTGATTTTATTTGAATAAAATAATTTAATATTGTGATAAGATGTTTTTTAGCTGTCTCTCGCGGTTTTGTAAAGAAAATTGACAGACGTCATACACGTGACATTCTTAATATAGCGCCATCTATTGGAATTTATTAATTTCGTAGTAATTCAAATGCGCATCTAAATGGATCGTCCCATGGGAATGTTTAACTGCGATATAAAGTAGCCTCAATCACTATCGTATGTGTATGAAGTAAAAAATAAAAATTTTGTACACACTGAATTGTTTTACATTTCCTGTATCGATAAGTAAACGTAATCATGTTTAAAATAAAGAGTAAAATGCTCTGAATAATATACACAAACGATAAATAGTGCATCAGCGAGACAAGAAAATAAAGTGGATTGAGGAATAAATCCCAGGACACCGGGTGTAAATCCATCGATAGTACCTATAACGAGCTGTTATAAAATGTTTGCTCGATAAAATTATCTATTTATTTAAAGATTCAAATTATTTAGTTTGTACATGAAATTGGCAGAGAAATAAGGAGTGATCAGATGATTTGTGCATTTATGAAAAAGGGACTTTTTAGTTAAAACGCATGTTATGGAAATTAATATGCGTTATAAAAAATATTATAATTTTATATTATTAATAATAATAATAATTCATTTATTTATTCAAGTAACCAGGACTCATTTTGTTAGTAACAATTATTATCTTAAAAATTATGTTAGTAAAAATAAAATTTATTATGACTGCTAGAAATGTACTCCACCGCTACAAAGCTATCAAGGAAGCAGACAGTCTGCAGCAGTGGTTCACATACCAGCAGTCGAGCCGACTCGCTATACAGCGCATGATTTCATTGGGGCTGTCCCGCACACGGCGCACCAGGGATGTGCATCTCTTTCGCATTGTAGCGTAAAAACAGTCTATATGAGCTTCTGCAAACATCCCTGATGCGCTGCAATAACGGGGCAGCCCCATTAACACCCGGAACGCATTATTATATTGAACACGGAGCGAGCTGTAAGAATGTTGAGTATGACTAGCCCATAGGCTGCACGTGTAGAAAGATGTACAATACGCACGAAATAGGGTTTTTTTAACTTCATTAGAACAACGTGCAAACCTACGAGCTATCATATTTGCCCTCACTGCCAGTGCCCGTCGTTCCCTTTCAATATCATCATCGTCTCTGAGTCTAGGGGTCAATATGTGTCCGAGATATTTGAATTTAAAGACCCTCCCCAATGGCACTCCGTTCAAACGTATTGGGGGTACAAAATGCGTAACTCGGCGCCCAGACTCAAAGACCATGACTTCACTTTTCTTAGTATTGTAGACCAATCCATGAAGAGCAGCGTACTCTTCACAGATGGCCACTAATCTTCTAAGACCGCAGATTGAAGCACTCAGCAACGCCATATCATCTGCGTAACTTACATTGTTGATGCAAACTCCATCAATATGACAACCAATCCTTTCGTTGCTGAGTGATTCAATCAGCTCGTTGACATACACATTGAAAAGCGTGGGCGAACTTAACCCCCCCTGCCTCACGCCGCATTGCAGCCCAAACGGCTGAGATAAAGTCCCCGCCCATCGGACTTGATTGATCTGGCCTCTGTACCAACATTTAAATGTGTTAATAAGAGAGGACGGTACATTAGCTTTCTTTAACTTATCCCAAAGGATATCATAAGAAACCAGATCAAACGCCTTCGACAGGTCAAGGAAGCACGCATATATTGGCGTATTTCGGTCCATATAGTACTTGACAGCCCACTTTAAAGACAATATTGCACTTTCCGTAGAAAGTCCCGATCGAAATCCAAACTGATTTTGGTGTATTTCTACGTACCTGTTTAGTTGTTCATTAAGCAGGCTGTCAAATACCTTTGCAATTACCGTTGCAAGAGAAATAGGCCTATAGTTGGTCTGGTCCGCTAAATCACCTGTTTTATTTTTAACAATTGGCACTACGATAGTTTTTGTTAGATCACTGGGAAGATACTTATGCTGAATACACAGATTAAAAAACATTGATAACACTCTCGATATGTGAGGCCTTGCATACTTTAGGTGCTCAATACTTAGACCATCGTGACCGGGAGATTTTCCTTTAGACATTTTACTTATTATTCGCTGAATTTCTAAAGCAGTGACTTTAAATTCCCGATCATCCTGATCCACAGTATCAGGCACAGACAGACTCGGACCTAATGGAGACGTAACTTTAAAATGCTCTTTGAAGAGGTTAGCAATACTAACAGGATCATTAGCGCCACCTACAGATACAGGGAGGCCATGTTTACAGTTCAGTTTGTTAGTCTGTTTCCAAAAAGAACGAAAATCTTTACGCGAATGATGTGACGCTAAGTTGTCCATTTTGATTTGTTCTTCATGGTTCTGACACCATTTAAGACGTGCTTTAAAATTTTTTCTAGATTCACACATCTCATTATATTCAATTCCAATGTGTGGTTTACCCCTCCGCGCCCATACTGAATATTTATACCTGGCCTCCCTGTATGCACCAGCCACAAGTCTACTCCAACCTATCACTACTTTCTTGGACTTGCTACGTCCCGAACAGGCCACGGCAGAGTCACTGAGACCACGCACAATCAATTCATACAACTCGTCAATTACGCTATAATGGTTTTGATTATTACAGACGCCGTGCATGCAGCTTCTCAAGACTATAGGGCACTGTATTAAACTTAATTTTTCATGACATTTACTTGTATAAGATTTTATTTGATTTATATTTCTATCGCCCCATATAGCCTTGTTTACACTACAGCTAACTGGTGATTTTTTCACACACACATTTTGAAAAATACATTCTAAAATGAGAGGATAGTGATCAGACCATAACGTATCATACTTTACGTATGCCGAGCAGACTGATTTACGCGCAGCTTTAGTAACTACGCAATGATCTAACCACCTCCTAGATCCGTGCGACTCACTGACAAAAGTGTATGTGTTTGTGTTTATACCTAACAGTTCCGTATCCACACAACTCCATTCGAATTCTTTACAAAAATTTAACAATTCTCCATAGAATAACTCATTTGGATGTGCATTAAAGTCCCCTAAAATATAACAGTTTTCAATGTTAGAAGTTTCAATAATCGCACTCACCAAGCTAAGGCAATCCGTAAAATCCACTAAATTTTGCGCCGAATCTGTCGGCATGTACACATTGAATACTAAAACAGACCTTTGCTCTAGCACTATTTTCACTGCGCACACGCGTGGGTTATCACTGCACTGCACAATCGACACATTGTTGAACACACTCTTTCGCCATAACAAAGCTAAGCCTCCGTACGGCCTGCCTCGCAATACGCCCGCCGCAGTGTCCACCGCCGACGTTCCCGTACAAGCGAATTCATCGCTAATATTGTGTAGGTATGAAAGGTCATGCGGTAGCAACCAAGTTTCTTGCAACGCAATTATGTCTGCGTCCATACACAACTGCCTTATACTGTCAATAGACCTTTTAACATTTTTGCAATTAAAGCTTACCAGTTTAACTTTTTTATCCATTATGTTTTTGTAATGGGCCGACCTCCTGCGAATGTTTATAATTCGAGGATTTATTTTTAAAATTCACAAAACGCCGAAATATAATCCCTGTGGGCCAAAGGTTGTCGTCCAAAAATATATCTTTTTTAGAGTCCGGTATAAAAAACTTGTAAGCGTTGTGTGTTAGTTTTTTAGACGCAATTTTTTCCAATTTAATATTCATCTGAGTTTTAGTCAAAATATAATTCTCGATGTCTTTCTCGCTCGTACTTGTGTGAACGTTAGATATAAAAATAGGTACATTCCGATCAGCCGCTTTGAAATTACAATCAATGCTATTTGATGTGCCTTTTTTACCTCTCATGCGATTTTTAATGTCAACTTTACGCCTAGACACTAAGGTCCAATCAGTATCACACTCTGACCGTGCGCCCGACTGCGAACTTTCCGTTACACATAACGGTCGCGGTGTTAAAGTACCCTCTATATTTCTCGTAGTAATTTTGCAGTTCCTTTGTTTCTGAGTGTGTTTATTATTCTTCGGGGATGATGAGCAATCCGTATTCATCATGCTATTAGTTGGATCATCTAAATGTATCTCTGTTACTGGGCTGTTTTTTGCAGCACCTCTTTTATAATTAATGTTACGAGACTCTTTTATAGGTAAACTTAAGCTGGTTTTAATATTGTGAACGTCTTCCTTAACTTCATTTAATTGACTCATTGAAGCGAAAGAATTTTTAAAATCTTTAATTTCATTTTGCATTACGGCGATTTTCTTAAGGCGTTACCCGGCAATTTCGACTATGTTCAACCTCTATAAAGTCTGGTACAACATAAAGCACAATACCGAAAAAAATATATAAAATAGGATGGTCTTTGATCTTTAATTGCTCGCGAGGACTTTTTTCCAAAGTTAATAGATTTCTAGAAAAAAAATGTGCCGTGGTCATCGATTTTTCCGCAAATACTCTATAAACTTCGTAACCTGCTGACTTAGAGCTCTGAAAATTTTATGTTTAATAAATTATCAGTTACACAACAGTCCCTGACGAGGATTTTTTGTTTCACTGATTGGTATCTTTTTAAATACAAAATGCGAGGAAAAAAGAAGGTGCAGCGGGAGAGGTTTGAGATCCGTTAAGTATGGTCAAGGTTATTAGCGCATGTATAAGCCTTAAGAAGATCCGATACATCTAAATGGTCAAATGTAATTGGTGGTAACTTTTCTAGTCTTCTAGCAACAAAAACTGGTAATGAGTCCGGTTCGGTGGATTTGAATAAGCCAATAATGTCATATAATGTTCGGTTTTCTTTCCCTTGTCCTTTCCGTACGAGTTTTTTCTTGTCAATTTTTACCGATTCAAAAAGTAACGCCTTTGAGTTTTCAATTTCTTCCGTTTGAAAGGCTGATACACAAATTCTTACGAGGCTTTCTTCATCAATAACCGATATTTTATTCTGCACATACGCGAGTAATTCATCGATGATAATATTACAACTAATACATTTTAATGTATTCGCCATTATTGCAAATTAAACGTTAATGCGCACAGACACGTCTCACCGCCCCGCGCGCGCGCGCTGAACTGAATAACTGAACTAATGCAATACATGCAAAATGCTTACCAATATTATAAATTAAATTATAATATTCGCATGAATTATCTCTGCAGTCAGGGGGCGTGTATGAATTTTTGAAATCGATCCAATAGTTCCTGAAATTAGCGCGTTCAAACAAACAAACTCTTCAGCCTTAATAATATGATCAGAGTATATATATTTAGAAAAGATAACAGGTAAGTTTATCCGATAATTGCTCGTCCTTAATATGACAAAGACACATTTCACAAGCGTCAACAGCAAGCATGTCGTAACTTCAGTAATCGTGTTTCAATGGCCGCCATTCGCTGGATCTATTGTGGCCGGGACAAAGGTAAATAACAAGAATTATCCCCGCTTTTAGATTTTTTCCCCATTGTAAAGTAAATTTGTTCTTGCTCCACAATGCTCTATTATTAAAAGCACTCCAGATTGACTTGACTTGGAGTTTTTAGAATGGGCACGGCATCTAGAAGAATAGTATCTGATGCTGGAGCTATTTAAAATTGATCTGGTTTGTTGAGCTCGCCATTATTTCCTGGTGTAGTGCTTTTATAGGATTTTGTATGCATGGGACTGTTATCTTACCATTCGTTTAACAACGAGGGGATGATAATAATGATCCCTTTTTTTCTGTTTCTGAAAAGGATATATAACATTATGATATTTTCTTTTATAAGGAGAGCTAATTAAATTTAAAGTGTTAAAATTCAGTAGAATAGAAATTAAGTAGAAAATTGTAAAATACAGAATTAACATATTAATTGAAATCGGTAAAGAGTATTTACCTAGTTATTATTTCAACACAAAATTAATCAAATTCATTATTTACATCAATTACATGTTACAGTACCTTGTTGTATACAACAAGGGGTTTATTTCTCAGAAATTTCAAATTAAAATAATTTACATTTTCAAATCAACGTAGTTTACTAAACAATCATGGAAACTGTCATCAGCGCTTTAAAATCTCCCGTTAGAATCTACCAAAATTACAGTAAATATTAGCATTTTCTAAAGTTTTAAAGTCCGTTTGACTTGAGGTTCCTTAATTTATCACGGCGAGAAATTCCGCGGTAATTCTATAAGGAACTCGCTAACCAACTTTACCAATTACAGCTTCGATTTATATTACTAAACGATTTTCCCGCTTTTGTGTTAAGTGATTAGTGTATTATCTAAACATTTTAATATTTATACAACAAAAAACTAAACTTCCAAGAACACTCAATTATTTGTAAATAACTTTTGTGAAAAAATCGTGTTCACAACTTAAAGGATTAAGAAAGTATGAGAGCGATAGAGATGGCGCTATGTCATCGGACCTTTCACTCTCCTCACAATCTATTATCTAGATTCTAGTTTACAGAATCATACTCTTGGTGATTATTTAATTATATAATAAGTAATAAAAATTAAATTTGCATGAGTTTCAGCTCTATTTTTAATTATATTAAAACTCGGCATAACTATTTTATGGCATTAGGCATTTTTATTGCAAATTGTCACTTTGTATTAACTATTTACTTGGGTGATAATTTCGTCATTGGCCTTTGCATCATGAACGATTAACTATGTTACAAAGCTTATTAAAAGGTTTAATAAAGTACACCCGGTTACGTAGTTGAATAGAAAATTAAAACAAATGGAAAATTAAAACAAATGAGGTCAGGTTGCTTAGCAACCGTTAATCTAGCTGAATCCAAAGGGTCCAAGTACTCGGTAATTTCGTCTCTGTCGGTCTGAACGTTTAACAAGGAGTGTTCAACTGAATTTTTCATTTGAAGACGTTTGCGTGACAACAGTATACGGATTAATGAAAGTACTAATTTTGTACACTACTTGAGTAAATTTCACCTTGTTTTATTTTGTACTGTGTATTTAACTGGGTTTGTTTCAATAGACTCACCGATTTTAACATATTTTGAAAGTCTATTCACTTACAATGTTAAAAAACGTTTTTGCTACCCTTCTACAGTAAAATTACCTACTAAACTGATTTTTTGATACCCGGACCAATACCAGATAAGTCCTAGCAAAAAAGTTTCTAGGGGTTGATGAATTTGTACCAAAAGTAAATTACGTAAAATGTCCAAAAACTTGATATTTGTAATTTTCTTTGCATGCTTCACTGAATAGATAGAGATTAGTATAAACACATGGGGCTATTTCTAAGGTCAAGCCAGAAAAAGCATAAATTCTGTACACTAATAAAAATCATAAATTTTTTGGTACATTTTGCATTTGTATATTCTTAAAATTTACATTTATTTGCTTTAAAAACATTCAAAGTTTGTATAAAAAGGGAAACTTCGAGAAAGCATTAAATAAGGAGAAATGAAACGTACTTATTATTTTAATTTGGGACTGAAGCATCTTTACAAAGAGAAAATATAAATTGAATTTCTTACATTGGTAGGTTTTAGTGTTATTTAATCTTAGCCATAATGAATTTTAGCGACGAATAACATTAAATAATTAAAAGCCTTTTAACAGATTTATAACGAAATTCTATAAAAAGTGAAAATAGAAACCCAAATTCGAGTTGCCCGTAAAATTGTGATGAAGTTTTTTACACCTAATGTATGAAAACTTAACTTATGTAAACTAGATATCTATATCTCTCACATAAATATTACATTCACACTCCAAAACTGCAAATCGAAACCAGTTCTATTAAATTCAAACACAGTTTAAAATAAAAATCCCTCAAAACGCTCGCTTCAATAAACTTCACGTACCCACGAATGTATTAAATCTCACACGACTAGATAAAACAATATTTAAATAAAGCAATTTTCTTTTGTAACAATAACTCTTCCACATCTGCGGAGTAGTGCATCTAACATTGCTAATAAATTCTGGATCGCGAAACCACTGAATTTAAGATGTACTAGAATATTTTATGGTGTACTATAAACTCTGGGATCTGTGCAAGCAATTTGGTAGCTAGAGATGTTATGGATATGACGGATTGTATATGTTATGGACCAAGTGATAAATTGGGCAGTATACATAATGCACGGTCATTATGAAAAATGCCCAAATTGAGAGTGCAATTTGATAATAATTATTCAAATAATCAAATTGACCGGGCATTATACATATTGCCCATCACCTTTTGGGCAGAGTAATACAAACATATTTAATTACTATTTTTTTATTGTTATTGTCATTTAACTTAAAATAAACTAAATATTAAACCACTTAAACAATCAGGCTCATTATTGGGATTAATTACCAAGGACTTCTACCTTAAAAATCCACTAGTTTTTGCATTTAAAACTTAAGGAAAGTCATATTACAGTACTCCAAAATTAATAATGCGCATGAAAATCTTGAGATTTTAATGATTAGATTTATATGGTTTAAATGTAAACCTGGGTTTGAAAACCATATTTTATACAATATAAATTTTGTGTTATTTTAACCTTCTTTTCTTCCATCATTACACCAGCTTCAGTAAGAAACTTTAAAAGTACTATAAAATTTTCCAAGTAAATCAATCCAACAAAGATATATAGTTATTCGCAATCGTGGGGTTATCCTCGCTATTGACAAGGAATTATCTAATACTAACAAGGAATTATCGAAACAAAATCGTTACTTACAAATAAATATTAATCTCTTTTAGTACAAAACGCATAATTTGACTAAATTATGCAAGAAGAAAATGCATTTTACCCCTCTATATACATATCATCTTCGGACGCTCCGGGAATATGACAGTTGCCGAACAGTGACGAAGATTTCTATGCGCATTATTACTTTTGGAGTACTGTAAAAATATAACATAAAATATAATTAAATTTAAAACAAAAATTTCACAACATACCTTTGTTTTATAGAAATGACTTATTATTATGAAACATAAAATAAACTAAAGTTTAAGCAATCAGACTCATTATTTGGCATAATTAGCAATTACTCTTAATAAACGAAATGTAAAGAAGTAAAATAGAACATAAAATTGAAAACAATAATTATACAATATGTAGCAAGTAACAGGTTTATTTATTAGAACAACTGCCACTGTGATGGCATTTTGAGGTACACAACTTTTTGGCTTTGCGACAACTTTTCAAGCGTTATTATCAAATTGCCCAATTGTCATGTAGCATTATAATAATGACCGTGCAATGTGATAAATAATGAATTTAAGATAGTAATTAATCACTTAGCCCAATAAAGCTAGACATTATTCATAATGCTCGTGCATTATAAATAATGCCCGCATTAATCACCTGGTCCATAACATATATATTTTGTTATGACGTCACGATTCTATCAAAATATTAATGCCGTTAGCGAATACTATGTGTAACTTTGTACTGCGTTTACAAATGATATTTCAGTTGCTTGTATGTTATGTGGGGTGGTGGTTATTGACTCGAATGATGCATCAGAAAGTGGATTCGATCCCATCTACTGTTTTATTATGGTTATGAGGATAGTTTTCTTAGATAGAATAGAAACACATGAAATATAATCTGAGCAAAATTTGCGATATAATAATCTCATATTTACAATACTACAAGTAGGTTGGATTTCCTTTTTCTTCAGAATATTTTTTTGCCTCCTTAAAGCTTTAAACGCTATCCGTATAAAGTAAGTCGAGGTATATTTTTAATTTAATTAGCAAAAGGAAAAGATAAACCATTCTTTACCTTTTACGTTTGAAAGATCAAGTCGAAAACTTTCTCACACTGTTGTTTATGTACTAAATAACAACTAAGATAAAGCTTAGAATTCATTTCAATGCGTTTGCATATATTTTCCGACATTAAATTATGTTTCCTTCCGTGGAAAATATAATAAACTTTATCAATGTCTCCATTTCTCGCCACACTATTTATAACTTGTTCTCCCGGAGAGCTATACAGGGTGTTGTTGAATGCATTCTTTCAGTATTTTATTAAAACACAAGAAAAAATAATTCTGGATCAGCATAAAATAAGTCCGAATTGTTGATATTGCAGTCAATAAATCATTGAAGAGTCGGTTGTCACTTGTTATTGATTTTTCAATATCTTGCAAATACTATCAAAATAAATGTAATATATTGTAAAAGTACTATTTATACTTAAATTAATATTATTTTGAACCCTGTACATCGTATTAAATCGTTTAAATTATACCACTTTTCACTCGTATGCTCATTTTTAAATTCATGTTTTGAGTCAAGATTCAACCATCTAAATATTAGTTAAGTGAAAAAACTTGCAAATGCAAATATTTTATCACAACAGACATCAGTATTACAGTACATTGAACTGTAAGCATAATGTTAGCAGAGTCATCACTAAGATCGCTCTATCCATAGCCAATTTACATCGCATCTTGAATTATTATAGTACAAGGTGTTGTAAAACTTACTAGATTTTAAAACACATTTTGTAAAGCACACAATCTCTTCTTGGTGAACTGATTGTCTTATGTATGAGTTTTATGTTCATCATGATTTTTTATTTTAGTAAAATCACAAAATAGAAATTAAAGACTTTTTAACGGATTTTAAACGCGATTTATTCATTCTATTATTTTCCCGACGTTTCGAACACTTTACAGCGAGCGTGGTCACGGGGAGACACGCTCCCAGTCCCAGTCTCCCCGTGACCACGCTCGCTGTAAAGTGTTCGAAACGTCGGGAAAATAATAGAATGAATAAATCGCGTTTAAAATCCGTTAAAAAGTCTTTAATTTCTAAATGTATAATACTCGCGTAAAATCAAACATCAGAAAATACTAAATCACAAAATGTTGCATTAAAACATATTTCAATGGGATGTGTAAGTTGTGCCTGAAAATTATCATTAAGTAGTTAACAATTTTCAGGCACAACTTACAAACTTTTATAGCCCGGCTTCTCCCGTGGTTCACATACACCTAAGGATCGCGTACATTTGAGCGGTTGAAGATTTTTGAAAAAGGTCTACTTATTCCTGAGATTAACGCTTTCAAACAAACTTTTCAGATTTATATTATTATTATTGGTATAGATAAAAAACTGGTCCGTATGAAATGATTCGGCTATAAACGCTAATGAGGTACTGACGACTTGAGCAACAAACAAAATATCCTTATCTAGCTGAGCCATAATTATGTTGATGCTCTCGAGATTCCAATTTCAGATTTTTTCCCAAATTGAGCGAGGCGATTTCTTTTGATTTCTCGAAGTCTGACTGTATATTCAAGAATTGTGTAGTTTAATCTTAAGTTTACGAAATTGATAATTATAATTGTATCTAGTCGCTACTTATTTTTTGTTTGTAGATTTTTGTCTGGTTTAAAAAAGGACATTGCCTGGTTACCTGGACAAGGAAGTTGGTGATCTTTTGACATATTCGACAATAGGTATAATTTAATTCGTAAAACCGTATTACAAGGACGCGTTCACAATTATTATTCACAACACATTATTATCATACATCCATTTAAACTAAACTTTTATAAGTTTTATAACCTTTAAGTCACCACGTTACAAGATTTTGATACAATATATTCTAAAATAGAATCTTAAGATATTTAAAATCGTTTCTATAGCCAACATAAATGTTACATAATTTATATTATACATAGCCGGTTCGAATCCCTAGCCAGTTTAGCAAAGCTGGACTTATCGTAGGATGCCGTAATACTTTCATATATCTTTCACCTACTTTGGAACGTGTTTTGATTCACAACTACTTGAGGAAATATTGCTGTACTTTAATAAAATATACTTGTTACATCTTTAAACTTTTCAAATAACATTTGATAGAAGTAATGCGGTATTTTAGTTGTAGTGTGTTTGTATTTATTTTGTAAGTTATGTTGTTCGTTTTATTTGGTTTACAATATTTCAAAAATAATATTAAACTAGTTTGTTAAATTAAATATAAGATATTGGTCTATTTTCATGAACTTTTCATTTTACTTCGTTTCCCCGCCGTCGTACCCTTTAGATTTTTCAACTAGCAGCGCCAAATAAAGATTTTAAAACATTAAATATAATCATTATGATACCATCAAATTGTCTAGTACATTCGATATATTCCACCAACACATAAAAGTACTCGAATATTCTCAAATACAATACAATTTATTTTAAAATTCATTCCCATTGAAATAAATGATAGTACCCTTTATTTCAGCTCCATTCTCACACTCGATAAAGCGATACAGCGCGAATCAAATGAATATTTCAAAACTATTCTGAAATAACTTAGACGTGTTCTGATACGACGATTATCATATCCTTTTCCCTTCCTAATCTATTTCTTTATTCCCTTACTTCTAAAGAGGACAACGCATTTGCAGTGGCCTTACATCTGCAAACATTCATGGCATGATCGCTTACCATCAAGCAAACCAACAACTCAATTGCCCGGTTTTACACAAACATACGTAAAAATACTGATATAAGTAACTGATAGTGAGGACTTGGTATTATTTCTAATCCTTCATTATGTTGGTAAGATGATACTGTCGACGAGGATATGGACTAATAGGGTGGGGTTCGAATTAAGCCATCCGTATTATATTGCACAGGATAGAAAAGGTAACAACAATTTCTATTATTCTCAGAGTTATTATAATCTACGACGGACGATACGACGACGACGACGACTGGACGATATCAATATACCTAACACATACATTTTAAGAAGACTTTTCATTATCGTGCTATGAAACTTATATACAGAGCTGCTCCGCGCGGTTTCACCCCCGTGGCTCCACTTCTGTTGGTCGTAGCGTGATGATATATAGCCTATAGCCTTCCTCGATAAATGGGCTATCTAACACCGAAAGAATTTTTCAAATCGGACCAGTAGTTCCCGAGATTAGCGCGTTCAAACAAACAAACTCTTCAGCTTTATAATATTAGTATAGATGAATAGAATGACTGCATTATCCAGTAGATCTAATTCATTTCCATTACAAATATAATTTTATTGTATACAAATTTATTTACTTATGACAAAACTTTAGATGTAAGATCATATTATTTTGCATATATTTTACTGCTTCCTTGAAATAATTCTAAACACTATCGCACTGTCGAACGAAATTACAATCCATCATCAATATCATGGCCATTTTAAACTGGACTTTGAATATTAAAACTATTTTTTATTAGGTATCTAATAACATTCCTTTAAACAGAGATTTACAAAGCTCAACATACCTAAAGGCGTAAAACTTGGCAGCCTAGATAAACTTTAAATTGGCTGATGAGTCATCATACACGCGGAGTATTCACAAACAAAATATTTGCTCATTTCACACGCACAACCAACGTTAACTTTTATCTCCGTTTACTCAGTGATTCGATAATTTACTTGGGCAAGGATTTTATGGTCGTGTAGTTTGATAGTTTTTGCGTGTTTGCGTCCGTGTCGTCCGCTCGGTTTAATTTTCATATTGCTATGTTGTTCGTGTGCTTCCTGACTTGAGGGTTTTAAAAGTTATAAATACAGTTTAGACTATGATTGTATGTGGGAATAACTTGATTAAGACTATTTAAAAAAATATAAAGTATACTATAATAGAATCAGATAGAAAAAATAGACAAAACAAAATTCTACACAATCATACATAAAAAATACATTCAAAAAGTATTCGGTCCCGAATTAAAATTTCAAAATACGTGTGTTTCGAAAAGAGAGAAACCACAAAGCGTTTTAACAAAACGAAATATAAATAAAGTGGCGAAGTAAAAAAGTCGACGCGTCCACGATGTGTCGTGTGCGATGGACGCGGGAATTGTAATTGTAAGTCTGTTATGGACTTTGTTTTTTACGAAAATATCTTAATACTATTATAAAGGCGAAAGTTTGTATGGATGTTTGTTACTCTTTCACGTAAAAACTACTGAACCGATTACAATGAAATTTAGCACACATATAGAGGGTAACTTGGATTAACACATAGGATAGGTTTTATCCCGGAAATCCCACGGAAACGGGAACTATGCGGAATGCGGAATGCGGCGGAAATCTAGTTATTATATAAATATACTTTACGAAGCTGTTTATTAACATAGTAATATCATAATATGCATATTAATAAGCTGTTTATAATGTAGAGTATCAATTAAAAAAAAAGAGATGGTACAATTGTAGACTTAGCAATGTTTATTTACGCTGAATAGTACAAAAAGTAGTAAATAATACAGAATAGATAACGTTCAAAGCAATCACATATATTATATTATGCAATAAAAACTGAAATGTTATGTAGAGTAAATTCAGGAGATATAAAATTCATTCCCGTTGATAATATATTTAAATAAAATATCTTAATTCTAAGCGAAAGTGTCTAGCTAATTGTAGTTTTTCTTATTATATTCAGTGCCAAATTTCAACCAATCCCTTCCGCTTTTATTTTGTGTATGTTATACGTATAATTTTACGGAACGACCGCCTCCTCGGTACAGTGATTGACGCGTGAGCGTAACACCGAGGGGTCCTGGTTTCGATTCCCGGTGGAGACGAAGAAAAAAAATGTCTTGGTCTGGTAGGACACAGAAGGCTGATCACCTACTAGTCCCTAAAGAAAATCGATCAATGAAACAGATGTATAATGCATCTGCCCCTTACCCCACTAAGGGACACGGGACTTCAATTCACTTTATACGTATAATAAACAATCTATCTATCTTCACAAACTATTTTCTTAGTAGTAATAGAATATAATTTGTTACCTATACGGACTTGCAATGAAGTCTAGTCGGTACTGAATCGTTGTTATACACACGATGTATGAAGTAGTTAATTCAAAGCATTTCCTACAAATTAAATGTTACGGCCGCTTTGTTTATTGCATTAGAAATTATATTTACGGCTCGTAATGCGCTGAGAATTAACTTAACTTCAAGGCGATTTATTTTATTCTCCTCATTTTAAAGCGGGGACGGTTTAATGTACATGTAAGGCTTTATTTCGATGATAGAATATAACATTGTGAAGTCCCGTTCCCGTGTGGGGTATGGGACAGATGTATAAATATTATATTATATTACCATCATCTTACCAAATGCTATGTGCACTTTTTTATAAATAGACTATCTGCGCTCCGCGGTTTCACCCGCGTCGCTCCGCTCCTGTTGGTCTTAGCGTGATGATAATATATAGCCTATAACCTTCCTCGATGAATGGGTTATCTAACACCGAAAGAATTTTTTCAAATCGGACCAGTAGTTCCTGAGATTAGCGCGTTCAAGCAAACAAACTCTTCAGCTTTATAATATTAGTATAGATATTAATGCAAAATTTGAAAATTTCGGAATGAGTTCATTCCATAAATCGAAATTAATAAATTTGAATACAAAATCATATTCGGACTATGCTGTAAGAATATCTCCTACTGGAAACTAGGTTTAGTTTTCTTTAGGTTTAAAGGTCAGCCTTTTCAAAAATACGTGATAACGAACAGTGCAGGCAAGGAAAGCCACAGATAAGATAAAAGAGTTCATATTTCAGTGACCTCCGTCAAGCGGACATCGGGTCTGGTTTCAAATGGGTTCCGTACAATTGTATGATGAGGGTTTCTGGATGATAATATATCGCCTGTCGGTTGTAGTATCGATCAAATTATCGGACTAGTGTGTTTCCATTTGTTTGGTTTTAAGTGTATCTTTAAAATGCTATTTATTAAGCTATTGCATAGCTTCTATCGCGGGCCTTGAGCGCGGGGACCGAATCCAGAAATTTAGTAACGAAAAACCTCACGCTCCCCAGTCCGACTGGCGCGGAGGTATGTGCTTGAAGGCATAGCATGCAATAGCTTTACCGCGGCAGTCCCCGAGTGCCACACGTCTTTTTTTTTTCATCGATTTTCAGTACTCCCTGTGTGAATTCATATTTTCAGTAGCAAGAAGCAAAAAGATAAAATAATATTAAAATGAAAAGCACTTTATAGTTATACCACACCCCGGACACTCCATACAAAATTATCGTTTTGACAGTCACACTGTAGAGACTGCAAATGTGTGTGTTAACGCTTTATGGTTGGCACATTTTTGACTAGCGTAAAAAAAAAATTCGCGTTTTTCTGATGAAATACATCCGTAAACAGCACAATATCTAACCATTTTCTACGAAAAACGATAATCACAAATCCAAAATAATAAAATTACTTTAAGTCAATTTGATTAATGTTGTCAATCTTCGTTGCGTATAGTCCCTGTAGAAAAATGTGGACCATTTTTAGACTGATCGTGCGGGGTGAGGTAAGTGTTTAATTTTGGCGGGAGGCGGAGTGTCCGTTCTGTAGCGTTTAGCTACTATTATGTATTCTGTGGTTATACAAACAGTTAAAACAGTTAAATTCATTACAGTGCAAGTACAAGATACGTTTATGCTCCGGCTAAATTCTAATAAAGAACATACCACAGATTTATATCGCACTAGATAAGGTAACTATGTTTAATATGACGTTTGGAATATGATATCAAAATATTATTTTGAATATAGGTTGTAATATCATGCAAATTACAACATGATGCTTAAAAACTATAAAAAATAGTGTAACTAAATTTATTTCATTCTAACTCATATAACTTATCCAAATCTGTCCAGGTAAATAATATTATAGTCAAAACAGAAAAAAAAAACCTGAACATCGCAGATCGCACGCCATTTCTTTGGTATGTATTAAAGACACATCCAGCAACCTAAGTCTACACTGCGGGCAATCCCATTTTATTTGCTCCTAGTGTTATTACGGGTAGTGTCCCGCATGTCACGAGTTCGTATGTTATAATGTAAGCTCATCTCTAGACGTGATAGTTAACTGATTGTAGACCCGTGTAAGGGAACGTTTTACGAGTCTTCCATGAGATAAGTTTGGAGTGAGTATTCTGGTTGGATTGTGTTAAACATGGTTTTGATGGAAGGGTATTACCGCTAGTGGAAATACGATTAGGAATAGGAAATATATCTAAATAAGATGAGCCGGAATGCACTGACAGATAACAAATTAATAATAATTGTTATTGAAGTGAAACTTCTTTATAGGGGTTGGAAAAAAATTTAGCGTAACATTTTTTCGTTACGCGTGACATTTTTCCGTTACGCGCCATCTTTGATTCGACGTATTTCTGTAAAGTTGCAAATAGTAAATTATTTTTTGAAAAATAAGGTCATAAAGAAGTTTCGCTTCTTACGTGTGTACACTAGTACACGCACACATTTTTTTTTATAAAGGCTTATATTTTGTATTATAGAACATAATATCATGTAAATTGGAGATAGTCTATAGTAACTAGTACAAAATATAAAGCTGCCTTACAATAAGACACTTCAGTTTTATTAAAATTCTCCGAAACAAAGGAAGATGAAATATTCTTACCGTTTTCTATGAAACAATAATTGCACTGCTTATTACGTAAGATCCTTCATCTTGGAATAAAACTCAGACAGGGCGATTCGATGGTAATAAAGATTCGCAGATGTTGGGCTCGGCCAGTATTTCTGAATAATGGCCGTCAAATTTGGGTCTGTCCTATTAAAAGTTACGAAGATTATGGGTATTAGCTTCAGGGGAGAAATTTAACTTTTCCATAATACGCCGAATATTCTTTTTTTATCCATTCATCGTAAGGGTTCATTGAGTTTATTTTGTGATATTCTCGCATTATTTTTGTCACTATATTTTTGGGTGGATCTTGTTTGTATTGTCACCTTGTTTGTGAATTTCAGGAATCTGTTATCAATGTTTTATTTACTTTTACCTTACTAGAGAGACCTTATTAGAGTTGGATATTTATTAGAAATTTATACAAAAGTTTACAATTCTTTTAAAATAATATGTTATCTTGTCTACAACTAAAATAATACCAGCGAAATATTTAATATTAATTTAAAGAGAACTACATTGAGATGTATCATGGTAGCAGCACAGTCACGTTTATGCCATATATTTAAAGAATTTATAACATTTAGACGAGCTAACACGAAATAATAACACAATATTAGAGAATACAATAACTTCTTTAGTTTAAATTCAGACATAATATTCAACGTTAGGTATCTACATATTATTATCTTAGCGATATTTCTATAACATAAAATTAGTTATTTTCATAACAAACGAAGCATGAAATCATGTGTTTCACAACAAATTAGCTCTCCCACAGAACCTAATTATGAAACCTTTGGTGGTGAATCTATAAATGGGATAATACTAAATTGAATTGATATTGAACCACTGAATTATCTGGTTCGTGGTAATTTAGCTTATGTACGTGATCATGTGAGTGAAACATCTATACTAATACTAATATACTAGATAATAATATTATAAAGCTAAAGAGTTTGTTTGTTTTAACGCTAATCTCAGGAAATCTCAGCTAATCTCAGGAACTACTGGTCCGATTTGAAATATTATTTCGGTGATAGAAGCCTATAGCCTTCCTCGATGAATGGGCTCATTCATCGAGGAAGGCTATAGGCTATATATCATCACGCTAAGACCAACAGGAGCAGAACCACGCGAGAGAAACCGCGGAGCGCAACTAGTTATAGGATATGATTGAGGTGGAATTATTGTAGACTATGTATTGGGGTGGGGTGGGGTGCCGGTTTAAGAATAGCACCTCCCCATCTCCTCCCGTGGGTGTCGTAAAAGGCGACTAAGGGATACATCATACCGGAACGGGCAGCAGCGTTCAGCGATCCATTAACTACCACCAACTGCGCTCGCCAACCCGCCTGCCAAGCGTGGCGAGTACTGGCATTATCCCCTCATGGATAGCACACCACCAACCAGGCCCCTAGTACCCGGCAGCTCCACTATTCCTGGCTACGGTAGCGACCATGGTAACGGCGGGGCAAGGGGTGCTAAGAATCACCGGATGAGATCCGGCTACGAAGCGTGGGACGACCTCCCACAAGATGGACAGACGACCTGGTCCGAGTGGCAGGGAGCCGCTGGATGCAGGCCGCCGGTGACCGGTCGTACTGGGAATCCTTGAGGGAGGCCTTTGTCCAGCAGTGGACGTCCCACGGCTGAAACGAACGAACGAACGAATGTATTGGGGAATAACTATCTGACTGACCTGTGATCTTTGTATTATATTTGTAGTGTAATACTGTTGGATTTTAGTAAAATTTGGTTGAAATTCATGGAACAAGCATCGTTAAGAGAAGGAGGATAGATACGGAATCAATATTCCTAGATTTATAGAACTGTAAATTAATTAAAGACTCGGGAAAACGTTATCGGTGAGAAAATAATATTATTTACGCTTCATGTATTTAACAGCAAGGTTTTCACTTATTTAAGTTACAGAAATTTAGTTATTTAATAGAAAATGTTTTTAGACTATTCTTAACTTGATTATAATTAAAATACAGAAAACAATATTCTAACAGGAATTTCTATAATTACATAATATTTGATTCTAATTTTTCAACCAACACGAAGAGAATATAAGAACATAATTTTCTTGCTAAAACAAGTCTAAAAACATGCAATTTAAAATTAATAGTGTACGGAACCAAAAACAAAAGCCCCATCCTTATTTCCTCAAGTCGTACCGAACTCGAGATCCCGCTTTTTAATATTTGAAATGAGTTTTTTCTTTGAATTTATTTACTTGTAACTTGAGAACCTTTTTAAAGGTTAATTTTCGACCGATGTTTGCGGAGGATGTATTTATTCAGGCATCGCTAGTTGGGGTCTTCTTGAATTATGTTAAATATGTTTATTAGGTTTTTATCCTTTGGTTTTATCCTCATCGTTCTACGAATTGATAGTCTCGTTTAGATGGTTAATTAAACTTCATAAGATTAATTTGCAAAAAGTTGCAATAATAATCGGCAGACAAACCGACGCCAAAAAAGCATAGAATATTAAATTCATAATCGTAAAACAACACAATAATGTGAACTAAATACGCCATAAAGTAGATATAAAATGTTTATTCGGAAAGTTTCGGTGATAACTGCGCGGGTCAGAGAACAAAAGTAGTGGACATGGGAAGGGATGGCAAATTATGGCACTAGATACTGGAATGGCGACATTTTTATACTCTTTGAAAGTGTAGTTACGTGCTCTATGTTTATCGGCCATTGAGGTTTATAATTATGTTAATGAGGTTTGGTATGTTTGTGTGACAATAAAATTTTGGTAGATTTTATTTCGGAATAAATTCATTACCTGGAAAATATTTGAAACATAATTATTCAGTAATTAGTCTCCATTGCATCACATAGAAAATAACATCCCAAATATAATGACGCTGCAAAAAACGTTACAGGTAAATCGACAGATACGTCAATCTTACAAGTTAGACCCCTCTTTATAAGTTAGTTGTTAAAAAAGTTTTAATCATCCAAAATAATCGAATGCAGACACATTCAAAATAAATGGCTGTTAAAAAGCGCTCGCCATGATTTCAACTGAAATTTAAAAATTTAAAGTTTCAAGTACTCCAGTTTTCCTTAACGATACTCGAGCAATAATTGCTTCAGAACATAAAACAAATCATTGTATAACAAGTGCTAACGAGCTGCCGTTAAAGTACAAAACAAGGATTCCATCGAAACGCCCGGAGTTGCGAAAAAACTTGCGAGCTCTCGACGGGTGAACTTGACTAATGATTGTTGCATTATACAAGTTTATTGTTAATAAGGTTAACTTTTCCAAGTTACTGAGTCCTACTGGGCTATTTATTATGCAAACTCGGTGGTGTAGCAGTTGAAAACACATTAATTCATTTTTTTATATTTTCAAGCCGCACGTTTAAAAATATGACCGTTTAAAAATACGAGTATCTACGTAACATTACTTAATAACTGTGCTTAATCTGTTGTTCAAATTAATTTATTTTTACATTTTTAAAACATTATTATTGTTTCAATCAAATAATTGCTTGTAATTCTATGTAATCCCGAAGAAACTATTTATTAAGTAAATAATGTATAGGTTTATCTAAGAAAATATAGGAGAACCTCGTGTATTATAATAACAAATACAATAAGGATATGACTATTGAGGTCAAACGAAACTGAAGCAAAGGGCAAGCTCTCGGAGAATAATATAAATTGAGTTACAAGTAATAGATTCAGGGCAAAGCCAGGCTTAATCGATTACGGCAAGTTTATCTGGCTTAATTTCGGCTCATGAGAACTTGGTATTATGTTTACGTTAAGCCTAGGCGTTATTAATTAAGACGATTATGTCTAACGACCGCTACATGAATTCTGTTTTTCATTATAATACGCGAAATACAAGGAATTAATAATTGTCAAGTTATATTGCGGTGTACCTACTAATTTGTTTCAGTCTTTTTGGTGTAGTATTAATTATGTTTGTATTTTTAATATATTATAAGAATAAATGTTTAAGTTTATATAGCTTATTGCTCCTATTGGATTGTAATAAGCTTCGCTTTTGGATATATCATACGATTTTCTTAGCTGTGTAGAACATTTTTACAGTAATAAATAGGAGATAGATACTATTATATTAACTAAAGCTTTAATAAATCACCGTTTCCATTAAATGAACGACAAAATAAGAAATTCAACATGGCGTGAATAAAAAATAATAATTCTAGCTTCAAAACATGATGGCATGCGATAAAAATGTTGTAGAAATTTCGAGTACATTATAAGTTATTTATAAAATCATGAGCTAATCATGTCAGATGCTATAAGTGCCGGCCCATTAGATGTTAATGGGCCCTAAATTAAGTTATACACAATTTGAAGAGGGTTGTTTTGCTTTGAAATTATTTGAAGAACCATATTGTATTCAATTGTAAGCTATGTAAAAAAATATAGACTGTATCCTTTGTTGGAAAATCATATAAATAAAAAAAAAAAAAAAAAGAATTTTTTTACCGCTTTTTTCTCGCATGTTGCTGATTTGATTGAATTTTTGACGTAGAACTTGCGTAGAACTAAGTGTCTTGGAGGGTATCTTTTAGTTGATTTTCTTGTATATTTTACGTGCACGATATTCATAGTAAGAATTTAAGTAATAAAAGTTGCTTTGTATACAATAAGTAGATATTGGAATAATTAAACGCGATTAATAGACAAAATTATGTTAATAGATCAGAATATATTATTATAAATCACTTGCGTCGCGTTATGTTTTGTCGTTTGTAGAGCACATAATGTAATGTATTACAACTGCCATTTAAAACACAAGTCTGTTTTCATTTTAAATGAGCGATAAATGGATTTCTTTAGGAATTAAAGAACTGTGATTTATTTAGAGTTGGATAGAAAACTTTTAAATCAATGTTATCAATGGAAAATTTTATTAAATTTCCCGGCCTTGGATCTATCTCCGGAACATTTTTTTCAGAATTCTTTGATTTTTATACAACTTGCTCAGAATTA
Source organism: Colias behrii (assembly GCA_029959065.1). NCBI lineage: Eukaryota > Metazoa > Arthropoda > Insecta > Lepidoptera > Pieridae > Colias > Colias behrii. The sequence continues at coordinate 12,035,456 of JARWMC010000015.1, read as the reverse complement.
CGGGCTATTTTTATCACAGAATTAGTTCATTTAAGGCTCAATAATGAGAAAAACTACCTGTGCTTTCATTGGTTAGGGATATCGTATGTTTTATATTGATAAGAAAACTGAGGGCTACTTGTGTATTTACACATTGGATAAAATCCTCTTTTTCACGAATCAAAAAACATTAAACATGTTATTTTCCAATAATATAAGTACTACACGCACATGCGAATATTTCCTACTTTGGCTATTACACTGTCATGTTTAATCAAATCTATTCATATCTAGCGTGATTGAGACAACACAAGCGTAACAAACATCCAAACTTTCGTATTTATACTATTAGAAATTTAAGTAAGAATAGATGGATTACTTAATGCAAATAAATTAACACCAAAACTGATTCAATACTTGTTAAATATTCTATTGGCTATTTTATTGTGTAAATAGTTAAAATTGCGTCAGTTATTTGTCACCAAATGTCATTTATAAACATTCCCCCAATTCTCAGAGGCAACGAGCATATCGCCGTATATCCAACGCAGGCGACGAACCGCGTGACAAATGACAAGGAATACAGATAAAATAACGGAATAAAAAACTATTTAGGACCTTTATTGGCTATAAAGATGCCCCTTGTTTATAGTTTCCGAGGGTCCGCTGTGATTAACTCTGTTTGAGAGAAGTTAATTTGAAGTTGGGAAATATTACCCAATGCGGAGTTCCGACCGAACTGCGGTGGGAGGGTCGAGTTTCTATGGAATTGGGCAAAACGCTCTGGTTTCTTGTTTCTTTTCTTTATTATTTTTAATAGCATCAGAAATATGTTAAAGGATAATTTGTAGGTATTTTCATTTTTTCATTTTACGTTTCGAATTATGATTAATGCGTTTATTTATTTTTTTCTCTTTAGAACTATGAGTATTATAATATTCATTGCTAAACTGCCTTACTCTTCTCACCTAGGAGTATGAAAAGATGAAAGATGATTTACGATTCCCAATGCACACAAAATTGCATGAGAATCAGTCAAGCCATTCTGGAGGAGCTTAACATCAAACAACGATACACGAGATTTTTTGATTGGCGTCATTATTTACAAAATGTCCTATGAAGCGTACCTCACTTACTTACACACTTATAATAAAAATCGCACATCTCAATCAAATACCCTTCCACGAATCAATCGAGCATAAATAAATTGCAGGCACTCAAACAGATTAGCAGATATGAAATCACTCAGCCAATGTTCGGAGCCATTACGCTAAATTTATAGTAGTTTGAAGCTGGGCAAAGCTATTGTCCACTAAGACACTTCTGTGAGCACTTCCCTGCGTGATGGCCGTAAATTATAGTTCAATGAATTTTGCTTTGGGTAAGTGGTGGCCATTTTGTATTTTTATTTGAGTGACCATAGCTGTAGGTGTGAGTAGTAATTGTGAATGTAAATCAGCGAAGATTTTAAAAATGTATAGAAGTTTTTTTAAAGATTAGAAAGCAAATTTTATAATTTATGTAGAGTTCGTTCCAGATTAAGTATTTATACCTTCTCTTTCTTTATACTTTCAGTTTTTCTCTTCTTCTGTATTTATATTTAGTAGAGGCCTCATCGATTGATGAATGAATAGCTTTATGCTCTTCAATACATTGTATTTTCTGATGTTTGATTTTACGCGAGTATTATACATTTAGAAATTAAAGACTTTTTAACGGATTTTAAACGCGATTTATTCATTCTATTATTTTCCCGACGTTTCGAACACTTTACAGCGAGCGTGGTCACGGGGAGACTGGACTTTAATTTCTTCAATACATTGCCACAAATACACAGCATACCTAAAAAATCATGTAACCGAATTGAATTCGTTTCGATATGTTCACATTACAGCTTCCATATAAGAATTACATGTATTATACATTTAATAGTACACATATAAACAAGAAAATCTGTTACCTTAAACTTGTAACTTATCAAATTTATGTTCGTCTCGCATAACGGTACAGTGACGCAATCTGGAGTTATTACTGCTTTACGACTGCTTCGTGCAATAACCGCTGTTTAGTGACATGACGTCATAACCTCGTACAGATTATATTTTAGCTAATATGAAGGAATCAGAGCGAAATGTTGGGACTTTGATATACGTTTGTAGTAGGTTTGGATTCGAATATAAATGTTTATGATATGAATTGTGTTACAAATAATACACTTCTGTTACCTCTTTTCTTAATATTATAATAGATATACTTAAATAATTATTATTTTCTCTGATCATAACGACTAAATAAGTCGTGTATTATTGTTATATTATGTTATCTATTCGAAATACAGTATGTGTAAGAAAAATATGCATTACATGAGGTTATTAATTATTATGGAGTTCTAAATAAAATGTTATTGTTAGTCTTAGTATTAAAATTAAAATACTACTTCATAGTATAAATATAGATATGTATATACTAATTACCTATATTAAATACATACTTGTAACACAATGTTACTAAGTTAAACTAGCGAAATCAAGATACACTACGACCATGTTTCAGAGTTGGATTTTCCGAGCCCTTCATAATAATATATTATTTCAATCCTAATTCAATTTCGTTTCTGAGAAGATTTACTTCATAATTATGATGTTTGTAAAGCAATGTTCAAACTTGATTTAAACGGACACGTTTTTAATGAAATACCTGGAAAAGCTTAACTATATTACTATCTATTAAACTATGTTTATACTTCATAACTGTGAGCGAAAACAAACTTAAATAAGAAATGTTTTATTTCAAACAATTTAGCAACAGTGCTTATTTTATCATTAGTTTATTTTTGTTTATTCGTTTTTGTGATTTATTTTACCAATCACTCCAGTAAAATATGTCGCATGCTTTGCATTCTCTTACTAAAAAGAAAAGAACAATTATGTCAACCGAAACATTAATGTTTCTGGAATAATTCTAAACTTTATATAAATCAAGAATTCCACCTGTATTAACCTTTATTCAGCTCTCAATGAGTCTGGTGTCAAAGCAAACATTAGACTATTGGCTGAAATTGCTTTTTTCCTGGAATATTCGAGATTTTTCTAGATTCTTGCATGGAGCTGTCTTTATTGCTTCAAGTATTCACTTCTAGAGAATACAGAGGGCGAAATGAAAAATGCAGTGGTCAGGTGTGATCAGCATTTTATATAAAATGGCAACTGTGACTTCGAGAAGGGACAAAGGGTCGGGAAAATGAACACTAACTTTAAATCACGGTTTATAAAAGCAAAGTTCGATATTTCAGCATTTAAAATGGACGTTATTGAATGACAATTTTCTTATACCAATATTTGGTTTGTAAATAAAATACATCTATAAATGTAAATAACCACTGTTCTACTGTTTATTATCAAAATAAATAAAAAAAAATGGTATCGTCTTTATAATATACAGATAGAATGCATCGAACTAAACCAATGAAAACTGTTTAATATTAAAATACTCCACATTTCTATTAATATAAAAGAATATGTTGTTTCCTGTTTAGGTTATTGTAGTGAAGTGTATGCAAAATAACATCAAAAGATTTCATTCAATAAAACATGAAAGTGAGCTCGGAATATATTCATTTCTGTAGCCATAACAAAGCGTTGAGAAACTTTTGGGGGTGGGAAAAAATCTCGGGTATGCGGCTCACGCTTGGCATATTTGGCGACATTCGGGTCACGTGCTGAGCCACGGACAACATTGCATATTTATTTATATATTTATTTCAGAATGTCGCATTTATACTTCGTGTTTGGATTTTTGTAATTGTATATGTTTTTGTTATGTCTTCTCGTTTTAGGAACTATTAAGGATCATATTGAATTCTTGAAGTAATTTGAATGTGAACATAATTATACAAAATTCAGTAAATAAAAGGAGAAGAAACATTATATTTTTACACGACTTTTTTTATCTGGATTTGCTCCATACCATTTATTATTAGGTATGATTATAAAAACTTAGTCTATTTACAAATTTTGTAAATGATCTATTGAAACAGGTTACCTATCTTAATCTCGAATTTTAATATTCCGAATATCATAATCCAGAAAACGTTTGGACATTTTTTCATAACCCCGAATTTTAAAATTTCGAAGTTTTGTTTGCCATATAATCGCAACTCCGAATTTCATTTGCCCATTTCTTTATTTTACGACGTTTTACAATCCAGACGAATGAGTTCCAGATATACGAAATCTAAATGCACAAAATCCAGATGACCGTTATCCATATGCACGAAAGCCAGATTTTTAAAACACAAATTTTTGAAATACAGTTAATTGATATCCAGACAAACAATGTCCAGATTTTTGAAATTCAAATAAACGATATCCAGCAAAACGAAATCCTTCCAGGGGGTCGCAGCACGAACCTAACCTAACCTACTGAATAGATTTTAACACTTTAACCTTTCTGTAATGGGCAAGTAAAACAATAGCGAGTCGGTTCTGGCACTCGCCGGCCGCTGCCGCGGCACGCTCGCTTCGCTCGCTCGGCTCGTGCATGGGGGGTCACACTTCGAACCTAACCTAACCTACTGAGTCGAATTTGACACTTAAACCTTTCTGTAATGGGCAAGTAAAACAATAGCGAGTCGGTTCTGGCACTCGCCGGCCGCTGCCGCGGCACGCTCGCTTCGCTCGCTCGGCTCGTGCATGGGGGGGTCACACTTCAAACCTAACCTAACCTACTGAGTCGAATTTGACACTTAAACCTTTCTGTAATGGGCAAGTAAAACAATAGCGAGTCGGTTCTGGCACTCGCCGGCCGCTGCCGCGGCACGCTCGCTTCGCTCGCTCGGCTCGTGCATGGGGGGTCACACTTCGAACCTAACCTAACCTACTGAGTCGAATTTGACACTTAAACCTTTCTGTAATGGGCAAGTAAAACAATAGCGAGTCAGTTCTAGCGTGGGGGTCGTAGTTCAAACCTAACCTACTGAGTCGACTTTGACACTAAAACCGGTCTGTAATGGACAAGTAAAACAATAAATTTACTTACTGACAATGTTTATTTTCAGTCGATAGTAAAGGTATAATCACGATTGTATGGAAATCAAATAAAAAGATTATGAAAATCTGGCAATAGTTTATCTGTTATACGATTATAATATGGGAACCAAATAAAAAGATTATGAAAATTTGGCAATAGTTTATTTGGAAAATGGTACGATGGGAAACAAAAAAAAGTATTCTGAGAATCTGGTATAATGAGATCTGTATTATGAGAATACGGGAAACAAAAAAATACTTTTTAAAAATCTGGTTTTGGTGCATCTGGAAATTGATTCATCTGGGAAATTAAAAAAGAAATTTTAAAAATTTGTCATTCATTACATCTATCTTTTAAAAGTTCTAACAACCGTTTTCGGGGTTTTAAGATTCGGGTAATAGAAATTCGAGTTTTTAATAGGTTACCATTGAAACATCATAACATATTAAAAATATGCTACAGTACAGTAATAAAACCAGGCATATCACACAATGTCTATAACATTACAGCGCCGAGACGAACGTCAAAACGCCAAGGAATAGAATACGCTATCGATAGAAATTGACATAAGCGTATGATGTTTTGCCTAAGGATTCGGTCACCCTACCAACGACAACGACGACCACGAACAAAATTTTCATCCAGTCGCAATTAAATAAAATTGTGCAAAACACAATTAAAAATGAAATTTAAGAATTTCCTGTCGTATTGGTGTTTGGAAAATTTTGTTTTGAGATCAATGGATAAACAAACAGGTTTTTCATAGAAACGGTGGCTCCTAGAAAAAAATGTATTTAACCTTTTTTATAGATAATTAAATGATCTACAATTTTGGTTCAGGTGATTGTATGATAAACTTACCGTCTCGGCGGAAATCGCAAAAAACCCTATTTTTTTTATTAATTGTCCTCGAATTTTTTATTTCCGAGTACCAGAATGACGGGAGATTTTAATATTGATTTTGAACAAATTTCGGCAAGATTGGAATTTTGGTCGTGGTCGTCTTCGTCGTTGGTAGTGTGACCGAACCATTACCAAAATGTCATGAGCTTATGTCAATAATTAGCGTTAGCAGTTTCTATTCCATGGCGTTACGTACGTTTGTCTAAAGGCCTAGCACATATTGTTTTCGTTCGAAAGTATGTGACGTAAAATGCAGGCTATGAAGCACAGATCTAGTACAAGTAGATTTGCAATGCTATGGTGAAAAGAGATAGATAGCTACGCTTACATTATGTGAGTGAAGGGGATGTAGATACGTTTTTTTTGTCCTTATCTGCGTGGCCACTTTTTTGATGGCCTACTGTCAAAGCTGGGCCAAACAAACAAAGCAGATCTGATATTTAATTAGTTTTCTTGTGTCTACTGTTCTTTTTGGTGATAAATACATTTGGAAGTTAATTATAAAAGTGTTCTGAATGTACTACGTGTACTGAGTGTTTATAATTATGGGTGGTTGCAGCGTATAAGGCTATAACAGCCGCACGGAAACAAACGCCGATGGAATTTCATTTCATTCGTAAGTCATCCATTTCATTCAAATTCCATTGTTAGATTTCCCTATAACCCTAAGATAGATTATTTTCATATGCGTTTATTAAACTTTGTTACATATTAAATTGCTTTTTATATTAACTCTCTAGTAAAATAAAAGTAAAATATAAATCTAAGAATTTATATTTTTTAGTTTGAATCTGTGCAGTCAGTATCGGCAACACAAAATGATGATCCAAATTCCAATACCATCAACGAGCTATAGAGGAGTTAAAAGGAATAGACAGAAATCAAATGATTAAAATGTGTCCCCAGGTGCTAAAACTCGAAAACTGGTTTGTACTAAAAAATACATCTTTATTAATAAAAATAACAAGTTATTTGGTAATACATAGTTAATAATGGATAAAAATTTATAACCGGAGTAAATTAAGCATTAATTCCATTTTATTTGCCATTAATTGTTAGCATTTCTCTTTAAAAATGTTTTTATTTCTAAAAGCAGAGTTGTTTTGATGCCATAGTTTCAAATTTAATATATTGAAGTATTTTTATTTCTAATTATTTGCTATATATGTATATTAATGTTATACTTTGAAACCAATACATTGGTATTAAAATAATTAATATACTTAGCCTTGACACTAAAAAATATTTTATATTCTAAAATTTATTTTTTCAGTTGCAGAAGCAAAAACAGATATCATCTAATCGTCTTAAGAAATTGCTTGTTAAATGCTTATAAATATGGAAGAAACAGAAGTTCTCCGCAGCATCGAAAACGGAAATAAAGATTTTCTAAAACTCAAGGAAACGATATTCAAGCCAATTACGCAACTTTTCCTTATGTCTAAATTTCATAAGCCCAAAAGCGTACATTTACGTACGAAAAACATTCGACATCGGGCTACGTAGATTTTGTACCTACTTGATTTTTATGTTCCAATATTTGTAATCGGCCCTTAGCACAGAAATTTATACATGTGTAATAATATAACCTATGATAATAAAACACATTGAAACTGTATCTGAATTTAATATTCCTTTATTTGTGGTCTTCCCTTCTCGAATGTATATTATGTATATAAAAACTACAAAGGTAAATTTTCATTAAAAATACGTCCTCAAATTCACCTAACATTATTTATTTATTACACTGAATTGTAATAAATAATTAATGTAAGAGTGAATTTGAGGACGTATTTTTAATGAAAATTTTCCCCAAAATGCAGGAAAGTTTATAAAATGGCAACACTCGAAGATAGAGCGAAATGCACTGAGGTGGCCACGTATGTTCGGAATCTAGTTGTACTAGATCTGTGCTATGAAGCTATTCAGTATTGGTGACATTCTAGACAGCTGTATCGACAATCGATTTATGTGCCAATACCTGAATAAACAAATACCTTTTTTTAGTTTATGAAATAACCCAGGTTTATTTGGCAGCGTATAGAGAGGTTTTATTGATAGCTATTCTATTTGAGGTTAAGGGCTAAAATTTGAATATGTGTAGGAGTGATCTTTACATCTCTGTAGTATAGTAATACGACTACTTAACTTAGCTGTTACTTTTACTCATAATAATAACTAAGCACGTAGGTGTAATGTGAATGATGACATTTGTTTTCGTTTTACTACTACTCACTTTATGCTTATAAAGTAGGTATATTGTGTTTTTCTACTCTACATTAAATGCTTAAAAGTGCGAAAAATTGATACAATTCAGCATAGATGAACTACATAGTTTAAAACAAAGTCGCTTTCTCTGTCCCTATGTCCCTACGTAAGCTTAAATCTTTAAAACTACGTAATGGATTTTGATGCGGTTTTGTTTAATAGGTAGAGTGATTCTCGAGGAAGGTTTTATTGTATAATTTATTTATTAGGTTTTGAACAAAGCGGGCGAAGCCGCGGACGGAAAGCTAGTATTCTATAAGTTAACATGTTTAAAATGTACTCATTTCCATATAGAGTTACAAAGGTATAGAAACAATTACATATAACTGAAAGGTAAGTTAAGACACATTCACGTCGTCATATTAGAGAGAAGCTTTGTGCCGTGTGAGATGCACGAGAGACAATAGCGACCTCACAAAGCGGGCCATTCCGCGGCACTGTGGGGCCATGAATAGAGCGATATTAAATTTGCGCCCAATTTATGTAGGAGTATAAGTTAATTCATATATAGGTGTATAGGAAACTAGGTGGAGACTTTGTGTAAAGTTGTGAGGTTGTATAAAGATAGTGATAGTGTTGTTGATTTTGCGCCCAACCGTAAACGTAAGGTACGTGTAAAGGAATATCAGCTGAATATCTGTTAACGGTTTTCGGATAGAATATCTTAGCATAATAATGTTCTGTTAATAGTATTTGCGAGTGATCTTAACAATTGCGATAGGATATATTATAAAGAATAAAAAGAATTGCAAATTATAGTTCATTAATTGCACTAGAACATATTATATAAATATTATAATCATCACAAAATCAAATAACAGAATCTATAGACAAAGGGATAAAATTCAATGAAACTACAAACCGAGCAACACACGTGCAAAACTCAGGAACACGTGTAACTTTTTAATTAAGAAGTCGAAAGCACAGGACAAAAGACCTAAAGAGAATTAAAGACAACCCGCTGGCGCGTTAATTTATTATCTGTATCTCGGGGCTCCACGCGGTTCGCTGTCATAAGAGTACGGTTTCTTATTTCCGCTCTGAGGCGTGACGTCACGACACGTTTCCGTCGCTGATAACCGAGACATGACGTCGGGCTTAGCGACAGCACTGGGAGTTTGTGGGACTTTCGGCGTTTTTGCTGTTGACATGACGGTGGAATTAATGTGTGCTTAGAGTTCTAGTTTTAAAGGTCATTTGTGAGAATGAATTTTTAATTTGTTTTCAATAGCTTTGTAAAATTGGAGTAAGACACGAGTAAGATGTCGTCAATTTCAATTATTATAAAGATTGTAATGTAATATTTAACAAATTACGAACGTTGGACTGTAGATAATATTACCTGCTTAGTAATTTATAGTTCGGGATTGATAATGGGTTTCATCTGTAGGTTTACACTTTAAAGCTTATTGCGACATAATTATCAACAATTATTAATTTTATAAATGGAGAGAGTAAATGAGATACAAAATATGTATTTTAGAATTATTAATATACATTTTAGCTTATGTATTTTCATATTTTTTAATGCCTCTCCCAGACAAAAAAAAAAGTATTTCGAGCCTAAACTTTCAATCTTTAATTTTCTTATAACAAACAAATATATATTCAATTCGGCGAGATGTTTCAAGTGATTTCTAGTACTTTAGTTTCGGTAAGCCTCGTTCAGAATTTTAATCGTGTTTTCTCTTATAAATAATTTTGTTTATTTTAGATCTTGTTAGGTTTTATTTATTTATGCATGGAGTGTCAGTGGCCGACCGCAAGTCCTCTAACTTCAAAGTTTATTGGCTATCAAATACGTGATTGAAATATAACTTTTATATCAAATACATTCAGTTTATGTGTTTGAAAATGTCCTAAGCTGGCTTTTGTTTTGCAAAATAAATATTTTTGACGTGACAACGTCTTAAATTAGGTTGCGGCTGGGAGTCACTTATGAAAAAGTGTAACGCTCGGTAACGTTACGATGAGTCACCGAACGAGAGAGAGGCCCGCGGTCTGCCGCGCGCGCAGCACATAAATATTCTACCGAGAAAAAGACGTTGTCACGTAAAATCTTCGCCCGTAAAACCGACTTTACAGGCAACCATTTTGACGTGACAACGTCTTAAATTAGGTTGCGGCTGGGAGTCACTTATGAAAAAGTGTAACGCTCGGTAACGTTACGATGAGTCACCGAACGAGAGAGAGGCCCGCGGTCTGCCGCGCGCGCAGCACATAAATATTCTACCGAGAAAAAGACGTTGTCACGTAAAATCTTCGCCCGTAAAACCGACTTTACAGGCAACCATTTTTTAATTATTTATTTGTCAATGAATTTACATCGAGTTTATAAAATGCAACAAGCGTAAGATTTACATAAAACTTTAAATAATTATTATTCTATAGGTCTATTACCATCTGTATTGATAATTATATAAAGGTTTTTTTTGGGTTTTTACTAATAACAGAAATAATAGTCTCTTTGTATTGATATATTATTATAACGCGTTTCATTAAGGAAACGAATCTTCAATGGCGGCCAAAGCTGACACTGACATATTATGGTAGGGTCAGTAAAAAAGAAAATAAAAATAATGTAAATGAATAATTATTTATTAGTTATTTCAAATTGTTTATTGACAAACTTTTTTGTTATGGTATTTGTGTATTTATATGAATTATCATATTTACGTATACAGAATACAACATCCCCATAATACTTGTAATGAGCCCATAAAACTGAACAACTTTTCCCAAAGAACATATTTTGTCAGAATCCAATAAAACATTATTTACTATCGCAAATACATAATTGTCATTGTAAATTTATGATAAAAACTATTATAGAGAAAATCAAATACATTTTAGTGATTTTACTTTTCCCTATTTTTTTTTTGCATGCTGTACGGCCGTGTGTAAGCGAGAGGGAATGATAAGCGCCGCCATTTAAGATTCGTTTCTTTAATGAAATGCGTTATATAATCTTTATCTTTGAAATTAAAATTAAAATTTACTGCAACAATGGCATTATACGGTGTTTAGAGTCTGGTGTTTGAAATTGCTATTAACCGCTCATATGCTTTGCGCAACCACAGTTGCAAAAATAAAATACGCTAAATAGCTGCCGAAAAAAATAAAGGTAGCCTACTTTGCTAGTGCTCTGGAACGTGCGCCGCGCGTTCGACCCACCGCTATTAAAACTTAATTTATGACTTCCGCGAGAGGAGTACTTCAAATATATTGACTGTAATCGATTGCTATTGAAATAATACTATACAAAACTGTGTTATTTTTACAATATATGATTACCGTATACCTTAAAAAGTTATGAAATCGTCTAAAGTCTACTAACTTTTAAAGTCGTCTTTATTACATATTTATTACAACGGTCACTAAAATATTACTTTATAACAATAAAACACATGTTAGAGAATAATCTGGTAAGTAAACACGAGTAGAAATCAATAAAATACAACAATTACGGCATATTTTAACACTTCCTTGTAAGACACGTAAGATACAAACTAAGATATTCCCAAAATTCTGTTTGAAAGGTTGGTAGTATTGGGTAGAAATAGACGAATCAATTAGTTGTCTTTGGTTTAAATACGTAAAAATTAGACTCTGAGAGTATGAAATAGAGTTTATAATCAATTGAAATAAGAAAGTCGCTTTGCAACCACAGTTGCTCGAAACAAGATTCTCGATCGTGTTATTGCAACTGTGGATGCACGTAGCAAAGCAAGGGGTCATTTTTTTTTTCTCAAGCATATGAGCGGTTAAGTAGGTAGTTTGTTTCGGTCATGAAATTGAAATATAATTAAAAATTACATAACTTGAAGAAATTATAATAAAGAGGTCATAAATAAAACACATCTTTTTACACAATACATATATATTAAATAACCCTTTATTTTCCAGGCGTCGGCGTCCTCTCGGGTGTGAACGGTGGGGGGGACCGGGTCGAGCGGCCGTACTTCGACGACGTGTCCCCCAGAAATGTGTCTGCTGTTGTGGGGCAGTCTGCTGTGCTCCGGTGCCGCGCTAAACATATAGGGAATAGAACTGTAAGTTATTATTGTATTTATTTAACTATCATCTAAGAATAATAACATCTAAATGGATTCTTATCGTCACACAACTTAATTGAACACGTATTGCTATGAAACATAAATTTTTACAAATTGTTAATGGAAAACAATGGTATACTCGTATGTTACATCATATAAGGAGAAGATTTTAAATTATACTTTTATTAGGAATGAAACTCTTAGATAAACATGGAAACATGCAAAATTAAAGACAAGAGAACGTACATAAAAAGTCGAAGTAAATTCAAAAACATAGTCATTTTTCAACTTTACCGCTAACACAAATTAATGTTATTATTTATGTTACAAATGGCATAATTCTCCCAAACACTTGGAAATGATCTAATCACAGTACAAATCTCGTCTCCCGCTCGTGTCATCTGTTTCGCCACTGCAGCGAGACATGCAGATAGATGGCCCCAGTTTATCAAGCCGACTGCGGTCGTCTTGCCGATTTTATGGAGCCTTTAATCAATTTAAGCTGACCTATAAATTGTGGCCATTGTGCCATCAATGCCTACAGATATCTAAACTTGATTGTGTAGATTTGATTAGTTTCGTGATGTATTGGAGTGTTGGATTTGAACCTGGAGAGAAGAGATTTAATAATGGATGGTTCGTTATTGTTTATAGTCGGAGATTATTGAGCTGTTGTTTATTTTAATGAGTATTCTTTGCCCGAGGAACATAGTTCTAAACAGTACTATAATACCTCTACGATAGGAGAATTCTAATAGTAAATTTTTGGCCATGAGCAAAGGAATAATACAACTGCTACTTTTTTTACAATATTAGTTTATATAAATATGCAAACTATGCATAACAATAACACACACACTAGGGTCAAAGAAAATTGTCACATACCTACGAACACTTCTTGACTCCAATACACGTTGTCATGAAGGAACAATTTTGCAAGGACATTTTGAGTGTCAGTTGATATTATACGGGTGTTGATCCCTTATCCATTAATATGCTGGCCACTGAAGCGGCTCTGAGGGCGGTTCGACAGTGAAAAATGATGCCGTGGTCTGCAGGTGGTGATAAGCTGGCAGGCGTTTGCATGTACACAATAGGGTGGTGAAAGAATTGTGAGATTTGGTTAGTTTTCTTAGTGTTGTATGTAAATTTTATTGAAGTTGAAGGTATTAAAAATTCGTTTATAGAGCTCTATGCTGATGTATGTATGTATAATTCTGATGTGTAACTATGGAATTCTGATAAACTGCGTAACAAATAAAACAATATTATGTATTCAGTGATCCGTAAGTACTATTCTCATCTTACAAATTATTTCATAAATAAGCTAGTTACAAAGTATTCTCATTAATAAACGATCTTTAGTGATTTAAGTTTTTGTATATAAAAGTAATTTTCATGTGATAAGAATACGCAATAGGCCGCACTTCACAAAGTAAACAAAGTAAGATAATATATAAATTACATTAAAATTAATTTAGCTCCGTCCCGCTCCGGGCCCTATATTTCAATTTAAGTTGGAGCCAAAAACTTTCAGTGATGGCTAAGAAAATAATAAAATGTCAAGGTTTTGGATGTAAAAAGCAGATATACACTTGATATTATACTTTATTCCTTGTCAATAGTGTCCAATTTTAAAAGAGATAAATGATGAGTTTTAAATAAAATTTTAGTACATTATTGATGACTTGATTGGTGATAACTGATAAGAAATACCGATAGAGTTGAAGTAAGAGCTTTGGTTCAAGCTCCAATATGATTCAACTTATATTGTGCAAATCTATAATAAATGGATACGTACTTTTAAATAAAAACTGGAAAAATCTTTCGAATAAATGCTTAGTACTTACCCGTTTTTGGAGTTTTTCAATATCTATTATCTGTTGATATTTTTAAACATGCATAATAGTACAAGCTTTATATTATATTCAAAGACTTAAGTTTTCTGCATTTATTACTCAAGATTATGTCAGTACAAATGTGGAGACGAATCCGTCACTTTTTTAGGGAAATGTGAAAAATCGTAATCATTACAATAATGGGCGTGGAGCGTTAACCTAAATGTAAGGGGGGCTCTAACCCCCATGTCACCCCTCCCTTTAGCAAATTACATCACGTATACAACTACTTAATTGTCGCAAATGCCTATGTATGACGTGTGTCGCTTCTCATTAGGCGAGAAATGTTCTTGCCTGTATCAAAAAATAATACATTTCGAGTGATTTTGTATGTAATTACGTAATCTCATAAACCGACAATCCTGAAGCCTTATCTCAGAGAATTTCTCGAGTCGCACTCAATCTTTAAATGCAGCCTTAAAAAGTCGCTTAGCTTTATTTTTTTGAAAGGCTGTAAAGTTCCCCCATTTTCTTAATTACGACTCCAAGCTTACTCTAATTACATACAAAACAAAAAGTGGACAAAGGAATGAATTTATTCTTGAATTTCTCAGAACCGCCGAATTAAAAAATATCACTTGGCGTTTATTTTTAATGTAATTTTAATCAAGAGGCTTGGTGAGGCTTTTGAACAAGTGGATGATAAATGTTTTATAGACGGTTAATATTTTAATTTGTATTTTTGGTTTCTTCAATTGTTTTTCTTTAATATTATTTTAATACAAATATTGTAGACAATATACCAGTAAACTTTTATATTATTTTGTGATCATTATATGGGTAATAATTTATTTATAACCTCTATATCATCCAAAGGAAATGGCTTCCATTGCATAGGAAATGAATAGCTCATAAACTAGCTGCCAATCGGGAACGTTTTTATTTTGTAGATAAATATTAATAACTATAACGACCATATTGATGTTTGGAAATTGAATATTACAACAGATCCGTGAGAGATTGCAGTTTTTTTTTGTTAGGAAACATTATGATTATCTATTTTTAAAGCGTTATAGAAGTTTAAAAAAATACAATTTTAAAGAATTAAATAAAAACGCTTGATTACATTGATGCTTTAAGTTCAAAAATTAATTATATCCTAAATTTTCCTTATGTATACAATTTACAATACTTATAAACAAAATTTTCTGTGTTAAACAATTACTTACATTAAAATATTGTTTTACTACTATATTTTTAATAAAACACTTATGCATAAAACTTGAAACAGATTATAATACCTTTTACTATTATAATTTATTTCATCCATATTACACCACAGTTTAAAAGTACATTACGTAACATTTAACTATAACTCCATATAAATTCGTCGCACTAGGTATCCTGGATGAGGAAGCGGGACCTCCACATCCTGACCTCCCACATCTTCACGTACACTGGAGACGCGAGGTTCAGCGTGCTACACCCAGAGCCCTCTGACGACTGGGACCTGAAGATAGACTACGTGCAGCCTAGAGACGCTGGTGTTTACGAGTGCCAGATTAACACAGAGCCGAAGATTAACATGGCCGTTGTGTTGAATGTTGAAGGTAATTAATTATTACCTAATGGTATAAAGTATTGTTTATTAAGTAGACACAAGTAGTCGCAACACATTTCAAAATTGAATCATTTATTTTGTTTATTCCGTATTTTGGCGCTAATTTTGAATAGTTTTTTACATAGATAGTTAAGTCAAAGACTTTATTTTAAATGAAAACGTTTAGATTAAGTTAGAGATCTATTTAATATAAAAAACATTATTTTTCACCAAATCCAATATTATAAATAACAAAAACTTATTAAGATTTTTCCGTCCGCTTTATCTCAAACTCAACAAATTATATACCTACTAAAATCTTCATCTCGAACCAAACGAAACGAACGAAAAAAAATCACATCAAAATCCGTTCCGTAGTTTTAAAGTTTTAAGCATGCACGCGGAAAGCGACTTTGTTATTTTTATATCGGTTAATATAACAACATCGTTAAAAAATAATATTTGAGATGTTATACACTAAAATAATTCAAATACCTTACTGAAAAATGGCAATATCTCCCAAATAATTATCTAACCTAAAACCTAGAACCTACTACCTAAGAACTAATTTGAACTAATTCTTCCCGCGTTAACACACGAGTCGAACTTGGTCCAATATTGAACACGTAACCAATACGTGACACTGCGGAATTAATGGCGGATATCTCTTATGAAATATTTGTTTTATGTTGTTTGGTTGAACTGCACGTGTTAGGGATTGTTGACAGAATAATATTAAAACAATACTGCAAGGCAAATTATTTTATTAAAGAAGAATAGGAAAGTAGTAAGTAAGTAAAGAACAAGTCATTAACCTGAATGATATATCAGATAAAAATTACAATGCATAAATGTATCAATAATAAAATCAAAAAATATACATTTAAGCAAATTACATACGCAGAAATCCCTGCATTTATTTAGTATCTTCTTCGATTTATTCTGAACACAATGTCGACGTCAATCATTTCCAAGTAATTTCTTCCATTCAAGTCCTTTATATTATTATCAAATAAATAGTATAACAAATTCTAATACTATTAATAAAACTGTATAAATCTTCATTGCTTAGTAAAGAGTTAACATCCACTGCAGGTATAAAATCATTTCATCAATCATTCATTAACCGGAATCCGAGACGTGACTCGAAACTCTCAAGGAGCCTATTTATTTGGCCTCACTCGTGAAAAGTGAGCAAGATGTAATCTTACATTCGTCTCTCGTCATATTAGGGAGAAGCTAATGCTACAATACAAACTACAAGCTATACGTCTGCCCTTATGTCTGGGAAGACGCCATCAACGTGAAGGATCGCCAAATATCTTGAGAGTAATTTTTTAAATCTTATATCTGGTATATTCTGTTGTGATTTAGTGCTGAGATAAAACAATTTACGTGCAATGGATAGCGTATTAGCATAGCAATTTGTTCAGGGTTTGGTAATATATTGAACAAAGTTATATGCTAATATGTGTTAAATCATGTGTTTATGCAGATAGGTAAAAATTGAACTTTTTATGAAAATAAGGTATTTAATACGGTAAAATATAATACGTGTTAATATTAGAAATGCAAATATATCTCTCCCTGCCTGTTGCGTTGTCATGACTAAACCACAGTTACGATTTGGATTGTAATTAAAATAATTCAAGAACCAGAGCCAGAAATAAGTTATCATTATTTTTCAAAAATCAACCAGCTGGTATGTATTTTTTATTTCATTCGAGACAAAAAATATCTCCTTTACCTTTATGAAACACACGCAAACATTATTTCAAACAGATAACGAAAAGTCGTTCTCATAATATTGAAATATGTTCATCGCTGTCAAAACCTCATTAATCCGTACCACGTGGATATGTTATATAACCAATATATATTCCATTCATCTCGGATTCATAGGCATCTTTGAAATCAGGGATTACTATTAAATGAGGTAATGATCAAAGGGCTGGAACATAGATCTATTAGAGCTGGATGCCGCAAATCCTGAAGCTATAAATCCGTGTTCTTACGTTAGTAGTGTGATAATCAGATTGAATAGTTAGAACGCTGGTTTTAGAATCAGTATTCTTAAAACTATAACTTAATAATTTTACGTTGCTTGTTTGTTTAAGTAAAAATTAAATTAACCTTTTGCACCGTTGCCTTATCAACGTCTTATTTTTGTTTAGTTCTTACTTATAAATATTTATTAACACATCATTTGAATAAAATGTACTTTCTCGTCTAGAAAATAACGATTATCACCAGGTGTAAGGAGCCTACAATAATACCCAAATTAAGGAAAATACATAATGTTATTTTTTAATTCATATCTAAAAATTATATATCCTTGTTCTGAACAGTTTAAAATTAAGTAGAGCTGGCGTCAAAAGGGACTTGAATATTTTAGTTATTCACAGAGTAAAAATTAACAAGCCTTAAAATTACACGCCGCTGGAATGGAAGCCATTATGGTGTTATGAATAGTTACTTATTTAATGTAATTAGAATGCGGTATTAATATTCGGTTGAAATTTTACGATTTTTCTCATTAGGAGATGAATACTGTATCTTGATTAGGTTAACATTTAAAAATATACCACTCTCGCTGTACAGCGCTGTACCTACTATAGCTGAGGGGGTCTAGTATTGCATACGTTGTGTACGTAAAAAATACTCATAAAATTCCAGATGCATTTTTTTATATTAGGTAGATGAATTTTTGAAAATTACAATCTATTTAACCTTATATTATAAGTTGAGTACTAATACGGTTAAAAAAATGAAGAACTAACATCAAAATATCAAATTCATACATGCAATATAATACTGAACTAAAAATATCAATTACCCAGTAAAATGTATCAACGAACTTTCGAAAAATAAGTTATTATTCACAATCAGTTCGTAACGTGACTCGACGGAAATATGAAATCGAAAGGCTATTCCCTTATCTGCGTAACATTTTAGTTTTTATCCGTAATTTGTTAGCGCGAGTAATTTATAACCAGCCAGCGATACATCAGCGCTTCTCAAATTCTGCTCTTTGCCAATTACAGCGCTTGTTACGCTGAAAAATGGGACGACCTCAGCTAAATGCGCATATATATCATACGATATATAAGTTATGAGTTACATTATATGACGACATTTCGCTCTTTATCGCGTTTCGGGTTGCGCCCCTCTTACTTAAGAAACAGTGTTATTTTCCTTACATTTTTCATGCTGAAACAAAAGTTATCGTTTCGTTATTTCGCGAGGTTGAAAAATACGTTCGTATTGGTATAGGTTTGGAAGCTTTTTACGTTTAAAATTGCTACCGTGACGTAAAGCGTTCTCAAATTATGAAAAAATAATACATCCATATTAAATCTGTAAGTGTAATATGCAGGCTTCAAGCAGATAATATAATATGTTTCTATATTTCTTTCCTCGAGTAAGCAAATGAGCATGCAGGTCGCCCGGTATTATTTTACCAATTTAACTAATAGAGACCATATTAAATCGTCCATAAGGCTTTTTTTTATTGTTAACATCGATATTAATTAAATATATTTCTCGACGGAAATTAACGTAGTATTTCAATATTGATTTCAATGCTATCAATAACTACATATTATATTGACTAACCAGCATGGTAGTATGCAACAATATAAGAAGTGTATTTTTGGTGAAGCTTACATGTAACAACTCGAAATTCATTAAATTTGTAACAAGCAAATCGGCTGAACCGATTTTGTATTAAATTTTAAATAACTTATAACGTTGAAATTGATATTTTTTGGTTAAGGCATTCAAATGCTTTATAAATATAAATTTATAAAGAATAGAAAAAATTCGATCACGAGGCGGGACTCGAACCCGCATCCTTTCGCGCCATTCCGGGGCGGATGCCTGAAAAATTCAGCCACTCGTGACCCGCCAGAGCAATCGAATTTATTCTATTCTTTCAGTTTTATGTGTCAAAGGGACACACCGCGCGCCATCTATTGAGGTGATAAACAACCATCTCAACCAACACGAAACACTTTACAGTGAATACAATATTGTAACGATGGAACACGACCTTTTTTGTTGAAATTGATATTTTTTGGTTAAGGCATTCAAATGCTTTATAAATATAAATTTATAAAGAATAGAAAAAATTCGATCACGAGGCGGGACTCGAACCCGCATCCTTTCGCGCCATTCCGGGGCGGATGCCTGAAAAATTCAGCCACTCGTGACCCGCCAGAGCAATCGAATTTATTCTATTCTTTCAGTTTTATGTGTCAAAGGGACACACCGCGCGCCATCTATTGAGGTGATAAACAACCATCTCAACCAACACGAAACACTTTACAGTGAATACAATATTGTAACGATGGAACACGACCTTTTTTGTTGAAATTGATATTTTTTGGTTAAGGCATTCAAATGCTTTATAAATATAAATTTATAAAGAATAGAAAAAATTCGATCACGAGGCGGGACTCGAACCCGCATCCTTTCGCGCCATTCCGGGGCGGATGCCTGAAAAATTCAGCCACTCGTGACCCGCCAGAGCAATCGAATTTATTCTATTCTTTCAGTTTTATGTGTCAAAGGGACACACCGCGCGCCATCTATTGAGGTGATAAACAACCATCTCAACCAACACGAAACACTATACAGTGAATACAATATTGTAACGATGGAACACGACCTTTTTTGTTTTTTTCTATTCTTTATAAATTTATATTTATAAAGCATTTGAATGCCTTAACCAAAAAATATCAATTTCAACAAAAAAGGTCGTGTTCCATCGTTACAATATTGTATTCACTGTAAAGTGTTTCGTGTTGGTTGAGATGGTTGTTTATCACCTCAATAGATGGCGCGCGGTGTGTCCCTTTGACACATAAAACTGAAAGAATAGAATAAATTCGATTGCTCTGGCGGGTCACGAGTGGCTGAATTTTTCAGGCATCCGCCCCGGAATGGCGCGAAAGGATGCGGGTTCGAGTCCCGCCTCGTGATCGAATTTTTTCTATTCTTTATAAATTTAAACTTATAACGTGTACCTTGTATCATCATAATATAGCGTACTTTTATACTCTATTCAATATGAGACGAGCGAGGGTGAGCGGCAAACATAAATTAAATTTCACACGTACTAACTTAATTATTAAAAAACAAAAGACTCATATCCTTTTTATTTTCATTAGAATCCCATATACCCCATGTGTCAGAAACACTCTTGTAATTAATTATTACAGTAACAACGAATACCGCTTACAAGGTGGCGCGTTTTTAATTATAATTATTAAAAAAACACCAATTCCGTATCAAAAGTAATGTGCACTCTGTCCCTTATTATATTGAAACTACGTTGAACAGCGCATTCCGACAAGTTGGTCTTGTAAATATGAGTTAACTACTAGTTTGACAAAGTAGATCCCTTGAATATCGTAATTTATGCATGATCTCTAATAGTTGATCCCCTCCTAAGCTGTTGTCTTGCATTGCAGATGAGTCTTACACCCCCGCGCCCCAGACACCGCCCCGCTCAGGTACCTACATTCCTTAGTTTAAGAAGCGACTTCAAAATGGCGCTTGAAAGACGTTTAGGGGAGGTAGGGGAGCATTGGGCACTTTTTTACATAAATGTTAATAAAACTGTTATTTTTTATCATAATCAAAATTTTATTCCAAATATATCGAGCACACATATTTGGCAGTAATTATTGCTAAGAAAGGTTTTGGTATTATAATTAGTCTCAAAGTTACGATAGATTTTCGAACACATGTCCAAAGTGCCCAAACCTCCCAGTGGTCGGGAGGTTTGGGCACCCCTGTAGGGAGGTTTGGGCACTGTATTTAATTTGTACGATATTGATTTACTATACTATTATGCTTAAGTATTATATATAACATTGCTATAAAAAATTGTAATGTTATATTTGACATGACAGTTTTGACAGAACATGGTTTAGTTTAAACGATGTTACAAGATATTCTGAAATTTTTTCTTCATATATAACATCTTTAGGGATTTCACATCGCTTATTTTTCTTTTTAAATGAAAACGGCATTGTCCTGAAAAGAAATGATTAACCATTCAATCCAATAGTCATAACAAAAAAGCACAAAAGTATGACACCAAAATACACTAAAAACAGGAAGCATTGGGCATGCCCAAACCTCCCTCCTACCAGCGTGCTCAATGCTCCCCATAACCTCACTTTTCAAATTGATTTGAATAAGTTTATTTTTATCAAATGTTGAATCCTAATTGACAGGTAAATATAATCTTCATTGAACACAAAAGAAGAAGTTAACACAGATACTTACACTTTCTTGTCGATTTCTTTGTTATGTTTCTTTAAATCACAAACAAAATATTTACTTCTGTACGCAACAAACCGTTGAGCGCATGTAACTTGACAACCAAGTGAAATTACAGCTGACACTTTTGATAAGGAGTGTTGCCAATTATTAAACTATAGTGCTGTGGTAGAAACCAAAAAATATCTAGAATAGATTCTGAGAAATGAGGGGGTGCCCAAAGCTCCCTACTGCCCAATGCTCCCCTACCTCCCCTACATATTATATAAACTACGTATGGTTTAGTTTGTAGTATATCTGAGTGATTAAAATATTAAAAAATATAGTTTATAACAACTTAAAAACACGCTATTAAGATAACTCATGAAATATGAAAATGATAACTGTTCAATGATTAAATTAAATCGGTCCGCTTAAAGGGCGTCAAAATCGAGTCTAAATAATTCGCAAACATAAAAACGTATAGGTGAAGAAATAAAAGCGTGTTCATGAAACAAGACTGCTTAGAAAGAAGAAGGTATTGTATTTTTGTAACTGCTAAAAAAACAGCCGCGCTCTACAATTTGATTACCTATCGAAATATTATTACAATAATAACGTATAGATACTTATTAAATTATTTATTCAGGCTAGTAACGTGGCTTGAATAATATTTAATAGACCCTCATGTCTTTCATAATTAATTTGACTAAAGCAGCGACGATAATTAATTTTTCTCCGTGTGTTTGCGAGAAAACTAAACGTGACATTATCGTGAACTATTACCGATTATCATAAAATTAATTAAGTAATAATTGGGTTAGATTTAAAACTTATAGGGCGGAACTGTAAAATCAAGGAAAAGCCTAACTCTCCCTGTATTGGGAGCATCAAAGAGTGACAGTTGACTGAATATTATGATGCCAATTGCGATGAATTATAGTTCAAATAAATTCAATGTACATTGTACATTGTACAAGTTATCCAAATAATTATTTTTTCATTTCGACATTTTCGACATAGCACCGATCACCGATGATACCTTAGTTGATACAATACTTCCCATTAGTCTGTGCTTCCCATAATGGCGCAAGAGATAGACGCAAGCTTAATAACATATTAAATGGATAAACCTAAATCTATTATGGTTTTATTACATTTCTATTCAAAATATTTTTTTTATTTTTAGGTATTAAATAGTATAAAATAGACCTTCAAGCGCCATTACATCGCTTCTTGAATGTCATTTTTGTTTGCATGTTGATGTTTGTTTCAGTAGAGATCATGCTTATAAAATTATTAATAGGTTCTATATACATATTATAATACATAATATAGAAATATAATATTAGGTCATCTTACATTTGGTTCGTTCATAAAACAATCTGCTATTATTTGATGAATGGTTAGCTAAAAAATTGTAACTACGTACTACACTCGCGTGCGATTTCAAATACATTTACCTATTTACCTATTACGAATGTCAGAAACAATATGTTTATAAAAAAAAATTAAAAACTTCAACTTTTTAAATTTATAAATAAAAGTGCAACATTTAACTTATGATCGAATGGTACATAACCCGTTCTGAAAATTTAATGGTAAAAAGTACAAAAGTATTTAATATAAATACTTTAAAATAATATCCTTCCTTTGACCAAAGATTTATGTATGAATTTGAAATAACTATGCCATTCATCCTTGAAGTTATAAGGGTCTGACAGACTGACAGCTTCCTTCTGGAACAGTCCTTGAAAATTGTATTGCCTTGGTACAGCGTAATAACCACGATATGGGTTTAGAACTGGAGAAAATATTCTTATAGTTTGTAAAGTATTTCATATTTTGTAGTCTCAATAGTAGTTTCATTATAATTGTCCTCGGTTCAGGTGTCAGACAGAGATGAATTAATACTCCTAGGTTTGGTAGGCAAAGAAAATGGACGACATAATCAAAATTAGACACTTTTATTTTGATATCACTCTGTTAAGTGGTAATATATACCACTAAACTGATGAACTATAAAATCAAAACAATTATATCCCAACAAATAATGTTTCAAATATGTTACTCTAATTTAAATACTTCTTAAGCAAATTCCGTTACATGTACCTAGCTTTACATTTGTCCTCAAATTTATGCCCTATTCCGTTATAATTAAGTATAATTTTGTCCACAGCGGCTGCGGCTACAATCTGGGGCTCTCAAGATGTATACGTGAAGAAAGGCAGCACGATATCATTGACGTGTTCTGTTAATGTGCATTCTTCGCCGCCTTCTAGCGCGTCTGTGCTATGGTAAGATGGTCCTTATAGATAACTGCAATAAGATAGATAATTGCTTGCACGTTGCCATTTTTTATCATCATCCACCGATACATGGGAGCCAAAAAAATTAATATTGTTTATTTTTAAATTGAATACTTGTATTTTCTAGTGTTTGATTTCACGCGAGTATTATACATTTAGAAATTAAAGACTTTTTAACGGATTTTAAACGCGATTTATTCATGTCTCCCCGTGACCACGCTCGCAGTAAAGTGTTCGAAACGTCGGGAAAATAATATAATGAATAAATCGCGTTTAAAATTCGTTAAAAAGTCTTTAATTTCTAATTGAATACTTGTCTTCGATTGTGAGGATGGTAGAGTTTTATTATTTACACGGAAGCACATTCCCTTCTCATTACAATACTTTAGAAAATTTTATGACTACCTATATTGGCGTTATTGATAACAAGTAGGTAATATATTATTACGATCATATTTTCAGAGGCTCCTCAAACTAAACATAAATAAAATTTTCATTAAGATAGTTTCTAACATCATTATACGTTAGAATCGAGCCAAATAAAAATTAGGAACTTTTCCTACTTATATGAAGCACAATAAAAACTAGAAAACCTTCCATACTTCTCTGATTAAATTCGATAAGCAAGATGTTTTCCCGGGAGATTGGTCGAGATGGATTACCTAAGCCAATTTGTATTTATAAACCGCTTTGAAAACCTTTATGACAAGGCTATATTGCTATGGGCTCTAAATTATTATAATTTATTAAATCCGTTTTGCAACGTTGTTTTTTGATTAATTTAAATTAATGGTTAGGAGTAAATTAGGTGCTGGTTAGACAATATTTTGTGAATTAACTGCTATATATTTATGTATTTTGTGCAAAAAATAAAATAATATACAATATGAAAGTATAAAGAAGACAAATGTTGAGTATTATTACTCTTCCTAGTATATAGTTATTATTTAAGCTCACATACGCTTAAAAAGATTACCGAGAGATTATAGCCAGTAGTTATTTTCTTGCGTTAAGAAAAATTATTAAATTATTAATATTTGAAAAATTATTGTTATTTCCATAAATTCCTACTCCAAATACCAGAACCTTCCACCACCTCAACCTTCAAACTATATAATTATACCACATTAAAATCATTCCTTTCGCAGGTACCACGGCAACGCAGTGGTGGACTTCGACTCCCCCCGCGGCGGCATTAGCCTGGAGACAGAGAAGACGGAAGGCGGCACAACCAGCAAGCTGTTGGTCACTAAGGCTGCGCTGACGGACTCGGGGAATTATACGTGCGTTCCGAATAACGCGCACCCGGCCTCTGTGTCTGTACATGTTCTGAATGGTTAGTATTGTACATGCATTCATAATTATGATATTAATAATATGTGTTTTTGTTTGGTTGAACGCGCTAATCATGTATACTTGGTTTATGAAGTTGGATTTGTTTGAACACGTTAATCTGAGAAACGATCGAATTGATATTATTGTGTTATATATAATTTGTTTATCAATGAAAGGATAGGAAAAATGTAATTTAAAATACATTGACTGAATAGGAAGAAAGTGACAGTATTTAATAGCTACGTAAGGCGATTTATCATTATTTATTTATAAAATTTAATTCAGGTGACGGACAATAAATTGTATAGATCCATAGAATAAATACCTTACAGACTAACATACATAATATAATAATTATTTATAATTAATTTGTGTAGTAGCTTTCGATAGATGACATAATTTAGAGGCTATAGAGGCTTTATAATCTTAAAAGCTTTAGAAAATACGAACAGTATCGAATATTAATAAATAATCTCTATACCGATGCTACACTAGATCATATAAAAATAGTTCAAATAATTCGCACTCCAATCATTAATCTGATATACAACTACCACTAAAAATACACATATTTCAGTAATTACTACGTCCAAATAGTTGGCATTGTTCGAACGAACTCATTTCGTGCGACAATTTAACTAACAAATAAGGATAATGACTGCATGTCCGCAAATCTAATGCCAGAATGTAGCAGCAAATATGGCCAGATAATGTTAAACTGATACAATACGATTTGGCATGATAACAGGATCATAATAATATGTTAGTAGGCGAAGTTTTATTACGGATGATAATAAGTATATTTGTAAATATGATTTGAGAGTATTTAATTGGGAATTAAACAAAATTTAATGGGCCACTTCAAACTCAGTGAACTCGTAAAGTCTGTCTCAAGAGTCATTATTTTTTATTGTTTATAGAAATAAAAAGACTTCTAATTTACCAAATAATGATATCTTATATGATAGAATATTGCACAATAAATACTTCACTATTAATAGATGTATAATAAAAAGTGTTTATTCGCGAATTTCTTATCCCCTTCTTTTGTCTTATTTTTGTCACACTGTCTTTATTAAACTACTAGCAGTGCTCCGCTCCTGTTGGTCTTAGCTTATCTAACACCGAAATAATATTTCAAATCGGACCAGGAGTTCCCGAGATTAGCGCGTTCAAACAAACAAACTCTTCAGCTTTATAATAGATATTAGTATAGATATAACGAGACCCTCTACTCTGTTTTTATCAGACTTTATTAATAAAACCAATTAATTCTCATAGGTGAACACCCAGCCGCGATGCAGACGAGCAACCGCGCGTCGTCCTACCTCACCTCCCAGCTGAGCTGCGCCCTCCTCACCTACCTCCTCTCCTCCATGGCCTGCAGATGATCACTCCACGAACAGCTGTGATGAGATGGAACGGTTGTTGATCTTTGTGTTGTGTACATGTTCTGATGTCTTTGGCAAGGCAAATGTACATGTGTCTATGGTCTACACGTACATAATATGTAAATTGAAATATTTGATTTGTTTATAAAATTGATTAAAATACAAGCAAAGATACACTAACACGAGTATGTATTTGTGTCCATCGAAATGTTGAAATTCTTGATATAAACACGCTGTATGTATACATAGAGCGACTAATGTAAGTTCGTTCGTTTCGTTTTTATTATTTAGTAAATTTCTTACAGAAATGTATGTTACCTACTTAAAAATATACGTTTTAGAGAGTTTAATTAAAATGTTTTCGTTATTTTCATCGTTATTTTGTTAGGATATTTTCAATTTGAATAGTTAACAAGTTTTATAATTTGCCACCAACAATTGTTTCATCTCAATCTCCAAAGAGATTTAACTAGTATAATATTTGAAGCGTTAGTAAAATTATTAAGAAATAAGATCTCAAACTTTAAACATCCGATCCTCTTATTTTCATTTTCACAAAACAGTAATTTAATTTTCTCAATATTTTAAACATTGAACAAACCGCGTATAACGAGATTGTTTTTATTAAATTGTCTTGTTTAAAAAACAAGCTTATTTTGGTTAATATCATTTATGAAATGATAATTTATAAAAATACTTTCATTTAAAACTTGAAGAATATAAACATCAATATAAAACTGATAAGAGGATCGGATGTTGTTTCTAGATTAAGTGTTAAAGACGTAGTTACAAAAAGGTTATCTAGAGATCCAGTCTCAACAGTATTAAATTAAAATATGGATTATCAAAGGTTTAATTTTTCTTTGTAACTACGTCTACCGATATGAAGGTATTGTTAAATCTATTATATAATTATATGCTTATGAACATTAATTTGTGTAACGACTTTAAGTACTGCAAATATGTGATATTATTTTACATAATCAAATAATAACAAACAGACAGATTGAGTGACAAATGTTGTCGTTTATTTCAGTTTTATAAATGATAATTAATGAAAGTATAGATACTTCCATATCTAAATATTTTATTTTATAATCAGAGAAATATTGAATAATTTATTATTGGATTTAATTGAAATATTTGTTTATTAATTTTTAAACAAACATTTATCACGCAATCTGTAATAATTTAAAGCTAATCTATACGTAATATTATAACTACGAATAAATAAACTATTCACACCTATTCCTAGATTAGGTATGTAATTAATATCTAGAGTTAAAAAACCTAAATAAATAATATTTCGTACAGAATAGCTAAGCCTACAATCTACATTCCATTACGAATTTGCAAGAGTGTAAATTACCAATTTGTAAATAAGGTAATACGTAAACATAGAAATAACGCGATGTAAATAGTCGAATTATTGTAAATAATTACTATGAGTTAGTAGTTGCCGATCCATCGGACTTGAGATATTTATTTGTTCTTAGAACATTCTAGTCAAATTTAAAGAAGACCCCTTTTCAAGTACTATGCTATATACGTACAAAATAACTGCCTACATATTATTATAATATTGAATTGTTCATAATTTTCTTTTATTTGTTTCCACTATCTATACGTATTTTCTTCGATTGTATTAAAAAGCATCCAATTTTAATTCGATGAAAACAACAATTGTAACAGATTCTATGTTATATTCTTTAAGTTATGTAGAAAATTGTTTGTAATATAAAATTTCCAACAGCAAATGAAATAAGTTCAAAATCTAAATCTAAATCACATCTCTTAAAATCAACAATATCGAATCTACGCCATTAATAATACTAACTACTAAACAATAGAAGCCGATAATTAAAATCTTAATTTCCTACCCAGTAAAATCTAAAAATACAATTTGTGTATAAAGTATTGACTATGTACCAAGGTATAGAAAGTACTAACAAAGAAAGAAAGCAGGATAAAATTGCAGAGCGCGAGTCAAACTGTTCTTGCACTATGTCACCCATTGTTTTGAACCCAGACAAAGCCGGGAGACAAAAGAGCAACAATGTGACCAACTCGCAAAGATTTCTCATTAAAACAAAGCTTCGTCGACACTGGAGATAAACAAATTTTAATTTTTACATTGGTTGTACTTGAGACGTAGAATTTTGAAATACTGATTGTTAAACTGCACCCAATTATGATGTGTATATTAATTTTTGTTTCCAAAATAGTATTGTATAAATTAATTTAGTTTCATTTTATGTAAGATGGATATTCCCGTAACTAACAAGGTAATGACAAATAAATTAAATTATTATTAAAATTCTAACGACTGTTTTCATAATTATTAAATCATTTATTTAACATTCCATATTTTCAATTTGCGCTTTATGTTAAAGCACCAGAATAAAATAATTGAATACAATTGTATAAGCAAGTATAAGCGAATCATTTAACAAACGATAGCTGTTAAACTAATCATTACAATTTTACTTATAACTTTTACAAAACGGCTGACTTATCGCTAACAAGATTTTCTGTCTCAAGTAATATTGTGCAAACTTCATACAATTTCCCATTTGCTTTAAGAAAAGTCAAAGTGAAATGGGATTATAAGTGTCACACAGTTCTAACTCAGCGGTAACGTGTGCTACGTGATACGCGGTATTGCTACGCAGTGCTACGGGACAGCTACGCAATGTAGCATGTTCTACGATAACGATAACTACGTGCAGCTGTGATAATTTAGTTATTAATGTTGTTTATTTATGTGTTCATTGTAGAGTCTATAAGCTGTATATGTAGAGGTAATATAAATTATATTAAGAAGATGATTCTTAACCTCATTTTTTTGGTACATTAGTTGAAAAATAACATTGTCGTCGTGAAAAATAATTTCATACGTTCAAAACGAAATAAGATGCCCAAATACAGTGATATTTATTTTTCTGATCGTATCTGTTATGTTGTTATATTTTTCTTGCATCTTAAAGGTGGAATGATTAATTAATAAATATTGTTTATTTGGTTTGTATTGTAGCTACGTTAAAAATTGTATCAAAATTATCATGCAATAATACATAAAGCGCAAATTGAAAATCAGTAAAATCTCTTCCCCTAAATCTTGTAAAGTAGTATAAATCTAACATTGTACAGTAGACGATTATACCTAGCTATGTTCCTTAACAAGTAGCAAGTTAACAATTGTTTATATAGAGCAGGCTCCAAGGAGATGTTCGTTTGCAAAAATAGCGGACCTAAATCTGACTTCTGATATATATTGTATAGATCCCAGACATCCTATAGACAGATGTTGCCAACCAGTTTTGTGGTCCCCCTCCCCGCACCCCGGTAATTAAATATGGCATACAAAGAAAAAAATAAAAATTTCCAAAACATGCCGTGTGTTGTATCAAATGAAAGAGCTTATTGAGTAGATCACGAATATATAGCATACTATAACATTTCTTACACTTTCTCTAAGATTTTTTAGAAAATTTACGAAAATGCTCCATTTTTGAGTTAACTTTAAACCACTTTAGATTGAAAACTCATGAATATATTTTTTAAATTATTATTTTAAATAATTAACAATAGTCCATTGTTTACGATTCAATAGTTCGTAATATAATATAAGTGAGCTATATGTATGTGGTGGATTTGATGACCCCACAAAATGTTTTAAATTGCAAGGCGCAACTTTCACTGAAGTTACCGATTTGAAATCTAATCACACAGAGGCTGATTCAAGAATGTTCTGCCATATTTTTCATTCTGTCAAACACAACGACAGACACCGGTATTTTTGTATTAGGCCTTTATTTCTGGCATAAACTTGAAAATATACTCGCCATCTTTGAATGCTCCCCCCACTCCCCCATGCAACTATTTCACTGTACGAACTATTGAATCGTAAACAATGGACTATTGTTAATTATTTAAAATAATAATTTAAAAAATATATTTATGAGTTTTCAATCTATAGTGGTTTAAAGTTAACTCAAAAATGGAGCATTTTCGTAAATTTTCTAAAAAATCTTAGAGAAAGTGTAAGAAATGTTATAGTATGCTATATATTCGTGATCTACTCAATAAGCTCTTTCATTTTATACCCCACACGGCATGTTTTGGAAATTTTTATTTTTTTCTTTGTATGCCATATTTAATTACCGGGGTGGGAAGAGGGGGACCACAAAACTGGTTGGCAACATCTGTCTATAGGATGTCTGGGATCTATACAATATATATCAGAAGTCAGATTTAGGTCCGCTATTTTTGCAAACGAAACTCCACTGAGAGTCCGGTCTAATACGTAAATACGTTTTTTAAGCAAACGTTGCTCGGGTTATTTTCTTTTGTATTTTGTAAATATTGTAACGAAAGACGGAGGTATTATTAAATAAACATATGAAAATCTTATGGCCTTTTATTTGAAGCTACCCTACTAATATTATAAATGCGAAAGTTTGTGAGGATGTGTGTGTGTGTTTGTTACTCTTTCACGCAAATACTACAGAACCGATTACAATGAAATTTTGCGCACATATAGAGGGTAATTTGGATTAGCACATAGGATAGTTTTTATCCCGGAAACCCCACGGGAACGGGAACTATGCGGGTTTTTATTTGAAAACGCGGGCGAAGCTGCGGACGGAAAGCTAGTTTCCCATATATTTTAAGAACTTATAAAATAAAGGAGATATGATATTAAGATAATATTTTGTGTGTTATTGTTGATTAGTTCTATTAATAAAATAGTTTGTATTATGTTGATTAATTTTAAACTTATTTTTCTAATGCTGTTGTGACACATAAAAACATTGATAAAGTATATAGTCGATTTAAATTCACTTAGCTGTATGCAAATTATCTTATACAAATGAAATGCTAATATACTAATATAATATTTATAAAGAGGAAAGGTTTGTATGTATGTATGGATTTCACACATAAACTACTGGACCGATTTTGAAGAAATTTGGCACAGATAATCTTTAGACCCTGAGAAAGAACATAGGCTACCTTTTATTGCGAAATATGTACCATGGGCGAATCCGGGGTGGACCGCTAGTCTATAATAAATTAAACTATCATCTGGGTTAATGTTAGAAAAAAATTTGACTACGCGTTAGTATTTTCTAGTGTTTGATTTTACGCGAGTATTATACATTTAGAAATAAATGATTTTTAACGGATTTTAAACGCGATTTATTCATTATATTATTTTCCCGACGTTTCGAACACTTTACAACGCGTGGTCACGGGCAGACAGTTCGAATTGGAAAATAATAATATAATGAATAAATCGCGTTTAAAATCTGTTAAAAATCTTTAATTTCTAAATGACTACGCGTTATTTAACTCGGTAAAATAGAATAAAGATGAGTAGAATTTGAGGAAAACGAAATAAATTTTGTCTCCTGCATGTTTCTCTCTTCCTTATCATATATTTTTATCTAAATATAATTATTAGCTATTAGAGGCGACGTAATATAAAAATTGAGTGCGCACCAATCATGAGAAGCATATTAAAGCGAATATTACAAACGTTCACAATAATTTCTTTCATAAAACCCGTACGAGCTCAATTTCAATTTGGAGAAATGCGAATTCGAAAAACCCACACATGAAAGCAAAATTCGCGCCATAATTACTTCGCTTTGAGGAAAAAATGTATTCCTTGCCCTCCGAGATAATGGTATATAAATTTGATAACGAAAAAGGCGTCGCAAATATGAAGAAAAATAAATATATTAAGAATGTAGGCGTTTTGATTTCGATCTGACTGAAAGGGACTTAAGCGGTAACAAATCTCTTCGCACAAACAGCAATCATTGAAAATGATATTTGGTAATCCTTTAAGTATATTTGCTTGTGATCTAAGAGTATCAAATACTTTCAGCGGCGTTGAAATTGCGGATTTTATGCCGAAAATACTTTGGAATCCTCTTTATAACGTGATTAATATTTGAACAACAAAGCATTACGGAAATTAAAAAAGTTGCTTACCGTTCCATTACGCATGTATATTGTGTACTCCAAAAGATAGAGGTGCATGTTATTGTATTATAAAAGTCGTAAATTTGTGTATATTACGTTGATCTTCCACTTTGACTTATTTGATTGTTGTTTGATTTTTACTTAATCTGACTTTACATATCTTTTTAAACTCATATAAGTCGACACGGGTATTTTAAACTGAATTTGAAGGATATTGGAAAACAATTGTGTGAGCATGTAAAATCTGCAGTATTTATTACAAACATTAATATTTCACCCACGTAAATACCTCACAATGATAATGTAAGTATAACGCGCGAGTAAATCCGCGGCTTAAGCCTAGTTCACATAAACAGTATTCCAAGTTAATGACCTCGAAAATCTGCAGCCACGAGCGCTTATCTTGGAGCCATCAACGGATTCGCGAAACAATTTTCGATTCCTTGCCGAAAACGCGACATCATCACGGGAAATCTTTTTTCTTATTTTATTACGTATACTGTGTGCACGCGGGCCCGCTTATGGTTCTTAAATTGCTTTCATGTTTAAGGGTAAGCGATGTATGTACATGGTTTTTTATTCAAATTGTTTAATGGCGGCCCGTCTCCGTATGGGTATTACGCTTTTGTGTTTTTCTCAATTAAGTACTGTTACGTTTTATTAAATATACTGTTTGTGTTATGTGTTTTATTTTTGTTGACCTTTAGAACGATAGAATTTTTTATGGCTGATGCTAGGAGAAACAACTTAGCTCCTTGTCCTTAAGATTACGGATTATTTCAATTTTTCCCTCTGTAGCCATTAATGCCACGCTACAATAAGTAGACATTTTTTTATTTTTACATATTTTAATGTAACTAATTAACATGTATAACCCATAATATTATGTCCGAATTGATTTTAAAATATTCAGTCGTGTTTTTGTTTTAAACTTTTATGATAAAGCATAAATTTAAAGACGATTTATTTTTTTTTTATAACAGCGGAGATCATTTAAATTTGTAAAGCCATTTTTTTTCTTGAATATTTAAAAAAAGGTGAATAGCAATATATATTAATAATATATAATAATCAAGTCATTTCGTTCGTAAAATGAAAAAATATTACATAACTTACTTATATCATTAACAGTATTTTATCTGCGCTTGGTTTAATTCTTTTTTTGTCACTGTCATTATCATTACCTACAATCTACATATATTTTAAAGCTTCTATGAAAAGTATTCATAAAAATAAATAATTTAATTCTAAGGGCTTACGTACTTCGTCGTGTCACCTAGCACATTCCTATCCATCAATGAATATTTCCACAGCATGTACACTTCCCTTGATATTTACTTACACAGGATACATTAAAATTCATGCCCGATGCGCATACGAATCATAGGGAGGGATCCGCCAACTTTTCGTTTGGCGTTTTCATTTTTACCGCGTTTCATAACATACACACATACATAGACACACACCTATATACACACGTACACTCACATTGGTTGTGGGGACAACATTTTTTGTATTTCCTGCGGTGTTGCGAAGGTGTTCTATGTTTATTTAAGGGTTGTTTCCGCCTTACGATAAGCTATATTGCATATTACGTGCATAAGATGTTGTGTAATATCATTGAGTTACTATCAGAGGCGGCTCGTCCTCAGGAGCGCTGGTGCAGTAAACTCCCATAAATAATTATAATAAAGTTATACCTGCTCATTATTTAAAATCTATCGTAAAAAACTCCAATACTAATATCAATAAAATAAGTACCTTTACACATCATCATCATCACTATCACTACATAGTATAAAACAAAGTCGCTTTCTCTGTCCCTATGTCCCTATGTCCCTATGTCCCTTTGTACGCTTAAATCTATGAAACTACGCAACGGATTTTGATGCCGTTTTTTTTAATAGATAGAGTGATTCAAGAGGAAGGTTTATAATAACATCCATTAAATAGTGGAGAAGTACTGTTATTTTTGAGGTTTCTAATGTGATGTCGTAAATAATTACATTTTTTCCGCTTACATTGCAAACGCAGGCTGAACCCTACGAGTTTTATCAAAATAATGTACTAAGTATTGTACACATTGAAAAGGTCTACAGAAAAGTCCGCGATGGTATATGTCTATCTCTTATGGATAACCCACAATAACTTTATTTTGTCATTTACTTTTTACGACAAATAATGGTTAATTTTCGAAGCGATTTTAACCAATACAGCATTAATCCTTAACGAATTAAATACCTTGAATACATTGTTCATTTAATATAGATCTATATGGCCCCTTACACCGTATGATTTAAGTGAATATTTTCGAAGATATTACAGATTTAAAAATTGCGGGACGTAGCGTTTGCGGCGGTACCGGCCGGCCGCCATTGCACCCGTGCGAAGCCGGGGCGGGTCGCTAGTTACAAATAAAATACATTACATATACACTCTTGTTCATTTAATAAGTAACGCGCGAAAAGGAGCTTACGGAGCGCTCTCGATTGCGCTCCTATGAAACAACATTCAGTACATTGCCTACATACGAAATCCATTAAGAGTGAAAGAGAAATTTCGCCACAGTCCTGCGCGTGAAACAAAAGATTTACTATGGAAAAAAAAGCCATTTTCGGAGTGCCGCTCTCAAGCGACGTTGCGCATCGCATGACAGCAGCAATTGCGCGCGACGTTGCCACTCCTATATTATAAACAAACACTATGAATACGCTCGCGAATGCAAATTCGGGGAAATTCTAATTTTTTCTAAATAATAATAGAATTCGTTTTGAAATACTTTTATACTTTACATAGTTCCCGTTCCCATGGGATTTCCGGGATAAAACCTACCCTATGTGTTACAATGAAATTTAGCACACATGTATGTGTGCTAAATTTCATTCGGTTCAGTAGTATTTTCCTGACGTATAGAAATTTTCCCGTCTTATCGAAATTTTCCTGGCGTATAGAAATTTTCCTGACGTATAGAAATTTCCCTGCCTTATAGAAATTATGCTGGCTTATAGAAATTTTCCCGAGGCATAGAAATTTTTCCTGACGTATCGAAATTTTCCTGGCTTATAGAATTTTTCCTGACGTATAGAAATTTTCCTGGCGTATAAAAATTTTCCTGACGTATAGAAATTTTTCGGACTTATGGAAATTTTCCTGTCTTAAATTTTCCTTTCTCATGGAAATTTTCCTGGCGTATAGATTTTTTCTAGCTTATAAACATTTTTCTGGCTTATACAAATTTTCCATAGCTATATAATTTTGCGGCAGAGAAATTTTCCTCACGTATAGAAATTTTCCTGTCTTATAGAAATTCACAGAAGCACAAAAAATTCACAGAAGCACAAAAAAGCCTACAAGAAACTAACAACCCACAAAACCTGGATCCCAAACATAAAATCGACATCTGAAGTAACTTAAACTAGAAAAGACATCTTGAGCTGTGCTACAGATTTTTACAAAAAATTATATACAAAATCCAACCCTACTACCAATACAATTGATGTAGCAACAGCGAATTCCCAAAGTATTAACGACGTGCCATTAGTGAATGAAGAGGAAGACATCAAGCACATTAAAAAACTCATACCAGACAAAAGTCCAGGTCCAGACGGTTTACAAAATGAAGCACTTAAAGCTGGCGCTATCCTACTAGCTCGCCCACTTACCTACTTGTTTAACATGGTTCTGAAAACTGGTCAGGTGCCAGTGCAGTGGAAAAGATCTGATATAATTCTCCTATATAAGAAAGGTGACCCTCAAGATATTTCTAACTATCGTCCGATTAGTCTGCTCTCAAGTGTATACAAATTGTTCGCGTCAATTCTGCAAAGCCGGCTAGCTCCGAAAATCGATATCTACCAGCGATATCTGCCTGTAGAACAAGCAGGTTTTCGTTCAGGTTTTTCTACTACAGACCATATGCACGTATTACAACAAGTGATGGAGAAATATCAGGAGTTCAACCGCCCACTATACATTGCATTCATCGATTATGCCAAAGCGTTTGACACGATCTCACATGATTCTATTTGGGAATCACTAAGCAAGTGCAACATAAACGAAAACTACGTAAAGGTCCTGAAAAATATTTTTCAGGGTTGTGTGAGTCAGGTGGAACTAGAGTCTCGAGGTCCGGATATATCGATTTGCAGAGGAGTAAGGCAAGGCGACCCGCTTTCACCGAAGTAATTCATAATAGTACTACAGCACATTTTTAACAATCTTAACTGGCAGTTCGATGGCATAAGAGTAAACAAAGCTCAACTTACACACCTCAGATTCGCAGACGATATTGTTATGTTCGCTGAAACAAGTAAAGGATTAGATAAAATGATAAACAACCTTAATGAAGAAAGTGAAAGAGTAGGTCTTAAAATGAACGAGGACAAAACAAAAATACTGACGAACAGCCACAGACATGCTATATTCCTAAATGGGAAGCCACTTGAATATGTCAGCAATTACATCTACCTAGGCAAACAACTATCCTTCGAAGACAAAAGCGAAGAACTAGAGGTAGTGCGGTGAGCTAATATAAGTTGGAAAAAGTTCTGGAAAAATTGGAAAAGGCGAATTTCCCCTTCATCTAAAAAAAATTGTATTGGACACATGTCTTACCTACCCTTACATATGGTTGCCAAACGTGGACATCATCATCATCATCATTAACAGCCTATGTTTGTCCACTGCTGGACATAGGCCTCAGTCATGGCACGCCATTGAGCCCGGTCATTCGCGGACATACAGCTCCAAAATAAAAAGTAAAATAGTTGCATGCCAGAAAGCAATGGAAAGGAGTATACTTAAAATAAGAAAAATACAAAAAGTAAAAAGTGAAAAAATAAGACGAAAGACAAAAATCATTGATGCTTTACAATTTGCACTAAAACAGAAATGGCAATGGACGGGACATATAGCAAGATGCACGGACAAAAGATGGACACTGGAGACAACTATATGGAAAGGGCCGAAGGGAAAAAGAAATGTAGGACGCCCTAAAAAAAGGTGGAAAGAAGATATTAAAAAATATAGCAGGAAACGAATGGAGAAAAAAGGCAAAGGACAGAGATACCTGGAAAAAGTTGGAGGAGGCCTATACCCGAGAAGGGGTTCCAATCAATGGTACTGATACTGGATGACGTCAAAAATTAAAAATAATAGAAAAAAAATGAATTTAGTATTAGTGATTAAAATTTAAGTTAAAAAAATAGTGTAATTTTAATATGTAAAATAGCTTTAAGTATGTAAACTACCTGTAATAAAACTTTTCTTGTGGATTGGAAATAAACGGGCTTTTTATTTATTTATATAATTTTGCGGCAGAGAAATTTTCCTCACGTATAGAAATTTTTCTTTCTTATAGAAATTTTCCCGACTTATGGAAATTTTCCTGACTTATCGTAATTTTCCCGACTTATGGAATTTTCCTGATGTATAAAAATTTTCCTGGCGTATAGAAATTTTCCTCACGT
The DNA here is from genome assembly GCA_029959065.1 of Colias behrii. Taxonomy (NCBI): domain Eukaryota; kingdom Metazoa; phylum Arthropoda; class Insecta; order Lepidoptera; family Pieridae; genus Colias; species Colias behrii. The sequence goes on along the minus strand of JARWMC010000015.1, from coordinate 11,997,018 downwards.
ATAGAAATTTTCCTTGTTTATAGAAATTTTCCTGGCTTATACAAATTTTCCGGGCTTATGGAAATTTTCCTGTCTTATAGAAATTTTCCCGACTAATCGTAATTTTCCCGACTTATGGAAATTTTCCTGACTTATCGTAATTTTCCCGACTTATGGAATTTTCCTGACGTATAAAAATTTTCCTGGCGTATAGAAATTTTCCTCACGTATAGAAATTTTCCTTGTTTATAGAAATTTTCCTGGCGTATAGAAATTTTCCGGGCTAATGGAAATTTTCCTGTCTTATAGAAATTTTCCTGACTTATCGTAATTTTCCCGACTTATGGATTTTTCCTGACGTATAGAAATTTTCCTGGCATATAGAAATTTTCCTGACGTATACAAATTTTCCTGACGTATAGAAATTTTCCGGACTTATGGAAATTTTCCTGTCTTAAATTTTCCTTTCGTATGGAAATTTTCCTTTCTTATGGAAATTTTCCAGCTTATAGAAATTTTCCCGACTTATGGAAATTTTCCTGACTTATAGAAATTTTTCCTGACATCGTAATTTTTCTGTCAATCGAAATTTCCCTAACTATTGTTAAAATCATTTTTCTAATCTTCCTAAAATTGGAAATTTTTACGACTTATTAAAGTACGGTGAAACTGTGGAACGATCTGCCACCTGCGGTATCGGGTATCAAAATATCTCCATACCAAATTTCATGTAAATTGGTTCAGTAGTTTAGGCGTGATTGAGTAACAGACAGACAGACAGAGTTACTTTCGCATTTATAATATTAGTATAGATTTATAATGTGGTGCTCATTTTTTTTTGTAATAAATTATCCTGCTAACGCTATTGTATTTTCGTTGTTTTATTTCAAGTGAACACCCATACAATGTTGTCACGAGCCGCCTCTGGTTACTATGTACTACGTACTAGAGAAGGCATCGCTACTAAACTATATTTTATAACACGAGTTAGAGTCAATCGTCTCAAACCATTTTTTTTTTTTTTGTTACATTGATTGGTTTTAATTGATAATATTTTTCATATTTTTTAATAATATAATCAATATTTATTTGTTACATTGATTGGTTTTAATTTATAAGTAATAATAGGCAGAATATCTACAAAGTGTATGACTCACTCCCCCCCCCTCAACGCCGCGCTTCTTGCACAGATTTTGTTTGTGGTGTCCTCTCTATAATAATACCTCAATGTATATGGATGTTGAAATGGCTATGATGTCTCACTCACTAGAGGTTGTGAATTACAGATAAATAATGTTATGGGATACATATCGTTTCATAAGGATCTAACCCGAGACTTCTTAACTACAAAACTTACATAACAAACCATTTATTATTATTAATTTCAGTACAACGATTCATTAGAAGCCTTGTTTCATAATAAATAAAAATAACTATTAAAACTTGAACTTGTTGAGAAGTCTTTCAAAACTGGATATTTTCTTAGAACGAATGAATAGAATATATTGTCTGAGATCTAATTTAAGACCCGAAAGTTTTAGGATAGAGATGAGTTTCTGCTTATTTGTCTTTTTGTAAATAAATCTAAAAGTTTTAAATATAAAGGTCATAAATGATTTTTATATAGTGTAATTCGATGCTATGTGAAATGAAATTTTGTTAGTTAGTCAAAAATTACTATTAAATATTTAATGGCCATAACATAAAGTGTAAAGTAGTAAAGTCCCGTGTCCCCAAGTGGGGTAAGGGGCATTATGCATACATCTGTTTCACTGATCGATTTTCTTTAGAGACAAGTAGGTGATCAGCCTTCTGTGTCCTGCTAGACCGAGACATTTTTTTTCTTCGTCTCCACCGGGAATCGAATCCAGGATCCCTTGATTCTACGGTCACGTATTAACCATTGTACCAAGGACATAACATACATAACATACCTGTTAGAAAAATAAATTATTCATAAGGCATCACGCGTATTATAGTTACCTGATATGCCATATTATCATTTCAATTATATATTCAGTAGAGATTCTCATTCAGAACCACATACACGAGAACAGCGACGAGGGAGTTGAACCTTTGACATTGTCAACATTGACAAGTAAGCTTCTCACAGTTGATGATATTTTTAATTCATTCATGCTTTAAAATCGATGATATTTTTTTACAAGATCATCTATTATTTTCAGTAAACTGTATCATAATTTCGGAAATGATTGAAATTCATCAAAATTTGCCTAATAGATTTGTTGAGACTGAGTAACAAACATCCTTGTAACTATCTAAACTTCGAAATTTTCACACCTAAAATAAGCGGGATTTCTAGTGACACAGCATAAATTCGCTTTTGCTAACGATTCCGCTTCGCTTATCACCAAGCCACAGTCATACATATATATAGCTTCTGCAAAAGCCTCAGAATGTTCTTGGAAAGAAATTCTATATTTAAATTATACGACTCAGCTAACGATGAGATTTAAGTTTCACAAAGAAAACTTTTCAGTCTCTCTTGTATATAGAATGTGTTCTTGAAATTTATTCGCAACTCACATTAGAAATTTTAATGTTTTATATATTGCGTTTTATTTGACAGCTTCCTTGAAATAGCAGCTCGTGTATTGAGAATTCTTCTGTTGAACACAATATAAAATATAAGTATGCTTCAGTATACTGTTTTATAAAATACTGTTATTAAAATAATAGGACTTTTAATAACGTTTTAACAAATAAAATTGTCCAAACTTTATAATACTTGACTTACTTACCAAAAACTATAAAAACAAAATTTGTAGCACATATGCAAAAGTTTTACATGTACAACTTTCGAGTTAACGACTTTTGGATAAAGTTACTAAAACATTAGAAAGTTCTAGAAGTTATAAACTTTAGAAATTAGCACTTTGCATAATTATAGCGGTTGATAACATCGACCCTATATAATAAGGGCCCAAGACGAGTGCCTTGCGTGACTCCGGATACAAATGAAGTATTGAAAGGGCTCATTAACGTGAACTTTTAAACAAGTGCTGTGTTGTTTTCGTTGTATTTTAAAGGCCTTGAAATATAGGTGATAAATATATTATGAGTAGAATAATAATCTTAGTAAGTACAACAATACTACGAATCTGGAATTCCTTAGTGCCTGTTTTCATTTTTTTTATGTTAACGTAAAATATTGTTATTTGATATTCATTACAACATTAGCAACATTGTACCTTTCAGTCACTTTACTTATTACAAAAATAAAACATTTAAATCCCAATAAAACCGTCATCCACTGATGTTCTGATCACGGGACAATAAAAATACAGGCATTAACGTCCCTAACACGTACATCATAAAGATTATTATCGCATGGGACATATAATGGGCCAATCACGACTCTTTTATCGCTGCTATAAAGCAGATATTAAATATGTATGTTACAATACTGCTTCATTTCAGTCGAATAAAACCTTTATCGTATAACAGAAAGGTTACTACGAAATTTTTAAACGTGCTTTTTGGTTGAGCAATATCAACGATACTGGTCATGTGGTTAATAATGGATTTTAGTTAATGGTTTGGAATAACGAAGAAGTAAATTGTGCATCAATATCTCTAATTTTTTGAAAGTAGAGTGGGTACCCGAAATTACGCTTCAAGTTTTAGCTTCAATGTTCAGAAACGAATTTTCAAAAATGTTGTTTAGTTTACAGTCAGTCAATAAGTAAGTAAGTATCCTTTTTTATATATTTGAAATAATTCCTTTGTATATTTCAAAATAATTCACGGAAAACATGTACATTACTAGTAACTAAATATATCGTTAAACAACAATTCATTCCACAACCCACTATAACGCGCAATAAATTTCTAATTAAGTCTCCGATTTAGAATCTTACAATCATAAACCCAACTAAAACCTCTGTTTACAATCTTGGGTCATCAAAACACTCCAGTATTACAATTCATTACTCACAAATGTATTTCAAAAGATCCTTCAAGTTAGCTCTTAATCCCGCAACCCTTGCTTCTCCCCCAAGCTAGACAACCCTTAAAGGACAAGTTTTTATTGGCTGAACGCTCTCAACACTTTATGAGCTATCATACAATTACAATCGTATTATATTGTTGACAGTTTTTTATTGGATACGCTTCCGTTGTTTGTATAATGGTACCTACATGACATTGTCGACTTATAATGTTGTTTATGTCAAAGTTGTTCAGATACACGAATATGATTTTTAGGTATTTAACAGGAATTTATGTAGAGGTTTGATTGAATATTAGTTGTTAATGGAATCTTAATGTATATAAATCTCGTGTCACAATGTTTGTGCTCAATGGACTCCTAAACCACTTAACTGATTTTAATAAAATTCGCACACCATGTGCAGTTCGATCCAACTTAAGAGATAGGATAGTTTAAACATGTAGGTACCACGGGCGAAGCCGGGGCGGACCGCTAGTATATTATAAAACATGATAAGGTTACAATCACAAGCGCTTCTAATAGAAGTGTAGATAAAAATGTGTGAGCTTAAATGTTGTTTGAATCTTAAATATAAAAGCAATTTTCTTACATTGGTATGATATATGTGTAATGTGTATGAATATTTAGTGTCAAATAATGTTTTTAAAATGTAGAGATAATACTATATTAACATTTTTTTACATATAAGGTATACCTAAGAGTACTTTATAAACAAAGGAGGTACGATGCTAGAAGCGATAAGTAACACAATCATATTCCATACTAATATTATAAATGGGAAAGTAACTCTGTCTGTCTGTCTGTTACTCAATCACGCCTTAACTGCTGAACCGATTTGCATGAAATTTGGTATAGAGATATTTTGATACCCGAGAAAGGACATAGGATAGGTTTTATCCCGGAAATCCTACGGGAACGGGTTTTTCTTTGAAAACGCGGGCGAAGCCGCGGGCGGAAAGCTAGTATTAAATATATTATCTGAAACTGGAAGTAAAGCAAAACAAAATGAATCCAAAAGAATGTGCCTTACCTATAATTATGATTAAACTTTCATTGTAACAGATGTAAACAATAAGTAAAGAAATTGCCTCTTCAATTGTAAACTATAAATATGAAAGATTTTTACTACAAATAATAAATAGCAACTCGTTTTATTTTACTTCGCAATGTATTCATATTCGTAGGAAAGATAACATGAATAGTCAATATGATGTTATGTTAACAATAATGTTGTATTTCAAACAGCTCTTGTTTTTAAATTTTCTTTTATGGAAACAAATAGTGTATACTTTATAATTTATTGAATTTTTATTTCATTTTCCGTGTCCTATTTATATGATTTGAACTTTAATGTAGGTAAACAACCATTTATATTATTTTTAGTTAGCGTTGTTTTAAATAGAGTGATACTAAAATAAACGATTCGTTTCAAAATAAATCAGTATGTAATGTTTCTTAGTCTTAAAGATCAAAGCTAATTAAATTTAACGTCTTCATATTTTTAATGATAATGTGATGAAAAAAATACATAAAGTTTAACTGCACGCAATTGAAGCCGTGAATGGAAATGTTCATATTTGGTTATCACAAAAACACAATATAATAATATAACCTGCTTTCCAATCCAATAATTACTTTTATGTCGGTTTCTCGTGTTCTGCAGCCGTATTAGATTTCAAATCTCAGAAATAATGACGATAATACACAATCATTACACACATTAAGCAGCAGAGTCGATCCGTAATTTGTTTTTCACGTTATTATTGTGAATATTTGGTTCAAATTAGTTTTCTTTGAGCTTTATTATTCATAATGGCTGAAAATTCTTAGAACATAGCATCATATGAAAAATTACTTGAATAGAAAAACAAAGTCTATAATAGTAGATGTATTATGAATTAGAATATGCATTTGTTATGATTTTTTATTGATTAACGCGATAAAAGTTTTTCTTCAGATTTTAAAAATTACTAATGCACTAGCTGTCCGCCCAGGCTTCGCCCGTTGTACATATCGCCGCCATACAACTAAAACCAATTAAATCGAAATTTTGTCAAAAATTACTTATGAATGCCAAAGTACTTAAAATTTTGTGTTCTTTCGTCTGCGAAAACCCATTAATCGCTAAGTCTTATAGTTTCGCTGCTAGCTAATAAGAAAACCAATTATTTGAAGCATTTCAAACGATTGTTTTCAAATACAAAACATTAAGCAGATGTAACTTGACTGCCGACATATTTGTCTCCAATGATTATCAGTTAATCTGATAAAGTTTTTTTTCTTCAGGGAGAGCTTATGAAATACTCTATTTTTCACTCAGTAACAACCATTTACTAAGATTTAAATCTCCATACTAGATTAAAATGGTCCAATAAAAGCTATTAAAACAGTTTAATTGATTATACCTGACGAATTCCATTTTAACAATACAATCTAATCGTCTAAGAAAATAATGTATATCTAAATAATGGTTTTTCTCTCATGATACTTATTCACGGATGCAACCTAATCTCTACAGCGAAAAACGATTAAACCTGATTAATTTGTTTTACCTGACGAATTCCACAATATTATATATATATTACATGCGTAAATTAACTGTATTTAATTTGACAGTATACGAGAGTGCTCTTCCAAACAATGCATATTGTTTCACGTGGTCAGAAGTAAATGGAAAAAAGGTAGCGCGGAAATAGGTACTATTTTATAGCACTACTTGTCGAATTGCATTCCAAATTCTGTGACTGAAGTAAGCCTATTTTCTTATAAGTGGTCACCACCGCCCATAAACACTTGTAACACTAGAAGTGTTACAGGTGCTTTGCCGGCCTTTCATGGACAAATAAGCTCTTTTCTTGAAGGCCCCAATGTCGTAGTTGTTCGGAAACACCGCAGGTGGTAAATCGTTCCACAGTTTCACCGTACGCGGAAGGAAGTTGCGGGTGAAGCGGACAGTGGTGGAGCGCCAACCATCCAGATGGTGCGGATGGAAGTGGTTTTTACGGCGTGTGGTCCGGTGGTGGAACTGTGCGGCTGGTAAAAGGTGGAAAAATTCCTCAGAGCACTCCCCATAGTAGATTCTGTACAGTATACAAAGAGACGCAACGTCTCTTCGCACTGACAGTGGATCGAGCCTATCGGAAAGCCTACGGTCATCGACAATTCGAGCTGCTCGACGTTGGATGCGGTCAAGAGGAAGGAGTTGATACTGTGGGGCTCCGGCCCAGAGATGAGAACAGTACTCCATATGCGGTCGCACCTGAGCCTTGTACAGCTGAAGTCGGTGGGTCGGCTTGAAGTACTGTCTCGATCTACTGAGCACACCAAGTTTTTTCGAGGCTAATTTAGCCTTCGCTTCCAAATGACTGCGGAATTGAACGTCACTCGAGATTTCAACTCGGAGGATTCCGATTTTCTCTTAAACCGAGGTTCTACGAGAAATGGGGTCTTTTTAGCGGTGAACGCGCAAACCTGTGTCTTTAAGGGATTGAACTCGACAAGATTAAGTTCGCCCCAATCCGAGACTTCTTGGAGAGAAGACTCGACTTCAGACACAAGTTTGTTTCGACTCTCATTGAGGCTTTCCTTTGAGGTGTTTGCACGGCCGGGATAAAGAGCATCCCCCGTACTGTCGTCTGCATAGCAATGAATGTTACTGATTTGTAACAGATCATTGATATGCAGAAGAAACAGTGTAGGAGATAGCACGCAGCCTTGTGGGATACCAGCATTCACATGAAGAGGCTTAGAGCAAGAACCGTCGATAACGACCTTAATGCTCCTCTCTTCCAGGAAGCTGGCAACCCAATCGCATAACCTCGCAGGAAGTCCGAAAGATGTTAAGATTTGCTGCAATTATGCAGCAAAGGTGTCATATTATCAGAGGAGTTCCATCCCTGGTTCAACAATTTGAATAGCGATGTTGTTTGTAAAGACAGGGTACCTGATGGCACAGTCTCTGATGACGAACCTACGATATCTGCGGATGATGACTAACAACAACCCAATTCAAAATAGTTTATTTTTGTTCCTATCCTAAGGTATCTTATTTTTACTGTCTTAATTATCTTAATTTAATTTTGATTATAATTGTAATGACATACAGGTTTTACCTAATTAGAAGATGAAAATGCTTAGTCATAAACAAATGACATAATTGTGTTTAGAATTTAAGCTTATCAAAGTAAAAAAAACCCTTGTTTGATTTTCTAATTTGATTATGATTATTATTTCAATTACTTACCTATTCTCGCTACCCAGAATATGAAAGTGCTTAATGTAACTATAAACATTGAAGTAATAAAATATTTTATTTCGAATTTGAAGGTGATTGCGACTTAGCATATTTTATTTTTTCCCAAAAATCATTTTCCCATGGGAATTTCGTGATTTCTTTTTTCCAAGCAGGATTATCAAAGGTACATTTATGTAATATGTAAGATTTTAGACGTCTTGCTCAATAATATTGGCTTTGCTTTGGTCATTGGTCACTCAAGTCAGTTTTTTCCTTTATTTACATACTTTTTTTGGCACCTATTACTGATATTTGAAGCGCAATTTTATTGTTATTTGAGCTAATTAATCTAAATTGTACTTAATTCATTAATTCGAGTTAAAAATTTGAAAACAAATGAACGTACTGAAATTCTAATAAATTACTTGCTTAACTGTTTAAACTCTTTAATTTTCTGCAGGGAAAACCAATTATCTTGATACATTTTCACTTGTAACTTCACAAGGGACAGCTGTATAGGATTTTTTTTATCATGGTTAGTCTTAATTAACTAAAAGTAAAAACTAATTTCTCGGGATTTGCTGTATTCCTATTACCTTATTATTTATAGACATTTATCAGTTCTCAGGGAAAACCAATTAAATGGTTCACCTTGTGACAATAGTTGAAAATTTTATTATAAAGCAATAATTTTTTTAAACCTCAATAGACATGTTTAAATAGAACATTTATCAATGTACTGATGCTATGAAGTAATAATAACAATATTATACTACAAAGGGTATTTTCAACCCCATAAACTTTGTAATCGCGATATCTCGGTTTTCACTTTTTATGATTTAATTGGTTTTAGTTGTATGGCGGCGATATTTACGTTTTCTCTCCATAAGAACCATCCTTGTACTTCAAGGAATATAATAAAAAAAGAATTATTGAAATCGGTCCACCCGTTCACGCGTGATGCCGTGACCAAGGAAAACTGGTTTCATTTGTATATAATATAGATGATATCCTAGATATTACTGTCATAAACCCTTTAAATAATTTCCAGAACAAATTTTCATGCGCAAAGTGAAGCAAATGTTATTTTATATTAAATATCATGTCAACCCATGTTTGACCTCAGATATTGAACTATCTAATTTTCATCGGTTCTGAGAAAAGCTTGAAAGCGATGCTTGTATGAATTATAACAACATCATGGTATGTTTACATCAAAATTAACGATTTAAGGCTGATGAAATTTACATTCCTTCATGTATGAGGGATATAATAGAAAAAAGAAATGTACATGCACGTTGACCTTCTCCTTCTTTCTTCTCTTTGTTTGAGTTTGAGTTTGGAGTTCTGTAAAAAATCCACTTAAACTCAAAAACTATTAATTTTATAAGAAGATCGTGTTTCAAAAAAATGAAGTTATTTTATAAAATATACCCGAACTTACGACCTCAACCCAACTCAGAAAAAACGGGGACATTGTTAAAAATTTATCAATTTAACTTTATAGTGATAAGGTTGGCGTGGACACCCTTTCAGGGACGCCTCGAATTTCATATCGGAAAGTTTTATGATGGATCTCTTTGAAGCCGTTCCTGTATATTTTATAACTTGTATTGACACTCCAGCACAGTGGTCAAGACGTTTTTATATAGACCTGGGTTCAAATTTATAAATTGCATTTACGCTAAAACTGAAAATGTATTCTTATAACTACATAAATATTTGTGTATAGTACAGTTGAAATATTTTCCAAATTTTTAATTAATACACACAGTGAAGAAAGTCAATTACGAATTTAGATATTGTATTTTTAATATAAAAAGTGTAATATCGTGTCTCACATATTATCTCGAAATAGAAAAACCTGTTTATAATATCGAAATTTGAATCATATCTTTTATTGATTATATACTTTCGTTGTTCGGTTTGAAAGACACTGTTTTAACATAAATTATACAGTATAGCCTTAGTGAAAACTAGAAAATCAAATATCAATGGAAAAATTCCAAATTGAAGCGTTTACTGAAGATTGTGTTATTGTTATGAATTCAATTCTAATCTATTCAAACGTAAACATTCATTATTTCAATACTCAAATAGAGTTCAAGTATTTTTAAGTTGTCTTAATAATAAGTTATTACAAATAATATTTCTTAATAATTATCTAAATATCTTTCGAAAAATAGTTTCTACAGATAGTCAACCGTTTATTTCAACGTTTATTTCATTTTTTATTTTGTTTATAGTTCAATTTAAGAAATGGTGTTGCGGTCTAGTTATATTATTTGTGTATTGTTCGTTTTAAAATAAAATACAAAGCCCGACAAGATCCAGACGATCGCGCCCTGCGGCGAGGATTGCCTTCAGACTACATCTCATTTTGTTCTCAATTATTTATAACCAATAAGATAAAATTCAGAAGAATTGTATTAATGTTTAGGTTGGCTTTATGTTTTATCTTGATATTTACTTTTTATATTTGTGATTAAAAGTAACTCGGGAAACTACTTACTGATGCACCGTCTTATAAATTTTCGGGATTTTCTTGATGTTTCATTTAATAACAAAATTATAACTCACTGCTCGTCCCCGGTAGTCCTATTTGGCTATTTACTATAGTAATTTGGATATAATTTTTACTATCTTTCAAGTTAGATATAAATGCGCACAGTATGAATACAAAATTTTATTAAAATCGGTTCAGCATCTTAGGAGTTCATAACGGGACACGTATTTCAGACGTATATGTCAACAATATACCTTTATACCTACCTCTTCAATTTGATAAAACCCCAAGCTGTTTTACCAATTTAAAAATGCAATTTTTATTCTTTAAAGTAATATAACATCAGAGATGTAATTGATGTACTTACATATAAAAACATTTGACGTCATGACTCTCAACGTTTCGACTAAACACCTTACGCTCTGCTTCGCGGTTTGCAAAGAAAAGTAGGCCAGTGTGTCGTGACTGACGAAAATCTTGGAAAAATTGCAGCTAATGCCGAAGTAGCTCATTTCTGGAGCCGTGTTTAACGTTCAGCGCTTATATGTGCTGTATCGTTTGATTATACCTGTATTTCGTATACATATATTTGTTTCGCGTAAATAATATGAACGAAGGTTAATTTTGGACTTAAGGACGCTGTCACAAATCTGCGTTACTCAAATTTAGGTATTTAACGTCGCAACGTGGTTCGCGGGAACATCACGCTCACGTAAACATAGCGCAATCCATTTTATAGATCATCTTCATACTTGATATTATTATTTTTTTTATATTTTTATTGAAATTGATTCCAGAAGATTACTGGGAACTTTAAAAATTCATTTTGTTTCTTTTATTAGTAGGTACGATCCTTTTAAGTATTTTAGGGTATTCAACCAACTTAAAAAAGTGTGACTATTTTACAACAATTTGAATAATAATCAGTTAATGAATTGTATTACAATATCGAAGCTTTTTAAAAAATGTATAAAATACTTTTTTAAGAATTATTATCATACATAATATTATGTTACCGGTAATATATTAAACCCGGCATTGTATGCAATTCTTAATAAATGTATGTTAAATTTATATTTTTGGTTTTATGGCATTCAAATGCTTTATAAATATAAATTTATATATTATTTATATAATATTTTTTCTATTCTTTATAAATTTATATAAATGTATGTTATTCCGAGAAACAGTCGGAATGAAATAAATTAAATTCGTCACATTACCTATATCTTTAAATCTGAATTTTTCCTAAGTAGCAAACACATTTGCAAATGTGGGTGGTTTTTGGGGTAGCTATCCAATATGAGGTCAAAACTAAAATCCAAGATGGCGCCGACGAAAATTTTACATCTTTTCGTCACGGGTGTCATTTTCATGGTTTTTGTGGTAGCTATTAACCAATATGAGGTCAAAACTAAAATCCAAGGTGGCGCCGACGAAAATTCTACATATTTTCGTCATGGGTGTCATTTTCATGGTTATTGGGGTATCTATTAACCAATATGAGGTCAAAACTAAAATCCAAGATGGCGCCGACGAAAATTTTACATCTTTTCGACACGGGTGTCATTTTCATGGTTTTTGGGGTAGCTATTAACCAATATGAGGTCAAAACTAAAATCCAAGATGGCGCCGACGAAAATTTTACATCATTTCGTCACGGGTGTCATTTTCATGGTTTTTGTGGTAGCTATTAACCAATATGAGGTCAAAACTAAGATCCAAGGTGGTGCCGACGAAAATTCTACATATTTTCGTCATGGGTGTCATTTTCATGGTTATTGGGGTATCTATTAACCAATATGAGGTCAAAGCTAAAATCCAAGATGGCGCCGACGAAAATTTTACATCTTTTCGTCACAGGTGTCATTTTCATGGTTTTTGGGGTAGCTATTTACCAACAATATGAGGTCAAAGCTATAATCCAAGATGGTGTCGACGATAATTTTACATCTTTTCGGCATGGGTGTCATTTTCAAGGTTTTTGAGACAGCTATTAACAAATCCCCAATGTAACCGTCGATAATTAGGTATATTTTTCTTACTCCTTTAAAGTAAACTTAAATAAAATAACAAAATCGTTAACAACTTCAGTTGTGTAGAAAGTCTTAAAAAAAAAACAATTTTAAAGAACATTGAAAAGCATATTTAGAAATGTAATATAAAACGCAACTCTGTGGCAATCATGTTAATATTCTGACATATTATATTATTTATTTTAAATATAATATTCGCTAAACTTTATTTAAAAAAGTTTATCTTAAACATTAAAACGAAGAGAATAAAATAAAAAAGAGCGTGTGTGCCGAGATAACGTGTCAGGAGTGAAACTTCTTTGGCGAGATTCATAGATACCAAATTCGCCGCCTTGCTCCATAACGCGACAGTATTACCATGACGCGATCTTGAAATTCGACGACGGTAACATTGGGGATTTGTTAATAGCTTTCTCAAAAACCTTGAAAATGACACCCATGCCGAAAAGATATAAAATTTTCATTGGCACCATCTTGGATTTTAGTTTTGACCTCATATTGGTTAATAGCTACTAGCTACACCAAAAACCATGAAAATGACACCCGTGACGAAAATATGTAAAATTATTGTCGGCGCCATCTTGGATTTTAGTTTTGACCTCATATTGGCTAATAGCTACCCCAAAAATCATGAAAATGACACCCATGACGAAAAGATGTAAAATTTTCGTCGGCGCAATCTTGGATTATAATTTTGACCTCATATTTGTTAATAGATACCCCAATAACCATGAAAATGACACCCATGACGAAAATATGTAAAATTTTCGTCGGCGCCATCTTGGATTTTAGTTTTGACCTCATATTGGTTAATAGCTACCCCAAAAACCATGAAAATGACACCCATGACGAAAAGATGTAAAATTTTTGTCGGCGCCATCTTGGATTATAGTTTTGACCTCATATTCGTTAATAGCTACCCCAAAAACCATGAAAATGACACCCATGACGAAAATATGTCAAATTTTTCGTCGGCGCCATCTTGGATTTTAGTTTTGACCTCATATTGGTTAATAGCTACCCTAAAAACCATGAAAATGACACCCATGACGAAAAGAAGTAAAATTTTCGTCGGCGCCATCTTGGATTATAGTTTTGACCTCATATTCGTTAATAGCTACCCCAAAAACCATGAAAATGACACCCATGACGAAAAGATGTAAAATTTTCGTCGGCGCCATCTTGGATTTCAGTTTTGACCTCATTTTCGTTAATAGCTACCCCAAAAACCATGAAAATGACACCCATGACGAAAAGATGTAAAATTTTCATCGGCGCCATCTTGGATTTCAGTTTTGACCTCATTTTCGTTAATAGCTACCCCAAAAACCATGAAAATGACACCCATGACGAAAAGATGTAAAATTTTCGTCGGCGCCATCTTGGATTTCAGTTTTGACTTCATTTTCGTTAATAGCTACCCCAAAAACCACGAAAATGACACCCATGACGAAAAGATGTAAAATTTTCGTCGGCGCCATTTTGGATTTAAGTTTTGTCAAATTGCTTTACCCCCCCACCAATCCCTTCAACAACCCATAAAAAAGAGGATCTCAGTCAACGTAATTATTTAAAACATAATTTTAAATTACAAATAATTGGAATATGAAACTTATACAGTTTACTCTTATAAAGTATCAAATATTTCAAATCACGAAAACGACAGTGCACGCACAATAATCTTTTTCTTATTCGTTTTTATTTTTGGGACGAGGAGCGATACACCCGTCCTTCCAAGAGCGCTTCTGAGCGCGGTCTGACGACCCGCGAGAGCAAAATGTATGAAGAAATCGACAAGTATTTTTAATTTAGCTTATAATTGAAATAAAATTTTGATTTAGATTCATAAAAATTACACCATATATAAAGGACTATATATCCCTCAATAATTTATAGGTAAGAAGATAGATTAGGCTTTTAATTTTCTTAAAATGGTACCGTTATAGACCCCATTTTTTTGCATTTTATGCGATTATTGTGCTGGGAAAATCGTATTTCAGCGACAATTTTGTATGACGTCGTACCATTTTTATAAGATGAACGTAGAGCTGAATATATTATCTTTAAATTAAGATATTACTATGTTCTCACGTGTAATTGCTTTAAGTTAAAATGGTACCGAAAAACAGCGTGTTTTTGTAAAAATACGTAATAGCGTCCTTAAGTGGACGAATTTCAGAACATTGGATTGATCGATTTTCTCGTTATTATATTTTAAGCGTATACCTGTTAGTAAATCAAGTAACATTATGTTTGTAGTAGGTTTAAATTTGTGTTATCTTTTGCATAAGTATCGAAATAACTTTCAAGACTCTATGAAGCTGTGATAATATTATGAAGAAATCCATATTTTTTATCCGACAATGATGAAGCTATAAAGCTCAACACTATAATATTATATTCTCCAACATCAAAAATATTCATAATTGATTACGTATGAAGGTATCGTAAGATGAGTCTATCGTGTGGTTATAGCCTATCCTGTCACGTTAAATTCAATATATGTCCATATAAAGGTGTGATTTTATACTTTTAGATCGCAAATTTATATGAACTATGTGTAACGTATATTGTGCCTATATATCACTTTTATTGTAGTCGTATTATCTTACTGTAGAACCCATTTCAACTGTATACTAGCGACACGCCCCGGCTTCACACTGTGTGATTATCCACTGACCGGTTGGCTTGGTTGCTAGTAGCCCTGCCTTCCAATCCAGAGGTCGTGGGTTCGATTCCCACCCGGGGCAAATGTTTGTGTGTTGAACACAGATGTTTGCTCTGTGTCTGAGTGTTAATTATTTGTATAAGTATTGTATATTTAAATATATTATACGTATGTTTATCAGCCATCTGGTTTCCATAACACAAGCGAAAGCTTCGTATAGGATCAGATCGTGCCGTGTGTGAAAATTGTGGTGAACTATTTATTTATTATGAATTTTATGTACATACAAACCTTTCTCTTGAATCACTCTATAATATGTTAAAATCGTATCACAATCCGTTGCGTAGTTTTAAATATAGTAACATAGATACAGATAACACAGCGGAAAGCAACTTTGTTTTACAATACCAGAAATAGTAATAAATAAAATAACATAGGTAATACAGAACAAGAACATAGCAATACAACAGGGGGCTTATTGCTAACAAGCAATCTCTTCCAGGCAACCTTTAAATAAAGGACATGTACGACGATAATTAACCCTCAACTACCTGACCGGAGTCTCTCAGACTCCAGCAGTCTTATTTTTGTCTATATCTTTACAAGCAAGTGTCCTTGAACGGTGTACGTCCGTGTACCTTCGCCCCTCTACCCGAAGTACCGCGCCTGCACTCGTCGAGGTCATACGCGCGCGCGCTGTGTTTTGGTGAGTAAAAAACTATGTCGTGGAGTCTGAGAGACTCCAGGTAGGTAGTTACGTGACTTTTTCATGAAACTTTTTTTTTTGTTTTAGTTCAAAATGACCTCGAATGATAAAAATATTGAGCGTTGGTTGGAGGAGGACCTTTCCTCGAATGAAGAAGAATGTTTTGATGAACAGTGCAGTGAACACGAGGAAGATATTGAAGAAAATTGTGTTCTTCCCTGTGATTCTGCATCGGATACAGAGATGCAGATGCAGGATGTAGTTATGAAGCACCTGAAAAGTTTGCAATACGCAAGTACTGCTTCACATGTGACCCGAAAAAAAAAAGTAAGACGCAGTACTTGTGTTTCATATGTAAGAAGCCTACATGCCTGCAGTGCTCCTACACGGCGTGCTCAATATGCCGGGAAAAATTGTAAAGTTTGAGCCTTGCAATTTTATAAAAAAAATTCTTTTTTGCCAAAAATTTGTGTCACATTATGTTGATTGGTTACTAAACTTTAAACAATTTATGAAGAGAGTCCCTAATTTTTGTTAGTTTTTTTAAAGATCTCATTTAATAAAAGTGTAAAACTTTTGAAAAAATTTTGCTTACTTTAAAAAAAAGTGTAGTTTTTAAGTATAAGCCATAAGGTTATATATATATTTTTTACTTTTAAGAAATAAAGAAGTATTCAAGCTATAACATGTTTCTTTTAATTTATTTTCATTTATAATAGTTTTTGTTTATTAAGAGTTCAAAGTATGGGAGTCTGAGAGACTCCAAGTAGGTAGTTACGTATAAGAAATTAGGGTCAGGTAGTAGAGGGTTAAATGCGCAGCCTTTATAGTGATAAATATGTAGAAACCACGAATAAGATTGACATCGTAAATCCAAATCAAAAACGTAGTACTTTAATGACACCATTGACCCATCATCAAATATGGACGCAATAAACGCACCATGATTTATTAAAACGCGGTAACTCGTAAGGGAGTCGTATGTAAGCCGTAAATATTTTATTTGAGCTTCGAAGTGACTTCAGCTAGTTGTCATAAAGTTTTTATTGTTACTACTAATGGACATTTCAGTGGACGACAAAGTGTTCGGAATGCTGTTTTGTGGGGAATGGTATATATTATGTGGTTAAGATAGAAGAAGAAAATTATTCGGCGTAAATTATATTGGCATTTTATACTAATACAAATTTGAACAAGTACCTACATGTAAATAAACACGCTAAACAAACGACAGAAATCAATACAATTTCAAGAATGACCAGTATCCAAAAAAATCATTTTAGAGAACACATCATTTATCTTTTAACATGCCTTTTACAAATGCGAATTTCTTTTAGATTATATATTTGGACTTAGTTATACTTGATTTAGAGAATACGAGTTACGAGACCGAGCCTATTGGGTATTGCTAAGCTATAAATCTATGTATTAACCCAATTTCAGGCAATTCGCTTACGTATTTTTTGTAAGAAAGAAAAATAAACCATCACATATTTATAATGTTGTATATTAGTAGTGTAATATTATATGATGAGGAAATATTTTATCAGAGAAGGTCAGGAATTCAATTAATTAAATGAATGGGAATGAGTTGCATGGCTACCAATATTTAGCCATGCAACTAACAATGCAAATCTCTATACAGTAGGAGAAAACAACTACAGGCAGTATGTTCTTAAACAGTATGAAATATACTATAGTAAATGGATACAAACATGTTCTCTACGACTCTAGTAAAACACAATATTTATAACACAATAATTATATGATATAGGTGCAGAGGCCTTATCCTTTCAAATCGGCAAAGACTAACCAACTCAGTTACCCACTCTTACATAAAAAATATCACTACGTAATCGAACCCACAGCAACCAGCAGCAACAGCCACTGCACACCAGTTATTTCAAGCACAATGAAAGCCGTCATTACGTACTTCTAACAATCCGCGACATTTAAACAAGCTGAATCATTAATCGCTGTGAAAGCACTCACGTAACAATAAAAGACTACCTAGTTTCTAGTACATAAATCAAGTGGTCCATACATCACATCGTTAATGGTCCCGTAATCTTTGGGACGACGTGTCTCTTTATATTTCAGTCTGCCACGAAATATTTGACAGCCTTTGTATTGTGGTCAGCTAAATGTTTCGGCTCTGGAGATATTGATAAATAACTTGAGATGTGAATCGAAACATGTACTTTCAAAGAGCGAATAATTTCTAAGCATTTTTTTATTAAGTACTGTTTTAAAAATATAACACATACTTTAATCTCAATAAAGGAGAGTTTAAAAGAATATAATTTTGTTTTCATTAGAAACTTTATAATTTAAGTGGTATTCAAGGCTCATTAACTGAAATTGTTACAAACTTAAACCACTTAAACTTTTAAAATACTTAATTGTAGAGAATTATAACGCAGTTGCGATTATTTTATTTTTTTTATTTTTATACAGTATTGTTTTAACATTACATTCTAATTGACGACTACGACATTGGCCGCGTTAAATCGAAATGTATGCTGACATAATATTATAGTATTATTTTGTTAATTTTGATTTGTTTATAATGAAAGTTCCGTCGATATTGCATCAGCTATTCCGCTATTTGCTAGCTTATTCAATCAATATTTAGTTGCTCATATTGATAGAAAAATTCTATGTATAATGTTGTATTGATGTTAAAGATAATTCTGAATTCCGGTCAGCATTATCATCGTTATCAATTATCCAAACCACATATCTTTCAATTAATTATCTGCTACAGCAAAGTATCCATAGTGATTTAAAACCCGTTCAAATCTAAGTTTCCCTCATGATACACAACAATACATTCCCATACACAGCTAAACGCTTAGGGGCGATCTCAGAATCGTATTTAACGGTACATGTATTAACTTAAGAGGATAACACTATTTCACGCCACTCCACTGAATAGCTGAGCTTTGATCTGAAGCACTAATTCTCTAAGAGATCGCAAACCTTTGGGGATAAAGTTTAACTTGTATAATTATAGCGTAATTCGTTGCTTACATTCTGGTAAATGAGTGGGGATAGTAATAGAAGTATTGTCATATAAAATATAGTTTCAGAAACGCATAAGTGCATGTTCCAATGAAAGCCAAGGAGCTCAAGTAAACACTCAATTAGTTTTCTTAGCTTTAAAAATTAGATAGACATTAAACTTTAGTTATTATCACATTTAGAATTGAAAATTTGATATAAGCTATAAACTGTTGTTTTATTAAAACAAACCTTTTTCTAGGGTTATTGAATCTTGATAATTTACTAATCTTTTTGCAAGACTCAGAAAAACAAAAAGTTTGCTGCTTTAACAAAAACTAGTCTGCAATAGAGGGTAGTACTTAACATCTGTTACTTGGATCAACTTTATATATAAACGAAAAATAAATAATAATTAGATATGTAATGATCATGTTTTTACTTTAGCCTGTTACTTATAAACTTCATTAAACAACATTTTAGCTCAACACTCTTTTTTCACTTGCTTATTTACGTAAATGTTTCAAATAACTTCAACTTCAAAAAGCCTTAATTAAGTTAATCAAAGTAAATTATTTTCAAGGCTTCCAGTGCTCATTTTGTAATTACTTTAATATGAGTCATGTGTAATTTTATGAATATACTTCAACATGACTCTAATAAAGTGTAATTTTACGCGTAAATCTTTACCCTTTAATTTATTCAAGCTTACTTTGTACCAACGATACTATATTCGAGCAAAAAGCAATACAATGTAACGATACGAACTAGTAATCTCTCCCGCTATAAACGCTTTCCTATGACGTCATAATTCAATTGCGCTGCCCTGAAAATACCGTCAATAATGACAGTTTCCGTAGCAGGTGACCCTTCTATTTTAATGAAAGCGATGTCATCGCATAAAGGCTCACAATGGGCTATTAAAAATAGCGCATCCCCAATATTACAGAATGTATCATATAACATTTTAGTGCTTATAAGGGAAATGGGAAATTCTGGATCGTGACGTAGAATTATGTATAGAAATCGATGCATTTTATGTTGGGTTAGTAAAGTGTGTATTGCATAGTAAATGTATGGGTGTTGGTCTTAATGTGGTAGATTTTAACTGTTGTTTATAATAATTATGAAAAGGTGTTGTTACAGTGGGTATCAATCGATTATACAACTACATACTTATAGAAATATTGTAGCGTAGTATAATAATGATTACTTATTATTGAACAGTTGACATACAAACAATGTTTTCATGACTTTTAACAAGGATATTTTGCTTGTTTAAAGAAACATACATCACATATCTATTAAAGTACTACGAAAGTGAACAATACTTAACATGTTGCATACACTAAAGAATTTCACTTCTCTTTACTATTATCTATAAAAATGTCGACTCTATGACGTGGACTGTCTGTGGAAGCCCACATCTGAGACTCGAAACAATCTTTATTGTAAAAACAACTGTATTGTTTGCATTTAAGGTTTCTATTTGACCATCACACCTCTCTATTTCAAGTTATGGAAAAGTGAATTTTAAAACGTTGCTTTTGAGTTGAAACTGTATTAAAAGGTGTCATTTATCTCAAAGGAGCGATTTGAAAGATGTCACAAAGGCTTTCTTGGCAGAGTTTCGTGCTTTTGTTTTAAAATTGTGAATTATTCTTGTAAAGAATCGTGTACTTGAATTACTCTTGTTTGCATGTAATTTAGATTTTAATGCTACTTTTGCGTAGTGCAAATATTTTTAAAACAATAACCGTGTTATAACATTTTGCGTTTTGTTTCGAAGTAAGTAGTGGAAACTTTTACACGCTTTTGTTCATTGTTGTATAGTTCGTAAATAGCTATGTTTATCAGATTATGCTTTTATTTTATTTGGTAAAAACTTTAGCAATATATTTTTTTAATACTGATTTTATTTTTAAATTAATTTTTATCACGAGAATGATAAATTTTCGCAATTTGATTAGACAATTTAAATACTCACTATCACAGTACATAAAAACTTACTAAAAAGTTTTAGTGCGCCAGTCAACGCAAAATAGCGGGTAATAAAACTAAGGCAAATTTAAAATAATTCCTCCGAGGCCCTCAGCGAAATGGCTCAAACGTAAAAACGATAAATGTTCGCATATAAGTTACAGTTGGATTTGATTGAATTACGCTTACGTCGCAAGTCTGGAGAAGCAGTAAAAAAGGTTTTATCGCCAGCAGAGGACTGGATTGATGTATCTATTTCACTTGCTCTGATAAACTTTGCGTGTTGGAGATTAGGGGGTTATGTTTTGTGATATGTGTAGTACCATTTTATGTCAACATCATCTTAAATTAAACATTACATTTATAGATCTTTGAAAGGGTTATGCTATTTTTATTGATGTATTAGAATCTTATACGTACATATTTTAATCAGAGAGAGCCACCAGATATGATTAATTGATTGCTTGAGCAAAGATCGATTTTGCACTTGTATTAATCGAAATTAGGCTTGTACAATACAATATTCATTTACATCCGTATATTTATAATCCGTATAACATTCTTATACGAAGCCCTTATTTTACAGGAATTTACTACTACTAGTAGAACTAAGAGTCAAAATCTTTCGCAAGATTGAACAAATACATTTTTTATGATTGTGAGACTACATAATATTATAATATTTGAAACATGTTTATGTTCTTCTGTGCTATCTATACAGCAATACATAATATCACAGTTTAATTAATTACACGAGCGATCCAGAAAACCTTGGTGAGATAATTTTCAGTTAAAAACTATGCTCAAGTTTGCGATCAAAGGTGAAAGGGTTGCGCTTTCTCCAGTTAATAACGTTTTCTCAGTTTGCGCGGGAATGTTATTAAATTGAAGTAATAGGACGTTGACGGAGCGCCTCTCTGCCTACTCCAGGAGCGTGATTGAAAAATAACATACGGGATTCATTTTCGAGGGATTATCAGGCTTTGCTTTACTGGCAACTTTATAATGAGGGATAGTTGTTTGTTGTTTTGCGAAATGGCGGAATGTAATTAATAAAACGTAAAATATCATCTTTATTTTAATCGTAAGATACACAACAAGTTGTATGTATATTTTATATTATTAAAACTTTGAATAAAACCTTGTTTATCAAAAACTTATCTCAAATTTTAATTGAATAACTATCAGCAATTTTAACTAAATAACAATTTTGATAGCTTAACATTATCAAAGATAAATTTGATCGCTGAAACATTAATAGTGTTCAATATTTGATGTAATTGCTTTACAAATACATATTATTATAATATCAGAACTTTCATCAATATAGATAAATTATTATTTGATATTAGTAAATTCTGTTACTAATCGTAAATGATAATCATTCACTACATAGTATTGAATTATACGGAAATGATTTAAGCGTTATTCCATTAGCTATTAATGGAAAATTATTTATTTTATGTTATCTACGGGTTATTGTTATTATTTTTATATTTGTAGCTGAGATAAAACATCTACCAAGTTGGGCATTCAAATATCTAATAATGTGCTTGGTTATTGTTTTATCACATCCCAGTTTTAAGGAAATATTTTGAAGGTTTTTAAAGGTTTTATTAGTTGTAGTTAATTGCAAGCACTTTTTACAAACAACAAGTTCGCTTCTGTCTGTCTGTCCACCCGACTGTCACCTAGATTTGTTTCATGAACCGTGTAAGTAAAAGAAATAGCTTATTAATTGTACTGTCACGAGTCCGACTAGCACTTTACCGATTTTTATTATTTTAATCCCACAATTTTCACGCTCAGATAAAATACATCATTCCACAGTCGTCTCTCGGTCTATCCCAGTTCGCATCTGGCTCGCATCCAGCCTCAGACTGAGTCGTATTACGTCATCCGATGTTCGTCTCTTACAGCACACCCTCTGACTTTTCACGCGCTCCTGACTTACCACTCAGCATTACTTTCCGTCTAGCCGTTATATTTATAAGTGTTTATCTGCCTTTTTTGAATTTGCAATTTACCATGTGGAGATGTTGTTGTCGTCTTTCTATTTTAAATTTTACAAAATAGCATATAGTATAGACCTTGCCGTTGTAATTGGTAAACTAATAATCTCTATATATAAAAATGAATCCCTATTTCCCTTGGTCACGGCACACACATGAACGGGTGGCCCGATTTCGATAATTCATTTTTTATAATATTCCATGAAGTACGAGGAGGGTTCTTATAGAGAAAAAACGGAAATATGTACCACGGACGTAGCCGGGTGTTTTATAAAAACTTTGAACAAGAACGGTGCAGTATCTGGTTGACAAAATAGTAAAGTTAAGCACACTACAAACACTTGTATATATGTTCCATATTATATTTTATACTAACGTCTCTATTATATTACGTGAAATTGTGTATCACTAAGGGAAATAAAAAACTGGGTTTTCTTATAAAAGTGAATTAAGAGGCTTTAGATAGACTCAAAATAAATCTATACTATTATTTTATATTATAAAGCTGAAGAGTTTGTTTGTTCTAATCTCAGGAACTACTGGTCCGATTTGAAAAATTCTTTCGGTGTTATATAGCCCATTTATCGAGGAAGGCTATAGGTATAGGCTATATATCATCACGCTAAGACCAACAAGAGCGGAGTACTGCGGGCAAAACCGCGGAGCACAGCTAGTATTAGATATCTATAGAATTGAAAAATTGTTATATCTTCGTTAACAAGGATTTCGATAAAATTTAATTTATGATACATTTTCCACAGGAAAATGATATAGTTCCTGCAACAAAAAAGGATGCAAACTACAAATTTTAATGTGTTTGTATGATAATATATTTTATACGCATTTTTAACATTAAACATAATATTTTACATTAAAAAAACACTAATAGGTGTTTAACATTACAATTAATAATCACACATTTTTTAGAATATATTATAAACGAGAAAAACAGTAGAATCTAAACCAATTAATTTTACTAACTCGCTTATTTACTCAATTGCGGAAATTATAATTCAAACTGTTGATATTTGTGAACAAATGAAGATATAAATAGCAGTGTTAGTAGACTAAAGCTCGGTATCGAATGAATTGAAACAGCACAAGTCATAGGAGGCATATTATATCGTGTATAATGATTGTTTTATCTTATTTATAACTAGCTGTGCCCGCGACTTCGTCCGCGTGGAATAGTGACTGCATAGTAGTTACTACTTAACTTTTATTGAATAAACACGTACTACCATAAATAATTAAAAGAACAGTTAGTAAAATTTATTACTAAACTGAGCTAAAAAATAAAAAAATAAGTGCCTAATTAATTTTCTACGTAAAATTTATTTTAAATTATGGCATATTATTTTTTAGGCACCAGGAGGGAGAGGAGCAAATTTATTTACCTTCCTTCCTTGTATGGATGTTTTTGACAATATATTGTGCAGCAACTGAGTGCCGAGGCAAACGTCAAAACGTAAAGGAATAGAATCCGCTATCGATACTAATTGACATAAGCGTATTTAGTTGCTCATATTGATAGAAAAATTCTATGTATAATGTTGTATTGATGTTAAAGATAATTCTGAATTCCGGTCAGCATTATCATCGTTATCAATTATCCAAACCACATATCTTTCAATTAATTATCTGCTACAGCAAAGTATCCATAGTGATTTAAAACCCGTTCAAATCTAAGTTTCCCTCATGATACACAACAATACATTCCCATACACAGCTAAACGCTTAGGGGCGATCTCAGAATCGTATTTAACGGTACATGTATTAACTTAAGAGGATAACACTATTTCACGCCACTCCACTGAATAGCTGAGCTTTGATCTGAAGCACTAATTCTCTAAGAGATCGCAAACCTTTGGGGATAAAGTTTAACTTGTATAATTATAGCGTAATTCGTTGCTTACATTCTGGTAAATGAGTGGGGATAGTAATAGAAGTATTGTCATATAAAATATAGTTTCAGAAACGCATAAGTGCATGTTCCAATGAAAGCCAAGGAGCTCAAGTAAACACTCAATTAGTTTTCTTAGCTTTAAAAATTAGATAGACATTAAACTTTAGTTATTATCACATTTAGAATTGAAAATTTGATATAAGCTATAAACTGTTGTTTTATTAAAACAAACCTTTTTCTAGGGTTATTGAATCTTGATAATTTACTAATCTTTTTGCAAGACTCAGAAAAACAAAAAGTTTGCTGCTTTAACAAAAACTAGTCTGCAATAGAGGGTAGTACTTAACATCTGTTACTTGGATCAACTTTATATATAAACGAAAAATAAATAATAATTAGATATGTAATGATCATGTTTTTACTTTAGCCTGTTACTTATAAACTTCATTAAACAACATTTTAGCTCAACACTCTTTTTTCACTTGCTTATTTACGTAAATGTTTCAAATAACTTCAACTTCAAAAAGCCTTAATTAAGTTAATCAAAGTAAATTATTTTCAAGGCTTCCAGTGCTCATTTTGTAATTACTTTAATATGAGTCATGTGTAATTTTATGAATATACTTCAACATGACTCTAATAAAGTGTAATTTTACGCGTAAATCTTTACCCTTTAATTTATTCAAGCTTACTTTGTACCAACGATACTATATTCGAGCAAAAAGCAATACAATGTAACGATACGAACTAGTAATCTCTCCCGCTATAAACGCTTTCCTATGACGTCATAATTCAATTGCGCTGCCCTGAAAATACCGTCAATAATGACAGTTTCCGTAGCAGGTGACCCTTCTATTTTAATGAAAGCGATGTCATCGCATAAAGGCTCACAATGGGCTATTAAAAATAGCGCATCCCCAATATTACAGAATGTATCATATAACATTTTAGTGCTTATAAGGGAAATGGGAAATTCTGGATCGTGACGTAGAATTATGTATAGAAATCGATGCATTTTATGTTGGGTTAGTAAAGTGTGTATTGCATAGTAAATGTATGGGTGTTGGTCTTAATGTGGTAGATTTTAACTGTTGTTTATAATAATTATGAAAAGGTGTTGTTACAGTGGGTATCAATCGATTATACAACTACATACTTATAGAAATATTGTAGCGTAGTATAATAATGATTACTTATTATTGAACAGTTGACATACAAACAATGTTTTCATGACTTTTAACAAGGATATTTTGCTTGTTTAAAGAAACATACATCACATATCTATTAAAGTACTACGAAAGTGAACAATACTTAACATGTTGCATACACTAAAGAATTTCACTTCTCTTTACTATTATCTATAAAAATGTCGACTCTATGACGTGGACTGTCTGTGGAAGCCCACATCTGAGACTCGAAACAATCTTTATTGTAAAAACAACTGTATTGTTTGCATTTAAGGTTTCTATTTGACCATCACACCTCTCTATTTCAAGTTATGGAAAAGTGAATTTTAAAACGTTGCTTTTGAGTTGAAACTGTATTAAAAGGTGTCATTTATCTCAAAGGAGCGATTTGAAAGATGTCACAAAGGCTTTCTTGGCAGAGTTTCGTGCTTTTGTTTTAAAATTGTGAATTATTCTTGTAAAGAATCGTGTACTTGAATTACTCTTGTTTGCATGTAATTTAGATTTTAATGCTACTTTTGCGTAGTGCAAATATTTTTAAAACAATAACCGTGTTATAACATTTTGCGTTTTGTTTCGAAGTAAGTAGTGGAAACTTTTACACGCTTTTGTTCATTGTTGTATAGTTCGTAAATAGCTATGTTTATCAGATTATGCTTTTATTTTATTTGGTAAAAACTTTAGCAATATATTTTTTTAATACTGATTTTATTTTTAAATTAATTTTTATCACGAGAATGATAAATTTTCGCAATTTGATTAGACAATTTAAATACTCACTATCACAGTACATAAAAACTTACTAAAAAGTTTTAGTGCGCCAGTCAACGCAAAATAGCGGGTAATAAAACTAAGGCAAATTTAAAATAATTCCTCCGAGGCCCTCAGCGAAATGGCTCAAACGTAAAAACGATAAATGTTCGCATATAAGTTACAGTTGGATTTGATTGAATTACGCTTACGTCGCAAGTCTGGAGAAGCAGTAAAAAAGGTTTTATCGCCAGCAGAGGACTGGATTGATGTATCTATTTCACTTGCTCTGATAAACTTTGCGTGTTGGAGATTAGGGGGTTATGTTTTGTGATATGTGTAGTACCATTTTATGTCAACATCATCTTAAATTAAACATTACATTTATAGATCTTTGAAAGGGTTATGCTATTTTTATTGATGTATTAGAATCTTATACGTACATATTTTAATCAGAGAGAGCCACCAGATATGATTAATTGATTGCTTGAGCAAAGATCGATTTTGCACTTGTATTAATCGAAATTAGGCTTGTACAATACAATATTCATTTACATCCGTATATTTATAATCCGTATAACATTCTTATACGAAGCCCTTATTTTACAGGAATTTACTACTACTAGTAGAACTAAGAGTCAAAATCTTTCGCAAGATTGAACAAATACATTTTTTATGATTGTGAGACTACATAATATTATAATATTTGAAACATGTTTATGTTCTTCTGTGCTATCTATACAGCAATACATAATATCACAGTTTAATTAATTACACGAGCGATCCAGAAAACCTTGGTGAGATAATTTTCAGTTAAAAACTATGCTCAAGTTTGCGATCAAAGGTGAAAGGGTTGCGCTTTCTCCAGTTAATAACGTTTTCTCAGTTTGCGCGGGAATGTTATTAAATTGAAGTAATAGGACGTTGACGGAGCGCCTCTCTGCCTACTCCAGGAGCGTGATTGAAAAATAACATACGGGATTCATTTTCGAGGGATTATCAGGCTTTGCTTTACTGGCAACTTTATAATGAGGGATAGTTGTTTGTTGTTTTGCGAAATGGCGGAATGTAATTAATAAAACGTAAAATATCATCTTTATTTTAATCGTAAGATACACAACAAGTTGTATGTATATTTTATATTATTAAAACTTTGAATAAAACCTTGTTTATCAAAAACTTATCTCAAATTTTAATTGAATAACTATCAGCAATTTTAACTAAATAACAATTTTGATAGCTTAACATTATCAAAGATAAATTTGATCGCTGAAACATTAATAGTGTTCAATATTTGATGTAATTGCTTTACAAATACATATTATTATAATATCAGAACTTTCATCAATATAGATAAATTATTATTTGATATTAGTAAATTCTGTTACTAATCGTAAATGATAATCATTCACTACATAGTATTGAATTATACGGAAATGATTTAAGCGTTATTCCATTAGCTATTAATGGAAAATTATTTATTTTATGTTATCTACGGGTTATTGTTATTATTTTTATATTTGTAGCTGAGATAAAACATCTACCAAGTTGGGCATTCAAATATCTAATAATGTGCTTGGTTATTGTTTTATCACATCCCAGTTTTAAGGAAATATTTTGAAGGTTTTTAAAGGTTTTATTAGTTGTAGTTAATTGCAAGCACTTTTTACAAACAACAAGTTCGCTTCTGTCTGTCTGTCCACCCGACTGTCACCTAGATTTGTTTCATGAACCGTGTAAGTAAAAGAAATAGCTTATTAATTGTACTGTCACGAGTCCGACTAGCACTTTACCGATTTTTATTATTTTAATCCCACAATTTTCACGCTCAGATAAAATACATCATTCCACAGTCGTCTCTCGGTCTATCCCAGTTCGCATCTGGCTCGCATCCAGCCTCAGACTGAGTCGTATTACGTCATCCGATGTTCGTCTCTTACAGCACACCCTCTGACTTTTCACGCGCTCCTGACTTACCACTCAGCATTACTTTCCGTCTAGCCGTTATATTTATAAGTGTTTATCTGCCTTTTTTGAATTTGCAATTTACCATGTGGAGATGTTGTTGTCGTCTTTCTATTTTAAATTTTACAAAATAGCATATAGTATAGACCTTGCCGTTGTAATTGGTAAACTAATAATCTCTATATATAAAAATGAATCCCTATTTCCCTTGGTCACGGCACACACATGAACGGGTGGCCCGATTTCGATAATTCATTTTTTATAATATTCCATGAAGTACGAGGAGGGTTCTTATAGAGAAAAAACGGAAATATGTACCACGGACGTAGCCGGGTGTTTTATAAAAACTTTGAACAAGAACGGTGCAGTATCTGGTTGACAAAATAGTAAAGTTAAGCACACTACAAACACTTGTATATATGTTCCATATTATATTTTATACTAACGTCTCTATTATATTACGTGAAATTGTGTATCACTAAGGGAAATAAAAAACTGGGTTTTCTTATAAAAGTGAATTAAGAGGCTTTAGATAGACTCAAAATAAATCTATACTATTATTTTATATTATAAAGCTGAAGAGTTTGTTTGTTCTAATCTCAGGAACTACTGGTCCGATTTGAAAAATTCTTTCGGTGTTATATAGCCCATTTATCGAGGAAGGCTATAGGTATAGGCTATATATCATCACGCTAAGACCAACAAGAGCGGAGTACTGCGGGCAAAACCGCGGAGCACAGCTAGTATTAGATATCTATAGAATTGAAAAATTGTTATATCTTCGTTAACAAGGATTTCGATAAAATTTAATTTATGATACATTTTCCACAGGAAAATGATATAGTTCCTGCAACAAAAAAGGATGCAAACTACAAATTTTAATGTGTTTGTATGATAATATATTTTATACGCATTTTTAACATTAAACATAATATTTTACATTAAAAAAACACTAATAGGTGTTTAACATTACAATTAATAATCACACATTTTTTAGAATATATTATAAACGAGAAAAACAGTAGAATCTAAACCAATTAATTTTACTAACTCGCTTATTTACTCAATTGCGGAAATTATAATTCAAACTGTTGATATTTGTGAACAAATGAAGATATAAATAGCAGTGTTAGTAGACTAAAGCTCGGTATCGAATGAATTGAAACAGCACAAGTCATAGGAGGCATATTATATCGTGTATAATGATTGTTTTATCTTATTTATAACTAGCTGTGCCCGCGACTTCGTCCGCGTGGAATAGTGACTGCATAGTAGTTACTACTTAACTTTTATTGAATAAACACGTACTACCATAAATAATTAAAAGAACAGTTAGTAAAATTTATTACTAAACTGAGCTAAAAAATAAAAAAATAAGTGCCTAATTAATTTTCTACGTAAAATTTATTTTAAATTATGGCATATTATTTTTTAGGCACCAGGAGGGAGAGGAGCAAATTTATTTACCTTCCTTCCTTGTATGGATGTTTTTGACAATATATTGTGCAGCAACTGAGTGCCGAGGCAAACGTCAAAACGTAAAGGAATAGAATCCGCTATCGATACTAATTGACATAAGCGTATTTAGTTGCTCATATTGATAGAAAAATTCTATGTATAATGTTGTATTGATGTTAAAGATAATTCTGAATTCCGGTCAGCATTATCATCGTTATCAATTATCCAAACCACATATCTTTCAATTAATTATCTGCTACAGCAAAGTATCCATAGTGATTTAAAACCCGTTCAAATCTAAGTTTCCCTCATGATACACAACAATACATTCCCATACACAGCTAAACGCTTAGGGGCGATCTCAGAATCGTATTTAACGGTACATGTATTAACTTAAGAGGATAACACTATTTCACGCCACTCCACTGAATAGCTGAGCTTTGATCTGAAGCACTAATTCTCTAAGAGATCGCAAACCTTTGGGGATAAAGTTTAACTTGTATAATTATAGCGTAATTCGTTGCTTACATTCTGGTAAATGAGTGGGGATAGTAATAGAAGTATTGTCATATAAAATATAGTTTCAGAAACGCATAAGTGCATGTTCCAATGAAAGCCAAGGAGCTCAAGTAAACACTCAATTAGTTTTCTTAGCTTTAAAAATTAGATAGACATTAAACTTTAGTTATTATCACATTTAGAATTGAAAATTTGATATAAGCTATAAACTGTTGTTTTATTAAAACAAACCTTTTTCTAGGGTTATTGAATCTTGATAATTTACTAATCTTTTTGCAAGACTCAGAAAAACAAAAAGTTTGCTGCTTTAACAAAAACTAGTCTGCAATAGAGGGTAGTACTTAACATCTGTTACTTGGATCAACTTTATATATAAACGAAAAATAAATAATAATTAGATATGTAATGATCATGTTTTTACTTTAGCCTGTTACTTATAAACTTCATTAAACAACATTTTAGCTCAACACTCTTTTTTCACTTGCTTATTTACGTAAATGTTTCAAATAACTTCAACTTCAAAAAGCCTTAATTAAGTTAATCAAAGTAAATTATTTTCAAGGCTTCCAGTGCTCATTTTGTAATTACTTTAATATGAGTCATGTGTAATTTTATGAATATACTTCAACATGACTCTAATAAAGTGTAATTTTACGCGTAAATCTTTACCCTTTAATTTATTCAAGCTTACTTTGTACCAACGATACTATATTCGAGCAAAAAGCAATACAATGTAACGATACGAACTAGTAATCTCTCCCGCTATAAACGCTTTCCTATGACGTCATAATTCAATTGCGCTGCCCTGAAAATACCGTCAATAATGACAGTTTCCGTAGCAGGTGACCCTTCTATTTTAATGAAAGCGATGTCATCGCATAAAGGCTCACAATGGGCTATTAAAAATAGCGCATCCCCAATATTACAGAATGTATCATATAACATTTTAGTGCTTATAAGGGAAATGGGAAATTCTGGATCGTGACGTAGAATTATGTATAGAAATCGATGCATTTTATGTTGGGTTAGTAAAGTGTGTATTGCATAGTAAATGTATGGGTGTTGGTCTTAATGTGGTAGATTTTAACTGTTGTTTATAATAATTATGAAAAGGTGTTGTTACAGTGGGTATCAATCGATTATACAACTACATACTTATAGAAATATTGTAGCGTAGTATAATAATGATTACTTATTATTGAACAGTTGACATACAAACAATGTTTTCATGACTTTTAACAAGGATATTTTGCTTGTTTAAAGAAACATACATCACATATCTATTAAAGTACTACGAAAGTGAACAATACTTAACATGTTGCATACACTAAAGAATTTCACTTCTCTTTACTATTATCTATAAAAATGTCGACTCTATGACGTGGACTGTCTGTGGAAGCCCACATCTGAGACTCGAAACAATCTTTATTGTAAAAACAACTGTATTGTTTGCATTTAAGGTTTCTATTTGACCATCACACCTCTCTATTTCAAGTTATGGAAAAGTGAATTTTAAAACGTTGCTTTTGAGTTGAAACTGTATTAAAAGGTGTCATTTATCTCAAAGGAGCGATTTGAAAGATGTCACAAAGGCTTTCTTGGCAGAGTTTCGTGCTTTTGTTTTAAAATTGTGAATTATTCTTGTAAAGAATCGTGTACTTGAATTACTCTTGTTTGCATGTAATTTAGATTTTAATGCTACTTTTGCGTAGTGCAAATATTTTTAAAACAATAACCGTGTTATAACATTTTGCGTTTTGTTTCGAAGTAAGTAGTGGAAACTTTTACACGCTTTTGTTCATTGTTGTATAGTTCGTAAATAGCTATGTTTATCAGATTATGCTTTTATTTTATTTGGTAAAAACTTTAGCAATATATTTTTTTAATACTGATTTTATTTTTAAATTAATTTTTATCACGAGAATGATAAATTTTCGCAATTTGATTAGACAATTTAAATACTCACTATCACAGTACATAAAAACTTACTAAAAAGTTTTAGTGCGCCAGTCAACGCAAAATAGCGGGTAATAAAACTAAGGCAAATTTAAAATAATTCCTCCGAGGCCCTCAGCGAAATGGCTCAAACGTAAAAACGATAAATGTTCGCATATAAGTTACAGTTGGATTTGATTGAATTACGCTTACGTCGCAAGTCTGGAGAAGCAGTAAAAAAGGTTTTATCGCCAGCAGAGGACTGGATTGATGTATCTATTTCACTTGCTCTGATAAACTTTGCGTGTTGGAGATTAGGGGGTTATGTTTTGTGATATGTGTAGTACCATTTTATGTCAACATCATCTTAAATTAAACATTACATTTATAGATCTTTGAAAGGGTTATGCTATTTTTATTGATGTATTAGAATCTTATACGTACATATTTTAATCAGAGAGAGCCACCAGATATGATTAATTGATTGCTTGAGCAAAGATCGATTTTGCACTTGTATTAATCGAAATTAGGCTTGTACAATACAATATTCATTTACATCCGTATATTTATAATCCGTATAACATTCTTATACGAAGCCCTTATTTTACAGGAATTTACTACTACTAGTAGAACTAAGAGTCAAAATCTTTCGCAAGATTGAACAAATACATTTTTTATGATTGTGAGACTACATAATATTATAATATTTGAAACATGTTTATGTTCTTCTGTGCTATCTATACAGCAATACATAATATCACAGTTTAATTAATTACACGAGCGATCCAGAAAACCTTGGTGAGATAATTTTCAGTTAAAAACTATGCTCAAGTTTGCGATCAAAGGTGAAAGGGTTGCGCTTTCTCCAGTTAATAACGTTTTCTCAGTTTGCGCGGGAATGTTATTAAATTGAAGTAATAGGACGTTGACGGAGCGCCTCTCTGCCTACTCCAGGAGCGTGATTGAAAAATAACATACGGGATTCATTTTCGAGGGATTATCAGGCTTTGCTTTACTGGCAACTTTATAATGAGGGATAGTTGTTTGTTGTTTTGCGAAATGGCGGAATGTAATTAATAAAACGTAAAATATCATCTTTATTTTAATCGTAAGATACACAACAAGTTGTATGTATATTTTATATTATTAAAACTTTGAATAAAACCTTGTTTATCAAAAACTTATCTCAAATTTTAATTGAATAACTATCAGCAATTTTAACTAAATAACAATTTTGATAGCTTAACATTATCAAAGATAAATTTGATCGCTGAAACATTAATAGTGTTCAATATTTGATGTAATTGCTTTACAAATACATATTATTATAATATCAGAACTTTCATCAATATAGATAAATTATTATTTGATATTAGTAAATTCTGTTACTAATCGTAAATGATAATCATTCACTACATAGTATTGAATTATACGGAAATGATTTAAGCGTTATTCCATTAGCTATTAATGGAAAATTATT
Source organism: Colias behrii (assembly GCA_029959065.1). Taxonomy (NCBI): domain Eukaryota; kingdom Metazoa; phylum Arthropoda; class Insecta; order Lepidoptera; family Pieridae; genus Colias; species Colias behrii. Next base: position 11,962,721 of record JARWMC010000015.1, on the reverse strand, counting down.
TATTTTATGTTATCTACGGGTTATTGTTATTATTTTTATATTTGTAGCTGAGATAAAACATCTACCAAGTTGGGCATTCAAATATCTAATAATGTGCTTGGTTATTGTTTTATCACATCCCAGTTTTAAGGAAATATTTTGAAGGTTTTTAAAGGTTTTATTAGTTGTAGTTAATTGCAAGCACTTTTTACAAACAACAAGTTCGCTTCTGTCTGTCTGTCCACCCGACTGTCACCTAGATTTGTTTCATGAACCGTGTAAGTAAAAGAAATAGCTTATTAATTGTACTGTCACGAGTCCGACTAGCACTTTACCGATTTTTATTATTTTAATCCCACAATTTTCACGCTCAGATAAAATACATCATTCCACAGTCGTCTCTCGGTCTATCCCAGTTCGCATCTGGCTCGCATCCAGCCTCAGACTGAGTCGTATTACGTCATCCGATGTTCGTCTCTTACAGCACACCCTCTGACTTTTCACGCGCTCCTGACTTACCACTCAGCATTACTTTCCGTCTAGCCGTTATATTTATAAGTGTTTATCTGCCTTTTTTGAATTTGCAATTTACCATGTGGAGATGTTGTTGTCGTCTTTCTATTTTAAATTTTACAAAATAGCATATAGTATAGACCTTGCCGTTGTAATTGGTAAACTAATAATCTCTATATATAAAAATGAATCCCTATTTCCCTTGGTCACGGCACACACATGAACGGGTGGCCCGATTTCGATAATTCATTTTTTATAATATTCCATGAAGTACGAGGAGGGTTCTTATAGAGAAAAAACGGAAATATGTACCACGGACGTAGCCGGGTGTTTTATAAAAACTTTGAACAAGAACGGTGCAGTATCTGGTTGACAAAATAGTAAAGTTAAGCACACTACAAACACTTGTATATATGTTCCATATTATATTTTATACTAACGTCTCTATTATATTACGTGAAATTGTGTATCACTAAGGGAAATAAAAAACTGGGTTTTCTTATAAAAGTGAATTAAGAGGCTTTAGATAGACTCAAAATAAATCTATACTATTATTTTATATTATAAAGCTGAAGAGTTTGTTTGTTCTAATCTCAGGAACTACTGGTCCGATTTGAAAAATTCTTTCGGTGTTATATAGCCCATTTATCGAGGAAGGCTATAGGTATAGGCTATATATCATCACGCTAAGACCAACAAGAGCGGAGTACTGCGGGCAAAACCGCGGAGCACAGCTAGTATTAGATATCTATAGAATTGAAAAATTGTTATATCTTCGTTAACAAGGATTTCGATAAAATTTAATTTATGATACATTTTCCACAGGAAAATGATATAGTTCCTGCAACAAAAAAGGATGCAAACTACAAATTTTAATGTGTTTGTATGATAATATATTTTATACGCATTTTTAACATTAAACATAATATTTTACATTAAAAAAACACTAATAGGTGTTTAACATTACAATTAATAATCACACATTTTTTAGAATATATTATAAACGAGAAAAACAGTAGAATCTAAACCAATTAATTTTACTAACTCGCTTATTTACTCAATTGCGGAAATTATAATTCAAACTGTTGATATTTGTGAACAAATGAAGATATAAATAGCAGTGTTAGTAGACTAAAGCTCGGTATCGAATGAATTGAAACAGCACAAGTCATAGGAGGCATATTATATCGTGTATAATGATTGTTTTATCTTATTTATAACTAGCTGTGCCCGCGACTTCGTCCGCGTGGAATAGTGACTGCATAGTAGTTACTACTTAACTTTTATTGAATAAACACGTACTACCATAAATAATTAAAAGAACAGTTAGTAAAATTTATTACTAAACTGAGCTAAAAAATAAAAAAATAAGTGCCTAATTAATTTTCTACGTAAAATTTATTTTAAATTATGGCATATTATTTTTTAGGCACCAGGAGGGAGAGGAGCAAATTTATTTACCTTCCTTCCTTGTATGGATGTTTTTGACAATATATTGTGCAGCAACTGAGTGCCGAGGCAAACGTCAAAACGTAAAGGAATAGAATCCGCTATCGATACTAATTGACATAAGCGTATGATGTTTTGCTAAGGATTTGTTCATCCTACCAACGACGACGACGACCACGAACAAAATTTTCATCCAGTCGCAATTTAATAAAATTGTGCAAAACACAATTAAAAATCAATTATTAAAATTTCCTGTCGTTCTGGTGATTGGAATTTTTATTTTTGAGATCAACGATGAATGAAAAAATAGATTTTTCGTAGAAACAGTGGCTCCTAGAAAAAAATGTATGTGAAGTTTTTTAAAGATAATTTTATAATCTACAATTTTGGTAAAAGTTAAGGATACCATACCATACCATCATTATCATAATAATATATCTTATATATATATTTTTTTATAATGGTACTTAATTTTAAAGATCGTCGGGAAGTTAGTAAAATTATATACATTCCTTTTCCTTCGTTGCGTTGGGTTTTTTTTTTTTAATTTTTAAACTTCGGTTTCTTATTTTCATTTAATATTTTCAAGTGAGCGAGACCTACCTCTACCTCCATAATACATTCCTACATCTGACATCTTTTAAGTTGGGCCGTAACCGTGCATAAATTGTAATGGACCACAGTGGCAAAAGAAGTGGTATATTTAAGAAAAAAAATTGCCAAGGGCCAGGCCTATGTGGCTTTGAGAAGAGTTCAAAATTTCCAGGGTGTGGCTATCCTCTCGCTCCCATGTCCCCCTCTTCTTTCACAGACTTTCAACCCTTCCCTTTCCATCCCTAGTAAATGGCAGAACCGATTTTGATGTAAATAATATTATCTAATTGTACCTATATGTACACGTCATATCCTATCGTTTGATGCTCCATTTGGTTTATTTATCTAACCACTGTCACCCCTAAAGTGCCCTATATGTAAAAAACGGATGAACCGATTTCGATAAAACATTACTAATTGTAATTCACCCGTTATGCACATTCATATGATATATCACTTAGGTAGGTACTATCACAATATTTGACAACATTCGTTTCTTTCATTCCCACTTATACCTATACAGGGTGTAATCGTTAAGTGTGCACAGGCGATTTTTCCGTAAGTATTACAGATAACAAAAAACTTTAAACTGATATCGAAAGTACTTAACCTAAAGAGTAAAATGGCGGTAATAAATTTTTAAAAATAAATCGAGAAATATCAAAAAAATTATCTTTAAACCCTCCCATTCATTAAGTATGAAATATGAATATCCCATATACCTACATTTAATATGAAAGATTTTAGCTTTTTTTTTCTTTTTTTGGTTTTCTGCTTTAATTACTTCGCAAATTTGAAGTGACATTTTCCACATTTTTCCGGACATTTTCACGCATTTTCCGGATATTTTCCGGGAATTTTCCAGGCATTTTCCGGACATTTCCCTGACATAGCCTGTAAATGTCTGGAAAATCCCCGGGAAATGCTCGGAAAATCCCTGGAAAATGTCTGGAAAATCCCCGGAAAATGCCAGGGAAATGTCCGGAAAATGTCTGGAAAACATCGGGAAAATCCCCGGGATATGCTCGGAAAATCCCCGGAAAAAGCCTGGGAAATTCCCGGAAAATAACCGGAAAATGCCTGGGAAATGCTCGGAAAATGCGTGGAAATTTCCGGAAAAACCGTGGAAAATCCCTGGAAAATGCCTGGAAGATATCCGGAAAATGCGTGAAAATGTCCGGAAAATATCCGGTAAATGCGTGGAAAATCCCCAGAAAATGCCAGGGAAATGTCCGGAAAATGTCTGGGAAACATCCGGAAAATCCCCGGGAAATGCTCGGAAAATGCCTGGGAAATTCCCGGAAAATGTCTGGAAAATCCCGGAAAATAACCGGAAAATGCCAGGGAAATGTCTGGAAAATATCCGGAAAATGCGTGGAAATTTCCGGAAAAAGCGTGGAAAATGCCTGAAAATGCCAGGGAAATGTCTGGAAAATATCCGGAAAATGCGTGGAAATTTCCGGAAAAAGCGTGGAAAATGCCCGGAAAATGCTCGAAAAATACGTGGAAATTTCCGGAAAAACCGTGGAAAATCCCTGGAAAATGCCTGGAAAATATCCGGAAAATGCGTGAAAATGTCCGGAAAATATCCGGTAAATGCGTGAAAATGTCCGGAAAATATCCGGAAAATGCCTGGAAAATCGCCGGAAAATGCCTGAGAAATGTCCGGAAAATGTCTGGGAAATGCGTGGAAAATCCCCGGAAAATGCCAGGGAAATGTCCGGAAAATGTCTGGAAAACATCCGGAAAATCCCCGGGAAATGCTCGGAAAATCCCCGGAAAAAGCCTGGGAAATTCCCGGAAAATAACCGGAAAATGCCTGGGAAATGCTCGGAAAATGCGTGGAAATTTCCGGAAAAACCGTGAAAAATCCCAGGAAAATGCCTGGAAAATATCCGAAAATGCGTGAAAATGTCCGGAAAATATCCGGTAAATGCGTGAAAATGTCCGGAAAATATCCGGAAAATGCCTGGAAAATCCCCGGAAAATGCCTGAAAAATGTCCGGAAAATGTCTGGGAAATGCGTGGAAAATCCCCGGAAAATGCCAGGGAAATGTCCGGAAAATGTCTGGGAAACATCCGGAAAATCCCCGGGAAATGCGTGGAAAATCCCCGGGAAATGCCAGGGAAATGTCCGGAAAATGTCTGGAAAACATCCGGAAAATCCCCGGGAAATGCTCGGAAAATCCCCGGAAAAAGCCTGGGAAATTCCCGGAAAATAACCGGAAAATGCCTGGGAAATGCTCGGAAAATGCGTGGAAATTTCCGGAAAAACCGTGGAAAATCCCAGGAAAATGCCTGGAAAATATCCGAAAATGCGTGAAAATGTCCGGAAAATATCCGGTAAATGCGTGAAAATGTCTGGAAAATATCCGGAAAATGCCTGGAAAATCCCCGGAAAATGCCTGAAAAATGTCCGGAAAATGTCTGGGAAATGCGTGGAAAATCCCCGGAAAATGCCAGGGAAATGTCCGGAAAATGTAATAATAATAATAATAATAAAAACATTTATTGACAATAAAACACACCACACAGATACAAAAAACAAACATAATTAAAAAAGAAAACAAAAAAACCAATAGAACTTAAAAACTAATAAAACTTACTTAAAACAAAACAAATAAAATAATATAAAAAACCTTATAACTAGACTTAAAAAATATAACTAAAAACAACAACAAAGAACTGTGTGGCAATGTCCATTATCAAAAGGGACTACTCAGTTAAAAGCTGTAGTGCCCCATAGGAACACTAACAGCACTGATTTTCAGGAGCCCCTATCGATTGCGACGATTGGAGTTACAGCTTATACCTACGTACTTTGCATTGTAGCAAAGTACAAACACAGACTATAATAAATAAATAGATAACAAATCTGAATAATATATATATATATATATATATATGTATATACAACGATGGAATAGTGATACGTGTGATATATATTTATTAATATTAGCACTTACTCTGCTTATATAATATGAGAAATAAATGTGTAATAAATTAAGAATAATAAATAACTAAAATAACAAGTATTATATTAAATACGTAGAAATATACAAATACAGCGGGAAACATCAACGACACTAAGGCTGGTACAGCGTATTTAATAAATGTTTTTTATATTTAAAACGAAAGTTTGTGATAGTTTTTACTTCAGACAGGGGTGGTGGAAGGTTGTTCCAGCACTTAGTGGCGCTGTATGTGAAACCGCCTCTAAATGATGCAGTGTGGTGCATGGGAACCGAAAGCTTTATGCTGGCAAATCTGGTTTTGTATTTTAGGTCGCTTCGTTGACCTAACCAAGCTAATTTTTCATATAGGTATGATGGTATTTTTTTGTGCATCAACCCAAATAATAAAGTAGCAAAATGTAATTGCCTACGTCCATCCATATTTAAAATACTGGCGTCTTTAAGATAGGGACTGATGTGGCTCCTAGGTGGAACGTTCCAGCAATATCGTGCGCAGGCATTCTGGACGCGTTGTATAGCTGTTTTAGTACGGCTCAGCAGTCTAGGGCCATATACAGTATCCGAGAAGTTAAATTTCGACAAAACAAGAGAATCACATAGACGGATACGTAAATTTAAATTTATATATTTTCTTATTTTATACAAGATTTTTAACCTATGAAAAGAATTAGAAATAGTGTTATTTATATGTTTTTCGAATCTCAAATTCTCGTCAAATAATAAGTCTGGGAAACATCCGGAAAATCCCCGGGAAATGCTCGGAAAATGCCTGGGAAATTCCCGGAAAATGTCTGGAATATCCCGGAAAATAACCGGAAAATGCCAGGGAAATGTCTGGAAAATATCCGGAGAATGCGTGGATATGTCCGGAAAAAGCGTGGAAAATGCCTGGAAAATGCCCGGAAAATGCTCGGAAAATCCCCGGAAAATATCCGGAAAATGCGTGAAAATGTCCGGAAAAAGCGTGGAAAATGCCACTTCAAATTTGCGAAGTAATTAAAGCAGAAAACCAAAAAAGAAAAAGAAAGCTAAAATCTTTCATATTAAATGTATATGGGATATTCATATTTCATACTTAATGTATGGGAGGGTTTTGTTACAAATCTTAAAATCATACATAGTACATTATTTTCCATAGACAAGGTTTTCTGTTATTTATAATCTACCGCCTGACAACTTAACCTCCCCTCCAGTCGGTTAGTTGTCAGTCGATCGCTCACATTTTTTGAAGAAACGATCAGCTAGCAATTGATCCTGAACAGCCGACCAGTGCGGTCAACAAGTCAGTGCCTTAGCCGTGCCACATGCTTGTTTTAGGGTTATTTAAATCTATTATTTAAGATTGTGAAAGATTGCGAATATTATAGTAAAAAAGTGAATGTAACAAGGAGGAATATTAAAGTATCAATTGTGACGAAGGCGTTTTATTCCACAACCCAACAGCTTCAGAAGTGGGATAACGATAACAAGGTAATGTGACATTTTTCTTTTATATTTTTTTTTTACCACCGTCTTTTATTAATATATAGTTTACATGGATTATAATTATTATAAAGGATTTTTTTTTTCTTTATGTATTTTAAACTATGCTTGTTAGTTTAATAACAGGCTTGTTATCGTCCATTTGCCCACAAATATGTGAATAAATAAATAATCCTTGTGCGTGTATCGAACGTTGATTGTTATCATTTGGCCGGGTTCACATACCCTCATAATGTTAACAAACGACGCTTTAAGTGATCTACGATCCAGATCGAATCTGGCTAGGGCACTCCCTGGTGATACGACTGTGATTTTAGATTATTTAATCGAATAATTTACAACATTACATGTACGTACGTGAATTGTTAATGCGTGGTCAGGGTACTCCCTGATAGTGTTAGCAAGACACTAGTTGAATAGTTTAGGACCTTGACAATATTTGGCCAGGGCTACTCCCTGGTAATAAGGTTGAGTGACTAAACTATCAGGTGACACGTTTATGATATTATTGTATTGAACATTATATATGTGAGTTGTTAACACGTGGTCAGGGCACTCCCTGATAGTGCTAGCAATACACAGAATTGAATAGTTTGGAATCTTGACAATATTTGACCAGGGCTACACTCTGGTAATAAGGTTGAGTGACTAAACTATCATGTGATACGTTTATGATATTATTGTATAACAATATATATATTATGTGAGTTGTTAACACGTGGTCAGGGCACTCCCTGATAGTGCTAGCAATACACAGAATTGAATAGTTTGGAATCTTGACAATATTTGACCAGGGCTACACTCTGGTAATAAGGTTGAGTGACTAAACTATTAAAAAAAAAAAAAAAAACTTTATGATTCGCATTTTACATTAAAACATAAAAGCTAACTCATATATATATTTTTAATAATAATAAATGAACCTGATTCGGATTATTTTTTTTTATCAGATTGGTGATGGGCCGTGATTGGTCAAGGACTCCTTCACGCAGCCGAGACGGCAGTCGTGAGGGCAATGAACAGCGAAGCCGGCGTAGTAGAGAGCGCCGCAGTGAAAAGCGCTCAGACCGCCGCAGTCAGCGCCCAAGCCCGAACCGAAGTGCCAGTCACCGGAGCCGCCCTAACACTGAGCACCACCAAAGGAGTCCCGGTGAGCGACGTTCTAGGCGTAGTATTGAACGTCGCAGCCAACGATCTGGTGAACATCGAAGTCGTAGCCGCAGTCAGCTACGAAATCGCCACGATAGCAGAATTATGAATATTGATCGGGACCGTAGAAGTAGGAAACGTAGTAAGGACTGTTCTATTACAAGACCCCAAAAAGGTGATAAAAGCGATGTAACTAGTACTTTAATAGATTCATTTGTTGATGCGATTAAATCGATGAAATCTAGTTCTAGTGATAAATTTTCGTCTATTCACAATGTAATACCTGATTTTGATCCAATGGCAAAAGAACAGACTGTTAATGCGTGGTTATCGAAGGTTGAGGAATGTAAATTAATTTACGAATGGTCAGAAAAACAAGTCGTGCACTACGCTCTGCCTAAACTCTCGGGAATAGCTAAAACGTGGTACCAAAGTCTCCCCACTTTGCTGTATTCTTGGGAGGAATGGAAAGTTAAATTAATTGAAACTTTTCCATCTACCCAGAATTATGGTGAATTATTAACTGAAATGTTGAATAAAAAACTACGGTTTAGTGAATCTCCCGAATTATATTATTACACTAAAATTAACTTACTAAACCGTTGCAACATATATGGCAAAAATGCAGTTGATTGTCTAATTTATGGAATTGAAGATAGGGGTATTAGACTAGGAGCTCAAGCGGCACAATTTTCTGAACCTGAACAGTTACTCAAATTTTTTTAAAACTGTTAAACCAGGCGTTTCTAGGGATACCGAAAGATCAATTCGAGATAGGGATAAACGGCCGGTACCAAATAATTCAAATAGGGTCTTGAATAAGCCGAATAGATCCGAACCGGGTCGGATAACTTGTTTCAATTGTAACGAAGTAGGTCACCCCAGCTATAAATGCAATAAACCGTTATTAAAGTGTAGTCGTTGTAATTTATTAGGTCATTTGTCTAATGCGTGTTCTAAAATGGAACCCGCTCAAAAGCTAGATAAGGAAAAAACCGTGTTGAAAATCTCTAGTCAACAATCGGCGAGTATTTACACTTTTCCTATACGTATTAACGGGGTAAATGTCCAATGTCATTTAGATTTAGGAAGCGAATGTACACTAATTCGGTTGACGGACGCCCTAAATCTAGGGTTCGTTTGGACCACAAATGATTTACCTTTACTAAAAGGCCTAGGCAATATACCGTACCAGCCTATCGGTAAGTCGTTAGTTAATATTGAGGTTCAAGGAATTACTGAAAAAGATATAGAAATATTAGTTATTAATGATAACCTCATTAACTATCCAGTGCTTCTAGGGCATTCATTTTCAGAACGGCCGGGTATTAAAATTACTAAAACCGTAGATAAACTGGAGATTTGTAAGACCCAATTCCAAAACGCTAAAATACACTTGTTATGTAGGGAGCAAACTTATATTAACCCTGAGGCAATACAAACTGTCGCAGTATTAGCAAAACCTGAACTTTCTTGTACTGTATATGTTAGAGGTGGTATGCGGGGACAAAATGGTTCTGAATTCTATTTGTTTCCGGGAGAATATGAATTAAAAGATGGATTAGGCTGTCTTCTTATCTTAAATCCTAGAAGTAAGGGTTTAATTCTAGAACGTGAACAGTTGCTGATACGCAGTATGGTAATGAGTAATGATTGTAAATATGTAAATAACGTTAATTTCACTGACAGGAATGATATATCTGAGCCTGTTATAGGGGATAATCTTAGCGAATTAGAAAAACAAATGGTGAAGGACTTGCTCGCAAGATATAGCAGCTGTTTTTCTTCCTGTCTTAAGGATCTCGGATTTACAACTGTATTAGAAATGGATATACAATTAAAGAATGAAGAACCGGTAGTTTACAGGCCTTATAGACTCTCGTATGCAGAAAGAGAAGATGTCAGGCGCATGGTAGCAGAAATGTTAGATTGTGGTATAGTTAAGGAGTCTTCATCACCTTACGCGAGCCCCATTGTATTGGTAAGAAAGAAAAGTGGTGAGAGGCGAATGTGTGTTGACTACAGAGCCTTAAACAGCAGGACTAAGCGAGACCATTATCCTCTCCCTAGGGTAGAAGACCTTCTTGATCAATTAGCGGGCCATAAGATGTTCATATCGCTGGACTTGGCTTCAGGGTACTATCAGATTCCCATCTCGGAGAAGTCTCAAGAGAAGACCGCGTTTGTCACGCCAGATGGACAATATGAATACACCAGAATGCCATTTGGCTTAGCAAACGCTCCTTCGGTTTTCCAAAGAGCCATGCATAAGATTCTTAATAAAGCACGGTTAAGTTATGTAATTGTGTATATGGATGATGTTTTGATACCCGCGCGTTGCTTTGATGAAGCGCTACAAAGACTAGAAGAAGTTTTGAACTTATTAAAAGAAGGAGGCTTAACACTGAAAATGCAGAAATGTAAATTTATGTTTGATAAATTAGACTTTTTAGGGTTTGAAATAAGTGGTAATGGTATCCAACCAGGCTCTGCGAAAACTGGAGCAGTCTCAAAATTTCCTACTCCCTTAAATCAGCATGACGTTAGACGATTTTTAGGTCTTGCCAGCTTCTTTAGAAGATTTGTCAAGGATTTCGCTCTGATAGTAAAACCATTGACGGGTCTTCTAAAGAAAAATGCGCCTTGGAAATGGGGGGAAGAAGAAGCAACTGCATTTACAGAGATTAAAAAACGATTGACCAGCAGACCAATTCTCGCACTATACGACAAAAATTTAGAAACTCAGTTACACACGGATGCGTGTAGATTCGGCATCGCGGGTATTCTTCTTCAGAAAGACGAGAAAGGTTTATGGAGAGTTGTAGCATACTACAGTCGTCAAACCACGGTAGAAGAGCAGAAACTTCATTCGTTTGAGTTAGAAACTCTAGCTGTGATAGCGTCATTAAACAAGTTTAGGGTCTACTTGTTAGGCCTACGGTTCAAAATACTAACAGATTGTAATTCATTACGCACCACACTTACAAAACGAGATGTGATCCCGAAAATTGCAAGATGGTGGGTGCAGTTACAAGAATATGACTGTGAAATTGAGTATCGACCAGGAGATAAGATGTCACATGTGGATGCCCTGAGTCGAGCTCCATCAGACTCAAAAGTAGACGATTTGCACGTTATTGATATACTTAGTGTTACTGCTGAAGATTGGATTACTACTGTTCAATCTTCAGATGACGATATAAGGCGTATTAAAGAAATATTAAGTGATCCAGAATCCCCCAACATAGTAAGTACATTTCAAAATTACAAATTAAAAAATGGACGTGTATACAGGATCATAGCTGATGATAATATCAAATGGGTAGTGCCTAGAGGCGCACGCTGGCAAATTGTTAAAGCCAATCACGATGACGTAGGCCATTTTGGGTTAGAAAAGACTTTAGATCGTATTCGGGCATTATATTGGTTTCCTAAAATGAGAACCTTTGTCACCAAATATGTTTCAGCATGTTTAGAATGTGCTCACCATAAGATGCCAGGTGGTGCTCGACAAGGTCACCTACATTCCATAGAAAAAGTAGAAATCCCCTTTCACACGGTCCACGTGGACCATGTTGGGCCTTTCATTAAGAGTAAGAAGGGGAACTCATATATCTTAGTAATCATCGATGCCTTTACTAAATTTGTTTCTTTGGCTGCCGTCAAAAGTACCAAAACGTCGGAAACTATAAAAGTAATTAAAAAAAATCTTATTGGGTATTTTGGTACTCCAACACGCCTCATTTCTGATAGAGGTAGCTGTTTTACCAGCAAGAGGTTTAGGAAGTTTATACAGGCCTTAGGCATAAAGCATGTTATGAATGCAGTAGCCACGCCGCGAGCAAATGGTCAAGTAGAAAGGTCAAACCGAACTATATTGGCATCATTGGGAACCATGAACCATGGCAAAGATCCTAGAACATGGGATGATAATCTATCGGATATACAGTTAGGCATTAATACGACAATACACGACGTCACAAAAAAAACTCCTAGTGAATTATTATTTGGGCGTAGAGTTACAAATCCTTCGCAAGGTATATTAAGTGAAGTAATTTCGGATGTAGGACATGGAATAGTAGACGGTAAGATTGACGATATTAGATTAGATGCACGCTGCCTGATGCAACAGCAAGCGAAGGTCAGTGAAGAACGGTATAATAGAAAAAGAAAAGCGGCAAAAGTATATAAAGTAGGTGATCTAGTGCGAATTTTGAGAGCAGTTGCATCTGGTAGCGGGCAGTCTAAAAAGTTGGAACCCAAACTACAGGGACCGTACCGCGTAATTAAAGTTTTACCAAACGACCGTTATGTGGTAGAGGATACCCCTTTATCTCGAAAAGGTAGGCGGTACGAAGCTGTCGTGGCAGCCGACAAAATGCACCCTTGGTTAAATTTTAAATCGATGTCTGATAGCGATAATGACGGTGATGATAGTTGTTCTGATGCCATTGAGAATCAAAATAATTAAATTTTATACATACACATTAGGTAGTTTAAAGTTCTTTATGTATGTTGTAATACACATCCTTCTTTAAAATGACGAGTCAAGTCTACGTGTTTGGTATGAACGAAGAATGATCGACGTTTATAACAAACACATGGAATTTGAAATAGCTTGCATATTGTGGGCATGCCGGGCACAATATGCCGCCCAACGAGAACCAAAATGCAGTATATGTGTGAACAGTGAGTACAGAGTGATTTTGTATGATTATTATGGGTATGCCGGGCACAATGATGTGCCGCCCAAAACGAATAGCTTACATACTGTGGGCATGCCGGGCATGATGTGCCGCCCAAAGAGTAACAATATGCAGTCTATGTGCAAGCAATGAGTACTGAGTGATTTTTATTACTGTTGAGGGCATGCTGGGTACAATGATGTGTCGCCCAAAGAGTAACAATATGCAGTCTATGTGCAAGCAGTGAGTTCTGAGTGATTTTTATTACTGTTGAGGGCATGCTGGGTACAATAGTGTGCCGCCCATAAGAAAGCAACAATTATTATTGTACATTGTTATTTTTGTGATCTAATTATTGTCAAATTTAAATGTATGAGATAGTATTATGTAATTTAAATATAACATTATGATTGTATTGCAATACCTGCATAAGGTCACTAATATGTAAAAATGTACTGGTGAGCAATAAATTATTTGAATTTGAATTAGTCCTAATCAAACGGATAGAGAAGTGAGTTTTTGTTATACAAATGTTTGTAGCGATTGTCGAAGTTGTTCCAATAGAGATATATATATATTTATTTATTGTCTTTTTTTTTTTCGAAATTTGTAAATCTTATTCTAGGCTTGTTTCCTTGTGTAATTTTGATTATTTGTAAAAGCTAATCATACCAATTCAAACTTCGGGAACTAGTTGTAAATACATATTATTATAAGTATTTGTTTCAATTTCATGTAAGTATGGTTGCATTTTGTTTTCCATATTTTAACATTTTATTTTTGTTTAAATTTAATTTAAGCCAACGAAGGCACTCGTTGAAGATCGGATGGCCGAGCTGTTACAAATCTTAAAATCATACATAGTACATTATTTTCCATAGACAAGGTTTTCTGTTATTTATAATCTACCGCCTGACAACTTAACCTCCCCTCCAGTCGGTTAGTTGTCAGTCGATCGCTCACATTTTTTGAAGAAACGATCAGCTAGCAATTGATCCTGAACAGCCGACCAGTGCGGTCAACAAGTCAGTGCCTTAGCCGTGCCACATGCTTGTTTTAGGGTTATTTAAATCTATTATTTAAGATTGTGAAAGATTGCGAATATTATAGTAAAAAAGTGAATGTAACAAGGAGGAATATTAAAGTATCAATTGTGACGAAGGCGTTTTATTCCACAACCCAACAGTTTAAAGATAATTTTTTTGATATTTCTCGATTTATTTTTAAAAATTTATTACCGCCATTTTACTCATTAGGTTAAGTACTTTCGATATCAGTTTAAAGTTTTTTGTTATCTGTAATACTTACGGAAAAATCGCCTGTGCACACTTAACGATTACACCCTGTATATAGGTATAGTAAATGGATGAACCGATTTTGATTAAATATGTCTAATTATACTTTACACGTCATGCCCTTTCATTTCATATGTCACTTGAGTCAAAATTCACTTTTTTTATTATCTACCACTTTTATACCTATATCAAATAAATGGATGAACCGATTTTGATAAAATTTGACTTATTTTTACTGATAGGTCGTTCACTTTCATTTAATATATCACTAAAGTATATTCGACAACTTTAGTTATGTTCATTCCCACTTTTACACAATAAATGGATGAACCGATTTTGATACAGTTTATTTAAGAACCAGCGTCGGAAAATATGCTGCCTAACAAAAAAACATCATCTAATTCGGATTACCTGCTAGCGAGCTACGGTGGCACAAACACACACACACACAGCGGTCAAACACTTATCACCCATATTTTTGCATCGGGGGTTAAAAATATAATATTATAAATACGACATAATTTAAAGGACATTTTATGTATAAAATTTACCTAGAAATAAGTATAATTTTAATTTGACCCCTCCCCCCTACTACCTCAGCTTACCCCCCCACCCTTGGGGACTTTCGATATGATCACTTGGACATAACTGTAGCGTATAACAGATAACTTACGTTTTATCGTACACTGTATGTGTACCATAGAATGCCTTAGCAAATGTTCGCCGTGAGTACTTAAATGGTCATTACTTTTTTATTTATGAACCGATTGACATGAAATAAACACTAAATGTTAAATGAAGATTACCACAATATATTAGTGAAAACCGCATCGAAATCGGATAAGCCGTTTCTGAGATTAGCGTGTTCAAACAAACAGACAAACAGACAAACAGACAAAAAATTTTTTAACTACAGTTTTGGGTTTGGGATCGATTTAATAATAACCCCTGCTAATTTTTTTTTACATATTTTCATTGTACAGACACCACTTTTCTAGAATTTTATTATATGTATTGATAGCTTACTGCGCTTAAAGGGTCGTGGTTCACACTTGAACTTAGGTACGTAGGTACTGTCGCGGAAGAATTCTAACAAATACCCGCGGCCCCATCATTAAAGCGGCTCGACGGAACACAGTGGGGTTTTAGTCGGTAAGAATCCGACATAACCCACGGCTCCTTCCCCGGGGGCCGTGGGTATCTTTGGAAGATTTCCCCACTATAAAAAAAAAAAAAAAAGGTACGTAGGTACTATATAATAATTGTATTTCTTTGACACGATACGATGACTGATGAATATCTCATGGTAGTGGTTTTGATAAGGTCTTACACGTAGGTATGATTAAACCAGCTATCCATTTTTTAACTCTTAAATAATATAAATAGGCACACATTCTACACAACATATAAAAATTATTTCTTATCTTTTCTTCTAATCTATGCATAATTTTATCCTAGCACTAGATGTTCACCCGGCTACAATCAGCCTTTTCCGATTGCAGTATCTATCACAGTGCTTAAATTGCATCTACCCATTTTCATGAGTTAATCAGACATCGTCCCTGTGTTATTCTGTCAATCAAAATCCTTAACAGTGGTTTTCCTGTGAAGGAGTAACAAACATACACAAATCACAAATAAAAATTTTAAAAATATTGGATAGTTTGAAGTATCATGAATATAATATTGTTTACTTATTCCTTGGACCACTCGTGGCACAGATTTGCTTTCGCCATTTGATTCAGAGCGATAACTGGACAAACAGCTCTTTGCTTTTCACAACTTCTGTATCGATGTCTTACTTAGCATATTCTCTCAGATTTCTCGAATACAACTGTTATTCCTTCATCCATACTTATCGTATAAATTCAGTGTTCGCTGCTTGTTTGTCTTTTTATGTTTGTTTAAGCATTTTTTATAGCATTTTATAAAAAGTTATAATAACATGCTTGTGAGTGATTTATTTTAGATTTAAACATTTTTTATATTAGTAAAGGAAAAGAACAGCGTACAGTAAATTAACGCTAAGTTTAATTTTGACAGAAAAAAATTTTGTTTGGTTACTTCACACATTTGAAGCTCTCTTTTTAATTTATAACATAAATAACAAGCTAAATATTACCTCTGTTGTTCGTTTGATTATAAATTTGTTATGTTATAAAATACTTTTAGCATTAAAATACGCTTGATTGTTGTGTTCAAAACTTGGACATTGTTTTTGTATAATTTTAAAAGTACTTTGAGTTAGAAATCAGATATCAGTTTTATATTCCACGATGTTACTAAGCAAAACACCTGCTCAAGCATAAAACCTTTGCTAAAAACTTCGGAAATAAATATATTTGTAAAAGTACTGTAAAAACTTTTCCTAAAAGTATTCTAAATAAGTCGCAATTTTTTACTTAAAGACTATTCTAAGCTGAGAGTAATGATCGCTTGTTGAAATGAAAAATTGAATTATCAAATTGAAAGGGATTTCTTTTTAAACGAGCTTAAGCAAATTTAAAGGGTTAACATTATTTGAGGGCTAAAGACAAAAGGCTGTTTAGTTATTAAATAAAAGAATTGAAAATGTTTTTGTGCTTTGGAACCATCGGTGCGAGATTATTTGTGTTTTACAAGGTTTCAAAAGTATAGGATGGTTCAAGATGATTTAAATAATCAATACGTGTTTAAACTATCTTTGTGTATGGAAAAAAAAACAAGAAAATATTATGTTTATGAAATTAAAGCCCGGGATGAAAGGCAAGATTTATTAATGTAGGGGAGCCCAAGAGGGGATTTTGGGATTTACTCGAGCGCGTCAGATTACTATAAGGGACGGTACCTTAGCTATTCATTAGTACCTCTAGTCAATATGAGCAGTTATGGTTGGTGGGTGCGCTCAGGGGCCCCGCTGGAAAATTTGAATAATCCATAATTCCCTAAGGTTGAGCTCGAATCGTCAGATTAGCGAAATGGGGACTTCTTATATTGTAATTAACCCCCCCCATATATTAATCTGACGCGCTCGAATAATATTACTTTAATTTTTTACCCTTTCTTCATAGCGATTAAATCGCCACTTAAATCGTCAGATTAACGTATACTTTTTTTCAGTGACGTCCTGGAGCATGCAAAATATCAATATCTAACGCGCTTGAGTATTTCCAAGCCAATTATTTTCTTTTTTAAATTAAAAAAAAATCAAAAAACCCTTCCCCACCGCTAAAAGTGAAAACATTATAGGACCTTTTTTTCTCGCTATGGTCTAATCTACCAATTCTAATAGGTTCCCGTGACGCTCGAGTAAATCCACATTTAGCATCCTGGGCTCCCCTACTAAAAGTTTATTTTTATTGAAATAATTAATATAAGTGTTAAATAAACAATCATAATAATATGTTACATGTTTTGTTTCATACGTTTCAATTTCTCAAAACAATACAATACACATATTACTATAACCCAGATTGGACTGTGTATATTCATAATAATATAATACTTAGTCTGTACGAATTACGTATAATAATATTATCTCCATAAACAAAAGCCGGGTGCAAAACTAGTAGCAATATAAGCATAGTACGTTATACGTTCGTGATCAGAATACAGGCCGAATTCCGAATATTTCCTTTTATCTCGGATTTTGTTGGGTTATGGATTCTCTATAATCATTCACTTGGGAATATCTTTATTAACATTAAGTGTTTTTCCCTTTGTGTTATTTCGAAATTTTGTTCGTGGAAAATGAATAAAATAATATGTACTTTTTTGGTAATCACACTTGAATGAGCAAGGTTAATTTTAAGTTTGGTTGTAATTTACATGATTGTGTAAGTTGGATAGTAAGGTAACTTGTTGTTAGACTATACTTTAACTGAAATATAATATTATAGTACTAGCTTCCGCCCGCGGCTTCGCCCGCGTGGTGTTTTGATAAAAGGTAGCCAATGTTCTTTCTCAGGGTCTAAAGATGGTCTGTGCCAAATTTCATCAAAATCAGTTGAGAGGTATAAGCGGGAAAGCGTAACAGACAGACAGACAGAGCTACTTTCGCATTAATAATATTATATTAGTAAGGATTTCTTTACTTGTTAGTTTTCTTTACTTTACTTGTACCTTTTTTAAACTGTTGCCTGTTATAGTATTTTCTAGTGTTACACGAATATTATTAATATGCATTTAAAAATTAAAGATTTTTTAACGGATTTAAACGCGAATTATTCATTATATTATTTTCCCGACGTTTCGAACACTTTACAGCAAGCGTGGTCACGGGGAGAATGAGATGTTATACGTCTTGCCTGTTATCATTAACGCCTCTGTTGCCTGTTATTCTTAAATAAAATGAGTAAAATCTAATAATGAGGAATAATTAGAAAGCATTTATTAAATCTACAAACTACAATTAAAATGCCGGAAATTCTCGAAGTATATCATCACAAACTTTCACGCGAAAACTACGTGAAACTAGTTTAATTCACTTTGGAAAGATATTTTACCTTTGTTACCATAAACCCAAGAAGCTTATATCTAATACACTGGAGATTGCACTATGACCATTAACTTGTAACAAGAAAATATGACGTTGAATGACGCCTGTATGTTTTTTATCCCTTTCACACCAACTTGCCAAGTTAGGTGTGAAAGAGATAAAAAAACATACAGGCGTCATTAAACGTCATATTTTCTTGTTACAAGTTAATGGTCATAGTGCAATCTCCAGTGTATTAGATATAAGCTTCTTGCATAAACCCAACTTGCCACTCGGCTGTCAGAAACTCTGACAGATTCGTCTCGACGCCTGACAGACTGTCAAACTTCGACCACACTCGGACGTGTTCGCGGAAATGCTGGAAAATAAAAATCAGGTTATGAAATATTTAAATAGGATTTTTTTGGAAATATTGACTGAAATATGACGTCATTCATTTTGAGGTTGTTATTCACTATGATGCATAATGATTAATGTATAACATGATTTTATGTGAGTACTGGCATCACAATTTTACATCATTGTATTGAAATTTTGATGAATTAATAAAGGATTTTTTTTATTATGTACTCCAAAAGTATTAAACAATTCGTAATAATATTGCATATATTAATATTATGTAAGAAAGACGACTATTGATAACAACTAACAAGCTTTTCCACCTCTATAACACACGCATAAAATTGTAAATTATGCGTTTAATTTAAATTCTAAAATACTTCTAAATAGCTTTTCAATGCAAAATTGATTAATTATTTTACTACAATACAGGGTGTCCCAAAAAGTGTGATGAACGGAAGCTGGGAGGTAGAGGACCGAGAGGGCTATCCGAATCACCCCCATGTATGTTATGCGATTTTTCGTATTTTCGGAGTTATGACGTTTTTTTCAATTTTTCACCTATCGCCGAGTACGATGATATTTTCACTCATGGTGACGTCAATTATTGCGCTAGATGCTTGATTTTTTTTTGTTTGCTAAGCTGAAAGATAGGCCAATTCAGTATGGTAACATTTACTATCGTTAGATCTTCGAATGGAATAAAAAAAAGAATTAAATGCCAAGAAAGATAAAATTACCCAGTATGTTCACCACTTCAAGGGCCCTTAAAAAACTAAAATCACATAAAAAAAGTTTTTCGTTTGGCTTTTAAAAACTTGCTCTATCTTTCAGGTAGCTACCCTGAAAATTTCATTTTATTATTCAGAAGGCTTCAATCGAAAAATTTAAATCTAAATGTGGTAAGTGCAAAAATTGAATTAACATGATGATCAATAAAAACAAATTAAAACCAATAACAAGGTGTTTAATTACCAGAAATTTTTAAAATGACCCCGCTGTTGCTCAGTGCAAGGGCGACATCACCGTAAAAAGTTGTCTTTTAAATGTCTGAATGCCCTTTTATCATTTTTAATGGTTTCTTCTGCTACTATGAATTTTCGGGTTATTTCGTTCAACAAACGGAAAACTTTTTTTATGTGATTTTATTTTTTTACGGGCCCTTGAAGTGGTGATGTTCACCACTGGGTAAGTTTATCTTTCTTGGCATTTAATTATTTTTTTTATTCCATTCGAAGATCTAACGATAGTAAATGTTACCATACTGAATTGGCCTATCTTTCAGCTTAGCAAACCTGCATGAAAATCTCCGTGTGAAAATCTCTGTGTGAAAATCTCTGTGTGAAAATATATGTGTGTAAATCTCTGTGTGAAAATCTCTGTGTGAATATCTCCGTGTGAATATCTTCGTGTGAAAATCTCCGTGTGAAAATCTGTGTGAAAATCTCCGTGTGACAATCTCCGTGTGAAAATATCTGTGTGAAAATCTCTGTGTGAAAATCTATGTGTGTAAATCTCTGTGTGAAAATCTCTGTGTGAATATCTCCGTGTGAAAATCTCCGTGTGAAAATCTGTGTGAAAATCTCTGTGTGAAAATCTCTGTGAAAATCTCCCATGTGAAAATCTCTGTGTGAAAATCTCTGTGTGAAAATCTCTGTGAAAATCTCCCGTGTGAAAATATCCGTGTGACAATCTCCGTGTGAAAATCTGTGTGAAAATCTCTGTGTGAAAATCTCTGTGAAAATCTCCCATGTGAAAATCTCCCATGTGAAAATCTCTGTGTGAAAATCTCTGTGTGAAAATCTCTGTGTGAAAATCTCCCGTGTGAAAATATCCGTGTGTCAATCTCCGTGTGAAAATCTCTGTGAAAATCTCCGTGTGAAAATCTCCGTGTGAAAATCTCCGTGTGAAAATCTCTGTGTGAAAATCTGTGTGAAAATCTGTGTTTAAATCTCGGTGTGAAAATCTCTGTATGAAAATCTCTGTGTGAATATCTCCGTGTGAAAATCTCCGTGTGAAAATCTGTGTGAAAATCTCCGTGTGAAAATCTCCGTGTGAAAATCTCCGTGTGAAAATCTCTGTGTGAAAATCTCTGTGTGAAAATCTGTGTGAAAATCTCTGTGTGAAAATCTGTGTGAAAATCTCTGTGTGAAAATCTCTGTGTGAAAATCTCTGTGAAAATCTCTGTGTGAAAATCTCTGTGTGAAAATCTCTGTGTGAAAATCTCAGTGTGAAAATCTCCGTGTGAAAATCTCCGTGTGAAAATCTCTGTGTGAAAATCTCTGTGTGAAAATCTCTGTGTGAAAATCTCTGTGTGAAAATCTCTGTGTGAAAATCTCTGTGAAAATCTCCGTGTGAAAATCTCCGTGTGAAAATCTCTGTGTGAAAATCTCTGTGTGAAAATCTATGTGTGAAAATCTCTGTGTGAAAATCTCTGTGTGAAAATCTCTGTGTGAAAATCTCTGTGTGAAAATCTCTGTGTGAAAATCTCTGTGTGAAAATCTCTGTGTGAAAATCTCTGTGTGAAAATCTCTGTGTTTAAATCTCGGTGTGAAAATCTCTGTGTGAAAATCCTTGTGTGAAAATGTCTGTGTGAAAATCTCAGTGTGAAAATCTCTGTGTGAAAATCTCTGTGTGAAAATCTCTGTGTGAAAATCTGTGTGAAAATCTCTGTGTGAAAATCTCTGTGTGAAAATCTCTGTGTGAAAATCTCTGTGTGAAAATCTGTGTGAAAATCTCCGTGTTAAAATCTGTGTGAAAATCTCTGTGTGAAAATCTCTGTGTGAAAATCTCTGTGTGAAAATCTCTGTGTGAAAATCTATGTGTGAAAATCTGTGTGAAAATCTTTGTGTGAAAATCTCTGTGTGAAAATCTCTGTGTGAAAATGTCTGTGTGAAAATCTGTGTTTAAATCTCGGTGTGAAAATCTCTGTGTGAAAATCTCTGTGTGAATATCTCCGTGTGAAAATCTCCGTGTGAAAATCTCCGTGTGAAAATCTGTGTGAAAATCTCAGTGTGAAAATCTCCGTGTGAAAATCTCCGTGTGAAAATCTCTGTGTGAAAATCTCCGTGTGAAAATCTCTGTGTGAAAATCTCTGTGTGAAAATCTGTGTGAAAATCTCAGTGTGAAAATCTCCGTGTGAAAATCTCCGTGTGAAAATCTCTGTGTGAAAATCTCTGTGTGAAAATCTCTGTGTGAAAATCTGTGTGAAAATCTCTGTGTGAAAATGTCTGTGTGAAAATCTCTTTGTGAAAATCTCTGTTTGAAAATCTCTGTGTGAAAATCTCTGTGTGAAAATCTCCGTGTGAAAATTTCCGTGTGAAAATCTCTGTGTGAAAATCTCCGTGTGAAAATCTGTGTGAAAATCTCCGTGTGAAAATCTGTGTGAAAATCTCTGAGTGAAAATCTGTGTAAATCTCTGTGTGAAAATCTCAGTGTGAATATCTCCGTGTGAAAATCTCCGTGTGAAAATCTGTGTGAAAATCTCTGTGTGAAAATCTCTGTGAAAATCTCCCATGTGAAAATCTCTGAGTGAAAATCTCTGTGTGAAAATCTGTGTGAAAATCTGTGTGAAAATCTCTGTGTGAAAATCTCTGTGTGAAAATCTCCGTGTGAAAATCTCCGTGTGAAAATCTCTGTGTGAAAATCTCTGTGTGAAAATCTCTGTGTGAAAATCTCCGTGTGAAAATCTCTGTGTGAAAATCTCTGTGTGAAAATCTCTGTGTGAAAATCTGTGTGAAAATCTCTGTGTGAAAATATCCGTGTGAAAATCTCTGTGTGAAAATCTCTGTGTGAAAATCTCTGTGTGAAAATCTGTGTGAAAATCTCTGTGTGAAAATCTCTGTGAAAATCTCCGTGTGAAAATCTGTGTGAAAACGTCGGTGTGAAAATCTCTGTGTGAAAATGTCTGTGTGAAAATCTCTGTGTGAAAATCTCTGTGTGAAAATCTGTGTGAAAATCTCCGTGTGAAAATTTCCGTGTGAAAATCTCTGTGTGAAAATCTCCGTGTGAAAATCTGTGTGAAAATCTCCGTGTGAAAATCTGTGTGAAAATCTCTGTGTGAAAATCTGTGTGTAAATCTCTGTGTGAAAATCTCTGTGTGAATATCTCCGTGTGAAAATCTCCGTGTGAAAATCTGTGTGAAAATCTCTGTGTGAAAATCTCTGTGAAAATCTCCCATGTGAAAATCTCTGTGTGAAAAATCTCTGTGTAAAAATCTCTGTTAAAATCTCCCGTGTGAAAATATCCGTGTGACAATCTACGTGTGAATATCTCTGTGTGAAAATCTCTGTGAAAATCTCCGTGTGAAAATCTCCGTGTGAAAATCTCTGTGTGAAAATCTCTGTGTGAAAATCTCTGTGTGAAAATCTGTGTGAAAATCTGTGTTTAAATCTCGGTGTGAAAATCTCTGTGTGAAAATCTCTGTGTGAATATCTCCGTGTGAAAATCTCCGTGTGAAAATCTGTGTGAAAATCTCAGTGTGAAAATCTCCGTGTGAAAATCTCCGTGTGAAAATCTCTGTGTGAAAATCTCTGTGTGAAAATCTGTGTGAAAATCTCTGTGTGAAAATCTCTGTGTGAAAATCTCTGTGAAAATCTCCGTGTGAAAATCTCCGTGTGAAAATCTCCGTGTGAAAATCTCTGTGTGAAAATCTCTGTGTGAAAATCTCTGTGTGAAAATCTCTGTGTGAAAATCTCTGTGTGAAAATCTGTGTGAAAATCTCTGTGTGAAAATCTCTGTGTGAAAATCTCTGTGTGAAAATCTCTGTGTGAAAATCTCTGTGTGAAAATCTGTGTGAAAATCTCTGTGTGAAAATCTCTGTGTGAAAATATCTGTGTGAAAATGTCTGTGTGAAAATCTGTGTGAAAATGTCTGTGTGAAAATCTCTGTGTGAAAATCTCTGTGTGAAAATCTCAGTGTTTAAATCTCTGTGTGAAAATCTCTGTGTGAAAATCTCTGTGTGAAAATGTCTGTGTGAAAATCTCTGTGTGAAAATGTCTGTGTGAAAATCTCTGTGTGAAAATCTGTGTGAAAATCTCTGTGTGAAAATCTCTGTGTGAAAATCTCCGTGTGAAAATTTCCGTGTGAAAATCTCTGTGTGAAAATCTCCGTGTGAAAATCTGTGTGAAAATCTCCGTGTGAAAATCTGTGTGAAAATCTCTGTGTGAAAATCTGTGTGTAAATCTCTGTGTGAAAATCTCAGTGTGAATATCTCCGTGTGAAAATCTCCGTGTGAAAATCTGTGTGAAAATCTCTGTGTGAAAATCTCTGTGAAAATCTCCCATGTGAAAATCTCTGTGTGAAAATCTCTGTGTGAAAATCTCTGTGTGAAAATCTCTGTGAAAATCTCCCGTGTGAAAATATCCGTGTGAAAATCTCCGTGTGAAAATCTCCGTGTGAAAATCTCTGTGTGAAAATCTCTGTGTGAAAATCTGTGTGAAAATCTGTATGAAAATCTCTGTGTGAAAATCTCTGTGAAAATCTCCGTGTGAAAATCTCCGTGTGAAAATCTCTGTGTGAAAATCTCTGTGTGAAAATCTCTGTGTGAAAATCTCTGTGTGAAAATCTGTGTGAAAATCTGTGTTTAAATCTCGGTGTGAAAATCTCAGTGTGAAAATCTCAGTGTGAAAATCTCGGTGTGAAAATCTCTGTGTGAAAATCTCTGTGTGAATATCTCCGTGTGAAAATCTCCGTGTGAAAATCTCCGTGTGAAAATCTCTGTGTGAAAATCTCTGTGAAAATCTGTGTGAAAATCTCTGTGTGAAAATCTCTGTGTGAAAATCTGTGAAAATCTCCGTGTGAAAATCTCCGTGTGAAAATCTCTGTGTGAAAATCTCTGTGTGAAAATCTCTGTGTGAAAATCTCTGTGTGAAAATCTCTGTGTGAAAATCTGTGTGAAAATCTCTGTGTGAAAATCTCTGTGTGAAAATCTCTGTGTGAAAATCTCTGTGTGAAAATCTCCGTGTGAAAATCTCTGTGTGAAAATCTCTGTGTGAAAATCTCATTGTGAAAATCTGTGTTTAAATCTCGGTGTGAAAATCTCTGTGTGAAAATCTCTGTGTGAAAATCTCTGTGTGAAAATCTCAGTGTGAAAATCTCTGTGTGAAAATCTCTGTGTGAAAATCTCTGTGTGAAAATCTCCGTGTGAAAATCTCTGTGAAAATCTCTGTGTGAAAATCACTATGTGAAAATCTCCGTGTGAAAATCTCTGTGTGAAAATCTCTGTGTGAAAATCTCTGTGTGAAAATGTCTGTGTGAAAATCTGTGTGAAAATCTGTGTGAAAATCTCTGTGTGTAAATCTCTGTGTGAAAATCTCTGTGTGAAAATCTCTGTGTGAAAATCGCTGTGTGAAAATCTCTGTGAAAATCTCTGTGTGAAAATCTCTGTGTGAAAATCTCTGTGTGAAAATCTGTGCCTGTCGAGCGCAGTCGCGAGCGACAGGCACAGATTTTCAATAAGTGACATTTGGCTTACAGTTGTGCGTAGCAGAGAGTTATATTACGTGATGGTCATATTTTACTAAACTATATGCTTATTTATAATGTCCAAACTCAAGTAGGTATATGAATTCATTCAGAAGTATCGTGAAAGGCCATAAGCACAGATGTAACGCTATGAAATATCATGTAGCTGTAGGTACGCTTGCAATTATTTTTTTAAAGTATAGATACGTCACCCGGGCACGTTTTTTTTATGTGATTTTATTTTTTTACGGGCCCTTGAAGTGGTGAACATACTGGGTAATTTTATCTTTCTTGGCATTTAATTCTTTTTTTTATTCCATTCGAAGATCTAACGATAGTAAATGTTACCATACTGAATTGGCCTATCTTTCAGCTTAGCAAACAAAAAAAATCAAGCATCTAGCGCAACAATTGACGTCACCATGAGTGAAAATATCATCGTACTCGGCGATAGGTGAAAAATTGAAAAAAATGTCATAACTCCGAAAATACGAAAAATCGCATAACATACATGGGGGTGATTCGGATAGCCCTCTAGGTCCTCTACCTCCCAGCTTCCGTTCATCACTACTTTTTGGGACACCCTGTATATATTCGCATTTGAAATAGCAAAGGAAAAAACATTCAAAATGTTTATATGAACTCCTTAAAAGCGAAGGAAATGTATAGTTTGCATACAGCGTTATAGTGTAGGAGAATAACGAGAACACCGGAACGGCTAGTGTTTGTCGACTGGGAGGCGTGTAGTGTAGGAGCTGATGATGATTATTTTTTTTTTGTCAAACTTTTCATTTCATTTGTATTGTCTGTTTCGTAGTTATAAGGCCATCTATTTACTAATAATATGTGTGATTGTTTAGATGTGATTGGATTTTATGAAATCAAAATGGAATTCGGAACTGCTCTTACTTATCTTAAGACTAACTGTTTGTTATAAAAAGTTAAATGAATTGTCAACATACTATTTGTGGAAGTTGCGTGCGTGAATATACGTGAGCATCTATTTTGATTAAAGCACACATACCTATTTAGATGTTAATTTAATTCAAACATTATACAAACTGTATAAGAAAACATTACACAAACTATTAGTTCCATAAACACTTTAAAAGCCATTGCACTATTTGAAACAATAAAAGCACTAACTCACCAGCTCCTGGACTATAAAAGACAAGATATACAGGGTGAGGGTACAAAGAATCAATCGGCCAAGCTGTTTTCTTTTTCAATCAGTGGCCGTCCCTTGAGGGCCGGGTGCACAGAGCAGCTTACATGCATCCGTATTGTTTCTATTTCTATACGTTTCACTGAGTAGCTGGGTAAAAAAGCTGCAAATATTATACAGGGTGTATAAATTGAGAATAATTAGTTTTTTTTATAAAGATTTGTGATTATCTAAGTTAAAGTTAATTTACGGTTAAGATTTAAAAAAATGGGCCTAATTAATTAATTTTTGCCTTTGGAAATCTTCATCTTGTCGACAACAACCCACGAGTCTACATGATATAAAAGAAAATCGACGACATTGAGAGGGTGGTATATATTTTATAATTCGCAATTCGCATTTCCTAATGTTGCTGAGGAGATCCTATTTCCTAATGTTGTCTGGAGATCTATATCTCTTTAAACCTTCTATATATTATTTAGAGGTAATCTTCAATTTGAGAATGCAATCACGTCCACGAATAAGTGTTGCTGATGCAGCGTGACTCGTCTCTCCAATATCATATAAAAAGCAAAAAGTCATCACGCAATCGTTTCTTTTATTTGATGGCGTTTTTTGAAGATTTTATCCCGATATATTTTTCTCAAAGTTGTGACAAAAGAAGGATCGAATAATATGTGTTTATTTTTGACACACTCGATAGTAACGTAGATATCTGGCTCGAAGGACCAATGTCACAATACTTCTCTAAAGTTATTAGACAAAGATAATATAAGTTATAAATATAAGTAAATATAATTTGATAGTTCCGTCTTAATTAGTTACTTATAAAAGTTATGTTTGCTGTCACATGCAATACTTTTACGATCTATTATCGTTACAAATATCATAAACCTCGAAATACCAAAAAAATATTTGAACATCATCATCATAAAACACACAGCTGTCACCAACCAGCATTAATATTGTTATGAAACTCATGTCGAACTGAACATGATTTCATTATAAAACTAGCAGACATCACGTAGAATTTAAAACCGCGCAGCCAACTTTCTACCCTGTGGTTACATAGTTTAAAGTCACAGCAGTTAGAAAATAAATTGAATATTGGTGGCGGTGTTTTCCACCAGATTGAGTTATATTTTATCAACGCCGTAAATTTTAACTGGAAGATTGCGGATAGCTGTGCTGTAGTTTGGAAAATATGGAGCGTGTAAATTAATTGACATAGGTTTTTGGGAGCGTTCGGTGCACCAAGATTATCTTTCGATTGATAGATTGATTGAGTCGCTTGGAATGGGAAGTATGATTTAGTAGTAGGCTACTATTAAATAAATGTAATTTTGTTAAATAATGTATAAAATCTGATTTAACTTCTAAACTGGACTTTGATGGAGCCTCCACTAACGGCCTACGTATGTATAGGCAAAATGTACTTAGAAAAATAATAAGGTATGCTCGCAAATAATCATTTAAAGCGAACGAAAATTATTTAAATACGCATTTATT
Organism: Colias behrii; assembly: GCA_029959065.1. Classification (NCBI taxonomy): domain Eukaryota; kingdom Metazoa; phylum Arthropoda; class Insecta; order Lepidoptera; family Pieridae; genus Colias; species Colias behrii. The sequence continues at coordinate 11,934,645 of JARWMC010000015.1, read as the reverse complement.
TGTAAATTTTTACTGATCAATCTTAGCAATAGAAATTTAATACCACGTACTATCCTTTAACAGTTTATGTATCAAACACAGAAAAGAGAAAGAGACATAATTACTTATTCAATAAATCGATTACAACCATCGTGGGATTCGACCTCTATGGATTCGACATTCCCGGAATCACCAATATTAAGTTGCGCTTCCATTATACAAGTAATTAGGATACTTAATTTATCTTGAATGTCTTTTTGGATTCGATCCCTGTGTAATGAAGTTTTCTATTTCCAAGAAGACCTTTATAAGAGAAAAAGTCTTTGTATTTTCAGATACTATTGTCCCAATATAGCTAAGTTTATTGTTTGTCTCAATCGACACTTCAGTATTAGCCTAGTACATCCGTTGATGATGAAAGATACTACACAAATGTGAAGATTAATTATTCGTTATAATTCGTTATAATAAAATATTTGGACACAACAATTTGCACGACAATGTCCGCGTTATCGACTTGATTTCAGTCTGCTTTCTCATCTTGGTTAGGTCGTCAAAACAGGTAAGGTAAAAAGTACTACGTAGTTTATACTACGAAATATTATTGTCTTTGGCTATATTCACAAGAAAAAGAATAGACTCTCGCTTCAGTGACGTCACACGCAACTCGCAAGCAGATCACAATGGAAACGCGGCCTTAACTTCGGATGCTATTTGAATGAAATTGACGCGAATTCATTTTATTTATCACCGCCCGCGCCGCAAACATTCGCGGGTTTATGCCCCAGCACTGCGAAGAAAGTGAATTTTGATGCGGCTTTTTTATGTGTTTTCGAGCGTTTACAGGCTGCCTTTATCCCCGTTCTTTGTTTCCCGATGATATTGCCTATTCCGATTTTGCTTACATTTAAGATACGTTATTTGAACGTCTATTTGTATTTTATTGGCGAGTTTGGGCAATTTTGTTTGGTCGGAGTTACTAAATGCATTTTGTTTTGTATTTAGTAGCATACTAATTGTTTAAATAAAATGAATAATTGTATTTAATATTCAAGAGCATAATATTGATGTAACAACATTTATTTGGTCAAAGATAAAAGATAATGGTATTGTATTTTATTTTAATATTCAAATACCTAACAATAAAAAAAAAAACTATTTTTACGGTAATTTGAGTGTGTTAGGAGCTGAAAAACATAAATGACAATAATATAACATAAATGATATTCATATTATGAAACATTCCACCGTTTCTACCTAGAAAGCAAATCTACAGCACTTCCAATCTTTAAGTTTTTATACATCAATTACACGAACACTAACATGTTAAACGATGTTTCCAAAAATTGCTTAAATAAAGCCCTAGTATATAACAATGCATCTAACCGTCCGAGTTTTCTGGCACCATTTCAATACTTGAACTATGCTACGTCAAATTTAGACAAACAACTATTCAGAGTATGAATAAAACATGAAATGATCGAGCGATCCCCTATAAACCATTCCGAACCCTATCCCATTGTAATAAGAATTTATTTCCAGTTGCGGGTAATGATGAGTAAGGGTAATGTAATTTTATATTACATTTTTCAATACGTTATGTTCATTGAGCGCATTTTATAATAACTGTATGATATATGAGGCATTTATATGTAAAAGCTGATGAACCAATTTTACATTCGGTTGAAAAGCATCCGCCCTACATGAGTCTATAATTTTGTGGTTTCATGGAAATATAGTTGGGAAGGAAAATATTAAAATTTTGCATGTCCGCATCCAAAGTGTTACATACAAATTGTTTGAATAAATTTCTGAATTAATGAAATTCACAGGATAACTTTTTTATTATTTTAAAACGTCGATGTTACAGGAAAGATTATACCTAATTAATGAAGAACGAGCACGATAATTTATTATTTAAGTTTAAGAGTCATTTCATACATCATAATATTCATCCACAATACTAAATAAATACCTAATGGAAATGAAAAAGCAATGGTACAGATTATGTAAATTTTTGAAAATTATAATGTGAAAAATATTTTATAAACAGTTCAAACTTAATACACTATTTTAACATTTCGACTCATATGAATCACTGTCCATTGAACTATCCCCCAGCTATACCACGAACGTTATTCGCACAGAATTAACCCTACTGTCTTTGAGCAAAATAGCTTCATATAAATTAACTACCCTACTTGCATAAAGATGAGCATGATAATCGCCATTGGAGCCCCACTAAGCTTAAAACGATAATTACTGACGTAAAAGAGCATTAAGCTTTGCAGAAACTGGTCGGATTGTAACTAGATGCCGTCTAAACACGCGATGGTGTGTACTTAGGTATTTAACAGACTACATGCTGTAAAATTTGTATTGAATGAATTGGTAACGCTTTAATGTACCATTTTATCAAGTATTTTTACATGGAGAGAGGATTACAGCGAGCTTATGACTAGATAGGTAGAATATTAAAATGAAATCGCTTTTACTTAACTTGTTCTATTCATTATTATCTAATGATGATGTATCAAAACTGGTAACTTTATCATAATATTATACGATTAAAAAATAAATGAAACTAAAAAAATAGCCTTTTAGTGTATTACAAACTTTAAATCTTATATTATTATGGTATCAGTTCTGCAGTGTCCTTTCTTATTTGTATACAAAAGAAATTCAATTAGAAATACAAGACTACATCTGCTTGCAAAATGCAAACATAGAGCACTGTTAGTTACAAGTATAAGACAGATATTAATCGGCTTGCAAAAAATTAGAATACTGGTTTGCATTTCAGAATTAAATACCTTATATTTCTAGTTAACCCATTGAGCCCCAAGCGGCCCGATCGGTCCCAGACACAATAGATTTTCTATTGTGTCTGTGGTTCCGGGGCCTAAGTTAATAAAATTTAAATTTATTTATTAAAAGCACACATACACTGTACACATTAGAAATAATAAAAATACGAGAGACACCGTGACGTCAGCGTGTGACGTCATTATACGCACCACATAGTACCTACACACGCGCGTTTTAGAATAAAATAATATATTTTTCTATAAATAGTTATTATGATTAAAACATGTACTTAATCCTTCGTATTTATATGCTTGCTCGAATATATATTTTAATCAGTGCCGTCACCATAGTTACCTGAGTATCAAATATAAATCAACAAGCTAAATGTTAGTAAGTCGTTTGATGTTTTAACATAAACAAGCCGTGTTTACGTAATTTGTGCCAAATCGAAATTAATGTTTACCTTTAGTAACTTTATCATTTATATCGATGTTTAGAGCACTCGTTACGTGTCAATAAACTTGAATTTCGTTCTGTGAAATCTTATATTTTGCTTACTTAATGAGTATAGAGATAATATAATATGAGAAAATATGTGAAGATTTTAAATAACAAGTCACTAATTTGTTGACTAGTATGAATTTGAAATGCATAAATGGCACTTTATATAGCATTTTCTTTAGAATGATTTAATCGATGTTCTTTCTAAGTTTTAGTAGTATATTTCGTTTACTGCTTTTATATAGCTGCTGCTGTTATTGGTTGTCATTAATATGTACATGATAATTAGATCATGTTTATTATTATATTACGGCACAGATTTGCCTAAAGTTTCCATCATAGTGGATCGGAGACAGTCGAATGTCAAAAGGTCAAAGTCAGACCGACCTTTTGACCGGCCAAATTTAGAAATATAATTTATCTTCGTCAAGCGCTATACCACAGAACATCCTATGCATATAATTTCGTAACTACAATACTAAAAACACATGCAATGCGCTGATTCTGGCGTTAATTTGTAAAAAAGTTGCGAGCGTCGCTCGCAAAAAGATTTCTTAATCGGAATAAGCTACATAGATTCAACAAAGAAATTATGACTTAGTAAATTATTCCCAGAGCGTCGTTCGTTCGCTCTGAGACAGCTATTAAATTATTTAGATGCGTCCGTGGAGAATGCGACTCGAGAAGTGGCCTTGAATTATCTTCAACAATAGGACGGATTTACTGTAAATCTTTCTGGGAAAATTTTGGGGAAAAGTTGCGAAAGTAGGCACGGAATTAGAGGAATTAAAATTTTTAAAGTACTTGCGTTGGGTGTTATAAAGTGTTTTGGTTTAATATTGGCTGATAAATTATGTTTCATTAATTATATGGCTAGCTCTATGGATCTATCATTACGTATTATAATAAAAATTAGCTTATAGAAACGAAGAAAAGTTACCACATGTTAAATAGCAGCTTCTTCAGAAGCTCATATAAAAAGCGTTTTTAAAAACAGAAGAGGTAAGTACCTATACGATTGCATTTTGTCAGACACAACAACGCGATGATATCGCTTAGAAGAATCCAGAATTTAAACCAAACTAAATTCAAACACATTCGAAAACTGAAATTCACGAAATGTACAAGCGATAATTTAACCCCAATAAATAACAGCTATAAGAAGTCAAGACTATAACAACACCTGATAAAAACATTTAGCCAAAGACGTTTATACGCGAACGTGTGAAGCATAAATCGCGGCCAATCTGGGGGCAGCCGCCCGAAATATGGCTCCGATGAGTTATGGCACCTTATCTTGCCCGACCTGCCCTATGGTCCACTCCACTTGGTGCCTGAGGTTGTGGGTAATTAAACGTGAAACAATATGATGTGTTAATAAAAAAGATCGATAAATAATTGAAATAATAAATGTGGGTAATGTGTGTGGTAGGTAAACATCAGTCTTGATTTCAATGTAGCTTGTTACTTATGAGGACAAAACAATACATAACTTCATAATATTATTATGGTTATAAGATTACAGGATTGGCAGTTTAGTTAAGCCCTTCTTTGTGTTTTTACACGATAACCAACATTTGTTTGTAAGGAACTAATTTTTTTTAAGCAAAATAAATATTTCCCTCACTCTCTAATAAAATGGACGTATTTATGCAAAAAGGGACCAACCCACATCTTTTGCGAAATTGAGTTAAGTACACAGATAGTGTTAAAAAAACGTTTTCTACCTTCTCAAAAAATTTGGTAGAGCTTTGATAACTGTAAGTACAGTTTTTTACATGTCAGTTGCGGAACCAACCCAATTTCGCCAACTTTCATTATGCAAGATGGAACCAAAATTGGTTGGTTCTATTTTATCACAAAAAGCTTCATTAGTTTTCAAGGTAACCCGAACCAACTGACTTTGGTTCTTGTTTGCATAATGGAATTTCTCGGCCTTTAAGTATGCAAGGGGCTTGGTTCTATGTTGAATTTGGTTAATATGTTCTATTTTTTTAACTTTAATCATGTTTTTATTATAAAAAGCACTAAATAAGAATTTACAAAATGATTTACTACAATTTTACAAAAAAAATGTATCTACTTAAAAGTAAACATCTATTACCTACTTCAAAATCGGGAGTCGCGGAAAAGCCATTGATATCATCTTCTACAATATCCTTGGTCTTTATTTTTATTTAATTTTTTTGTAAAAAATTTGAGCGTTGTTCGGAATGAGATGCAAAAAAACTTTTTAAATCCGGTAATTTCTCCTCGGAAGTACGTATGGTTTTGGGCCAGAGCAAGCAGAGCCCCGCAGGAGTTATTTCAGAATATTAAACGCTCAACACCATTTTTTAATCTTTCCGTGATCCAAATCAAACTAACGAGGATGCTTAAAGCATTCATGATTGACCATCCAACAGTAAAACAAATCAGTCATAATTTTTTTTGTGTCTGGTCACAGTTTTTTATCCAAAGCTACCGATTTTGGCCGATTGAGTACTGAGTACTGAGCTCAATAAAACAAAGACTGTTTATATCCTGGAAAACTACATATAAATCATTAAATATGTAAAAAGACTTAAACAAAAGACTCTGTCTTCACAAATCTCTTCTAAATAAAAAAAAACATAATGAATCATCACTATCATGAAGACAGATGAAAGCAGAAGATGGGTCTACTGTATCTTAGTTAGATACAAAAGTAGTGTCATTAAAGTGAAACAAATATATGTATTTTGATATTATTACAAAATTATCGTGACCTTCGTGTCCTTAATCCATGTTATTTGGAGTCGGTTTAACACGGTTTATTTTTCTATTCTCCTGACAAACATCAGGGCATATTTTACTCATTATTATTTTTTAATATAACTTTGCACACTTACACCTCTTTCCCTTGGCCTTCCTCTTGTTCTGCATCCATCAACATTCATATCCATCACTTTCTAAGTCATATGCGTGTCATCTATCCTCACCACATGTCCATACCAAGACAGACAATTCCCTTTCAATCTTTCTGTAATAAAACCAGTTTAAATATTCTTTTTATATATTCATTCCTTACTTCATCCATTCCTGTCAACCCACACATCCATATCAACATTCTCATCTGCGCTAAATGTAATCGTTTTTCTTCCATCTTTTTCACTGCCCAGCTTTCTAATCCATACAGTACGACAAGTCTAATCAAGGATTTTTATATATTTCCTGTTAACTTTAAGGGCATACGTAAGTTGCAATTAGTTCCAGCGAACTGTCGCTGCTTTATTTAGCCTGTTTTGATCGGATGCTTAACTTTTTTCTTTAATTATGGCAACAATAAAAACCAAAATAATTTTGCTATAAAGAACCAACCCACAAAAGTGTTTTTTTGCAAGACGGAACCGGGCAGTTTTTCAAGGATTATTTTGTTAAAATTTAATAAATATCCATGTATCTGGTATCCCTAGATAGGATTCGATATGATACACACGCCTAACAACTTTTTTTCCCCAAATTTTACAACATATAGTTTTTGCAAACGATTTTCACAAAAACCTCATTTTCTCGAAATTGATTCGGTGTGGGTTGGTCCCTTTTTGCATAAATACGTCCAAATATATTAAACACAATGAATTCAAACATAAGAAAATACCTCTACGAATTATTCATACACTGACGTTATCTTCTAAGCAGTCGCACAGAATAATGCAACATTATAATATCTTTATCAGCCACAAACTGTTACCATTGTATTAATGCACATGTTATACTTAGTACCAAGCGGAACACAACACAACAATCGCGTTAAATTGAGCACGTAGGTATCTAGAGCATTAATACTGCGGCCGCCCGCCGCGGTGTATCGCTGTGCGAATATTATCTCCTCTTTACATTTATCATTATTGTGTAACCTTTTGTTGAAGATTTTTTATGTGTGGAGGGACCAAGCTTTGGGTGCAAAGCAGAGGTAACGATGGCCTTTGAATGCAGGTTGTTTAAAAGGGTATAACGGTCTAATTTTTGGTTAGACGATACATATTCTACGAATTCTATACTTCAGGATAGAAAGTAGACGCAGCTCAAAGATATAAAGCAAAGGATATTCTGTGCATGCCGGTTTATGAGAAATATATTAAACAATTTTCATGCAACATCCCTGCTTTTGCCCCTGTTTAATTTTAAGACTTGTAGTAAAAGGTAGTCGTGGCCTATATACCTAGGTTTCTGATTTATTTTTAAGCTATTGCATAGCTTCTATTGCGGGCTTTGAGCGTGGCGACCGAATGTAAAAATTCCGTAACGAAAAAACCTAACACCCTCCACTCCAACCGGCCGCGGCGCAGCGATGCGATGCTGTTGCCTGCATGTATACGTATTTTTTTATACAGATAATAAGTTGTTACATTCCGTGCCTAACTATTCAACAACTTATTTCTCAAACTATAATAGAGATCAAATTCAAGAATTGAAAGCTCTGTTTCAGCTATGTGCGTGTAAGATACTAAAATATATTTTTTCTAGCGGTCTGCCCCGGCTTCGCCCGTGGTACATGTTTATGTTTTCTTTCCATAAGAACCATCCTAGTACTTCAAGGAATATTATAAAATAAAAAATTATCGAAATCGGTCCACCCGTTAACGCGTGATGCCGTGACCAAGGTAAACGGGTTTCATTTTTATATATATATTCTATTAAAACATATTAACAAACATGATTATTTCTCCACATCAGTATTACGACAACATTCCAACAGTATTGACATAAGAAGCGAATGCTAACACTCGACAATCCTACCAAAAACATGCCATAGAATGACGGATGAAAACTCAAAATAAAGGCCGCTGGAACACTACTCCGTACGTACGAAGTATTCACATAAAAGAGAATATAGTTAGTAAATTCCACGTCCCATTAATTAGCCGGAGGAGTGCAGCGGCGACTTAATAAGCGTTGATTCAAATTGCAAAACTGCCAACTCAACAGGCTTTTGCTCTGCGAGAGCGTTGTGCCAGCGAGACTACTGAAGTATACTTCTTAGTAAACAACAAAAATACTTTATTGTGCACGAAAAGATAGAAACGAAAGTTAAATAAATATACACATATACACAAAAAACACAACAGGCGGTCTAATAGATTATTAGTCTGTGCTAATAGCTAAGGAAGCAATCTCATCCAGATAACAGAACAAGGCGAAACCCACGTAGTCACTTATATGATTCCTGGGTAAAAAATAGACCATTAGCAAATCCAGATTATATTATAATCTATAATCTCACTCCGTACCAAATTTCGTATAAATCTGATAAGCTATTTTTGCGTGAATGATTTGACAAACATCTATAAATTCTCAAAAAAAAAAACTATTAGTCATATGAATTGCGAAAAAAAACTGGTCAGAAACACTTTTTTCATTAAGACTTTTCTAGATTAACTAGTTTGTAGCGCTTCTAAATTATTCTGCCTTTATACATAATATTAAGAAGATAGCTATTGGATATTGTAGTTGAGCGTAAAAGATAAAATATTATTATGTATTAAAATTAACGTGTCTTTTGAATTCCTCTTTAAAAACTCCAAGATATATTTTAGAGAGTTGTGAAAGAAATCAAAGAATACCATAATAATAAAATAAATGACTAATAATATCTTGTAGTCTGTAGTGCCTTGTATTTAAAATAAATAAACATATTCATTTTATAATAGGTCATAAGGCTAAAGAAAACAGGCTAGCCATGTAATTAAAAAGAGTAAAGTCGGTCAGGGGAGAGCTTAGCATCGGCCCTATACCTCACGTAGCTATTTATGCTTTTGTACTTTTTACTTTCTCGTTACGTATTTATTTTACTTATGTTATGATGTGAAATGTTATTGAAAATATACATTTGAAATTATAGGTTGGATGCAGTATTCTAGTGCAGCCATTTTCTACGTTTTCTTCAACAAAATTTATAATTACTGAACGAAAAACGAAAAACTACAATAGCAACAATACTTCTGTATTTCATAATTTTCTAAAAAATAACCCAAGCTTTTTATTGTATAAAATGTTACCGCCCATCAATATTTTTTTTTATTCTTTTCTTTAATAAACTTCAAATTGTAAAGTAAGCGTCGTCATTATGCTTCTCATTTCACTGCCTTCACATTTTCCCGATGTGGAAATGTAACTTCTTATAAATTGTCAAACAAATGTCACATCACAATAAAGTCACATATCTCACCTTCCCACACAAAATACCCTGCCAACGTACAATCATCATTGCCAACTTTCGTCCCCATCAACCCTTTGACCTAATTAGTTAACAAACTGAGTTTCCGCTCGTTAAGACGTCGATTATTACATTAAACTGGAGTTCAAACAACCGATTGATGTATCCCTTTACTTGTGTATGATATATCGCTGTGAGCTGTCAAACGAATATCGCCAAATTAATTATACTACACGTGGATTCAATATTGTTAAGTAATTATGATTTAAAGACACTGTCATGGATATCGTAGATCAACCGGATATCATGTTTATCTTTATTGTAAGAAAATAATAAGGAGTACAGTAAATATGGAGTTATTCCATTTAAAAGCAAACTATGGTGTAGATGAGGGAAAAGATAACTCTATGTCTGAAACATTATTACTAAAATTTCAATATATTAAAACTATAATTTTATGGAACTTAAAAAAGTCTTACCAAAAATATTGCCCAAAATTGAACAGATCTCGCTGGCACAACGCACGCCACAGCAAAACTATTTAAATACAAAGCAATGCACGCCCGTTTCAGTCCGCTGTCGTAGTTTTTAACAACAAAGACATTACGTTACAACAGTTTCAAAATTCCGTCCAAATATATTCATGGAGTCGAAAATTGGACGAATTTTTTAATACTCTAAGCTTTGTTATTTTTAATTAACGTCGTAATTTAATGTGGAGTTTTTAATATGGGGTGGATTTTAGGGGTTGAAATATGATACATGGATAAAGGATAGCCCTTTGTTTTTATAGTAGCTGATTACCCGAGGCGTTTTTAGTAAGTACCATTTAAAATAAATTAAAACAGCTTGTGATGATAAGGTAAAACCAAATTAAAACCTAGTATAATAAAGAAGACTTTAACTAAAATTCAAAAGTTGTTAATAAATTTTATAATAAAATGGCATTCTTTTTAATTTTTTTTAAGCTCTATGTATGCTTTTTAGCTCTATTAGCTACATGTGTTATTACCTTATTCCTTTTGAAATTTTAAAATAAGACAACAGTAGGAATATTAAAATGCAATACAGATTATCTCAAACTTTTATTCAGTTGAGCATTTAATGAACGTAAAGCTTATGAAAGAATTAGATGCAATTTTCATTGATGAACTTTTCATAAGCATAATAGCGTGTATTATCTACATTCATTATAAAAAGGAAATATTTGATTGTTTGTCAATTTGTTATGAATATTCTCCAAAATTTCTAGACCGATTTGAAAAAATCTATCACCAGTATAGAGCTACATTATTTGACATATTTACTTTATATACCGGGTCAAATCAACCGAATGTTTAGTTTAAAATATTAGCTTTTTACAACAATATCATCATCCATTATAGCAATTTTTAACACCATATTGTAACATTTGATAAGGGTGAATTTAATAACATTAGAACGATATTAATCGACGATAAAATTCATAATCGCGCGGCTGACGTCGCCCGTAGGTGACCGTCAAATGGGCCGTAGGCTTAGATGCTAATCAGGAAACTATGAGCAGTACAAGTTATGAGAGAAATGCTAATAATGTATTACAAAGCCATAAAGTTTAGTGGAGAGAAGAAATAAAGATAATATGATAAAAAACTTAGAGTTCTAACACACGAACGGCAAGTTGTGAACGGCAGAGGCTACTTCAGCCGTCGCCACACGTCGACGGCAGCAGTTAATATGACGGCAGCCGTCAACATTTAGAACTCTTAATTGGCCTTAAAAACAAATGTAACACTGACACACTGTAAAATTGTAATACTGACATGATTTTAAAAGAACAATTATGGAGTTTCTTGCCGATTCTTCTCCATGTATCTATGGTACTGCTTTCCGAATCGGTGGTAAATTTTAAAAATATGAATTCAAAAGTGCTTCTAGAAGAAGTCTAATTGAATAAATAAATGTTTGAGTTTGATTTTGAGCTTAACATAATATTATGAAATGTATTATTATAACAGCTATTGTTTTAAATTAAATTTTAACTCTATAACATTTCAACATAGTCTGTTTTGAATTTGTATAATCCGTACAATAATGTTGCATTATTTACAATTGGAAGATAATTAAATTGATTACGGTATTCAAATTACATTTGATTAGTTTTGGTGAGTTATTATTAAATTAGCATTACTAGTTCATGGGAATATCAAATGTGTAATGATGAATTTCAAATGCAGTTATTATCGTAGTAGTAGTAGTAAATCTATATATAAAACTCAAATGTGACTGATATAGTGATCTATCAACGCACAGCCCAAACCACTGGACGTATCGGGCTGAAATTTGGCATGCAGGTAGATGTTAGGACGTAGGCATCCGCTAAGAAAGGATTTCCCGAAATTCTTGCGGGAACGGGGAAAAACGGGGATGCACGTACGAAGTCGTGGGCGGAAGCTAGTCAAATATAAAATGGCTAGATCGGTTATCTTAGTTGTTACTATTTTACGCGAAAAAAACTAATTGAAGCTATCTTAAATTTTGTACACAGATAGTTTATTTTGACGTGGATTGGCACAGAGGCTAGTTATTATCCGGGTATCTCGAATCCACAAACTTCAACGTACTACCACGTTTTGATATAAAATATATTTTTAACAAATTTAAAACGCAATACATTCAATATAATATCTCGGTATTCGAAAAATTGACATAAATAAAATAATAATAAAATTTGACCAAATAATTTTGGTCAAATTTTATTATTATTCGTTTTCTGTCTATTGACAGAAAACGGGTTACACAAATTTTGAAAATGACGTGAATCTGAAAACATGGAGTGTGGTCACAAGCAGATACTCTACCGATCTTTAATTTCTAAATATAGCATTATAATAAAGCTTTTTTACTCTTATACATATAATAACATATATTCTCTTATATCTTAAACCGGAGCCATCTAGATTAGGGTCCAGCGGTCACCCGGGATAACAGCGCATTCACGGAGCGACCCGGGGCATTGTTGTCCTTCGAATTTCATGCGCCATTTTATACTGTCATAACCTTATTATTACTAGTTTACGCTTGATTATAATCAATGTTTAATATTATAATTTTTAAAATTATAATATTGACGTCAATTTAATTTTATCAATTGTTGAACAACATAGTACCTAATGATGATGTATTTCGCGAAACTAAATTATATCCCTAATAAAGATTAAGATAAGTAAAATAAAACGCAAAATTTACTATCGAGAAACTATAACAATATATAATATTTTGCGAAATCCTGCATTGAATTTCCTTGACCTCAAAGAAAAAGGAGCATGGAGATATGATCAAATTTCTGGTGAATGAAACAGCAGAGTACTGCTGTCCGTACGTGTACGGCGTTCCATTTTAGTGTTAACTAGCTGCGTTTCGCGGTTTCACCCGCGTGGCTCTGCTCGATAAAATATGGTCTAACACCGGAAGAATTTTTCAAATCGGACCAGTAGTGCCTGTGATTAGCGCGTTCAAACAAACAAATAAACTCTTCAGGTTATAATATTAGTATAGATAGCCTGTTCAACTCTATTCCATTCTTCAGCGAATTAAAACATTTACACCTCAAATAATTAACAATTAACACCATATTCACCATAATCCACATTCACCTATATCTAAAGCCAAAGACATACAATTACTTCTCGAAACAGTAGCAAATAATTGAAAAGCCGCTTCGTGTGTAATTGGCCTAAAGTTCGAGACACACGGTAAGATTGATGATGAGTTATCGTTTGGGCGTTAATTAGTTTGCCGACTTCCGCAAACAGTTCCACAATACAGATTTTCATGTTCCAAGCGGAAAAACTTGGGTTTTTTATTCGATTTGGACATTACTTTTAACGTTTTTTGTGAGGCGAAATAGTTTTTAACTGTGATGTGAAAAATACATAGAAATGTGTTTGAGCTATTCATCTAGGTTATTTCTCCGTTTTGTCATACATACAAGTTTCCCTAATTTAGGACAGAGATTTTTTTTCGTTTGATATTTAAAAAAATTAGCTTCATAATACATAATTGAACTTATTCAAAGTATGAGTACAATAATTTTATATAAGATTTATTTAAACAATTCAAATACGTCACTTAAAATATGAAAAATAACCTATAATACCATTGAAAAAGGTCGACAAGCAAATCCTAGCTTTTTAATGCTGGGGATGAACAAAAATGAATTCACAACATTTTTCAGTGTACGCGATACGAATATATAATTGGCTTCTCAAATTCGTTACGATATTTCAATATAAGTTTATCCGATGAACAGATTATTCTTAGAATATTGTTATTTTCCTGTCTTAATATTTATAAGAAGAAAGCAATCTATTATGGTATATATTATAGTATAGCTGGCCCACGCAACTCCGTCTGTAACCAGAACACTATTAATTTGAAGGTCACATTCAAATCTATTCGAAAATTGATATTTCAATCATCTGTACAAAATTAATATTTATATTAAACATTTATCTATACTAATATTATAAATCTGAACAGTTTCTTTATTTGAACGCGCTAATCTCAGGTACTAATGATCCGATTTGAAAGATTCTTTAGGTGTTAGATAGCCCATTTATCGAGAAAGGCTATTGGTTATATAATATCATCACGCAACACGAGCGACCAACAGGAGCGGAGCAATGCGAGTAAAATCCAACATCATTCAGCCATTGTTGAATTGTAAACACGGTATTGTAACTATATGTAAAAAAAGACGTGTGGCACTCGGGGACTGCCGCGGTAAAGCTATTGCATAGCATGCCTTCAAGCCACACCTCCGTGCCCGTCGGAGTGGGGAGCGTGAGGTTTTTTCGTTACGGAATTTCTCGATTCGGTCCCCGCGCTCAAGGCCCGCGATAGAAGCTATGCAATAGCTTAATAAAAATATATTCCACCTTAATATCGATTGAAAATATGCGGTGATGTAAATGTACTATACATTTCAATTTCGACCAATGTATATTTATGAAAGGCACTCGATTCGTATGTTAAAACGCAAAAGTTATTCCAATGATTGACACCAAACACAGGATTATTTTCATCAAAAAAAACTGGAAGCTTTTAAAGAATTTAATGGTGCATGCTTTTATATAAACACTAAGTGCTGTTCAGTTTGTATTTTATTCATGCCGCTTTTTATTTCGTTTTTAATTAGAAATGTCGGTTTTCAGCTAGTTTCATGTTGAAATTGATTGTAAATATTATTTTCATTAGGTGTATGTGTTCATATTTCACGCTACGTGCTTTTAAACCAATGTTTTAGTGTGTTGTAAATTTAATTTCTTTTACCGTGTCAGGTTAAAATTGATAAAGCTTTTTATGTTAAAGTGAGAATAAAATTTTAAAATTAAAATCTCAATTTAAGGACAGAATTTTAGATTCATGTTTCTTACAAAATAGGTATGTACAAAATATTGACTAACATGAGTATGACATAATAGTACACAAGGTACTTTTAATTAGTTTGTATATATAGTAACACTCAATAATAAGTTTAGTCTAAACTTGCTGTTACAAAATTACGTAACGCCTAAGTTTTCACTTGAAAAAGTAGTTAGTGAGAATAATTAATTTACTTTATATGTAATATGGCTTGTAGCCTTACAATAATAAAATACCGCAATAAGAAACGTATTTTTAAAATCCAATGCATATTGTTTAAATCCATCTTCAAACCTTTGACCACAATAAACATAAATGCAACACATCTCTCACTATCACCTGTTCAGAGTTCACACAAATTGGTTCCCACAATTGGACACAATAAAACTGAAGCGGAACGCACTCGCGAAGGCTCAAGGCTCTAATTTCCGGTCCAAGGCCCTCCTGAGCTCTCGAGAGGATATCTTTGAAGGTGTTGCGATCAATTAGCTCCGGCATTCGTATAAAATCTTTATTTTTTCTTTCCCTGAACTCGGAGCAATTTATATTTGCTCTTTGTACGTGGGTTTAGCTTTTATTTATTTTATTTTTGTGTAAGTTTAAGGCGTGGCTGTTAAAAATAAGTTAGAATATCAATTCAGCTCTTTGACTACGCGAGAATTACGATATACTGTATTATCTTTTCTTTGACGAGTGATAAATAATTATACAATTCCTCAATGACAAAAATATTTGAATAATAAAATTAGTTTAATTTACTTTAACATTTATACACTTCTAATGTCCCTATCAGGAGTTTATAGTTTGTGAATTGACACCGTATCAGCCACGATATTCCCGAGCTCTTATATTACCGAAAACTCAAAATAATAGAGCTTACAAGTCTCTAACTTCTGTCTCAAAAATACTTAACACTGTATTCCTCAATCAATTCATACGTTAAAACCATCCATACGTTAAAAACACAATCAGAAATTACCATCCCAAGACGTGACAGTAATGCATTTAACTTGCCCTAACGGAATAAGTGAGTCCAAAAAACGCGATTACCGAACAAAAGAGTCGGGTAGGCTTTCGGTGAAGCGGAAATTAGTGCCTCAAGGCGTTCTGAAAGCCTCGGGGTCCGGAAGACGCGAATTTCCTCAACGCAAGTGGCCGGCGGTGCTGAATTAGATGCTGTTTTAGACTGGTGTTTATTTGAGCCCATTGTGCGCTGATGGACGCTCTATGCCGACTTCACACTTCATAGTTTGTTAAGGGGATTTTCGATTGAGTATGGGTTAAGAGCTATTGTGTCCTACTATTAATTGTGTTCATTTTGTCACTAACTATTGGATCTGAGAAACTACATCATAATTAATAAAATCACGATTATGCATACGAACTCTATTGCTATGGGGAAGTGAAATGTCATTAGTTTAATGTTGAATGTCCGATTGTTGAAAAGATGATTTTAAAATTATTAAGTTAGGAAAGATACAAACAACACTGTCACAATTTAACTTCCACAATCACATGGGAAATTTCGACTAAGTTCATCAGAAAGCCGGTAAATTTAACATAAAGAGCACGCACGAAAAGTATTTATTTATTTATTAAAATAAAATTGCAAAAGTAAATTATTCTCAGTAAAGGCCGAATACAATATCGTCCATAATTTCCTTGTCCCTTAAGTAAAATTGATCAGAGAACACACAAAATGCATAACCCTTAACTCTCCGGAGGCCAAACTGAATGTGGATCCTATTCAATAGAATTTCCCTTTGCCTTTATAACAAGAACTTTATAAGGAAGAGATAATATTATTTATTTATAAGTTACATGATCTCGTGTAAACGTTAAATTAATTCGTACTCAAAACTTAGTTTTAGTAGTTAAAAGCCACTATGAAGATCCTGTTGTCCTAGTACATGCTTTTACCACATATTATTACTATATAGTTAGTAATTTACTTATGTACGCTAGTTTTTAACCCTATGGTAGGCATTATAAGTATAATGCATATATTATTATGGATATTTTTTAAGTATTAACAAAAAATGTACGTTTACTGTCTATAAATAAATAAATAAATAAATAAAATCTTTATTTGAATTCATACATAAGTTTGTCATATTGGATTGAGGTTCAGGTCTATAATCTTGCCTATTCCTTATTTAATTCATTTCAATGATACATCTACACTAAAATTGTAAATAAGTATTATAGTATATTTCCTTTTAAACCGTAAAACGTAATAACGAAGAAAACAACATTAGCAGTCATTTCAATCATATGTACGTCCCGTCTCGTGAGCTGCAGCTGTGCCCGCTAGTCTTTTATTTCTCTCCTACATTATACATTGTGATTAAATAATGCAGTTGTGTATTTTCTTATTGTATTACTAGCTAGCGGTCCGCCCCAGCTTCGCCAGTGGTACCACTGGCGAAGCTGGGGCGGACCGTATGTTTACGTTTTATCTCCTTATGAACCATTCTCGTAGTTCAAGGAATATAATAAAAAAGACGTATGGCACTCGGGGACTGCCGCGGTAAAGCTATTGCATAGCATGCCTTCAAGCCACACCTCCGAGCCCGTCGGAGTGGGGAGCGTGAGGTTTTTTCGTTACGGAATTTCTCGATTCGGTCCCCGCGCTCAAGGCCCGCGATAGAAGCTATGCAATAGCTTAAAAATAACTATCAAAATCGGTCTAGTCATTCACGCCTGATGCCGTGACCAAGGGAAATAGGGATTCATTTTTATAAGTAGAGATTTGTATGTTTATGGAAGAAAGGTTGAATAAAGGCATAGGAAAGACGTATTTACTTAGAAGCGAATGGTGAAAATAATAGATACTTAATAAGATTAAAAAAAATTAAAAAAATGTTAAAATAACACGCGTAGCTTATAAAATTTTGTAAGTAGGCACCTTGTCACTTACGTATAGGTAAAAACAAAACGGATATATTATACATTATACATCCTTAATATCCCACAAGGAACTTTGGACTTAAATACCTTCTAATTCACAAAGTGCATAGTTATAGGTGGTTATAGTAAGTATTCCGCAGCAAAAGATCGTTAAAACGGAATAAATACCGACTCACATAAAAGTTCCGGGGGTATATTCAAATTGAGCAGTAGAACTTAATTCTACTT
Source organism: Colias behrii (assembly GCA_029959065.1). Classification (NCBI taxonomy): domain Eukaryota; kingdom Metazoa; phylum Arthropoda; class Insecta; order Lepidoptera; family Pieridae; genus Colias; species Colias behrii. Next base: position 11,916,635 of record JARWMC010000015.1, on the reverse strand, counting down.
TCTACAAAGCGCTTTCAAGACGTTTAGAGGGTTGCAATGAATTTAATTGCGTCTTATTTTTATGTTGCATGCAAGTTAATTAGTAGGATCTTAGTAGCTGAAGGAAGAATTTTTCAATGTAAACTTTACCGACTTCCTTCACCTATATTATATTTTTAGCCAAGGCTTTACATTTTTGGAGAGTAACAAAGGCTTTATTTTATTTTTTAGTTCAAGTTGAGCTAGTAGCTAGCTAGCTAGTATTATGTAAATAGAGTACCTAATGTACATAATATAATACAACTATGAATATAATATTAATGTCTAATATTATGTATGTGTTTTCCAATTCAATTGTTTGCAATGGGAAACATCGCTTCAATATAATATAATAAAAATACGACTTTGTAAATTATACATCAATTTTCAAAATATTTTGTACGATAATTTATATAATTTAAAATGATGAAACTATCATTATTTTAAATTATATTCCAAAAGTTCAATAATTTAGAACTTTAAATAAACAGTGTGACAGAATATTAAATATCCATAAACATTCACACCTACAGAAAAAATAGTGAACGAATTACATACTAAAATAAACCGACAAACATTTTATCATTTTATTCATATCGATTTGTCATGTATAATTTGTAGTACAGTTGACCTATCATTTACATATTACTAAACTACGTATAAAACATTTTACTATAATAAACGACGCTACACATATAGTAACAAATGATTATTAAACCGTTCATATTTTATCCAGGTTTTTGAAAAAGTTAAACACGAACCCTGAATGGGTAATGCCCGTATTACCCTAATCTTTCATGATGGGAGAAGTTGAATGAACTTTTAAATATTTATATGCTTCGTCGGTAATTTTGGTATTGTGGTACGAATGAATACGGAATGCAGATGTTTTACACGTGAGATTTATGCGTGTTATTTGGTGAACATATAGTTTAGTTATAAGCTACAGTTATAAAAAATTATGCAACTATTTCCTAACGTAAACATTTTAAAAATTAATTTATGACGTATCCCAGAAACCTTAATTTAATTTAATAAACGAAATCCTTTTTAAGTACTGTTAGAAGAGCACCTTCTAATTTTTAAAAGACTTAGACGCCAACTCTTAAGATATAATGTGTTATCATTTTTTCCAGAAAATGTAAAATCTACTTACAGTTGAGAACATCCTTCCTTTTTGCGCAGTTGAGTAAAAATAAAAAAGAACGAAAATGAAAGGAAAAAATTAAAGAATAAAGAGATTATTTTAAGTTATTCAGATTATTCAAAGCTGTATTACCTTCTTCTTAATCTTTCCTGCAATCGGATCCCAATATCAAATCCTATTCGAAGTTGACGCGTCTATCGCTTGCGATTCTACGGTTTAAGAATTTCTAGGAATACCTTGACTGAATTACATAAATATTATAGTTGTGCTGCTTAGAAAACATAATGTATTGGTTTTTATAACATTTTAGATCCTTCTTTCTTATATAAAAATATTAAAAAAGTGCACGTAAACTGTTTTTATAATTTAAAGATTACACTTTTTACCTTTTCTAAATAGTACATAGTCAAAGACTCAAAGGTTGTTTCGGCAGTGGGTCGTACAGATTAAAAGTATTTATATGCCTCATGATAATATAAATTAGAATAATATATCCAGTTATTACAAACAAAGAAACGAAGCGGTATATCCCATACAGAACAATCGCGTTCACATTACGACAGTCGCAGCCATAACGTAAAAATCAATCAGTCCTTCGCAACGCAAGTCGAGAGAAAATTGTAAATCATTCTATTTCTATTTGGGAGCGTCGCCCGAGCACCTATTATCATAATGTGATGGCGGCCCAATGCAATAATCAGATATGAGACCTTCCACGTTATATATATATTTTATTATATTCTATTATACAGATATACGTTCCGTTTTGCAAATGATATGTTTTTCGATGCTTGCGGTCGCGCGATGAAAATCATTTTGACTATGGTTATTGGAATTGATTTACTTTTGATGTGTTATATTTTTATTGTTATTGCTGTATTGAGTGTGGCTGCTTCGATTTGGAGGAGTTATTTGTATTAATTCATTATTTTTCTCCTGCTATTACGAAAATACGACTGCTGAAAGGAACTTGAAACTTTTTAAAATTGTATGAAAATAGCTTCTCACATTAGGTTAATAAAAGTGATAAGTGATGTGTTTTATAATACACAATTAATTCATTATTTTGCACAACAATTATAGGACATAATAAGTATCACAAATATTCAACTATAAGATACAAATCAATTTTATGATTTTCTTTGTGATGTTAAGTAAGTACTCTACAAACAAAACAAATACAATTTCCAGCGTTAATCGAACCCTAGACCTCTAAATAAACAATATAACCATTACACCGAGCCGATAAAACAGACAATAAATATCTTCTTAAAACGTTTAACAGAGGTCCTCAATCCTCATGCATTATGTATCAAGTTATCTTCAGCGGGCTTACGACTGACTCAGCCTTCGATCTCAGACACTTAGATTATATTCCTTCGTGATATTTAGTGCTGATGGCAAATTAAAGATATTATTCGGTGTTTCAGTGTTGTTGTTGTCTACGACGCTAAAGAGCTCAGGCGCGGGGCAGCGGGGCGGCGTGCGTCTAGTGGCGGCGCAAGCGACGGCGGCGGGGAGGCGCGGGAGCGGGGTACCGCGGCTCGCGGCTCGACGGCCCGCGGCCGGCACTCATCAAATCGCGAGCGTCGGCGACAGTCGTTTTCTTAGTTTATTTTAAATTATTAATACCTATGTACTTAAAGTTCGCATACATCTTTTTCTGTATTATCATAACGAAGTAATACATCATCAACCTCGAGCAAGTTGTTTTCTTTGTCCAATCCGAGACAAAAATTGGCGACCGTGACAGGACGGCTGCAATCTTCAAGAACATTCGATCGCCGTGGCCGGGCGCAGCGGAATTTTCCATTGGAGGGCGTGGCCGTGTGCAGCGTTCTACGTGGACTCATAATCAGGGGAGTGCCTTTCCTTTTTTCATAATTATTTCCCTCTTCATTTTGTGTATAAGGTGTGTTTAATTTCAAGTAAGTGAAACTGCTATTGCCTAAAACCGCGATAAGTTACTTGCAGACATAATCATAATTTGCTAGTGCTTATACGGTACTTATACGTCACTTAATTTGATGTTTGGGTATTTATTTTGCTATTTATTTTTGCTATTTATATAAAATTGCACGACGCATAAGGGTTAGTCATCAAAATACGAGCCTTTTCTTGAGCATTTGTGCAATAAACATTTCACGTCATCATCCTACATAAAATAGTGTTTTCTTTCATTATAAACACTGGATATGATGTTTAAAACTTATTCTAATTACATAGCCCGTCTTCATTATACGTGTTAAATTAGAATAAATTTATTACGCCTTCAAGTCTCATACATTGCAATTTGCAAATATATATTCATAACATAATTACCTACTTATTTACGTTAATATTGTTGGCAACCACAAAATTATATAAATATTATTGTGCACTCCATCATATTGCTTTTGCTTAAAATTTAAAGCACTTAAAGTACGCTGTTGAAAATACGTTTTTATGCTTCAAAAATCATAACTATAAGGCAGCTGTCGCCGACGCTCACACGCTCACGTTATAAAACTATAGCCGAAATTCTTCATTGCTTAATAAACTTAAACTAAACTTTATTTCTTCCTTTGCTTAACATATTGTATACGTTTAATTAAATCGAAAATTTGCCGAACATTCCAGCTATCACGACAACTGCGCGTGACATTGTACCGGGAGGCCGGCTTCACGAGCTTACACCGTAGCGATCGCCGTGTGGCCGCCTATTACACCGCGCAGTGTGGAACGAATATTTCATCACAATTAAATAATTCAGTGGTTTGACATCAAGTATTTATTTGCTTAATTTATTATATTTTGTACTAATATAAAATGTCTGAAAATGATAACGTTAGCAAGTCAGATGCGGAACAAATACAATTTAGCGATTTAATCATAATGCGAGGTTCGTTAAAGGGACGTTTAACAAAATTTAAAAATTTTATTGAAACTTTAAATAAAATACCTGTAGAAAATATTTCTAGTTTGCAAATTAAAGAATTAAATGCCCGTTTGCTCAAAATTGAAAAGGTTTTTGATGAATTTGATAGGATTCAAACAAAATTAGAAATCGCTACGGATGTTCAAGCTCATCATGATGAAAGGGACTTATTTGAGACTCAATTTTTTATTTCTACGTCATTAGCTCGTGAGATTGAAGAGTCATACACAAATTACATTACTAAATTTAATAATAAAGACAACGACGCAACTAGTGATTGTAATAATTGTAATTCAAGACGGTCTTCAACAAGTAGTTGCAATCATTTGAATAATATAAGGCTACCAACTATTCAATTACCTACCTTTGACGGAAATTACTTAAAATGGTTAGAATTTAGGGATACATTTGATTCTTTGATAAATTCTGTAGATTCAATTCCAAACATTAATAAATTTCATTATTTGAGATCGTCACTTGTAGGCAGCGCTACAGTTGTTATAAAATCCATTGAATTTACATCTGAAAATTATAAGGTGGCATGGAAATTACTTTGTGAAAGATATGATAACAAGAAGATCTTAATTGATAATCATCTTAAATCTTTGTTTAGTATTGAATCAATTACTCGAGAATCTTACAAGGCTATTCGATATTTGATTGATCAAGTTTTAAAAAATTTACGCGCACTTGAAACATTAGGCCAACCTACAACACAATGGGATGTTCTCATCATTTACATCATGTGTACAAAAATTGATACCATTACTTTAAGAAAATGGGAAGAACATAAAAATAATTCTTCTGATGAAGTACCTTCATTAACAGACTTCATTACCTTTTTGCGTAGTCGTGCCGATGTTTTAGAGACAATGATTGTTAGTAGGAACGAGAAGCGTGATGATCATAACAAATCATCATCTTCCTATTATAAGAAATCTGACGACAACAAAACGTCGTATCAGCATAATAAACACACTAAAAGTTTCGTCACTTCTTCTAACACAAAACATATATTTTCTTGTCCATCATGCAACCAAAAACATAAAATATTTCATTGTGTTGATTTTAAAAGATTATCTCCTGAAGAAAAAACAAACAAGGCTAAACAGCTTCAACTCTGTCTCAACTGTCTCCAACGAGGCCACGTTGTTGATGATTGTCGATCAGGCGCTTGTAGAATCTGTAAACAGAAGCATAATACTTTATTACATCAAACTCCTCAAAATATTAGTGATCAGTCTAATAATACGAAAAACTTTAGTCATACATCGGCCGCTTTATCAGCTAAATCTACAGGACAAGTGCTCTTAGGTACTGCTTTGGTGAAAATAATCGATCCTGAAAACAATAATACCTACATAGCCCGTGCTGTGCTGGATGGAGGGAGTCAATCTTGTCTGATGACTGTAAACCTGAAAAAGAAAATGGGGTTAGTTAGTCGTGATCCCGATACCGTAATAATATCGGGTATTAACAACATGCAAGTTCCCATTTCAGAGAGTTGCGATATAAAAATCAGTTCGTTATTAACTGCATTTCATACAAACCTAAACTGTCTAGTAGTGCCTGAGGTCACAGGCCAATTGCCTAATTTTCCCATCGATGTAGTAAGCTTAAATTTACCTAACGACATCCAATTTGCTGATCCTAAATTTTATAACCCAGCAGATGTGGATATTTTATTGGGAGCGGACATATTTTATGATCTCCTAATTCCTGAACAGATTTCACTAGGTGTTAAAAAGCCTATCCTTCAGAACACTAAACTTGGCTGGATATTAGCCGGTCGTAGTTACTACAAACCTTATAATAGAATCCCTCACAGAATTCATTGCAATTTTACAAAACAAATCAGTGAAGACCTTGCAAAGTTTTGGGCCTTAGAGGAACTTCCTTCTTCAAAATTTTCAGCCACGACTGACGAGCAATTTTGTGAGGAACATTTCCTTAAAAATACAAAGCGTTTGCCTAGTGGCAGATTTTCCGTATTAATGCCTCTTACCGAGATACCTGAAACTGCACTAGGAGATTCATATAACATGGCTGCCAAACGTTTTTATAATTTAGAAAAAAAGCTAAATAAAGATCCTGAACTCAAAGAAATGTACTGTAAATTTATACACGAATATGAAGCTTTAGATCACTTGACAAAAATTGATAAACCTAAATTCGGTAACTATATACCTCATTTTGCAATTTTTCGGGAAGGTAGTGAAACAACAAAATTACGTGTCGTTTTTGACGCAGCTGCAAAAACGTCGTCAAAAAAGTCCCTAAATGACATTCAGTGCATTGGACCCGTAGTCCAAGATGACTTGTTCAACATTCTCATTAGGTTCCGTCAGCATAAGTTTGTATTAACGGGAGATATACAGAAAATGTATCGTCAAATTGAGATACAAGAACCCCAACGTAATTTACAATTGATTTTGTGGAGAGATAACGACTCTAAGCCGCTTGAAGTTTTACGCCTTAACACGGTGACTTATGGAACTGCATCAGCACCTTTCCTAAGTACTCGTTGTCTCTTGCAACTTTCTCATGAATGCTCAGATCCTATTATAGCTGAAATTATCAAACGAGATTTTTACATGGATGATCTTTTGACAGGGGCAGATAGTCAAGCAGAACTAGCTTACATCCTAAAGAACGTAGTAGATCAGTTAGATTCGTCATGCTTCCCATTGCATAAATTTCGTACTAATTGTACCCAAATTTTCTCGGAATCTACAAACACAAATCCTCTTGATTTAGATAAAAAGTCTAGCGTGTTAGGTGTGTCATGGTCTCCTGAAACAGATACACTGAATTTTTCTATAAACATAAATGATAACACAAATAAAATCACAAAACGCATAATTTTATCGGAAACCTGTAAAATTTTTGACCCGCTCGGCTTACTCAGTGCGTGCACTATAACACTGAAAGTATTGTTGCAAAAGTTGTGGCTACAAAACTTAACTTGGGATGAAAGTGTACCAGAAGACATAAAGAAAATTTGGTTAAAAACGAGTCACAATTTGCACGCACTACATTCAGTGTCTATACCTAGACACATACTACCTACAACTTATACTACTTGTGAACTTCATTGCTTTGTTGATGCCTCGCAGGATGCGTATGCTGCGTGTGTTTATGTCCGAGCGGTGAATAATGATTACGTAACAGTGAGCCTTCTATGTGCAAAGACTCGAGTTGCACCTATTAAGACTCTTACCATACCTCGTCTCGAGCTATCAGCAGCTTTACTGGGCGCTCGTCTTGTAGCAAAAGTCAGTGAAGCCCTCCGTTGCCCTATTAATAAAAAACTTTTTTGGTCTGATTCTACCGTCACCCTAGGATGGATAAAAACACAAACTAAAAATCTTAAAACATTTGTATGTAATCGAGTGAATGAAATACACGAACTTACAGATAGGGACTCTTGGAGGCACGTTCCGACCAATCTGAACCCTGCTGATATGGCATCTCGAGGAGTAGATCCGGGTTATCTGATTAATTGCTCCATGTGGTGGGAAGGTCCGGATTACTTAAAAAATACGGAGGAATCCCAATGGCCTGAAATTCCTAACACTAAAATAATATTACCTGAATTAAAAGCTTTACCTACCTTAACTAAACTTAAAAATGAAGAAAATTCTGAATTCGTAAGATTTGAAAAATACTCAAGTGCATTAAAATTAAAAAGAATATTTGCGTTTGTATTAAGATTTATAAACAACACAAAAAACAAAAATAATAAATATACTGGACCTCTAAAAGAAGATGAACTAAATAAATCACTTACCTTATTGATAAAATCTGCACAATTGATTTCTTTTGAAACTGAGATAAACCTAATAAAAAATAAAAAATTACTTACCTCGTCAAATTTAGCTCAGCTTTCTCCATTTCTGGACGAAAAATCCATTTTGAGAGTAGGTGGTCGGCTCGACAATAGCTCTTTTAATTTTGAGAGAAAGCACCCTATACTGCTTGATGGAAAACATCACTTTACGAAACTATTGATGCGAGCGGAGCACTTGCGTTCTTTGCACGCTGGCCCTCAATTGCTCTTGGCTGGTTTTCGGGATCAGTTTTGGCCTCTCGGGGGGAGGACCCTCGCGCGTAAAATAGTACGTCAGTGTGTAATATGCACAAGATTTCGAGGCAAAACTATGGAGCCATTGATGGGCCAGTTGCCGTCTACTAGAGTCACACAGAATTACCCTTTCCAAATTTGTGGAACTGATTTTGGAGGGCCATTCCTTATTTCGTCTAAAATCGGCCGCGGGAATCGCATTTCAAAATGTTATTTATGTATTTTCGTTTGTTTTTGTACTAAAGCAGTTCATTTAGAGATTGTTAGTGATTTAAGTAGCAACGCCTTTATTTCCTGCCTCCGCAGATTTATTTCACGTAGAGGAAAACCGAGTCAGATATTGTGCGATAATGCAACTAGTTTTGTGGGTGCCAATAATGAATTAAAAAAAGCATTGCAGTCAAGCATTAATTCAATATATAATTTTACAGCAGAGGAAGGCATTAAGTTTATTTTTAATCCCCCTTATTCCCCTACTTTTGGCGGGCTATGGGAAGCAGGTATAAAAAGCGCAAAGTTTCATCTTAAAAGAGTTGTAGGTAATGCAAGTTTGACGTTCGAGGAGTTGAGTACGCTTTGTACACAAATAGAAGCTGTCCTCAACTCCCGACCCATAACTCCTCTATCTTGTAACCCCAATGACCTCTCTCCCCTTTCCCCAGGGCACTTCCTGATCGGCCGTCCACTGACATCATTGCCGTCGCCTCCTGCTGCTACAGAGAAAAAAATTAAAACCAGATACCAATTGATAGAATCCTTAAGAGAAAGTTTCTGGAAGAGGTGGCATAATGAATACCTATCAGAACTTCAGAAGAGAACGAAATGGCGCTCGCCTTCAGACCAAATAAAAGAAGGATCTATGGTCGTTTTCAAGGAGGATAACCTGCCGCCCATGAAATGGCGAATAGGAAGAGTGCACCGGTTATACCCTGGCAAAGATGGGATCTGCCGGGTTGCGGATTTTATAACAGTCAAGGGACTTCAAAGACGCGCATTAAATAAAGTGTGCCTCCTGCCACACGAAAATTCATTGGAAGAATCCTCGAGCCATGAAGACAACGCGGCTGTCTCTTCAGCTCCTTCCAACGGCCCCCCAGGATGTCTACGACGCTAAAGAGCTCAGGCGCGGGGCAGCGGGGCGGCGTGCGTCTAGTGGCGGCGCAAGCGACGGCGGCGGGGAGGCGCGGGAGCGGGGTACCGCGGCTCGCGGCTCGACGGCCCGCGGCCGGCACTCATCAAATCGCGAGCGTCGGCGACAGTCGTTTTCTTAGTTTATTTTAAATTATTAATACCTATGTACTTAAAGTTCGCATACATCTTTTTCTGTATTATCATAACGAAGTAATACATCATCAACCTCGAGCAAGTTGTTTTCTTTGTCCAATCCGAGACAGTTGTGTTAATTAAAACTAAAATGTTATGAGTCAAAGAAGTAATAAATAAATAAAAATGAGTTCATATTATTATAAAAAAAACTGTATTATAAACGAGATAAGAGTGTTTGCGTGCTGTTGATGGAAAATTTGTATTGATATTTTTTAATGTAGAATTTTAGGATTGTTTCATTTAATCAGATATCTTTACCTTGTTTTTACCAACGTTCGAAAAGTTTTTTGCACCGTTAAATATTTTAGAATTCAAGTCTAGCTACTTCAAAATATTTTAACAAATTCTAGATTAGATTAGTCTTTGATCAGACTCTGGAATTATTGTCCAAACTTGTTTTATTAGTTTTCAACAATTTATCCAAGTTCTTGTGTAAGACTATTTTTCTTCGAGATCATTCGATAGTTTGCTTCATCACTACTCCATTGAAATGTTACATTTTTTAGGCCTAACCTTGCATTTTTTAGAGGACGCAATTTTATGTTTTTGATGTGTAGGGGGGGTCAGTGAGTAGCTAAAACCAAGTTTGTGGGGTTGCCACCCTTGTCCCACGGCTGCCATCTTGAAAATAGCGGTTGAAATGGTTTTTACGATATATCTCTTAAACTATTTATCTGATAAAAAAAATTGTTAGCATTATTTGTTGCAAATTAAATTTTCTACAACTTTTGTCCAGTAACTTTTTGTCGTAGAACTATAAATAAAAAAGTTATAAGCGAAAACGTTCAGAAATTAGAGCTTTTTATATTTTTCAATAAAACTTTTTTTTATCATTTTACGAAGAAATGATATCAGACCATTTTTGTAGATTGTTTTTCGAGGAACAACTTTTATATACAACATTTTTTCATTACGTCAATAGCTAAGGTTTTACAGCGCTCTGAAGTGAGTACTATTTTTCAGTACTCCTAACTATACATATAATGGCTATTGGCTCTTTTCCCAGACTCCAGAACAATGGAAGCACACTGCAGAACATTTCAGCCCTGCTTTTCGACGTAAAAAAAACGCGCTTCCAGACTTCAAGTCAGTTCAGTCAATAATTAATTATTAATAATATTGCAAAATTAATTATTAACTATTAAAAATATTAAAAACAATTACTGATGACAAATTATTATTAGTACACACATAATATATGTATACTGTATAGTTAAGAGTACTGAAAAATAGTACTCACTTCGGAGCGCTGTAAGATCTTAGCTATTTACTTAATGAAAAAATGTTGTATATAAAAGTTGTTCCTCAAAAAACAATCTACAATAATGGTCTGATATCATTTCTTCGTAAAATGATAAAAAAAAGTTTTATTGAAAAATATAAATATCTCTAATTTCTGAACATTTTCGCTTATAACTTTTTTATTTATAGTTCTACGACAAAAAGTTACTGGACCAAAGTTGTAGAGAATTTAATTTGCAACAAACAATGTTAACAATTTTTTTTATCAAATAAATAGTTAAAGAGATATATCGTAAAAACCATATCAACCGCTATTTTCAAGATGGCGGCCGTGGGACAAGGGTGGCGACCCCACAAACTTGGTGATAGCTTCACACTGAACCCCCCTACACATCAAAAAAATAAAATTGCGTCCTCTAAAAAATGCAACCCCAAATGTAACTTTTCAATGGAATACACTTAGATCAGCAGGCCGAGACTAACGGCAGAGAATAGAATAAATGCTAAGCTATAGAAACTGCTATCGCTAATTTTTGACATACGGTCATGATATTTTAGTAATGGTTCGGTCACACTACCCACGACGACGACGACCACGACCAAAATTTTCATCCTGACAAAATTGGTTCAAAATAAAATATTAAAATTTGTCGTCATACTGGTACTCGGAAAGAAAAAAAATTCGAGTACAGTTAATATAAAAATAGGTTTTTTGCAATTTTTGCCGAGACGGTAAGTTAATCATATAATTACCCTGTACCAAAATAGTAGATCATAAAATTATCTATAAAAAACTTTCAATACATTTTTTTCTAGGAGCCACCTATGTTTTCATTCATTATTCTCAAAAAAAAAATTCGATACAAATCACCAGAACGACAGGAAATTTTAATATTTTATTTTTAAGTATGTTTTTCACAATTTTGTTAAATTGCGACTGGATTAAAATTTTGTTTGTGGTCGTCTTCATCGTTGGTAGGGTGAACAAATCCTTAGCGAAATATCGTACGCTTATGACAATTAAGCGCGTCACACACAATGGAATAGAATCCGCTAGCGATACTAAAGCGAGTCACACACGGTGAAGATACTATAATATATTATGTTAAGATTCTCTAATATAAAATATTACAGTATCTTAAGGTATCCGGTATCAGCGTTCTGACCATCATTTTTCTTTTTGTCATTGCGTACTAAGACCCCTGTAGAACCGCCATCCTGTTACAAATGACCCGAAACACTGACACAAAATTTCGGGTCATTTGTAACGCGTAAGCATTTAGCGTGAGTGGCACATAAAACAGCAAAGTGACTTTTATAGAAGCGGTGTAGATAGATAAATCTTTATGTGCAGCTATAAAACTAAAATATGTGATTGCGCGGTTAATCAATTACTAAAATAACGCTCAGATGAAAACGATTCTAGATTCCACTATTGGTGTTGCTGCTTTCAAATAGGATTAAATGAGACTTTTATGATAAAGTGCTATTTATAGAGTTTGTCATAATATTTGAATAAACTTTCACATAATGCTTTTATATAAATGATAGTCAATTAGTAAGTTTATATAATTAATCAGAGAACAAACAACCATTACAAATAGTTATATTATTTGCAACGTTTATTATTATTTAATAACTGCAAAAAAATTAATATAATTTAATATTATAGGTCTGGGAGGTATTTTTTGTTTCTATGCCGCTAACCACGCTCGCTTACGCGCTTTAGTATCGCTAGCGGATTCTATTCCATTGCGTTTTGACGTTTGGCTAAAGGGGCAGGCTTCGGATGTCTCAATCGAATTTGTCAATATCTAAAGTAACTTAGAAACTTATCTGGTACCTTTTTAGAATATCGTATCTTGGAAAAAATATAATTCTTTAAGATAATTCATGTCACCGCCTATCCAACTGTCGCGAACATTAAGGGTCTCTTATATAAATCTCAATATAAGGTTTTTTCTATAACATTGTACCATGAATTAAGAAAATTTTTTGAAGTGAAACTTCTTTATCGGGGTTGGAAAAAAATTTAGTGTAACATTTTTTCGTTACGCGTGACATTTTTCTGTTACGCGCCATCTTTTTCTTATCCCTACCACGCGTGATTCCACGTATTTCTGTAAAGTTGCATATAGTAAATTATTTTTTTGAAAAATAAGGTCATAAAGAAGTTTCACTTCTTACGTGTGTACACTAGTACACGCACACATTTATTTATGTGTACGATTCGTAGGTATGTGGCTGTGAATTTGCAATTTAAACGGTTTTAAAAACTACTCTCTCTCTCTAAATCAATACACATATTTTAGCATGGTTGAAAAATAAATATTTGATTTTGAGTATCATTCAAAATTGTTATTAATTCATGGTTATTTCAAACCTTCAAGGTCATTTGGCCCACGCAGGCGTCGATCACAAGTCAGCAATTAGTCGGGGCCCATCTGCTCGTCATTTTAGAAGCCACTCGTCCTAATTAGGTCAAACGGGACCCTTTGCTCGTATACCGGTGTATTTAAAGTTCCGTCAGATGGATTTATAGTTATAGTTGTATGATTTCGGTTCTGGGAAAGGAGGATAGTTGATTGCGAGTGTAAGTTACTTACTAATAATAATAGTTAAAAGTTCAAGTATTTTGGGAATCAGGTATCTTCTTTTGATGAAATTATAAGTGTAGTGGTCAATTTTATTCATAACTGTCCAAGCCACCTGAAACTTGACTTTTGCAGCAAAATACGATAAGCAATTACATATTTCAATAAAGCTTTAAGCTGTCTTCTGCAAATCGTTTGTCCGTCAATAAATAACACGATGCTCGCAACATCTTTTTATTTATTTACTGACATTTGTAATTTCCTTTTTAATAAGTGGTCATTAAATCAAAGTAATTGATCACACACATACACATTAGTATTTACAACTGCTACCTACGTAATTATTTAAAAAAATGGGTACGTTTACGAACTTAGTTTTTATCCCTCAACCCTAAATGAGGAGTATAATAGACAACTTGACACCCTAAACCTGAGCGTGTCAATCGGTCTATCTGTCTGTAGCTCCCGAAGGGATGAGCCGTTTCAAGAGCGCGTGTTTTAATTAAAAGCTTTCTCTATTTAAATGGTTTTAAGCTATGTTTGATTATAATATAAGCACCTGATCCAAAATATTCAGATATCATATTTTGAGAATTGTAATATTTGAATAATTATTATTTCAAGCACTGATGGTTACCTCGACACTAGATTTATGTGCAAAAATTAAATTAATAAGTACTTCAATAATGAATCTTCACATCTTCAATTCGAAATTTTGACAATAATCGAATCTGTGAAGGAAAATCATCGTGAGGAAATCAGCAGATCGGCAGAGCAGAAGTATCAAAAGTTCGACATTTGACCATTCATAATATGAAGCCTGTTTTACAATAGTAAGAACACCATATTAAAGTCTAGTAATGATTACGATTATGTTCAGCCCCCGTACCATGATTCCTTATAGCAGTATTATTATCTTATCAAATTTCATTCTATCATATTTCATTGTGAAAAAAAGACAGCGTTATATAGGTCGTCTAGTGTCATCACTTTTCCATTCTGGAAATAATACTGCAAGACATCAAGGGGGCTACCTTGATGTCTTGCAGTATTATTTCCAGAATCGAAAAGAATAATCAGATCAATCTCATTTAATGACCAAGCCACCTGAAACTTGACTTTTGCAGCAAAATACGATAAGCAATTACATATTTCAATAAAGCTTTAAGCTGTCTTCTGCAAATCGTTTGTCCGTCAATAAATAACACGATGCTGCCTGCATACTTGTTGCAGGTATTTTTTAAGCAATTAATTCAACCATTTTGTTATATTGTTATCATAAATCACCATAAACAAAACGCTAGAGCTCGAGCAGTATTGTGATTTCTAATTCATGCGATAAATAACACATTTCGTTCGCATTTGCATTCGTCGCTAAGGCGGAAATTGCTTGCAAAATCTCAACATTAATGTACTTTTAAAGAGCCATTGTTTTAATGGAGGAGGCATTTTATTATGAGCGTGAAATGAGATCAACGCAGTTTAGAATTTTTAGGTTAACGATTCCATATTGTATGGTTTTGTATTCTTTGTTTCCTGATAGAAATGCATATATACGTGCATTAATAAAATATTTTCGATACACTGAAAAATAATTATAATAGAAAATGTCTTGAATTGTTACTGTCTTCCGTTATTATTTCCTCGGTAAGTTGTAGTTTTAAAGGAAAAGCCGAAAATTACTCTTTAAGTTTGGCGCATATCACTTACATGCTTAAGCGAGCTGATACTTTGCTTCGATAAATTGTACATCATGTAATATGTATTTTTGACAATAAGATATGTTTATTCTTTTCAATTTACTGTATACAATTAAATCTTAAAAATATATTGGACATACGAAACTATACACAACTGATAGTCACTGATATAGATGGCTGACAATATTTGGTAGAGAGACATATTTCCCTTATAATTAAATATATTCCACATCCGAATTTCGCACATCCATCCGCATAGCCAATGAGATGCAAATGTTGGAAGCCACTGTGGTTAGAACTACAGGCGGAATTGTGCCGTTGCCGAAATTCAGGTAGCGTGCCTCAAGATAGCCCTCCCAGTACCCATTACTGTTACTGGCGTGATAAACATTTAGCTGTGTCACTGACACTTGATAGTGCTCATGTTTAGTTGCTAAGCTGTGCGAACGAGGCTCCGACTTCGACTTTCAAAGGTATAAGTTGGGTAGGCTGAATGTAACGCTTTTATCGGTGGAAAATGGTATAACTATGTTATGATTCAAAAGAGCAGCTAGAAAAATAATTGAATACATAAATGTTTGAGTTAATTTCAGAGATTGATGTTTGATGTGTGACGAGATAACTTTAAAAAGGTGATTTAAATGGATGAGCAGAATCCGTTTATTTAATACTAACTGCGCCCGCGGTTTCACCCCCGTGGCTCCACTCCTGTTGGTCTTAGCGTGATGATAATATAATATAGCCTATAAGTCTTCCTCGATGAATGGGCTATCTAACACCGAAAGAATTTTTCAAATCAGTCCAGTAGTTCCTGAGATTAGCGCGTTCAAACAAACAAAAAAACAAACTCTTCAGCTCTATAATATAAATGAATTCAGCACACAGTTCATAAACGTAACAAATTAAATAAGGTGCATTAATAATGTGGACTTATATTCAGTACTGAGTAGTAGAAGAATAGGTTTCTAGCTCTAAATATTATACATTTAGCGCGTCGCAATTTATATATTATTTAAAAAAAAATTGGTTGTCTGTAAAATCGGTTTACTTACGATGGTTGAACGTGACAACGTCCGATTGTGCTTCTTTGTCGCTCGTTCCGCGCTCTCGCTTGCACTTCAAGCCTATGGAACGCCTCAGAGCGAGGTAACGCCGCATGAGTCATGTTTTTTCGTGCGTGCAGCCGGCTTTATCGAATTATAAGACGTTGTCACGTCAAAAATCGTGTAGATATGTTTAAATATCTAATAAGAAACATAAACAAACCATTATTCAAAAACATCAAATATAGGAAATAAGTTTCACAAAAGTCCCATTCAGTAAAGAAAATCGCCCCTTGTGACAGACATGAAATGCATCTGTCCCGTATTTTATTAGCGGAACGGGACACTTTTTAATATTAATATAAAATAATAAAAGAACACTGCTTTTATTACATAAAATGGATTACTATTATACTTATATTATTTTTTAAAAGTGTAAAAAAAAATGAAGTCCCATGTCCCCTAGTGGGGTAAGGGGCAGATGATGTATGAAATACATATTACATGATATACATCTGTTTCACTGATCGATTTTCTTTAGGGACAAGTAGGTGATCAGCCTTCTGTGTCCTGCCAGACCGTGACATTTTTTGAAGTGAAAACTTCTTTAGCGGCGTTGAGCACTTTTTCTGTAATGGGTATAAAACACGTATAAAATCTTAAACTCGCGTCAGGACACGTGACCTGATCGAAAAAGCGTAAGACGGATGGATATCAAACATGCTCAACGTTAATAATTAAGTTTTCACTTCTGCCGGCACTCCCGGAGTGCAACCCGTCTTTTTTTTCTTCGTCTCCACCGGGAATCGAACCGAAGACCTCTCGGTGCTACGCTCACGCGTCAACCACTGTACCAAGGAGGCGGTCAAATTATTTATATATCATGTTTTGACAGGTATAAATAAATTACAACGGAAAAAAAACTCATCAAAACACACGTTTTTTACGTGTCATTAAAAATACACAAGCGTATATAAACTAAGCGTATATAAATTACTTTCACCTACAATAAACAATTATTTATTAAGTAGGAAAACAATTTCCCTCTCGCTCCCAAGTTGAGACTTTTACACACATGCTCCATGAAATTGAAGCTAATGTATTTGTAATAGGAGTAGTTGTTGGCGAACCCGCAAATCAGTGGTACCCCATCCTAAAAAAAAAAAAAAAAAAAAAAAAAAAAAAAAAAAAAAAAAAGTTTGGACTCTTTTCCCACTAAAGCGGCCACGCTGAGTCGATAGCACTCACTCCCGAAGCGATAGGATGCACGGTTTCGGAGATGTGCAGATTAGTGATGCAACGGAACTGGCATAACGGAAGCAGAAACGGAAACAGATGTCAAAAGTAAATCTTAACGGAAGCGAAAACGGAAACGGAAGCGGAAACGGAAGCGTTAACACTATGAAAAAAAAGCACAATTGTACATTTAAAACTTTTTTTATTAAATTTGTATTTTAATTTTTAGTAATCAAAATTAAATAGCGGCAAGTTATATTTAATAAAAAGTAACTTGGCCGCTTTTTCACCTTTCAGCCTATTTCGGTGCTCTTCATAAATTAAACCAGCTCCGCTAAATAATTCTGTTATAAAGTTTGCGGAACCAGAAGCAGAAACGGAAGTGAAAAAAACATGCGGAACTTCTGCAGTTGCGGAAGCGGAAGCAGAGTTCTGTTGCAACACTAGTGCAGATCGATTAACTCTTATCTAATTGATATCCGGTGGGTCATTAGCGTCCCATGGTTCACCTTTTCCTATTAGCTAATTACACCGTCCGGCGTTCTTATCTATTACTCATTGTGCACCTCGCTTATCACTGCTTTTATATTAAACTTCTTTGTTATGACCTACCTCACTATTCTAACCAAACGATGTATTATTATATTCAAGAAAAAATACGTCTAAAATCGTATAACTATATTTATATATTATCGTACTATATTATCATAATTGTTGCTTTTTTAAAAAGCGATTCGCTTCTGACACTCGCCGGCCGCTGCCGCGGCACGCTCGCTTTGCTCGCTCGGCTCGTGCGTTGTTTATCAAAGTCTAACCTAACCTAACCTAATTGTTGCTTTTTTAAAAAGCGATTCGCTTCTGGCGTTGTTTATCAAAATCTAACCTAACCTAACCTAACCCAATTATTTTTCCGGGTAATCTGATGTATCGAACTTTGTTACGAGCTACCTCGCTATTCTGAATCATCAATAAAACACATTCATTTTACTGCCATTTTTATTTCCAAAATGTTGTTGCTTATTATCTACTGGTTTGTGTATTTGGCGACCATTTGTCCATTTTGCTATATAAAAATAATTATTGATGAACTTTTGAATTGTAGCCTTATCTACTTATAAAATAGGAGCGAAACATCTCATCCACTAAAATATCGTTGTACAGTGTGTTCCCTGTAAATATGCTCGTAAAACTATGCATTGAATATCCCTGAAACTTATATAGCAAATACATTAAGCAATATTCTCCACAAACTGAAGTCCAATCATTCTGAATCCTATCAACATTCCAGTCCCATCTCTTACAATTCCTTTTCAAAAACTGGAGATGATATCGCTCAGGTGTTCGTCCATATGAATCAAAATATTGACCGATGCCATTCGTATCGATATGTACAGCTACCCAGTGTGAACCCGGTTTATCATCCGCATCCAAATTGCATATTATATACGTTGGTACATGGGTATACATAGGCAGTCTATTAGCAGCATAAACATTATTTTCTAGACTGGGATGAATCTTTTTCATATGTTTTTGTAATTCTAGTGTATCCATGATATTACTGTTATTAGCAGATTATTACAGTACCAATCTATTCAATGGTTGTCATAGGAATGTTCAATTATAGTGTTTTGTATAAGATTAAATAGGAAGTTTGTAATGAAATAAAAAATAGTAAATTGCATACAATTTGTTTTATTTAATTTTATAATGTTTCCTTTAGTTACATATACACAAAATGCATTAAGCATAACACATAAATCTAAAATATAACACACATTATAACCTTAACTACTATAGTCTACAGTAACATTTCTATTTTTATCTATTTCAATAATATTATCAAACTCAGCATAAACAATACAGTTAATTGTTTGTGTTAGTGAGGATTCAAATCGTACTTCTAATCTTACACTACCATGCTTTATGAGATTCCAATGAGCTGATGAGTTAGCTGATAAATCAGGAGTTAAATCAAATGCTAAAAGACAGTAGCCTTTGGCATACTGTTCACGAGAGATTGCATTTCCTTCATTAAGAAAGTGAATACCAGTCCCCGAGAATAGAGTATGACAGGTTGATACCTGTTGCGAAGCAATTTGAGATAAGTTTGATGATTCATAGAGTTACTATCGGTTTCGTTTTGTAAATATTTAATCGCATTCTTTTGTGAGAGTCACAAAGCAGGTTGATGTCATTTGCGAAGGAACGTGAGATAAGTTTGTTGACTCATAGAGTTACTATCAGTTTCGTTTTGTTAATATTTAATCGCATTCTTTTGTGAGAGTCACAAAGCAGGTTGATGCCATTTGCGAAGGAACGTGAGATAAGTTTGTTGACTCATAGAGTTACAATCAGTTTCATTGTACTTAAGAATTTGCTTTAGATAAGAATGGTGCTATATATGATCGAACAGTTGCAGTCATGCAGTCAGTCTATGGTCGTTGGACCACAGTGGATTGTATACGTCTACCAATACTACGTTTGTGTTGTGTTTTGTGTCATCAATGATCATGGAGGTAAGTGATTATTCTATTGACAAACTTACTTGTATTTCTCTTAACATGTGTGTGTGTGTGTGTGTCAGACTAAGTGTAAACAAATTGATATTAACGCGATAACTCTGTTGTTGCAGAAATCATTCAACTTCGATGAAAATACCTATAAACTGTGTTACTACTCGCCACTCTCTCCTCAAAACGAAGAAGAGAGTGGTACAGAATTTGTTTCAAAAGATGTACAAAAATACTTTAAATCCAAAAAGATAAATTACTATACCACTAACAATCCTGATATTAAGGCTAGTATTGTTGAACGATTTCAAAGAACTCTAAAAATGAAAATGTGGCGTTATTTCACTCATAATAATACTTATAGATATATAGATGTTTTACAAGATTTAATATACTCTTATAATCACAGCATTCACTCGAGTATTAAGATGTGCCCATGTGATGTAAGTTCCAACAATATTATGACAGTTTGGACTAATCTTTATGATAGAGGGTCAAACAAACTTTCTTTAGAAAATTCAAAACCAAATTTCAACGTGGGTGATTATGTTCGAATAACTAAATATAAACATGTTTTCCAAAAAGGATATGAATCAAATTGGAGTGATGAAATATTTATTATATCTTCAATAATTGATAGATCTCCATGGGTTGTTTATACAATTACAGATTTACAAAATGAACCAATAGTTGGTACTTTTTATGAAAGAGAATTACAGAAGGTCACTTACAACCCCACCTCACAATATAAAATAGATAAAATAATTGGTACTCGTTATTCGGGCACCAGAAAAGAAGTATTAGTGAAGTGGAAAGGTTATCCAGATAAATTTAACAGTTGGATTTTAGCTTCTAGTTTAAAAGAAATATGAATAAAGAAAGTTTTTATTTAACTTTGCTCAGCAATAGTTCAATGGAATACTTTCCTGATAACAAGACCACAAATTTTTCAACAAAATTACCAAAAGCTATGAAATTAGAAGGTGAATGGTTGGTTGGAGTTGTCGAGTTTCAATATCCATGCACAATGTTTACTGTTCAAGATCATGAAAATGTTGTATACATCACAAAAACCATGTTAATTCCTAATGAAGATAAACCATCAACAGTGTACTACAAAAAACATATTCCCGCTACCAACTACGATAACGTTGAACATATTTTGAGAGCATTAAATGGTATCGGAGAGAACTTGAAATTTCGTTATGATGAAATAACAAAATTTGTGTCTGTTTCTGTTTTGGATAAAAATATAACATCCGTAACATTATCACCCAAATTAAGTTTACAACTAGGTTATGAACCAAATACAAATCTCCTAGACAGAAATTTTGGGAAGTGTCCTGCTAATTTACATTTAGGGTTACCATCTCAACTATTTCTATATTGCGACATTATTGATCCTCAGATTGTGGGTGATGTTATGACTCCGCTATTAAGAGTCATTTCATTAGATCCTTCAAAATACATTTATGGTGCGTATAAAATGCACGTTTTCTCTCCACCTCACTACTTACCCGTTATGCGAAGAGAGTTCGATACGCTGGAAATGGATATAAGATCGAGCGCAGGACAAAAAATACCATTCCAGTTTGGGACCGTGTGTATTAAACTACATTTCCGCAAATTATAATAATGTATTCTCCTCATGATCATCATAAATGTCCATATGAAAATTATTATTCACATCAAGCTGGATCAGGAGTTGGAGTAATTTATAAGGGTTCACCATACCAACGCGGTCATGGTATTGGGAGCTTCTTAGGAGGATTATTTAGATCAGTTTTACCTTTACTTTCAAGTGGTGCTCGAGTGGTTGGTAAGGAGGCATTAAACGCTGGAGTAGGACTTTTATCGGATATGATTCAAGCCCGTCCTATGGAAGCCTCAATAAAAGATCGTCTAAAGCAAGTTAGTACGAACTTAAAACGAAAGGCTGATAACAAAATTGATCGATTAAACATGACAGGATCTGGGTATATAACTAAAAGAAAACGATTGGCCTCGTTCATTCCACCACTAACAGCTAAAGTGAAAGCTACGAAAAAACTTGGTCTAAAACCAAAAAACATCAAAGATATATTTTCAAATTAAGTATGTCTTTCCTTCATAATCATTCTTGTGAGTGCGTTAAGTCAGAATTAGATTTGTTTGCATTACCGTCCACACAAACAAGCATTGAAAATGGATTGTGGATTCACTATAAACCAATTTCATCTCTTGCTGATGATGGACCTATCGAGTTTCAAGTTCCTGGAACAGGCGATGACTACATAGATTTGTCTCATACATTACTCCACATAAAGGCAAAAGTATTAAATCAAGATTCAACAAACTTGTTATCAGCTACAGTAGTAGCACCTGTAAATAATTGGTTGCATTCACTTTTTAGTCAACTCGATGTTTATTTAAACCAAAAACTTGTATCACCACCTAATAATACCTATGCCTATCGAGCATACATGGAAACCCTTTTAAACTATGCTCCTGCTGCTAAACAATCTCATCTTACTTGTAGTCTTTGGTATGATGATACAGCAGGCAAAATGGATTCCACAGATGGTAAAAACACAGGATTTGCTAAAAGACAGGAATTAGTTAATGAAAACCGGGAAATAGAAATGATTGGTCATCTTCATGGTGACATTTTCAATCAAGATAAATTTTTAATTAATGGTGTTGAAATGAGTGTAAAATTAGTTCGGTCAAGAGAGAGTTTTAATTTAATTGCTGGGTCAAATGATGAAAAGTTTAAAGTTTGCATTACGGATGCAACTCTTATTGTTCGAAGAGCACGAATTAATCCAAGTGTATTACTCGCACATCAGAAAGTTTTAGCTTCTACAACTGCTAAATATCCTATTACTCGTGCTGAAGTTAAAGTTTTAACAATTCCATCAGGTGTTCAAGGAAAAACTCTTGATAATATATTCTTGGGACAGGTACCCAAAAGATGTATTATTGGATTTGTGAACAATTCCGCATTTAATGGTTCACTTACTAAAAATCCATTTAACTTTGAAAACTATGGTATTAACTCTTTCAGCTTATATATTGATGGTCAACAAATACCTTCAAAAGCTTTGCAACCATCTTTTAATAATAATATATTCACATCGGCATATCATACTCTATTCTCGGGGACTGGTATTCACTTTCTTAATGAAGGAAATGCAATCTCTCGTGAACAGTATGCCAAAGGCTACTGTCTTTTAGCATTTGATTTAACTCCTGATTTATCAGCTAACTCATCAGCTCATTGGAATCTCATAAAGCATGGTAGTGTAAGATTAGAAGTACGATTTGAATCCTCACTAACACAAACAATTAACTGTATTGTTTATGCTGAGTTTGATAATATTATTGAAATAGATAAAAATAGAAATGTTACTGTAGACTATAGTAGTTAAGGTTATAATGTGTGTTATATTTTAGATTTATGTGTTATGCTTAATGCATTTTGTGTATATGTAACTAAAGGAAACATTATAAAATTAAATAAAACAAATTGTATGCAATTTACTATTTTTTATTTCATTACAAACTTCCTATTTAATCTTATACAAAACACTATAATTGAACATTCCTATGACAACCATTGAATAGATTGGTACTGTAATAATCTGCTAATAACAGTAATATCATGGATACACTAGAATTACAAAAACATATGAAAAAGATTCATCCCAGTCTAGAAAATAATGTTTATGCTGCTAATAGACTGCCTATGTATACCCATGTACCAACGTATATAATATGCAATTTGGATGCGGATGATAAACCGGGTTCACACTGGGTAGCTGTACATATCGATACGAATGGCATCGGTCAATATTTTGATTCATATGGACGAACACCTGAGCGATATCATCTCCAGTTTTTGAAAAGGAATTGTAAGAGATGGGACTGGAATGTTGATAGGATTCAGAATGATTGGACTTCAGTTTGTGGAGAATATTGCTTAATGTATTTGCTATATAAGTTTCAGGGATATTCAATGCATAGTTTTACGAGCATATTTACAGGGAACACACTGTACAACGATATTTTAGTGGATGAGATGTTTCGCTCCTATTTTATAAGTAGATAAGGCTACAATTCAAAAGTTCATCAATAATTATTTTTATATAGCAAAATGGACAAATGGTCGCCAAATACACAAACCAGTAGATAATAAGCAACAACATTTTGGAAATAAAAATGGCAGTAAAATGAATGTGTTTTATTGATGATTCAGAATAGCGAGGTAGCTCGTAACAAAGTTCGATACATCAGATTACCCGGAAAAATAATTGGGTTAGGTTAGGTTAGGTTAGATTTTGATAAACAACGCCAGAAGCGAATCGCTTTTTAAAAAAGCAACAATTAGGTTAGGTTAGGTTAGACTTTGATAAACAACGCACGAGCCGAGCGAGCAAAGCGAGCGTGCCGCGGCAGCGGCCGGCGAGTGTCAGAAGCGAATCGCTTTTTAAAAAAGCAACAATTATGATAATATAGTACGATAATATATAAATATAGTTATACGATTTTAGACGTATTTTTTCTTGAATATAATAATACATCGTTTGGTTAGAATAGTGAGGTAGGTCATAACAAAGAAGTTTAATATAAAAGCAGTGATAAGCGAGGTGCACAATGAGTAATAGATAAGAACGCCGGACGGTGTAATTAGCTAATAGGAAAAGGTGAACCATGGGACGCTAATGACCCACCGGATATCAATTAGATAAGAGTTAATCGATCTGCACTAGTGTTGCAACAGAACTCTGCTTCCGCTTCCGCAACTGCAGAAGTTCCGCATGTTTTTTTCACTTCCGTTTCTGCTTCTGGTTCCGCAAACTTTATAACAGAATTATTTAGCGGAGCTGGTTTAATTTATGAAGAGCACCGAAATAGGCTGAAAGGTGAAAAAGCGGCCAAGTTACTTTTTATTAAATATAACTTGCCGCTATTTAATTTTGATTACTAAAAATTAAAATACAAATTTAATAAAAAAAGTTTTAAATGTACAATTGTGCTTTTTTTTCATAGTGTTAACGCTTCCGTTTCCGCTTCCGTTTCCGTTTTCGCTTCCGTTAAGATTTACTTTTGACATCTGTTTCCGTTTCTGCTTCCGTTATGCCAGTTCCGTTGCATCACTAATCTGCACATCTCCGAAACCGTGCATCCTATCGCTTCGGGAGTGAGTGCTATCGACTCAGCGTGGCCGCTTTAGTGGGAAAAGAGTCCAAACTTTTTTTTTTTTTTTTTTTTTTTTTTTTTTTTTTTTTTTTTTTTAGGATGGGGTACCACTGATTTGCGGGTTCGCCAACACGTGCACACAACACAACTACTAATAGGGGTTAAAATAGCTTGTACATGTTGGTGCTGGTATTAACAGCTTTACAAATTCATTCGGGTGATTAATACAGCTGCGATCTTGAAGCCGTGTGAATGAATTTGTGTTTATACCGGTTTGGAATATGGAGGAAGTATTTGTAGGTACTTTAGTAAAGCTGGCCGCTTTCAGTGTGCTATCGGGAATGTGTAAATCTAGGAATTACGTTTCCTAGGATACAGTTTCTAGGAATTGTATGTAATCCCATATCGTATTAGGAAATGTATAAAATAGTATTTTCTAGTGTTTGATTTTACGCGAGTATTATACATTTATAAATTAAAGACTTTTTACACTTTACAGCGAGCAGTCTCCCCGTGACCACGCTCGCTGTAAAGTGTTCAAAACGTCGGGAAAATAATATAATGAATAAATCGCGTTTAAAATCCGTTAAAAAGTCTTTAATTTCTAAATGTATAAAAGGATTGTGACTATAATTCCAATAAGAAATAAGGTGAATAAGATTTTTTGTTTAGATTGTTAAGATTAGAACAAATTATTCATGTTTTGACTAACAGTAGATATCTGAAAAATAAATGTTACTTTCAACTAAATTCTAACGCCCAAGACGCAGGGTCGGCCTATAAGTGTTAGTGTTCATTTTGAGTTCAGGTTTTTTGTATTGCGTTTTTCAAGTTGAAAATTTCCCATTTTAAAACTTTTGAAACCTTTCACGACAAATACTTGTGTTATGCTATATGTCCAAAAACGGCGGGAACTTTGTACTCCAATTTAACACTCATTAAAACCCTGAAACCTTGAAAATCTAACCAAACAAGCAACCATAATTTTCTTATCTAACTATAATAATAACACCTCGTATTGTGGACTGTATAATTTTGTTGGGGTTCGTGGTCGAAATAAAACCCTTCCTTCGACATACATACATATATTTTCCCTTTACAATTACAATTTATACCTAATCACTATTAGTACTTATTAACTACTGGTCTGTAATAAGGACTTGCTCTAACTGATCACTATTAGTACTTATTCACTACTGGTCTGGAGTAAGCACTTGCTCGAACTGATCACTATTAGTACTTATTCACTACTGGTCTGGAGTAAGCACTTGCTCGAACTGAACGCAATTTGAAAATTTGGGCTATTTATATTCGTCGCCGGCGGCGATATTCAAAGCGGCCGCCCGGCGGCGAGGCACAAAGCGGCGGCGGCATCCAAAAGCGGCGAGACTCAAAGCGGCGGCGGCATCCAAAAGCGGCGGCGGCTGTCTTGCATGTGCCGCCTAGGCCACGCCTCCTCCACGTGTAAACGCAATACACGTGGCGTACTGAGTACAGCGCGATAGGCGAAACCGCGGTGCGCCTCGTCGAAACCGCGGTGCGCCTCTCTTCCACGTGTAGCGTTGATACTTCGCCCCATACACGTGGAGCCGCTGCGCGGGGAGCCCCGTTGCCGCCTGCGTGTGCTCGTCCTTTACAGTCCTCCCCCCGGCGTAGCTTGCGTAGCCTCCTTCATCACGACGAGCTTGCTGACGGGGCGTCTGAAGATCCCGCTCTTGGTCTTCACTTCGGCTACCCGCACAGCGTCGTCCGGCCCGGCGTGAACGCGCACCACGACCCCCATGGGCCATGTGTTGCGCGGCAAGACGTGGTCCACGATGATGACCACGTCACCTTCCTCGAGGCGTCGCGTGTCCTTTCGCGCCTCCCCCCGTGGCACGAGCGTCGGTAGGTACTCCTTGATCCATCGGCGCCAGAAGTGGTCGGCGAGCGCCTGGCTGGCGCGCCAGGTCCGTCGGTCTGCTTCGTCGCACGGCCCCGTCGTCGGCAGTCCCGTTGAGGAGCCCAACAGGAAGTGGTTGGGCGTGAGGGCTTCGGGGTCGTCTGGGCTCACGCTTACGTGAGTCAGCGGCCTCGCGTTCACCGCGAACTCCGCCTCGGTGAGTAGAGTCCGCAGCACCTCTTCTGGCGGCGCCTTCTCCCGTAGTGTCGCGCCGAGCGCGGTTTTCACCGACCGCACCAGCCGCTCCCATGCACCGCCTTGATGCGGCGCACCCGGCGGTATGTAGCGCCACTCCATCCGGTGGCGCAGCGCTTCTTCTTGTAGCGCCGGCGCCCACTCGTTGTACGCCTTCTTCAGTTCTTGATCGGCGCCCCTGAAGTTTGTTCCGTTGTCTGAGTACATCAGACGAGGCCACCCTCTGCGTGCTGCCATCCTTCTCAGCACCATGATGGCTGAGTCCGTTGACAGAGACGCGACGAGCTCTAGGTGCACGGCGCGCGATGTCAGGCATGTGAACAGCGCGCCCCATCTCTTCTCTCTTCTTCGTCCGATCTTGACCATCATTGGCCCGAAGTAGTCGACCCCGCAGTTGGTGAAGGGTCGGTGGAACGGGTCGAGGCGAGCGCGCGGCAAGTCCCCTTTGGCTGGGACCTGCGGCATTGCTCGGCGTACTCGGCACAGCGCGCAGTTCTTCTCTACGGCGCGCACTGTAGGCCGCAGGTGGATGACCCAGTAGCGCTGCCTCAGGTCGTTGGTGACGCGCTCGCGGTTGGCGTGTCCGGCGGCACAATGTTCCTGTAACACTATTAGTCTGGTTATTCTGTGCCGGCCGTCGAGGATTACCGGCTTCTTCATTGTGTCGGGTGCCGTGGCTGCGTTTATGCGGCCCCTTACTCTCAGCACGCCGTCTTCCATTACCGGGTCCAATTTGTACAGTCTACTGGATCTGCTGATGGGGCGCGCGTCCTTGATTCGCTTTATGTCTTCTCCAAAGCTGTCGTTCTGTGCGCGCTGTACCAGCAGCCGTTCGGCTTGCTCTAGGTGGCGACATTCTAGTCTCGTCGCCGTGTGTCTGATGCGTATGTCGATGAATGCGAGCACCCTTGCTGTTGCTCCCACCAGTGTGCGGAATTTGGAGAAGCGCTCTGGATCCGGCAGCCATTCCATCTTCCGTGGCAGCTCGCTTACATGCAGTACATCAGCCTCATCCGTAGTTTCTCGTAGTTCCTTCTCCGTGGGCCACTGGTCCTCCGTCTTTGTCAGGAATTCTGGACCCTGGAACCATCGATCATGTCCCGTGGTGAAACTTAGGCGGGTGGCGTCGTCGGCAACGTTTTCATGAGTCGGCAGCCACCGCCACTCTTCCCTTTGTGTTAGTTCTCCAATCTCACCGAGGCGATGCGCGACGAACGGCGTGTATCTCTTTGCATCGTTGCGCACCCAGTGCACCACCGTCGATGAGTCTGTCCAAAACCAAGTACGAGATATGTCATACCTGTGCTTTCTTCTTATCTGATCGGCGAGTCTGGCGCCGATCACCGCCGCCTGCAGCTCTAGGCGCGGGATTGTCTGCGCGCGCCGTGGTGCCACCTTCGCTTTCGCCGAGACGAGTTTCACTTGTACGCTGCCGTCCGTTCGCCGCATACGCCAGTACGCCACGGCTGCGTACGCTTGTTCACTGGCGTCGCATAGCACGTGCAGCTCGATGTCTTCGACGTTGTCCGTTGCGTAGCATCGCGGCAAACGTAGCGCGCCGACCGCTTCCAGCTGCGCCAGCCAGCCCGCAAACTGCTCGCCCTCTTCTTCAGGTATTGGTTCGTCCCATGAAATTTGGAGGCGCCACAGGCTCTGCAATATGATTTTAGCACGGATGGTGAAATAACTTAAGAGGCCTAGTGGGTCATAAATTGACATTACCGCACTTAATGCTTCGCGCTTGGTTGGCGGGCGCTTGCGATCTCGCACCTCCACCGGTACCCTGTTCATTGCTGTGTTGAATCCTAGCGCGTCTTGCTCGGCGTCCCAAATTAGCCCGAGGATCTTCGGGGCTGGCTGCGCTCCTCCCAGCTGCGTTGGTGTGCTGGCGTGCAGTTCTCGTGGCACGTCCCTCAGCACGCTCCTATCGCTGGCGTTCCATCCTCGTAGCTTGAAGCCTGCCACCGCGTGCACCGTCCGTATTTCTTCGATTGCTTGTCTGGCTTCCTCTGCGTCAGCGTAGCTCACCACCAGATCGTCCATGTAGTGGCTCTTTGTTATCGCTTCTAACGCCATTGGATATTGTTCTGCGTGCTGCTGCGCATTATGATTACGGATGTAATGCGCCATAAACGGAGAGCTCGCTGCACCAAATATCATGGATGTCATTTTGAAGTGCTGTGGCGGCGTGTCGCGTCGGCTCCCCCTCCATAAAAACTGCTGCGCTGGCTGGTCTTCGGGTCTTATTTTTACTTGTAGGAACATCTCCTCTATATCTGCCGTGACTGCCACTGCCTTTTCCCTGAATCGAAATAATATACCCGGCAGTGATAGTAGCAAGTCTGGGCCCTCAAGCAGTTCGTCATTTAAACAAGTCCCGTGGCTTTTGGCTGCCGCATCGAAAACCAATCGCTGCTTCCCTGGCTTGTTGGGATTGGTCACAGCGAAATGCGGCAGGTACCAGCACACGCTGCTCTCGCCTTCACTGCCGTCGCATGGAACCGCATACCTTTTCTCAAATAAGTTGTTCATCTGCTTGGTGTACTCGGCTGCGAATTCCGGCGCGGCGTCCATCTTGGCTTCAATCTTCAGAAGTCTCCGCAGCGCGGCATTGTAGCTCGGCGGCATGCGGACATTATCTCTCTTCCATGGCAGGCCGATTTCATACCCGCCCGGCGTCCTCTTCGTAGTCATCTCGACGATTGACGTCGCTCGTCGGTCGGCTTCACCAATGCGCGGTCTGCTGGCTATGTTCAATGATTCGATCTTGAAGTGTTCTTCCACCAGGTTGTGCAGCCGTAGGTCCGCTTGCTGCTGTTCTCGGACGTGAAGCACGCAGTCCTTTTCGATGATCATTCGACGCGGCGTTGTTCCATGTATCACCCAGCCGAGATTTGTCTTGGAGGCGGCAGGTTCGTCGGCGCCGCCCGTCCGAAGTTCTCTTGTCACGATATGCTCCCAGTGGTCGGTACCCACCAGGACACCCGCGCGTGCTTGTTCGTAACATACCTCATGTTCCGGTATGTCGCGCAGGTGTCTGTACCGAAGCAGGGAACCCGGGATGGACTGCTGATGCAACTGTAGCTTCTTCATCGTGCGGGCGCGCAGGTCGTGTAGTGTCCCGTCGCTCTGCCCCCGCAGCTGCACAGTCACCAGTCGACTTCCTTCTTCAATCTGCTCCATGTTCGCCCCGTGGATGCGGAGCGGCGTGGCGGGACCTTCGGCGCCGATCTGTTGCGCCAGGTCCTCATCAATGAGGGTGATGGTGGAGCCCTCATCGAGCAGTGCGTGCGTCGATACCTCCCCCCGTGGGCCGACGACGGTGACTGGACACATCTTCAGCAGGACGGCGCGGGGCGGTGCGGTTGCGCGGTCAGCAACCGCCATGACGGTTTCTTCGGTCGACGCAGCAGGCTCTTCTCTTCTTACGTCGTGCAGTGATGAATGATGCGGGCGGCGGCACTGGTTCACGCCGCATGGTTTCGCTCGACAGTAGATGCGCCGATGTCTCTTCGTGGCGCACTTGAAGCAGGCGCCCTTTTCCCTCACCAGCGCCCACCGCTCATCCACCGACAGCTTGGCGTAGCGCGGGCAGGCAACCATAGCGTGGTTGCGCCCGCAGCACAGGCAGAAGTCTTCTTTCTTCTCTTCTTTCTTCTCTTCTTTCTTCTCCTCTTCATCACCACTGCTGGAAACTATGGCGTATACTGCAGACTTCCTTCTTGGTGGAGCAGGTCGCGCTGCCACTGCTGCCGCTGCTGCCGTGGTGTCTCTGCGCGCTGGCGCAGTGCTGCTCGTCGGCGCGTAGGTGTAGCGAAGCGCCTGGTCCGCCTCTCTCATCAGGAAGCGGGACAGCACCACAATTTCCGGATCTGCCGTTCCTTCCTGTGAATATGCATAGTCGCACCATCTGGACCGCAGGTGCGGACTTAGTTTGTCCAATATCTCCCTTGCAAGCATAGGATTGTATAAATACCCTTTCCTATCTATGGTTTGAAGTATGCATACCACGTTCTGTACCTTCACAGCGAAGCTGTTGATGTCCTTGGCCGCTGCTCCAGGTCGCGGCAGCTTCCTCAGGTCCTCCATGGCCCTGTCGATAATTATCTCGGGCCTCCCGAAGCACTGCTCCAAGGTTTTCATGACTGCTTCAGGTGATGAAGCAGTGTGAAGCAGCGCTGCCACGGCGTCCCTTGCTTCCCCCTTCAGGCATGTACGCAGCCGCTGGATGTTTTCTGCGTCGGACACTTGGTACATGCTGCTTGTGTCCCGGTAGGCTGCTCGGAACGGCAGCCACTCTTCAATCGCACCTGAAAATATCGGAAGGTCCGCGTGGCGTAGGCGCGGTCGCGCCATCTTCTCTAGGGACGCCGCCAGCTGCTCTATTCCTGTTCGTCTGGTCGGCGTCGGCGATCTTCCTCTTCTTAGTTCGGATCGCTGGTGTCTGTCATCCTTCGGCACAGGATGTGACTGGAGCCACTCGTCCACCTTGTTTCGTTCTTCTGTCGCGGTGACGGCATCTTCCGGCAGGCCCTCGTCTTCCTGTATGGCGGACACCTCGAACTGTAAGCGTTTATTTATTAGTTCTTTCTCAATTTGTAGTTCTTTTCTCTGGATAGCGGCGAGTCGCTCTGCCGCTTCTAATTCCGCCGCCTTAATCCGCCGCGCCGTACTCGCCGACGACCGCACCGATCTAGCGGATCTCGCTGGCGAATGCCGTCGCGGTTGCGGCGGGATCTCCATCGTTTCTGTGGCTGACGTCAAGCGTGCGTCAGACGGCGATGCTAACGGGTCTAGCACCAGCCGCCGCATTCGTTCTTGCCGCACACGCTCTGTCTCCTGGCTCCGGTCTTCAACTTCCACAGCGTCACCCTGGCTGCGGGTTACCACCATGCCTAAAGAGGTGACGCACCGCAGGCTTATACTGGCAGACTCGTTCCGCTGACCAGCACCCCTGATTCCCGGCGCGTACCACTAGGTCACCACTGGCGGCCCGTGTCTGCCCGTAAAAAACCTTACGACTCACCTTATTGGACTAGTACCAACAGCGCGGCCCCGTCGGTAGGTACCTGACTCGCCTGGTGACGATCAAAAACACCAGCAGGCTAGTACCAACGTTACCGGTTTGCCGATATTCGTCCCTCGAAGGTGAGCTCGTTGCCGATGTGCACCTCTCTTCGGCAGGATCTGGTCTTCCACGTGCAGCGTTTCTTCCTTGAAGTATCCGGCGCTCGATGAACCACACGTTGTTATCCGGCGATCGAAGGGCCACGCGTTGTTATCCGGCGATCGAAGGACCACACTTTATTGTGGACTGTATAATTTTGTTGGGGTTCGTGGTCGAAATAAAACCCTTCCTTCGACATACATACATATATTTTCCCTTTACAATTACAATTTATACCTAATCACTATTAGTACTTATTAACTACTGGTCTGTAATAAGGACTTGCTCTAACTGATCACTATTAGTACTTATTCACTACTGGTCTGGAGTAAGCACTTGCTCGAACTGATCACTATTAGTACTTATTCACTACTGGTCTGGAGTAAGCACTTGCTCGAACTGAACGCAATTTGAAAATTTGGGCTATTTATATTCGTCGCCGGCGGCGATATTCAAAGCGGCCGCCCGGCGGCGAGGCACAAAGCGGCGGCGGCATCCAAAAGCGGCGAGACTCAAAGCGGCGGCGGCATCCAAAAGCGGCGGCGGCTGTCTTGCATGTGCCGCCTAGGCCACGCCTCCTCCACGTGTAAACGCAATACACGTGGCGTACTGAGTACAGCGCGATAGGCGAAACCGCGGTGCGCCTCGTCGAAACCGCGGTGCGCCTCTCTTCCACGTGTAGCGTTGATACTTCGCCCCATACACGTGGAGCCGCTGCGCGGGGAGCCCCGTTGCCGCCTGCGTGTGCTCGTCCTTTACACCTCGTTAGACTTAATCCCAAATTATCGCTATATAGTGCTCCGTAATTCCCAAACTTAGTCGAGATTAGTCAAATAGTTGCGTGACTTGCTGAGGAATGATTAGGTGTTAGGAATATTATATAGATGGCACGTATGTATTGGCTCGTTTAGATATTGTAAGAATGTGCTAATATGTCTTTATTCTGTTGGCAAATATTGTATTTAGGCTTTGCTTTTTGTCCTTTTTGTCAATAGATAATATAGATAACAATCGTTAATAGATAAAGGGTTCAAGAGGCAGGTTCTAGTAGATTGCATATTTTGTTAAGTATAATGCTAGGCGTCCATTAGAGGCGGATCGGGCCGGGCCGCATCGCAACGGGCCGTCTCTAATGGACGCGCTGTTTGCTCCTGCGTCCACCTGTACGGGGCGCGGCGGACCGCCTAGGCGGATTTTATCTAACAGACGCTCGCCGCTCACATCCGCCTGCCTGCGTCCACTAGACGGGTCGGGGCGGGCCGGGCCGCAGCGCACCGCCGGCAGAAATCCGCCTGCGAAGCGATATCCGCCAATGCGTTGCGGCCCGCCCCGGCCCGATCCGTCGCTAATGGACGATGTTTCATACAAAACATAGGCCGGCGTATTTTTGCGTTGCGATGCGGCCCGGCCCGATCCGCCTAGTGGACGCCAGCCATTAGACAACGCAGACGAAGTCTCGAGCGGAAAGCTAGTTAAAAAAAAATCATTCACCATCGCTAATCTGCTAGAAAGTAATTATTATAACTGAATTTTAATAAATGTATGACTGCAATTAACCTGAAACTTATAGTGTATATAACAATAATATAAAACATTAAGTTAAAAGATATTTGAATAGAATTATTGGAGCAGTATTCGGTCAGACATTGCCGAGTGACCGAAACACAACACAAATGACATTTCAACCAGAATCTACAATTGTTTTTTGTAACAAAACCGATTAGATGTTAATATTATTTACTAAAGAACGCTTAGGGCCTTCTAAAACCATTATCATATGAAATACCCCTTTTTGTGCGTTGTTTTGCTCTAAAGTCTAAAGTTATGATGTATGTTTTTGTGCTGGCAGGAAATCGGTAAAGTTTACAAACAAACATAGGAATTTAATGGATTATTTGCTTGGTTTGATGCTGGGGTGTGTATTGTAGAGATTTGAAAACAAAACTATTTTGATTGCTTTAGAAATATGCATTGGTAACTTTTGTAATACCTAAACTGTTAGCAGCAAGGATTTGAAAGAATTTCTTCTTATTAACATCAAACCAATAAATTGATTTTACTTAATCGTAAAGTAAATGTTTAGGTAGGTATTTACGAATACAACAAATAGTTAATATATAAAAGGTCATTAAGTCTTAATTTTATTTAGTTTCTTCAGGAAATAATAATACTGATTATAAGTGTGATTACATCAGTTTATTTGAAGCTCGCAATCCTGTAACTTAATTATGATAAATTTAATATATTAAATACTAGCGGTCCGCCCCGGCTTCGCCCGTGGTACATATTTCGCAATAAAAGGAAGCCTATGTTCTTTCTCAGGGTCTAAAGATTATCTGTGCCAAATTTCATCAAACTCGGTCCAGTAGTTTATGCGTGAAAACCATACATACATACACACAAACCTTTCCTCTTTATAATATTAGTATAGATAAAGTTCAAAAAACTTTATAAATTGTCATAGATAACACAAGAAAATATACAAACGTCACTTCACAACACAGTTATAAGCCACACAAACTACAAGGCAATACACATATGGCACAAAGGCAATCACAGGCGAACTGCGACATTGTTATACTGACACTTAACAAACTCTGGCCACTCATTTGCAATGCTAATACGCTATTTGCACTTGGCCAAACGAAGCGGGATAAGCGGGTGATCCACTGGCGAGCAAAACTGCTGGTACGCTAACGAACTCGCGAGCCAAAGGTCTAAACCGCCAATGGAGCACTTAAAAGTCTGCGGACTTAAAGAACGGCGAATTTGCTCGCTGGCTCGTTGTGCATGCTTGAAATTCTAAGTCCGCGGTCCAGAAAACCGCCAGTGGATCAGGCGAGCCGGCGAGCCTACAGTCTTTTTGCGACTTTCGTGTAGACCGCACGCGCTGCGTCTAGCTACAAAAATGGATTTACGCTCGTTTCGTCGCGAGTTTGTGTCGGAATTTATAAAATGTTTTTAGGAACATGATTGTCTATGGAAGTACATCAGCAGAGACTATAAAAATAAATTGCTAAAACCTTCCGCGTACAATAAACTTTTAGAGATCTACCTAAAACATGATCCCAACGGTACAATATCTGATATTAAAAACACCATTCAATATCTGCGTCTTTTCTTCTTTTTTTGTTCTTTCTCCTGATTTAAAAGTACCCCCAAGTAACACGCCATGACTTCGCCAACGATGAGAGTAAACTGTTTGGTACGCTAATGGATCACCAACGCGAGTCGACGAGCCAACGAGTCAACGATCTAAACCGTCGGCTCGTCGGCTCGCCAGTGGATCACCCGCAATAAGTCACCAGTGGGTTAAGGTGGTGGTGTATAGGAAGCGGAAATATGTTTTTGAATAGCTTCAATATAGTACTTGAAAAGTCTCTAGTACCAGTTACAAGTTACAACACTATAATGTCGCTCAACACAACATTTCTACTCAAAAATTAATTATTTTGCTTGCGCCAATTATCAATTCTAAATGAATTATTTTAAAACAAATATCATGATAGTATAATATCAATAAAAATAAATAGGTAATATACTTAAATATCATTCAAAGCGACAGGTTTACGCATAAGGTGCCTCGTAAACTGGTAATAATAGTATATTAATTTTAATATTTACTAACATTAGCTTATAAGTCACGTACTAACATTAATGGATCTTTGTTATCTAATTGTTTAAATAAATAAATAAAATAAATAAGTATAACGACGTTTCTAGGTAGTGTTATATTCCATATGCTTTCAATATAATAATATAGAAATAATGTATTGTACCTATGATATAATATAATTCTAGTTCTTAAAAACTCTTCTTATGCTGGGAGGACCTTAAGATACTTAGAATCGAAAAGTTAATTACTGAAGTGATTTCTTGAATAGCCTAGCAATCCAAAATATCCTTGATAATCTGAAGACATGCGTTCAAAATTTGCCTCACTATATTTTTATCCATTAATCAATTTATGTTTTATGCATACAGGAAAAGTGGACAAAATGTTAATTTAAAAGGATTGTTTACAACCACTCAACAAACATTTTGTTCAATCCATCATACGTGGTCAACAAGTAACTTCGAGGCTGAAGCAAGGGCGGATCCAGCTTTAGTGCCAGGGGGGGGTCACATAGACGTGGTCAATTTTCAAAAGCTATATTTTGGTAATTTAATTGATACGTAGATTTAAAAAAAAATGGTCAAGTGCGAGTCGGATTGGCGAACCAAGAATTCCGTACAAACATTTTTATATGTTTTAATATTAAATTTATGCTTTTTGCGATTTTTCCTTTATCTGTGCTATAAGACGTAAGTTTCTATTAAATAAAGATTAAATATCAAGATTCTGTGTTCACGGGAAGTACCCTGTAGGTTTTGATTCCTGGTAACACTTGCGAATGTTGATAAGCATGAAATGTATGTTTTAGCAATTTTTCCTCCATCTGTGCTGACATTGCTTTTAACCAAATTTCAGAACTCTGTGTTCACAGGAAGTAGTACAATACCTATAGATTTTGATTCCCTTGCGATAATGTCGAAATTTGCGATAATTTACGGCATAAATGGCTGTATTTTTTGATTGCGTTGGCTTATAAGTTTGATTCTTTCACAGCTATAAGGAACCGTAGATTTGAGTATTCGGTATGAATTTCAGATTGATACCTCTACGCGTTCCTGAGAAAAAGGCTCTTCACAGGCAGACATACTTGTGTCCAATATTGAGGCTCTCCTTGGTGAAGTCTCTGAGTGGGGTCGACAAAATCTTGTCCAATTTAACCCTGGCAAGACGCAAGTATGTTCATTCACAGCCAAGAAAACCCCATTTCTCACAGCTCCCTTATTTGAGAACACTCCCCTAACAATAAAGCCTAGTATCGGAATTCTCGGTGTCGATATATCTGATGACGTTCAGTTCCGCTATCATTTGGAAGGCAAAGCTACTATAGCTTCTAAAAAAATGGGCGTCCTTAATAGAGCGAAGCAGTATTTCAGGCCAGGCCATCTCTTGTTACTTTATAAAGCGCAAATACGGCCTCATATGGAATACTGCTCCCATCTCTGGGCCGGCGCCCCACAATATCAACTCCTTCCACTCTATAGCGTGCAACGAAGAGCCGTCAGAGTTATCGGCAACCGGGCACTTACTGATCGGCTGGATTCACTAGCTTTACGACGAGACGTCGCATCTTTATGCGTATTCTATCGTCTGTACAATGGAGAGTGTTCTGACGAGTTGTTTGAACTGATACCTGCCGCAGAATTCCACCATCGTTCTGCCCGACACAAGGCAAAGTTTCATGCTCACCACTTAGATCTTTGGCGTACGAGTACAGTGCGTTTTTCTCGTAACTTTTTACCACGCACTACCAAATTATGGAATAGCCTCCCCGCAGCGACATTTCCTAATGTCTACAACTTGAGTGTCTTCAAGAAGAGAGTGTACCTCCATCTCAAAAAGTCGGCAACGCACCTGCAGAATCGCCTGTAGATGAATATGGGCGGTGGACTCGCTTACGATCAGGCGCTCCACAAGCCCGTTTGCCCACTCTAATATAAAAAAAAAAAAAGACAAACTTTAAAAATATATATTTTTTGCAATTATTCCTGTATCTGTACTATAAGATGTTGCTTTGTACCGAATTTCAAGATTCTGAGTTTACGGAAAGTACCCTGTAGGTTTTGAGTTTTGATTCCCTTGTGAATGTCGAAATTTGCGAAATTTTTCGGCATTTACGGCTGTATCTTCTGATTCTTTGACATAGAAGTTTGATTTTATTATAGCGTAAAGGTATTTTAGACTTGAGTTTTTGATATGAATATCAAGTTAATACATATGTCAGCGTTCATGAATAACAGGGTTGTAAGTTAAAATTTTTTTTAATATTTTTTTATATTATAATCTAAGGAAAAATTCATGCTTTTCGCAATTAGTAAACAAAGTCGTTGTCTCTGTGACTATGTCCCTATGTATGATTAAATCTTTAAAACTACGCAACGAATTTCGATGCAGTTTTTTTAAAGATGTGATTCAAGAGGAATAGTATATAATTTATAAGGTTTTAGAGAAAGCGGGCGAAGCCGCGGGCGGTAAGCTAGTCTGCGTTATAAGACGTTTGATTGTACTAAATTTCATGACTCTGTGTACTCGGGAACTACCCTGTAGGTTTTGATTTCTTAGGGAGTGTCGAAAAATTTCAGCAATTACAGCTGCATCTTTTGATTGCGTTGGCTAAAACGTTTGAATTTTTCACAGCATCAAGGGACCGTAGACCGTAGGATTTCGACATTACCAAGGGAATCAATACCTGCAGGGAGCACCCTGTCCCGTAAACACAGTCTTGAAATTGAGTAAAAAGTATCGTGTTATAGCACAGATGTAGTAATAACTGCGAAAACCCTAATTATTTAGTTAAATTAAATAAAAATATATTTTTAAATAATTTTAAACTTACAATCCCTTTACTCATGAACGTCTACATGTATTTAATTGATATTCACATCAGAACTCAGGTCTATAATAACTTAAATCTGTTATTTAATTCAAATTCTATGTCAACGCAATCTGAAGAAAAAGCAATTAGAGCCGCATATTCTGTAATTCGCAACTACTTGCAAGGGAATCATCAATCAAAACTTACAAGGTACTTCCCGTGAACACAGTCTTGAAATTTGGTTAAAAGCAACGACTTAAGCACTTACAAGCACAGATAAAGAAAAAAATCCTTTAAACAAAATTGTAAGATACAACATAATGAAAAAATATGTTTGCTCGGAGTCCTCGGTGCGCGAGTGTGCTATTTTATGTCTTATCCACGTACTGGGATATTTCGATATTTGAGGTTTTGTGTGAAAAGTGTAACAGTAAAAGTTGTAGAAAAAAAATTAATTACATACAACTTTACCATTACGCTTTATTCCGCAGTTATAGTTTTTTTTTTAATCAAAAAACCTGTTATTTGTCCTTAAATTACGACCACAGGTCGACCCTAATAAACTTTTTCTATAATTTTTGTTATATTCTCTTCCGTTACCGTTTGTAATTGATTTCATTGTTCTATATTACTTTTATGTCTCAAAATTCAATAAAAACATCATATTGAACAGTATTAATTTGTTAATTTAAAAAAGTTAATATTAAATTAGTGGTCCACTTAGGTCGTGGACCTAGCCCAGGGGGGGGTCATGACCCCGTGAACCCCCCCCTGGATCCGCGCTTGGGCTGAAGGAAGCTAAATCCCGCTCAAATTATGCAGTGCGAGATTATGTTATGCAATCAAGCTGTACAAAGGAATCTTAATTGATTCGTTAATCATATAAATATATAAGTAGTAATTAGTAGTAATTATTATAAGCCCGTTGGCTTATAATAATTACTATACTATATTAATATGTTATTTTAGATGTATAATATTAATGTGGTAACGTTATTTATTGTTACAATAATAAAATGATAGTATCAGAAACCGTTTAGATCATAAAAATATATAATACGGCCGCGGCATTGTGCTCTCATGTCTGAGACTCTTTTTATCATCTTGATAAAAACTATAATTTTATAAGTTGTTGTCCACTACATACTACACTATTATAAAAACATTACTCTTATTCATATGTATATCAAATTAAAAACTATTACATTATAAAAGCATTACACGTTATAGGCCATGTCTGAGTCCTGGATCTTGCCTTTCAGCATTTTTTCATATAAGTTAATATTGGTTTAAAATAAATAAAACTAAAATAACTCAAAATCTTCGCTATTACAGCAGTAGTCAACAATCTTAACAATAGTTGTGAGTTATGTAGGAATAAACCGTTGCAGAGTTGAAACGGGCGGGCCGCCATGGCTGCCAGGTGCCATCCGCCTTATGGATGTATGCGTTTACCAATTACCATACATCCAATAATGTAGATGTAAAATTATATAGGATATCTACTGTTTCTTGTTAAAACTTTTGCAAAATTTCCTTGCTTTCATATTATTTTTAAGTGGATATTAAACAAAAAACAAAGGTCCTGCAAATATTATCTGAAAGAAACTGAACACAATATTTAGAATTACTATGTATGTGTGTTTATATGAGTACAATTTTCAGGTCAAAACATGTGAACCAACTTTGATTGGATTAAACCCCGTGAAAGTTTTATTTAAGATTTTCATTGTCTTCAGGTTTAATACTATTTAAATATGACAGCTCTACTTGTAACTAATATTACCCGATAACCAAATAAACCATATACCACACCAATATCGTTGCCCATTTCTAGGAAGAAATTCATTCCGGATATTCTAACTTCCATGATAAATTCAATTTTCAACCACATAAAAGCTTCAACTTCTATATAATAAACAATGAATATACGCTTATTGGCACTAGATTTAAATTTATTGAAGTGAAACTTCTTTATCGGGGTTGGAAAAAAATTTAGTGTAACATTTTTTCGTTACCCGTGACATTTTTCCGTTACGCGCCATTTTTTTCTTATCCCTACCACGCGTGATTCGACGTATTTCTGTAAAGTTGCATATAGTATTTTTTTTTTTTAAATAAGGTCATAAAGAAGTTTCACTTCTTACGTGTGTACACTAGTCTAGTACACGCACACATTTTTTTTATATAACATATTGTAGTGTTTCTTTGTCTATTTATGAACTAATTTATAAAGAAGGGAAAAATATTATAAATTTATTAATTAATAGAAAAAAATGAGATCTTGTAGGTATATAAAGTCTATCTTGTGGTTAGTCAAACTGCCAAGATTTGTTTATTCGCGAATAGCACCACTGCTATGGCTTCTTCATACTAAAATGAAGCTGCAAGAAATTCCTACTAAAAATGTCCTGTGCTTTAACTTACTTAAACAGTTTATTATATGAAATTATAAAGGAATGTATTAAATAAAAAAGGCAAAAAGGTTCTTGAGTGGCGACCACGTAGAGGACGTCGCAGTGTGGGACGGCCTTCAACGAGATGGACAGACGACCTGATCAAAGTGGCGGGGAGCCGCTGGAGTCAGGCCGCTGGTGATCGGTCGTGTCCTGCAGTGGACGTCTTGAAAGGCTGGAATGGAATGGATGGATTGGATTAAATATATTTTGCACGACAAAACAATAAGCTTTAGATCTTGCTCTACATAAAAATGACACATGTGAGAAGTGTGCCCGTGAAGAAAAATATTGAGATTTAAACTTAATTACATTTATAATAACCCTACATCACAGAATACATAATAGTAGCTAAACGCTACAGAACGGACACTCTCCGCCTCCCGCCAAAATTTAACACTTACCTCACCCCGCGCGATCGTGATTAAAATGGGCCACATTTTTCTGCAAGGACGATACGCAACGAAGATTGACAACATTAATCAAATTGACTTAAAGTAATTTTATTATTTTGGATTTGTGATTATCGTTTTTCGTAGAAAATGGTTAGATATTGTGCTGTTTACGGATGTATTTCATCAGAAAAACGCGATTTTTTTTTACGCTAGTCACAAATGTGCTAACCATAAAGCGTTAACACACACATTTGCAGTCTCTACAGTGTGACTGTCAAAACGATAATTTTGTATGGAGTGTCCGGGGTGTGCCTACATATTAAATTGAATGAAAAATGCTATCCTAACCAAATTTACACAAGGCCACTGATAACAATCTAGTCAATATTATACTATCAAAACACGAGCGCTCTGTTGAACATATTAAGTACGCGTCAATTATTCGTGAGCTTATTACTGCAATTTCACTATAATGTACTATGCACAATTATATGGTTAGCCTGTTTCATTAATTACAACACACACATATATATATACACACACACACACACATACAAATGTGTGAATGTGCATCTTGAACGGTAATTGAAATTTCGTGCTTGGTCAAATCGTGATATTGAAATATGGTTTCATTGAACTAATTTAAAAGACAATAAAATTCATAATAAATGAAAATATCATATCCAATACTTATCCAATGTCTTCAATAAAATAGAAAAAGTACAAATTACGAATATAGCAGCTAAATAAAAAACAAAAAATTATCATTTCCTTTTACTTCACAACCTAAATACAAATCATACGCACATTGCCTTTATCATTAGACAAAAGAAGGTAGGAATCGCTTCCTTTACGTCTGAAGGTAGTTACAAATTCACAATAGCTCTCAAAATCAATTGCAAGTATTTGTTTCTAGTACGTTCCGAATGAAGCTAAATCTTCAAAGTTCGTTATACAGCTTAGCCATCTTTGAATGCATCTGAGTTAGTGCTAGCTTCCAATTTAATGTACTTAGTGCTATTGAATTTCGTATGTTGAAAATTTTACCTGTACGTTTTCTTTTTAGATACTGTGGCTTTCATTGACAATATATGAGGAAAATTAAAAATGTTATTACTACTGTTTATAACTTGAAGTTTTCATTTATTGTGTGACATTAAAATATTATCAGATGATTACTTAATTTTTAATTCCGTTTGTGGAAAATTACTTTGCTGTTTGAAGTCAAATGGATCATTAAAGTTTGATAAAATTATTCTGAAAACATGCAATAAATTATTACTTCAATATATAAAAACCATTTCTTAAGTACAAATCTTAAAATGAAATATGAAATATTTGAATATGAATTTTTAAAATCCTTACGTTGAAATAATAACCTAATAAAACAAATAAGCGCACAACTCTACATCAATATTAACGGAAATGAAAGTCTATCGTAATATTAGTTGCAATTACACATGCAAAATAGATATATTTAGAATGTTCATACACAATGTTTATGCTAAGTATTTATGCTATGAGTTCCATACAGAAATGAATCATAATTACATTCTAAATTTTACCAGTATTCTTTAACCATTTCTGAGTAAATAAAGCATTAATATTCATTAATATTATATCCATATAGTCCATTATATAGTCATAGTATAAAGTCCTGTTGTTAAAGTTCTGTGTTGTAATACCTACATTATAATACAGCCTACAGAGGAGTCAAAATGTTTAATTTAACAACAAACCATTGCATTATAATCCAGTGGCGGATTTACCAGCAGGCTGAGTAGGCTGGAGCCTAGGGCGGCAAATTTTAAGGGGCGGCAAATTTAGTTCATAAATTTATTATTTCGGTTTACAAAAAAAAAAAATTATTACACACACATAATACGAATTTCGAAAATTGGAGAGAAATTAAAATATTTAACAAAAATCTAAATATTCTCTTATACAGTGCTAATTCATAAATATTTCAACATCTCTGCATGAACAATTCCTAAACGCTTTACTAGGTAATTATACATTAATGATTATGAACTTTTAGAATATCGCGATTCGATATTATAATCGAAATTTAGTAATTTTTACATATATTCTTCACTGATAACTGCTATAATTTTTTCTCCGTGTACCTAATACATAATTATGAGATCTGCTTACCCAATTCAATCGATATAATATCGATGGTCTAATAAAAATACTGACAAAAATTGACTAATTTTTATTAAATAAGAATAATAATATCTTATAGAGATCATATTATAGACCGGGAGATATTGACACAA
Source organism: Colias behrii (assembly GCA_029959065.1). Classification (NCBI taxonomy): domain Eukaryota; kingdom Metazoa; phylum Arthropoda; class Insecta; order Lepidoptera; family Pieridae; genus Colias; species Colias behrii. The sequence goes on along the minus strand of JARWMC010000015.1, from coordinate 11,872,775 downwards.
AATTTCGAGTCATTTGTAATAGGATGGTGGTTCTACAGGGGTCTTAGTACGCAATGACAAAAAGAAAAATGATGGTGTGAACGCTGGTACCGGCGGCTTAGTCGCGTGGGCGTTAGTCGAACTCGTCGAAAAAATAGCGAAAGTGAAACGATTTGTAACACAAAAATTTTAGAATTTACCGATAGCCCATAAAAAGAAGTAGGCGGTAGTGTCATGCCATACTTTTCCGGTGTGACTTACAGCCCACCATACCGACGCGAATGTGTTGATTAAAAAAAAAACAATTCAACCATTTGTACCAGGCTAACTTTTGCACAGGTAACCATCGTCGTTAAAAAAAAAATTTGCAGATTTTCGGCGGTATAGCGACCATTTGGAATCGTCTGAAAAGTATGGCATGGCGATTTTCGTAAATGGCTGCACGACGATGGTTACCTGTGCAAAAGTTAACCTGGTACAAATGGTTGAATTGTTTTTTTTTTTAATCAACACATTCGCGTCGGTATGGCGGGCTGTAAGTCACACCGGAAAAGTATGGCATGACACTACCGCCTACTTCTTTTTTATGGGCTATCGGTAAATTCTAAAATTTTTGTGTTACAAATCGTTTGACTTTCGCTATTTTTCCGACGAGTTCGACTAGCGCCCATGTGACTAAGCCGCCGGTACCAGCGTTCACACCATCATTTTTCTTTTTGTCATTGCGTACTAAGACCCCTGTAGAACCGCCATCCTGTTACAAATGACTCGAAATTTTGTGTCAATATCTCCCGGTCTATTAATCAAATAACTGATAGTTGAACTGTGAGGAGTATATAATGTAAGATTTTACAATAAAAAAAGTCAGTTTGTATCTGGATCTCGATAGTATCATTTCGCTCCCAACACGCGAACCTTATATGGCGACCCTGCCAGTGCTAGCATTCCGCTAGCCATATATGGTGCATCAATCGGGTGTCAATTGTCACCATGACGAAAAAAAAATATACATCTATATTTCGCCGTGCACACTTGTGTGTGTCTAAAAATTAATATAAATATGGGATCTACATTCTTTCTCTGACTACTGTTTATTTACGGAATATACAGATTTTATAAAATTGTCACAAAAAATGGATCGTAAATGAAATTGCGAGAAATTCCGTAAGAAAATCTGTAAGATGGCGTGGAGGCATTCAACATGATCCAGAAGATATAGCCTGAGGTGTGCCTAAAGTGCAGTGCAGTGCAGTGGAAAAGTGTAATAAAAAAATGAAAAATAAATCTAAAAAAATGTGTTAGTGCAAAAAAAAGGACAATTTAGTGGACTTTAGAAGTTATAATTTTAATTTTTAATTATAATATGGATACTTATATAAGGTATATAATACATATATATAATAATAATAATAAAAATATAATATGTTAGAAAGTGTTCGTGTGTAATGAATGTTACTCGGTATGTATATTAATATTATTATTATAAGGTTTATAATTTTTCTATATGGCAGAAACTTTGAATGAATTATATAATAGTTTGGTTGAAATAAGAAAATATTTGATAAAAATAGGACCAAGTCGTAGAAAAGGTAGTTTAGTTGTTAAAAAATTAGCAGATGCTGATATTTTACTCAGAGATTTTAACATATTTTTAGAAAATTATTCTAATAAGAAAAGTAATTTTAAACAAAGTGAATGTATTTTAATAGATGACTTAACTTGTAATTTTTATAAAATTTATGACGAAATATTAAACTTGTGTTCTGAAGAATCAACTTGCAAAATGACTTCTAAATTCGATTTAAAAATTGCTTTACAGCTTTTACCTGTTTCATCTGATGATGAGACAAGTATAAAACAATTAATTGATGGGATTGAATATTATAAAACAGAATTAGACGAGTCATCCCAAAAACAATTAATTAATTTTGTATTAAAGAGCAGACTATCACAGGCAGCCAAATTAAAGTTATCTTTAACATATAATAATATTAATGACTTAATAAAAGATATTAAATTAAATTTACTGCCTAAAAAATCTGCTACTGCAATTCAGCGTAGATTGCAAAACACAAGACAAAATAATATGTCTATTGATGAGTATGGTAAAGAAATAACGGAAATGTTTGTGGAGCTCACGATCGCTCAATCCGATGGCAACGATGAACACTTTAAGGTTCTTAAACCATTAAACGAGAAACATGCCATCAAGTGTTTTTCTGATGGATTGAGAAATCGCAGGCTCAGTACAATCATTTCTGCGAGAAATTATAACTTTTTAAAAGACGCTGTTCAAGCCGCAATTGACGAAGACGTTAATTCTTCGCCAACAACTGATATTTTGACTATGGATTATAGAGGCCGAGCTTTCCATCGACCAGGCCGGGGACGATCCTCATTCTCAGGTAGACCCCAAACCCAACAGTATAGAGGAGGACACCAGAGATTCGTACGGGGACGATCCACGTTCACAGGTAAGCCGCAAGCGCAGCAGTATAGAGGAGGCCATCCGAATAACAATTATAGAGGACGAGGTAAGTCTTATTATAATAAATCATATCAAACTAATAAACATACGGTAAATAGACTAGTATCAACGGTAACCGAGCCTGAAACGGTTCAAGATATTCAAAACACGAGCAAGTTTTTTCGTGAATAAAAATCATATTTTATCATTTAATAGTAATACGGGTTTTGTTAAAATAAAATTTCAAAATAATTATTGTTACGATTTGTTAGTCGATACCGGTGCATCAATTTCAGTCATAAAGTATAAACATGTTCGTAATCAAAACATTCATATCCATAAAGAGAACATCTTAGTCAGCGGTATAGGCGGTAAAATAAGATCGATTGGATATGCTTACTTAAATTTATTTCTAGAAAATCAAACACTACAGCATAAGTTCTATGTTTTTAAACAGTTACCATGTAAGGCAGATGGCATTCTCGGACAAGACTTTTTAAGCAAGTACAAATCTGTTTTAAATTATGGTAGTCGAAGTTTAATTTTGTGGAATAATAATGTTAATATTCATTTACCTTTAATAATAATTGATAAAACATCCATAACTATACCATCTAGATCGGAGTCTATTCATTTCATTGATACGTGTGAAACGGAGGAATGTGTTATAAATGCAACAGAATTGCAACAAGGAATATTTATAGCTAGTTGTTTAGTAAAACCCTTAAACGGAAAAATACCTATTCGTATATTAAACACAACCGATTCGGATATAGAACTAAAAGAAATATATCCCACCCTTCATAAAGCTAGTGATTACGAATTATGCGATTTTAAGCAATTACCGAATAATGCCCATCGCGTAAAAACTCTATTTTCATTATTAAATCTAAATTTTTTAAATACAGAAGAACGAGATACTATTGAATCGATTTGCGCAAAGTATTCAGATATTTTCTACCTTCCTGGCGATACATTGAATACGACGAATATTTACGAGCATAAAATTACATTAAAACCTAATGTTGATCCGATTTATACAAAACCGTATAGGCTACCGCATGCACAGAAAAATGAGCTTAAACAACAAGTTAATGAGTTACTTAGGCAAGGTATTATCGAACCTTGTACTAGTGAGTGGTCTAGTCCGGTATTACTCGTACCTAAGAAATTAGACTCCAGCGGAGAAAAGAAATGGCGTTTAGTCATTGACTATAGAAAACTTAATAACTGCATTCAAGACGACAAATTTCCACTTCCAAACATCACAGAAATTTTAGATTCGCTCAGTGGATGTGTTTATTTTACGCATTTAGACTTAAACCAAGGATTTTTTAACGTGAAACTCGAAAATAATAGTAGAAAATATACAGCATTTTGTGCAGGAGAGCAGTATCAAATGACTAGAATGCCTATGGGACTAAAAACTAGCCCCAGCTCTTTTTCACGTATGATGACCATGGCTATGGCAGGTTTATCATATGAAAAATGTTTGGTTTACTTAGATGATTTAATTATTATGGGTAGAAATTTAATTGATCACAATAAAAACCTTTTGCTTGTTTTTGAAAGACTACGCAATGCTAATTTAAAATTAAATCCTGTCAAATGCAATTTTCTAAAAAAAGAAATCCTTTACTTAGGACACGTAGTGTCGAAGGATGGTGTATTACCTGACCCAGAAAAAATTAAAACTATTCAAAATTATCCGGTTCCTAATAATGCTGACGAAGTAAAGCGTTTCCTAGCTTTCGCCGGCTACTATAGAAAATTCATAGACAAATTCGCAGAAAAGGCATATTATTTGAACTTATTGTGTAAAAAAAATGCAACCTTTATTTGGGATAGTCAATGTCAAGAGTCATTTGAAATTCTCAAAAATAGTATGATATCACCTCCCGTACTACAATACCCAAATTTTTCGAATGATAACGAATTTATTTTGCAGACTGATGCCTCTGGCTATGCCCTAGGCGCTGTTTTATGCAATAAAGATAAACGGCCAATAGCTTATGCTAGTAGAAATCTCAATAAAGCGGAGAAGAACTACCCCACCATAGAAAAGGAACTCTTGGCTGTGGTGTGGGCTATAAAATATTTTAGGCCATACTTATACGGTCGTAAATTTAAAATACTCACGGACCATAAGCCTCTTGTTTACTTATTTAATTTAAAAGATCCATCGAGTAGACTTTTTAAATTTAGATTGCTTTTAGAAGAGTATGATTATGTTGTCGAGTATGTGAAAGGAAAAGATAATGCAGCTGCAGACGCATTATCTAGGATTCAAGTTTCTTCGAAAGAATTGAAGGAGATGAATGAATGTTTATATGTGATGACGCGTGCACAGAGAAAAAGACTAAATGACACTTCTTGCGACCATGATATGATTTCTTCAGACGATTGGCCTGATCAACCGAAAGTCGTAGAAACTCATATTAGGCCGAAAGATGCAGTCGAGATGAGATTTACGGAAAAAACTATTATAGACCGACTTAGGAAAAATAATGAAATTACGTGTGAAAGTAAAAGCTTAATTTACGTGTCTAAGAAAAAGACAATTTACATAAATCCAGTTTCTCGAACACAAGTCTCGCGAGCCGAATTTGTGAGGGAAATTAGTGATTTTGCAGAGAAAATTAATATAAGCGAAATATATTTAATAAAAAATGAACATAATAAGATATTTGTCGATAAACTTGCAAGTGAAATTAAAAACATAACTAACTATGTAGGTCCTAGGTTATGTATAATAAAAGACGTCGAAACAATCGATAATGTAGATGACAGAAAAGTAATACTCAACGATTTTCATCTTTTACCTACGAGTGGCCACGCAGGCATAAGAAGAATGTTGAATAATATTAAACGTTACTATTTCTGGCCTAGTATGGCATCTGATGTTAAACAATTTGTGTTAAAGTGTCCGCAATGTCAGAAACAAAAGTACACTGTTCAGGTGAAAGAGCCAATGGCCATCACCTCGAGTGCTCATTCGGCATTCGAAAAAATTTTTTTGGACTTAGTTGGACCATTAGACAAGGACAGTAATGGTTATATTTATATTCTAACCATACAGTGTGAACTGACAAAATATGTTTGTGCCTATCCATTATTTACTAAAACTTCAACAGAAGTCGCACGTAGTCTTGTAAACAACTTCATATTGCAACATGGAGTACCTAGAGAAATAGCTACCGATAGAGGCGCAGAATTCATGTCTGATACAGTCAAACAGGTATGTGATTTACTTAATATTAAAAAATTGAACTCTACAGCATATCATCACGAGAGTATAGGAGCATTGGAAAACTCTCACAAACATCTAGGAGCATTTCTGAGAATTCAATCAGAAGGTAAGTATGAAACATGGAGTACATGGCTTCCGTTTTGGTGTTTTTCATATAATACGTCGGTACACAGTTCGACAAAATTTACACCATTTGAATTGGTTTACGGCAAGAAATGTAATTTACCCAACAATTTACTAAAACATGTCGATCCTCTCTATAACTACGATAGTTATCCTCATGAGTTAAAATACAGACTACAATCAGCTCACGCTGAAGCTCGAAAAAATCTTATAGAGACTAAATTACAAAGAAAAATTAATTATGATAATCATATTAATCCAATTTTATACAAATCTGGTGATTTAATTCTTATTAAAAATGAAGTAGGTAATAAGTTATCAAACCTTTATTCTGGTCCCTACAAGGTTATCAAAGATTTGTCACCAAATGTAAAAGTCGAAATAAATGGTAAAACTGATATTATTCATAAAAATAGAACCAAATTATATCATGTTTAGTTTAAGAAATATTACATCATACAAAATACATAATATTATTTTGTCACTGACTGTACTTATAATTAAAGATCAATTTATTATTATCTTAGCTTGTTTAATGTAGTATCGTATTCATGCATTATGTAAACAATAGTCTTAAGTGTCTAAGATTACTTTGTATGTTATTCATGTTATATTTTTATGAACTATGATTAATGTTATTACTAAATAATGTTTTGTATTAACTTTATATTTTAACTTTTTTTTTCATAAAATGAAATCTTGTATCAATTTCATTTTATTTTATTTTTAAGGGCGAGATGTGAGGAGTATATAATGTAAGATTTTACAATAAAAAAAGTCAGTTTGTATCTGGATCTCGATAGTATCATTTCGCTCCCAACACGCGAACCTTATAGAACGACTATGACTTGACAATAAAAAAATTCCCTCCACAAAATATGAAGTGGGACAATTTGCTCATTAGAAAATTGATACATTTTAATAGTTAATTATTTTATTTGCAGTAAGAAAAAGTTTGGAAAATCCAAATGAGGCCTTAAGCGCTCATGTCGTACACGAATTATTTAAATTAAATCAGTAGATTTGATAACTTTTTCGCAAAGCCAACTTTTTCAGAAAATGCCAATCGGAATGAATTAATTATAATAAGATAAAACAATACTCAGCTGCAATTTTTTATTCAACGGCTTCTCTCCAGTTAAACAAGTATATTAAAAAAAATTGAAGTGAAAAAATATTTTTTTCGAAAGTTATCGTGTTTACTGTGAACACGATCATCCAAAATCCATACGATATGGCATTAAAATTATTTCCTTTTAAATAAAAAATAATTAATCATAACCGAAAAAATAATTTTTATTTTTTCGGTTATTATTATATTCGGCTTTAGCTCTATTGTGCATAGAGTCAGAGCTAATGAACAAGATTTCGTACGACGATATAATAAATGATTTTGCGAATTCAAAGTCTCGCAAAAAAGTATTGTAATGTTTTTATAATTTAACTTAAATCATAATGCTAACAAATAATAAAGAAAAGATATATTTATTGTATTGTTTTTAAACTGTGAGTGTAATAATAAATGTTAATCAACGTTCGCCAAATATATGTTTTTTACGTAAGCTTAATTCATATTTTGTAAGCATTGTATAGTTTTAAGACATACCTTACCTTACTTTAAAAGTGGTATACGATTGAGATATTTTTTCCTTAAAATAATGTTTTTTTGATAATTCTTTCCTGTAAAAATAATCAAGGATCTAACACGGTAACATAGTTCTCAATAATAATAGCTATATGGGAAAAGTTGATGTAACGAGGATGATGGAGCACAAATTATAAAGTTGAAAATTTTATTGATAGAAAATTGATATGATTGTGGACTAATTTATCAAAAGGAGATTGCCCAAGTGACTATGGCACTTGGTATCGCAATCAAACTTATTGTGTCAAGATGAAATATAGCTCAATTTAAAGCTTGATGTTAGTACTTTTAGAAACGATTAAAGTTTTTATGTAAATAAGCCGCAGTTCGCGACAATAAAAATAAAACAATAGTTTTATTCAACACTTAAAAAAATACTTTATCGAGTTTAAACTAACGATGAACGTTAAGTTTTACATTTATTACATAGGTAATATTTTAATTTACAAGACAAATGTGAAAAGTAAATCGTAATAAACATTATTTCAAAATAAATAACGTCGAACAATGCGTCGAATACATTCATTTCAAACAGAAACTATGACATGACGCTTGCAAGAGAGATAGATATATGTGTCAAAACAAAAACTTTTACTTTTATTATTATTTCTATTTATTCGGTATAATTACGACTTGATAGTGATAAATATGATCATTTTAAATACAAATAGTAATTAACAATATCACAAACACGAGACACAACTAGTATTTTACCGATTCCATACGTGGTCATACATGTTTCAAAACAAAAACTTTTACTTTTATTTCTATTTATCCGGTATAATTAAGACTTAATACTGATACATATGATCATTATAAATACAAATAGGAATTAACAATATCACGAACACGTGGCACAAGTAAAATTTTACCGATACCACCCGTGGTCATTCTCCTTTAGAGGCGGCAAAAATTGAATAGCCTACGGGCGGCAAATCTATAAATCCGCCACTGTTATAATCACTACCTTATTACATATTATTAAACCTATAATATATTATACTCTATGTTTAACATCTTCTTTAAAATATTTTTAATATGAAACCATTCAAAAACAAAGCTTTCTAACAAACTATGCACTGCAAAAATGTCTGATAACAAGGCCGTACGAATTCGCAGTTTGCGATAGTCAGAACGAGTGGTTAATAAAAATTCCTCACTAGAAGTTATTTTGCAAAAGGCCGCGAGGGATTCGCGTATCAGAATCTAGTATAAAACGCCCGCTCGTGTGAACGTGTGAAGGCTTGGTTCAAGGTATGAGCGGAAGCGATTTTAAAATTGCTGCATTTTACAATAACACACAAGACAAAAGAAGACTGTAAACGTGACATTTCTTTCTGCATTGGCACATGCCCATAAGTAGTAGGTAGGATTTTCCATTTGAATATTTAGGTAAATTATTTATTATAACTTTACGAAACATGATTAGGTAAATATTATAATAGCTAATTTTGATCTTTTCTCGCATCTTAACATTTAACGCATTATGTTTTTGTATCCTTCTGTATGACGGGTACAATTTTTCTATACGATTGCGTTAAAGTAATTCAGATTATTGTTGATTGATGATAATAGGTAGATAGATAATTCTTTATTGCACACACGCATACACACAAGATTTGCATAAAACATAGAAAGAAAGACAAACAGAGACAAGTATGTACAAATGATAATATTAAACATCAGGGTCAAAAGCACATATTTTGATGTATGTATTTTAATGGGATCAATTTATATTACGATTATCGAATATCTAGAGTAAGATTAAATCACCAAGTCATCTAGAAATCACTACAAAAAGTATCAGTACACCTAAAAATTTCACACATAAAATAAATAAAAACGCTTGTAACTTGCACCAGACCCTCGGGTAGCTGTATGAAATACTGCCGGCTCCTTACTAGGTGCGAATATGTTGTAGACTGTAAAATTTCCCAAGGTGACGCGGACGTGTAACTATGTCCGTTATACGAGCTTAAATCTCATGAACGCTTCGTCACATTTTTATTTGCTTTATGTACTATATATATTACATGGAGAGAAATTTTTAAGTCTCGCTTGAATGTTGGAACTAATCTTTTTAATTTATTGTGGGATTCGAAAAATGTATGTTTCGTTTTAGGAAAGCGTATTTTAGGGTAGATTGAAAATTATATGAAATGCACTTCCTTATCTATATATAAGTAATATATTGTCCTACCATTATATAAATTAGACATTTATGTGTATGTATAATGTACAGCTACATAGCTACGTTTTCTTAAAATTATATTATTATATGACATAACAACGTTATAAAATTTTTTATTATAAGTAATTTAATTTTTAAAAGTAATCTTATGTGCAATATTTGAAACATCAACTCATCAAAATTATACGTTAACATTTTATATAAAATATCATCACCAACTTTTGTATCAAAGACTCAAGTTTAAAAATCAGTCCATAAAATATATCGGTATAGATTATTTTCCGAGAAAAATTCAGCAGCAAAAATTGTTCGCATATACCCCGACATGGCTGGCGGTAAGAAACGCAACGCAAAGGTAAGTAAAATGTGATAAGAATTTTCGAGACAGTTCGAGCATTTTTCATGATTCCCGTCCGTTAGTTAAAAGCAACTTTCCGCGCGTCGCTAGATTTACTACGAAACTTCCTCGAGTTACGAAAAATGTGGAGAAATCGTGTCACAGACGTCACTTTTAATACCTTATTGTATGTTATGTTATACGCAGCAATATACAGCTTTCACATACATGCTTCCAACAATATGGATACACAAGTTTTATTTGTACTTCAGGTAATAAAATGATATTTCGGTGTACGCAAGGGAATTTCAAATATACATATATTAGTACTTTTCTCTGGTATTTCTCTTACATTAGTTTCATACATTTACTTTTGTCAGGCTTTTTTCTATCTCGATTTTTCTATATTAGGATTTGAAAGCAATAACTTTACAGAGTAGTAACTCCATTACTGGATGAGATTTAATTCGATTAGGATTGAACATGAATAATTTTAAGAAGGCAGTGTCAGTCCCAAGAATTATGACGACTTCATTGTTAGCTATTTAATGGTAAATCATAACGAAATGAAGTCTTATATAATTTTATAGATTAATAATTTTATATTGATACAGCATGACCAAATTATATTTTTGTTTTAGTATAGGTAATCTATCAAACTGCTACAACTCTACAGTATAAGAACTCTGAAGGCGTATCATAAAAAGTAAAATAAATTTTCAGTACTAACGTAAATATCAAAAATTCTAAACGAAACTATACGTTCGCGTCAGACAAATAAATGGGAAAACTAACAACAAATCAAAACAACTCTTATCTAAACTTGTCTTTCATACACTGAAAACTCATATATTATTAGAATTTACAGTACTTCTCGCGTTGCACGTAGTGATGTGCCGATAGTAGATACTTTTTGCTATTATTTTTTGTAGTGCATCTTTGAGTGTTAGGCGAGGTAATGTGATTATAATTTACTTTTTGATTCATTTACCAAAACACATTTTTACATTGATCGAAATTTATTGTAAAGAGCTTTAAAGTATAGGTATTATCTGTTGAATAAATATGACTATTTAGTTATAAATATAATAATTATATTACTTAATGTTTGACTTAATTCTGTAAAAATAAATGCAAGAACATACACATCTGTTCAAAATTTCCACAATTCTGTTGGTGAACCAACTCCAAAAAAAAACTTAATATACAAAAATAAACATTCATCACTCCCCTAAAATAATCGTGTAAAAACGTTTTACTCAACAAAACCTTGCACACTACAAGGCCTACTTTATGGGTTGTAAATTTATATTAAAGCCAGAAATTGACACGATTTCAGAATGCCTCGCAAACTATGGCCCAATTCCGCCATGCTAAAGTGTGTGCCAAAACTGCGTGAGACGCGCCAGACCGACAAGAAAATCGTTACAGTCTTTTTGATTTAGTATCTGGAAAGTTCAAGAACATTTACAGCTAAATTGCCTTTGACAAAATGAAATATTTTATTAGGATATAACCGTTCTGTTACATTTAATGGATAAGTTTGAGTACAGATCAAAAGTTTCATAATAATTTGTTTACTTGAAAAGTTGTTGGTAATTTAATTTTAATGTTTATAATAATTTTAACTAAATATTTTTTTAATAAAAATAGGTACGTGTTTAAATATGAAATATACTAATAAAAAAACAGTAATTATTCAGGGTTGTTTTAAATATCTATAGCGGTTTTGTAGCACATCACTACCAGGCGAGTGCTAAGACAATCTGAAAGAGCTAAATCTAGGTAAGGTTAGCCAGAACAAGGGCATACATTGTGTTAGACAAGGTCCCATCAATTGACCTGGAGATGTGCTCGCCTTTGTATTGACACGTTTTGTATAAGAATAGCAGGGGTTTTAATCAAAATGTGTGGATTGATATTGTTAACTAGATTGCTTATGAGTTTGGAGGACCTATTCTGTAAATGACTATATACATAGTAAATTTTATATCGAAACTGTAAACGTGAGTTTTTATTATTTAAGTTTTTTTATATTTTTGCTAAGGAAGACTGGGATAAAGATGTGTTAGAAATAATTCGATGAAAATGTTATTGTTATTTGATAATTGCCAAGTCGCCATGGATACGTAACAGCAATAATTTAAAAATGATTAAAATAGAAGAAACGCTTAAAATATCTTACTAAATGCCAAAGTAATTAAACTATCAATCATTTCAACAAATCCTCTACTAACCTAAATACCCAAGCCACACGAATATAAAGCAGAAACGTAAAAACTCACTAATTACTAGCCCAACTTGGAGCGAAACTGAGATATAAATTTAAAAAGTGAGTCCTGATTTCAAAGTACAGAAATAAAAGTGTAGCCGACACGCTCCGGGCACAAATAAAAGAATCAGTTTAGATCGGGCGGTGCGCCAAAATATGATTGCGTTGGCAAAGCAAGTGGCGGGGACCGGCATATGCAGCGTGTATTGCGGGCATGCCCTGATGGAGCTTTATGTATAAGAACACCATGAAATGTATGATATTTTAGGTTGAGGAATGTGGATATGTTGGTGTTATAATTGGTCTTTGGATACCGTTCTTGATTGGATTAAACACTTACATTCAAAATTTTATTTTTCCAATTGAAATAGTTATAGTTATGGCATGTAGTACTGCGGGCCAGGCCCCATAACATACCATGTTTTAATTGGTATTTGAATGCCGTTGTTGGTTTTAACACCTAATATCTACGAGTTAAATAAATAATATTTCACAGTTCAAATATTTATTTTAATTATATTGAGATTAACCCGCTTACCAACATCTCTTTACAAAGTCCTTTCCCTTCTGAGAACATCTAATTAACCATTCACTTACAAATGACCCCGTAAAACATGATGACGTCACTCACTCAGAACAGTCCAAAATAAGCAAAGCAGACGCAAGCTAAATTCAAAATAATCTACACAACAACCAACAATTTGTAAAATCGATTTCATGAAAATATTGGAGCGATGCAATTGTTTCGGCGGCTAAAGGAAATGCCGCGCTGGTTTGCAATTTAGCGGCCATTTGCATCACAATCGGATCTGATTGCGTGCTGGGATATTGGAGTCGTGCTTATTGATCGAAAAATATGCGATTAGACACATGGCTTTGATGGCAAGATGTTTTATTACAGGGGCAATGGTATGTAGAGAATATTATGTAGTAGGATCTTCAATTATAAATTGCGGAGTGCGGATCTTTTTTATTGTTATATAGCTGATGAACACATTGTTATCCAAGTTTACTCCTATAGTATAATTAATGAATAATATGAAATGTCTACACAAAGAACTTATCATTTTAGATATGATTCATTGAAATTTTAATTTTGTTTCACGCGAATATTATTCGCCAAGTCAAGAGAGCAAGGGTAGATCAAACGTTCACCCTGACCATGTCTTTAAAACGCAACCCACTTAGATGTGACAACTTTCGCGTCCACTCAAAGGTCTAATGGGAAGTTTAGTTTTTTAAGAGGCACTAAGGCCTTCAGAAGTTGTCGCCACTTGGTCCAAGTTCCCAATAAATCGTTTAAAATCCCCGCAACTACCACGAGTCGCCAAGACCATCGTCTCACTTCGTTTAACTAAGTTACGAAACTTTGCCCTGGTTATCGCGCGCTCACGAACAATTTAATAATGAAATAAACCGTTGAATTATACTCGTTTCAACTTTACGGTGTGACATTCTCTTTGTTTTGACGTCTATTAGGATAATGGGCGAGCGATTTTGGTTACGCACTCATTTAGAGTTCGCTAAACTAGATAGTCTTTTGTTGGCGCTCATTCTTTAATTTGGGGGCAAAAAGTAAAGGGTAAAAATATCATTAGTGAAATTACTGTTGATTTGCTGACATTAACGACTCTTTAAAGTAAAATAATAAGATTTGAACTGGTTTATATTCGAAGGATAGTAAATTCTTGGTACAATGGCACATGGCACATAGCGTTAAAACATGGATTTCTCTCAGTGTAGATAAAAAAGAGTTTCGGCTCGCAGATCCCAAGAGACTAATACCATCTAAAGAAATCCTGCGTAATTCCTAATATAGAAAATTGCACTATTACACAGCGAAAGTCGACATAGTAAATATAGTCTTTTATTTATACAGTTACTTAAATAATATGTATAAATATGTCCAGTTATTTATCTTAAATCGAAAGCAAGTAATCACACATTTCCGAAACCTATGGAAAATGGTTACTCAGAATAACAAACTGAAAGCCGTTATTGAATAAGGTTTTTCCATCAGAAGTTTCAACAACTGAAATCCACCAATCACGAGGCAGGCTCAGCAATAAATTTATTCGAGTAACTCTTTCTATCAGGGCTGGAGAAGACAAAAACAGGGCTATTTAACTGGCGAGGAAACCGAGCCGGTCCGTGATAAGCATCCATTTCGCCGAGGTCCTTTCTTGGAATTTATGGCGTGCTTGCGCGTATTGACCTGAGATGGGTGCGGGTACACTGGGTACTTGCGTTATTATTTATTTACTAAAAATATTAGCATAATATTATGTACATGTGAACTATATCTGTGCAAATTACTAAAGTTTTTATCAATGCATAATTATACCATTCACAAAAATAATTCATAAGAATCGAAATGCAGATCTCTATATACTGTAGAGGTAGTATATTCTGTAATGTAAGTATCACATTATAATATCACATCACATAACGTCACGCCACGTCACGTCACATCACGCCACGTCACATCACGTCACGTCACATCACGTCACATCACGTCACGTCACATCACGTCACGTCAGATAACGTCACGTCACATCACATCACGTGGCATCACGTCACTCGCATCATGCCACATCACATACCACTAACTTCTCTACGCTTCATTTTTGAATCACCACACGACCGAGCTATGTTCTGAAATTAAGCATCACTTTGTAACTTTAAAGTAAATAGTAATTTCACAAATAAAGAGCTCAGTGTACCCCACCCTTATTCAGATCTCAGATCCCACAGGAGCGCTCTTTATGGCGTCTACTCTAAACTAGCCAATGATATCTTCTGTGATACCGATTGCTGACGTTATCTGCATATCGATTGGATAGCTGTGCTAATGCATAACTATAACGATATCATATCTGAGGCGATGGCATAACTACAGATTTATCAAATATAAGATATGGTGGAATGCAATACCAATTCATGTAGTTTTACTATTAATAGTAGGTAAGTTATTTATTGAAATTAAAACCATTATTTGGAGCTATTGAATTTAAAAATAATATTTAAAATAGCTTGTTTGATATACTAATCAAGAAACTAAATAATAGGTAGCAAAATTTTATGGACAGATCGTAGTATCCCAGTATCCCATGTCTACGCTCAGGAAAACTATCTTCTTCAGTTATCTTTCCTTTAGAAGTCAATTCTATATCGAAGGATCGAATAAGTGTTTAAAATATTATCTTATTATGCTGTAATTACCAAAGGCAAACTTAAATGTAAATAATTACAAAATGGTTTAACACGTTCACTGCGGCATGTCCAGTATCGGGCCATCAGCGACTACACCACAGTGCGGCGCCCAAAATCGCAGTTTTCACCATGGTGCGGCGAGGTTTTTTATATGTTAATCAATGACTAGAAAAGAGACAAATATATTTTTGTGATCACAGTTTGAAGTAGGACTCAATTTCGTTTAAAAATCGTATGGCAAAATATTGGACACAACGCATAGAAAAGAAACCGTTTCTTTTGTGTGCGGCATGTCAAATATTTTGCCATGGACAAGCACCTCATGCCGCACTGTACTGCGAGCGCGCCGCGTGTCAGTCTCGCATAGTGATGCACCAGGACCGAAGTACTTTTCTTTTAATTTTTTTAAATGACAATGATACCTTAGAGGCTTTAGTTTTTTTACTTTCTTTTATTTCGTAGCATAAATGCAAAAATGTGATGACAGTTGTGAAAATAATATAAAACATTAAAACAAAAGTTACTGAACAATTTCCTGATAGTACTCTATCAAGTACCTTGTTTTATATGTGTTTTTATTTTTGTATCGACGATCTCGTTATCTGTTAACAAACAGACTGAAATATACAAAATTGATTTATATCGATATCGATGTTTTATTTTACAGTGTTTCCCATCGCTATTACTGTAAACATGCCGTATCAACGCAGTGCGGGATGGCAAATAATTTTTCACAAAATCAGGGGTTTACATTTTCCCTCATATCTTTTAAACTATTGGGTCAAACTAAAAGCTATTTATGCGGTATATACTAGACTATATATACTATTATCTGAAAAAAAAAATTGAAATATCTTGAAAATTCATGAAATTATTAACCTTCAAAGTCAGAAGGTGCGATGTGATAAAAATGGCTCATGACGCACAGTGGTGAACTTGCCGATGTGAAGTATGGAAGACATGCCGCAACGGTAAGTTTGGCATTTTAGGTGCCGCAGTGAACGTGTTAATAAATCGCTATTCAATATTTAACAAAACGTCACAGAATTTAAATCCCACAAATAACATTAAAACACGCATATATTGTTATCGCCAGTGACCTATTGTTGTGTTTGTCTTTGTTTACGAATACGAAAAATGATTCAATTTCATGTAAATATGTATATTTTTAGCTGAATGAAATTTTGAAACATGATGTTTATTGTATGGCGTTTGCTATATTTGTATGGAATACGTCAATCAGGAATTGTGTATCCTTCTACTGTTGAAATGTTAAAATTTTAGGAGCTTTTTTGGTATACACACATGTTTTCTCTTTGTAATAATACTGTAGATTTGAAGCAGTACAATGTGGAAATAGAAATATAAATTCTAAGCATCATAACACAAAGTGCTTGAGAAAGTATTCACTCGACTTCTTAGAACCGAACAATTTTCTGGTCTTCTACAAACTGTAACTCCTCTTCAATGATCATAATTATATTATGTGTCTGTAGGTACCTAAATAGTTACATAATATTCTGTCGTTTGTCTCCATGTTCGTACTTTTATCCTTTTATATTATACTAGCGGTCCGCCTCGGCTTCGCCCGTGGTACATATTTCGCAATAAAAAGTAGCCTATGTCCTTTCTCGGGTATCAAAATATCTCCATACCAAATTTCATGCAAAGTGGTTCAGTAGTTTAGGCGTGATTGAGTAACAGACAGACAGACAGAGTTACTTTCGCATTTATAATATTAGTATGGATTGTTTTTTACAATTAAACGAATTGGGTCATAATGCAAAAATGTATGAATTCCTATGAGTAAAATAAATTAATGTTTTTGAACTGTACGACTCCTTTGAGGATGAAACTCGGTGACAACATCTCCAATACAGGTTTTATTAAATACTTTTCGGTAAATATTCGTTTTCACAAAATTGTCTATAGCTGAAAACCAGCATTGGCATTTCGGTCATTATTTTATTTGATGAAAATTCTACGATTATGAATGAATGAATGAATACTAATAATATAAATAATTATAAACCTTATTACTTGCGGAAAAAGCTTCTGTTTGACATAGTAGAGAAGACTACCTACCTATGTAGAGAAATAGAATCGAACAAAACTAATTATAAGAAGAATTGTACCTGAAACTTGGAGAAGCAACTAAGATCACTAATAGCAGCAAATTAAAAAAAAATATGTTAATCAACTATTGCAAATTTTTACTCCTCTATGACCTGTTCTTAGAAATTTATTTGGCTCATATTATCAGCACCTTAAATTGTAATAATTAATACTATGTTAAAGTACTGAGCAATGAAATTTAACGCTTGGTTGTAACCACCTTAGAGCATTTCAGTTTAATGCGCCATAATATTGGTTTTCCATTCTTGTAAGTAAACCGTAATGAGGTGACGACTGTTATTAGCTCATAAATCTAGTTATTTCTATCCTAATTACTTCAGGTTTGTTAAACATAATATAATATAACTATGAAACTAACAATTGCAAAATGCGAACGTCCTGAAAGACATTTAATTTCATTATTCATCATTTCATTCAATTAAAGCAACATAAATTATGAATTGACAGCAACTTCTTTCGTTTTTGGTAAAATTGGTAATAAGCAGATTATAAGGTAAAGTATATTGCCATTACTCTAAGCCCAAGAAGCTTATATCTAATACACTGGAGATTTCAGTATGAACATTAACTTGTAACAAGAAAATATGACCTTGAATGACGCCTGTATGTTTTTTATCCCTTTCACACCTAACTAACTACCTAGGTGTGAAAGGGATAAAAAAACATACAGGCGTCATTCAACGTCATATTTTCTTGTTACAAGTTAATGTTCATACTGAAATCTCCAGTGTATTAGTTTAGATATAAGCTTCTTGTCTAAGCCGAAATCTATTAAATCACTAAGTGATAAGGCCGCCAAATACCTACACTAAACTGCTCCTTGCTTTTATTTTTGTATGTCCTAGTATGTAAGTCTGTTTAGTTGTATTAAAGAGTATAATAAATAAATAATAATAAATAAATGTAGAGTCATTAGTCCAAACAAATACATATAAATGTCTGCCCGCGAATTCGTTCAAAAATCTGGTACTGCTTATATTCAATTTGGGATTTACAATTCCTTCCGTTTTCTGCATAATATACATAATATTATTGAATTTCGAACAGTATAAGAATTATATGAAGTAGACCTAGATCTTGATTGTATCCTACAATACGTCTTCAAGACTTGTTAAACCCTATTAAATTATCCAGCTTCAAGTGCAAACATTGAAACAATTGAATCATTAACCTTTCACACGGTAAAGAACTCGAAATAAATGTAAAAAAGTAACGCCAACTCCCAAAAGACAATCATTACAGAGAAAACGTTACTTTGACTTATTCGGGAAAATCACAAAACGTTTGAAATGACGTCGAGTGGAAAACGTAATAAGCATTCTTGGTTTTATTTGCGTATCAAAATAAGGAATACAATTATTTATTTGTTTTTTCTTTTATTAAACTATTGAAGGATTTTCAATAGGATACAGGCGTGTAGAATGTGTGTATCGTAATGAAAACAACATCTGCTAATTAATAGGCCCTTAGGGCCGATTTTTCAATGCTTGGATAAAACTTATTGGTCGAATAATATTATATAAAACTACCATTTTAAAAACGTATTCTAATTGCCCGTATTTGACAGTTTACGTGACATTTTAATATTATCGTGTAATACTTTATTGGACGGATAAGTTTTATCCAAGCATTGAAAAATCGGCCCTAAAAGAATGTTCAAGACATCACTCAATAATATGTCAATAATTATTTTTTTAGAAATTATATTAGGAACAAATTTTTATTTAAAAGTAAAGGAGCACATGGTGATTCTCCTCAGTATAAGCGGCATTTCAAATAATGTTGACATGAATAAAAATTATTTTCAATTTGACATGAAATTACTATATTAAGTACCCAATTACAATGCCAATAGACTTGTATCACTTGCCATAATAGCGGTAAACAAAACTTATTTAAAGAACAAGCCGCTGCAAGTCAAATAAAAACTGATGGTTTGTTTTTTAGACACTTACGCTAACAGAAACTCGACAAACTCGCTCAAATTCCTCGTTTGTTGTTTATTTACGCGAAAACTTTTCGCTGCGTAAAATAACAATCTTCCATGTTGTTTAATCTGTTGAATTATTGTGAAATAAGGAGGTTTCATTTTTATTCTGCGAGTCTATTTTTAAAGCTCTCTTTATGCATGGGCACGGCTCTAGTAGCCAACTTATACTTCAGTTTTTGTCCCACACTATTTTTTATAGTTATTTGCTAGTGCGTTATAAAATTATCTTAAGTCTGTTTATTAATGTTACATGATACCTACATGATGAATGTTCAATGTGCTTACGGCACAAGTCATTTCCCAACGTGAAATATATTTTAATTTATCTTGTATTGGCATAGCATACAAGGTTAACAAAAATTTATTTAAACTTCTCGATTATCCATGAAAATTAATTATGCAAGTCACTATTTCACAATTCACACATCCATTTCAATACTTCATAATGCAAAGTGTCTCTTCTTTTATTTATGAAATACGTTAATAGATTTTTTGAAGGCAAAAAGCTAATTTAGTGAAGTTTTCCAAAATTCAAAAGGAACGAGCCATCCTCATAACCTAACGTTACATAAGTAAAAACACCTAAAAAGGTCTATTTAACGCAAGCCCGGCCAATATATAGGAGCAAATACGTCGTAAGTAACAGCCACCCCTCATTTGTTTGAATTTACCCACATCCAGCGGGATTTAGGAAGGGCACTTTTTAAATCCTTATTGAACTGACATTATATTATACTTATGTGCTATGATTTTCGTGTCTGTTATGCGTTATTGGTTGTTATGGCAGGATATTATCTTTTGACCATTATTTTTTTCTTTTTAAAAACGTTTTCCAACGATGTGAGCATAAGTGATGAGATGATTTCAGTAAGCGCATGTTTTATGATTCTAATTCACAAACTAGTATTACTTTGATAATTTTAAAATTGTGCAATATATATTATGACGATAACCATCACAAATAGATTGAAATTGACCTCTCGTGCTTATATTTATTGTATACGCCACCGATGTTGAAAAAAACAGTGAAAAAATTACAATAAAATATAGTGCTCTAGCACCCAGCCCCGAAACTTGGCAATATCCAAAATTTGCTTTCCATCCAATCGTCCGCGTCGGTTACAAGGCACGTCCAAAACCAAAGCTTCAAAAGTGACATAGAAATATTTGATGGGTGGCCAAGGAAGCGACTATCGTGCAAACGGAAAGCCGTTAATATTTGACTAATCCCCTTGATGGGTCACTGGAAGTCTATTAAGGGGCGGAAATGAAGGCTGTCGCGTCACGTCGACTCGATCGTTTTGTGAATTAGTTAAAATTGACCGGCGGATCAGCGATTGAAAAGATATGTAGAAACCAGCTATGGTTAGTTTTTGTTTGGATGGGTGAGAAGTACCTGTTCAGAATAGATTTTGGTTAACTCGTTTCTGTGGCAGTCAAACTATATAATATTTTATCTACCTACGCTTGTTGTTGTTAATAGAGTACTGAATCATTTATTTTTTACAATAATGAGCAATCTCATGAATAAAAAAATAAAACAAAATATGTCTTTAAATTTAGGGCTTTAACGATATTTAAATTTAAATTACCTTAATTATATTAATTTTTGAATAGGATTTTCAACTCTATAAAAAATTTATGATTCTAGGCGTTACCTAGAAACAAATAAGGAAGTATAAGTATCACGCAAAGGAAAACACCCTATGGTAAAAGGTATACACCGAAATTAATTGGAGACGGAAGAAAAGGAAAATGTATCTCTAAAGATATGTGATATATTTTCTGTGACTAAGCTTAATATAATATTATACCATATTTTCTTCACATACGTAATTGTTCCAATTAGTATCAAAGCATGCATAATAACCACACAATGTTTCTTGTAAAATTATTATATTATTAATTTTGCAGAGAATACACATTTCGACTTCGTTAACTTGTGACATAATATCACGTAATTGTTTGTGCATTCATTTTTATAATTTTTTGTTGTGTTTTACTATGTAAGTATGTAGTTTATTTTAATTTTCTCTTCTCTATAAATATTATTTTACTAGAAAAAGTAAGTTTCCAGTAAAATCTGACTCTTGACTTGTTCAATATTTTTGGAAGACATTTCTTAGGAAAGTTGAGTTTCACTTAGATGTAATAGATACTAAAAGCAACTTAAATATAAACATTAAAAGGTTTTACCGTGAAAAGGAATGCACTGAATAAATAGGTTACGCAAGACAAAAAGTAAAAATAGTGGAAACCCAGAAACGGTAACTATGTCCACAGATAAACGCAGAAAAACATTACAGTTTAATGTAATGAAATGGAGATAAATGCTGAGAAAAAAAAGATAAGAAGTGTTCGGCAAATTAAATTGAAAGTCCACAACAGTTTTCGTACACAAGGTCTTAAATCAACACCTTCGTTGTTCGAATTTAAGCTTAATCGATATAAGTACAGAGTTTAAAATGCAGTGAAAATATTGTAATATGTATGTTTAATAAGTAAGGAATGGAGCAGAATTTGTGTCGTATCGGGTTTTAATTTCTTCTGAAAAGAATTAATGACTTTGCTTTCGGGTTGGCTCTTTGTCGTTTCATACGTTAAAAAGTCTATTGGTTTTGGGGGAAATATTTTTAGTACAATCTTTCTTGGAAGATCAATAAATCGGCCGAAAACTGGAGTGTAATTGCTTTACGGAGTTTGGTTAGGTAAAGCTGGATCTTTTAGTAATATTGCTTAAGATTATAGACATACTAGCGACCCGCCCCGGCTTCGCACGGGTGCAATCAGCAATGGCGGCCGGCCGGTACCGCCGCAAACGCTACGTCCCGCAATTTTTAAATCTGTAATATCTTCGAAAATATTCACTTAAATCATACGGTGTAAAGGGCCATATAGATCTATATTAAATGAACAATGTATTCAAGGTATTTAATTGCTTAAGGATTAATGCTGTATTGGTTAAAATCGCTTCGAAAATTAACCATTATTTGTCGTAAAAAGTAAATGACAAAAAAAAGTTATTGTGGGTTATCCATAAGAGATAGATATATACCATCGCGGACTTTTCTGTAAACCTTTTCAATGTGTGCAATACTTAGTACATTATTTTGATAAAACTCGTAGGGTTCAGCCTTTTTTTTTTTTTTATAGTGGGGAAATCTTCCAAAGATACCCACGGTAGGGTTCAGCCTGCGTTTGCAATGTAAGCGGAAAAAATGTAATTATTTACGACATCACATTAGAAACCTCAAAAATAACAGTACTTCTCCACTATTTAATGGATGTTATTATACATATAAACCTTCCTCTTGAATCACTCTATCTATTAAAAAAAACCGCATCAAAATCCGTTGCGTAGTTTCAAAGATTTAAGCGTACAAAGGGACATAGGGACATAGGGACATAGGGACAGAGAAAGCGACTTTGTTTTATACTATGTAGTGAAGAAACACGTGTACGTATTATGAGAGTTAATATTACGTATTATACTCGCAAATTTGAATAGAAATTAGAATAATCTATGTCATCAGAACTGTATAGCGAAGAACGCTGATTCGAAACCCGACTTACTGGAATTAAGTCATATTATATAATCATAATAATATTTTCCAATCCATTTTTATTGATTTACCATATCTCAAATAAACCGTAAGATTATCCCACTACAACTAAAAACAATTACCTACTTATCCGATGTGTTCTGATGGTAAGTAGGTTCTGATAAAGTGAATAGTTTTATTGTGTTTTTATTTATAGAATAATATTGTACAATAATTTCTAACTTGTTAATCATTATAATATCATTTATCGAATCCTTCAAATAAATTATAAACGATGGACAATTTTCGTTTACGACAAAACCTTAATTAAGTCAACTTTTATAAATAAGAAAAATGTGAAGTTAATTCCTTGAGGTGTCATTAGTTATTTCATTTTCTAAGCTTCAAAAATAATTCGATAATATAGATATTAATTATTTAATAAATAGGTCTGAAGCTGTCAGATTTTCCATCATTTAATTCAAACCTAAATACATCATGATTCAAGCCAATATTACGATAATTCAATCATATTTCCATAACATAACGCATCAACGCACTAGGTCAGCCAAGCAAACTATTACAGAACACGGAGTAAGTAAATATTAGGGATTATTATTAAATATTCACATAACCACATTCACCAATTCACTCCAAAAACGACCACTTACCCTTTCCTTGTAAAAAATTCATAGAGCAGAATGAGGGGATGCTCAGTCTGATTTCTCCAAGGTAAAACGCGTTTTGATTTTATTTTCCGGATTATAATTTTGTCACTGGAATTTGTTAGTGGTTTTACAGCTTAGGTATACTAATATTATAAATTTGATAGTTTGTTCGATTGTCCTTTTTGACGTCGCAACGAAGCGATTTTGTTGGATGATTTCTGTGCATTGAAATCGATATTTAAGTATACTTACATTAAATAATTGGCTCAATTACTAACCACTTATTTTCATACTGTTAGTTCTGTATTACGAAATGTATCGGATATAGTTCCTTTATTTTGATAATGTTAGTTCTGTATGAAGGGTTGTATCGGATACCTATAGCTTTTATTGGATTTTGAGATTGATTTGAGAGTGATGTAATAGAGATGATACTCACACCACTTGTATTGACATTCCTGTTACTTGAATGATATCACATGTAAGCCAGTGATATCTATACTATTTAAAATTACAAAGTTGAAGGGTTTGTTTGTTTGCTAATCTCAGGAACTACTGGTCCGATTTGAAAAACGATTTCGTTGTCAGATGACCCATTTATCGAGGAAGGCTATAGGTAATATATCATCACGCTAAGACCAACAGGAGCGGACCAATGCGGGTAAAACCGTGGGGCACAGCTAGTTATATATAAACTAGAGATAATACGCACGATTATTAACTACATTTTAAACTATATGTCGCTCATAAAAAGGCACATCTGCCTGAGTTATGCAAAAATCCTTAATGGAAATAGAAAATGCATTTCACACCTATTTCACTGATCGATTTTTCTTCACCGATAAGTTGATCAGTATTCTACGTGCTGTGTATTTTGTTCTGTGTGACTTAAAAGAATGAATTGTGTTGTATAGCTAAATACAGTACCAAACATAAGCAGTAGATCCAGTTATGGAATTAATTATGGAAGAGAAAAAATTAAGCATTTATGACTGCTCAAACAAAAACTCAAACATTTACTTAAGCAACTTGACTTCTTTTAGAAGAGGTTTTGAATCGTCAACAACTCTTCTCGTAACGTCGTAAAGTTTCTCGAGATTATTCCCTATATTAAAACATTCAAACAAAATTGATGCATGTTCAGCATGTGAATGTTGAGATAATGTTATACATAAAAATACAGATTCAATTCCATATCACTAACGACACCTAAAAATCATTTTAAGCGAGAATTTTTCAAGTTTCTCCGAGAGCTCTGGACGCGTGCCAACCTCCCATTTACCTTAACTATTTCCTAAAGCGCGAGTTACAGTGCAAACAGCCTATCTCTTAACAAAATCTTCGGTTCTATGCAAAATTTTTCCACGCCACATTTAGTTGTATTGCCTTCTAGCACCGTGTAGCGGAAACTGAACTCTACAGACCTAGTTTTAAGGTTAACTTTGGCTTAATAGGAAGAGAGGAATGTAATAAAATTTGTCTAGTATGCAACATTTGGCTCGTCACTCCCGAGGGAGGTTGGAATGCGTTGAAGTACAAACGTGGAGATTTTTTGTAGAACCGGGAAGGGTACTTTTATGACTCGATTAGGCTAAATTATATGCTTGACTATTTTTATTGTGCCAATTTATTGGCTGTTTATATATCTCTATGCTAAAAGATCGGAAAATGGGGAGCTTAGTGTATTATAACTTATTACTATTGTGTTTATGGAGAGTTACTGAATGTTTATTTACAGAAGAATTTATTTAACACTAGATTTCCGCCCGCGGCTTCGCCCGCGTTTTCAAAGGAAAACCCGCATAGTTCCCGTTCCCGTGGGATTTCCTAACCCGGGATAAAACCTATCCTATGTGTTAATCCAAGTTACCCTCTATATGTGTGCTAAATTTCATTGTAATCGGTTCAGTAGTTTTTACGTGAAAGAGTAACAAACATCCACACATCCATACATCTATACATCCATACTTACAAACTTTCGCCTTTATAATAGTATTAAGATAAGATTTCGTAGTAATGAAAACTTATGATGTTTTTGATAAATGAAAGCAGGAACAAGTTAATGGAAGGATGAGCTTATTTAAACGCGATTAAATTTTGACTTTACGATTCATCTCTCTACAAAAATAATATTTATCAGTACCTGATGTCTCATAGTTTTATGAACCTCATACTCATTAATCGTTACAACCAATTACAGTCAAAGCTCCTTATTCGCGCTTCCTTCATTCACGGTTTCACTATTCGCGGATGGAAAAAATGCGACCTTATTCCTATATTCGCGGCCCAAAATTATTTATCCGCGGATCGAATCGGTACATCGATACATACATATATGTATTTACCTAAATAAAAATCGATCGTTATCCTTAGTAAACACCTGAACTACAACTACGAATTTATAATATCGACTAAAAAACGAATAAAAAGTGCCAAGCCATTACCTAAACCTGAATATAATACCTAATTAAATGGTAATTAATAAATATGTATGGTCAAAAACTTCAATTAAACTGATTTCTTTATGTATTTGCTTTTTGTTGTCGTCACCTAGGAACGTATCCCCTATAACCCCATACGAATTACCATTCCATATTCACTGTTTCTCTATTCGCAGCACATTTACGGAACCTATTGCCCGCGAATAAAGAGCTTTTACTGTAAATGCATCTATATCTATAAGAAGCACATTAAAAGTAACTCTAAACATTAAAAGACAATATAAAATAAGATACTAAGATCTATCCCAACAGGAAGACTTGCCAAAATGGATTCCACTGTGGTCCGTGACCACAACAGAGGCTGTCACAGCAGACCTCCGCCAACCTCCTGTACTCCGACCCAGCGCAGACAGTGATATATATAATACATATTAGAGTAGATTTAATTGCAATGTAATTAAAACACATTAGATGTATGGAAATTTAATTGTGGTCAAGCGAGCGAATATTATGTTATCACGTGTATATTCTTTTAAATACTAATTCTGTTTATGGTTTATCTTAGAAAAGTGAACTTATTGTTCATTAACTATCATTATGTATAAGAATTGAAGCAAGTATATAGAGAAAATTAATACAAAGAATATTTTCGTGTAAATATAGGTAATCCTTTTCATTGTAGCTTTTTTTTAAAATACGGTCGAATTTATCGAATTAGAACGGAATAAGTAATCGCATATTTTCAGTTCAATTTTGAGTTTGAAAAAAAAGACAATATTTTTAATGTAAGATAAATGCTTTTTTTTTAATATTTGTTGAAATAATGATATTAAAAATGTGATTAGCCATATATACACCGAAGTTTTCACGACCCGATTATTTATAACGTCGTATCGAGCTTAAGAAACAGCGAGACAAGAATAATGATAGTAATAAACTCTATTGACATTCAATTCCCCGGAAGTCACATAGAAAATGGCATAATGAGAGTCATTGTGAAATCGGTGAATAATTGATTGTGCCAACGAGTTAACGTCCCGGGGTTAGCCGTGTGAATTGTTAGGGTGTGGCCATATCTGCGCACAGAACGAACGAATTGGATAGTAATGAATGAATGAGGTGAGTACTGAAATATTATACATGTTAACAGTTAATTGTTGTGAATACTTTTAAACTTTTCTTATCTTTTAATTTTTATTAATTGGAATACTCATATACAACAAAACAACAGCAAAGTAACTTAGGTTACCGAACCTTTTTGTTAGTATCGTGTGATTGTGCGAATGTAAAGCGAAAGTCTTGTACTTTAAGAAATGATGCAAGTTTATAAAAAGAGTTTTAAAAGACAAGTTATTTCAAATAGTTGCACCTCTCAAGAGGTTAAACCATTTGTCACAATGCTATCGGTATTCAATAGATCTCGAATCCTATCGTAACAAATTTGATGTATTCAGTGGCGCAGGTGTGTCCACAGCTCACGTTATTCGTCGGTGCTTAAGCGACAAGCAATAGGGTGTCAACCATTGTAAATGGCTGGCTTATCTTTCCAATTTAAATACATTTGAATAACGCTCATCGTATTGAGGAGGATTTTTACGCTTATTGGCTAATATTGGGTTTGCCTTTGCATCGTGTTATATGGGGAATACTTTATCTTTAAATCCGTATGGTAAGTGCTTATTTGGCTCTTTTCAAGTACTCTGGGGATTCTGTAATTTTATTAAATTGTTTATATAAGGTTGTTTTTATTTCGTTGTATTTTAAAAGCTCCTTGTTTGTTATGTTATGTTAGAATACTTTTATATGTGTTCTAACCTAAGGTTCTAACACTTTAACTAACGCTTTTTACACATATTATTATGACTTTTTTAACACATTATATATTGTATAAAATTTACGTTGAAAACAATAATCTCAGTCGCATATAAAATGTTGGTCGGCAACAATATTATAAACATATTATCGTTCAAAAGGTTTCTCTGTTCGTATACCATTAATTGTCTGATATACTTTTAGAAGAATCAATAAAAGCGATTTCGTCGAAGCTTCCAGACCGGGATCAAATAAATTTCGCCGTCCAATAAGAGGATGTGATTCCAGAACTTTCTACACGCTTATCAATTGAATTTACAACGCAACTTTACACATCCCATTTCATTGAACGTTTTGTTATCGGCGCGTGTGATAATTCCGTGGTCATTATTAATGACAGATGTGTGTATGTGTATTTGTGTATGAGTCTGTGTGTATGTGTGTGTATTTTATAGAAAAATTACAAAAAATACTGAATATAATACAGGCAGATTAACAAACACATAGATAACAGGCATTTTAGACCCGCCACAAGCTTTGCAGTACAATTTAAGTTAGCCTGTTATCAATAAAAGTAATAACGGACCAAGAACAAAAAACAATACGTGTAATAATAATTCCAAATATGTCTTATAACGGACACTATAGTTTCCAAACAAACGAATAAAACACCTAATACATAGCTGAAATCGTCGTCCGCCATTTTATCTTCCACGCAACACAGCTCGGCTTCACACCGTCCTGTCCCGAAACGGTTCCAATAAAATACGATATTAACCCATGCTGTATTCACACGCTCATAAGTTTCGGATTAAAAAAGGAAAGGGACCCCTTTTGTCCGCGATACAATTATTAACTGATAAATTTCACGGAATTTTCGTAAGTTCGACCATTGTGTTTCTGGAATTGTGACGGATTATGAAGCTGCTGGTGGGAAATAATGACTCACTGAAATGCGTATGTATACAAATTAATTTATTGAGCATCGGATCCTTTAATTGCAAGCGTAATAAGCTATTTTATCATACAATTAATTAATTATATGTAAAAGTTTACCGATTCAGTAACTCGAGTCATAGTTGGGTTAATGTAATTTCACATTTAAATAACCAGATAAATCTTTAGTATAAAATAAAATCGATATAATTATATTATGATGTCTATGATTCTTTCTAGGATTATTTTTGATTAACGCATTAGCACAGTGGACATTACAGAAAAGCTACATGTACCCTAAACATATTATATTTAGCTCTTTCTATCGTATCATTTATCAATTCACCCATTACATCGGCCTAATTGATTTCATTTCAGAAATCACGTTCCAGACCCACAGGTTTACTTATTCTAAAGCACGAGCAATCATTTACATCGCTTGCTTACCTATACAGTTCTGCTAGCACAAACACACAAACTATTCAGGATTATAGACAAAAATACGCAAACATACACAAATTCAATAGTTTTTATAACAAAGTTTATGTAACTATACTTGAAATGTGAAGAAGAAAGCGTTTTTATCACGGCACGTGTAAATCTAGAGAGTGGAATTTATCAATACACTTGAAACTTTTAATGGTCTTTTTAACGTCAATACTTATTTTCTTACCTTTATTTAAAGGATAGAAGAGATAAAAATAACACCAGCTCAAATTGAATATCGTTTCATTCTGGACTTGTATAATAAAGTGTTATATAAAATAAATAATGTTAGTTTGTTCAATGTTCATAACAGAACAGCTATGTTTGATGATCAAGTAATGTTAAACATTGACTAACCACCTACCAATACAGCTATATTTAATATCGCTGTTACATAAATTTAAAGGGGAAAGAGGTAACATACATCCAAAACTTGCTTGTTATATGAAATACTAGAATTCTTCGCTTTAAAATGAATCCAAACCCGAATCTCGTGCTAAAACACGGTCGTGATTCGTCAGTAACTTTCTAAATAAATATCAAGATGACGTGAACCGTAAGATTTTTGTTTGTTCTTACAAAAGTTGTGCGCAACTTTATTATTTTAATTGAAATTTAATTAAACGAGCCTGCTCGCGGTTTGTGGGAACTCTGAGCATTTTCTTTGAAACTTGATAATTGCTTCTGAAAAGATTCCTCCATGTTTTCGCTGAGAATAATTATGAAAAATAATGTAATACTTAATTGTTTATTTGTACTTACACGAGCGTCTTTAGATGTATTGGAGATGGCAGTTCCAGTGAATGTAGAGATCATCTTTATTAATTTTAAAAGGCAATTTTTTAATTAATTTAAAAGGTATTTTAAATCCCTATATTCATATTTTTGTGAACGAGTATAATATGTGGTACGAGTATAGTATAGTAAATATATGGGTTTTTAAATTTTAATATCGTTATGTTAAATTTATTCACCTCCATAGAATTTTCAATATAAAAACAATATTTTCGCTAATTGAGCAATTGATTTAAAATATTCCGTATAATTTGGTAACAAATTGTGTGTTATATGCTTTCTTATCCTATTATATATTCGTTAATTAAAAATATGAAAAACAAGTTAACTTCACACGTAACATCCCTTAACAATATAAATGCATTAATCCATAATATTATGATATCAAGTAGGTATCAACATTACTTATTAAATTTTACAAACAACTTTCTGACAAAATGACTCACGTTTTAACGTAATATATTCATCGTTGCTTCAGATAAGAGTTATGAGCTTGTATATGTCAGATTTGTAATAATTTGCTCCAGAAATACAAAATGGATGTATTATATTGTCTCGAAACTTGTATATTTCTCTTTTATATGCATAATAATTATGAATGTTATATCACGTTTTTCTTCAGAATGTTGTAATAGGGAGTGAGCTTATTCTATCATACACGACAATAATTCTTATAGCTTTTATAACGGTTCATTTTTAAGGCATTTTGTATCCTTTGCATAATATAATATACTTAATATAAAAGCCCGTCTTTAAGTGTGTCACAATCATCAATACATATAATAAAATTCTAGAAAAGTGGTGTCTGTACAATGAAAATATGTAAAAAAAATTAGCAGGGGTTATTACTAAATCGATCCCAAACCCAAAACTGTCGTTAAAATTTTTTTTGTCTGTTTGTCTGTTTGTCTGTTTGTCTGTTTGTCTGTATGTTTGAACACGCTAATCTCAGAAACGGCTTATCCGATTTAAATGCGGTTTTCACCAATATATTGTGGTAATCTTCATTTAACATTTAGTGTTTATTTCATGTCAATCGGTTTATAAATAAAAAGTTATGACCATTTAAGTATTCACGGCGAACATTTGCTAAGGCATTCTATGGTACACTATTATACAGTGTACGATAAAACGTAAGTTATCTGTTATACGCTACAGTTATTTCTATAAAATGTCCAGGTGATCATATCGAAAGTCCCCAAGGGTGGGGTGGGGGTGGGGGGGTAAGCTGAGGTAGTAGGGGGGGAGGGGTCAAATTAAAATTATGCTTATTTTTAGGTAAATTTTATACATAAAATGTCCTTTAAATTATTTTGTATTATAATATTTTTAACCCCCGACGCAAAAAGATGGGTGATAAGTGTTTGACCGCTATGTGTGTCTGTGTGTGTACCTGTTTGTGCCACCGTAGCTCGCTAGCAGGTAATTAGATGCGGTTTTTTTGTTAGGCAGCATATTTTCCGACGCTGGTTCTTAGATAAACTGTATCAAAATAGGTTAATCCATTTATTATACCTAGGTATACATACAGAGGTAAAAGTAGGAATGAAAATAACTAAAGTTATCGAATATACTTTAGTGATATATTAAATGAAAGTTAACGACCTATCAGTAACAATAAGTCAAATTTTATCAAAATCGGTTCATCCATTTATTTGATACGTATACGGTATAAAAGTTGTAGGTAATAAAAAAATGAATTTTGACTCAAGTGACATATGAAATGAAAGGGCATGACGTGTAAAGTATAATTGGACATATTTAATCAAAATCGGTTCATCCATTTACTATACTGTTAGACGTAACTTTTGATTTAATATTTTTGTGGATGAGTAGTTGTCACTGTTTCCTGTCCGAACATGCTTAGCTGTCGCATACTATAAATTGCCGCGTTCCTTTGACTCGTGGCGCATTCGTACGAATCGTGCCTAGGGGCTCGGACGTTGTTTATACGACGTTCGACCCAACTACCCTCACTTTGCTAATAGTCGTTGACTTGCTGCGTTTTGTTATCAACTACCTACATCAATTAGGTAGCTGTGTAGAATCGCAGTACATTCTTATTACATTCAAACAAATATTTGACCCGGCCTCGCTTTTTGTTTCTTATATCAGAAGTGGGATAGAATTCAAGCCCATACTTTTTAAATGTGTTTTAGTTTACGTAGTTTTCTAACGGCATACTGGCGTTTGTGGTTTTTCGTGCGTTGTGTAAAATAAAAGTTTGTTACGTGGATTAATTATTGTAACGGGAATGTAGTTCATCGAAGGAATTGTGTGTAGTGATCCAAATCGCTAGTCGAACCCTGGCGTTGAGGTATTGTCTAGTCGCTGACGTATCGTAGTGATGTATTTCACTAGTCGAACGAGCGTAGATATACCAAGATATGCGAACGGAGTGCCTATGTCATGTGGATGTGGTTATTGTTCTGTCAGGTCAGTGTGGCCGAGGCAGGATGGTTGTGTAATCCCGAGATGAACTACCGTAGTGTTTTAATACGAGAAAAGGCGTACGAGGACGTACGATTGTCAGTATGGCCGTGTTAGACGTAACTTTTGATTTAATATTTTTGTGGATGAGTAGTTGTCACTGTTTCCTGTCCGAACATGCTTAGCTGTCGCATACTATAAATTGCCGCGTTCCTTTGACTCGTGGCGCATTCGTACGAATCGTGCCTAGGGGCTCGGACGTTGTTTATACGACGTTCGACCCAACTACCCTCACTTTGCTAATAGTCGTTGACTTGCTGCGTTTTGTTATCAACTACCTACATCAATTAGGTAGCTGTGTAGAATCGCAGTACATTCTTATTACATTCAAACAAATATTTGACCCGGCCTCGCTTTTTGTTTCTTATATCAGAAGTGGGATAGAATTCAAGCCCATACTTTTTAAATGTGTTTTAGTTTACGTAGTTTTCTAACGGCATACTGGCGTTTGTGGTTTTTCGTGCGTTGTGTAAAATAAAAGTTTGTTACGTGGATTAATTATTGTAACGGGAATGTAGTTCATCGAAGGAATTGTGTGTAGTGATCCAAATCGCTAGTCGAACCCTGGCGTTGAGGTATTGTCTAGTCGCTGACGTATCGTAGTGATGTATTTCACTAGTCGAACGAGCGTAGATATACCAAGATATGCGAACGGAGTGCCTATGTCATGTGGATGTGGTTATTGTTCTGTCAGGTCAGTGTGGCCGAGGCAGGATGGTTGTGTAATCCCGAGATGAACTACCGTAGTGTTTTAATACGAGAAAAGGCGTACGAGGACGTACGATTGTCAGTATGGCCGTGTTAGACGTAACTTTTGATTTAATATTTTTGTGGATGAGTAGTTGTCACTGTTTCCTGTCCGAACATG
Organism: Colias behrii; assembly: GCA_029959065.1. NCBI lineage: Eukaryota > Metazoa > Arthropoda > Insecta > Lepidoptera > Pieridae > Colias > Colias behrii. The sequence continues at coordinate 11,839,134 of JARWMC010000015.1, read as the reverse complement.
CTTAGCTGTCGCATACTATAAATTGCCGCGTTCCTTTGACTCGTGGCGCATTCGTACGAATCGTGCCTAGGGGCTCGGACGTTGTTTATACGACGTTCGACCCAACTACCCTCACTTTGCTAATAGTCGTTGACTTGCTGCGTTTTGTTATCAACTACCTACATCAATTAGGTAGCTGTGTAGAATCGCAGTACATTCTTATTACATTCAAACAAATATTTGACCCGGCCTCGCTTTTTGTTTCTTATAATACCTATATATGGGTAAAAGTTGGAATGAAAGAAACGATTGTTGTCAAGTATACCTAAATGACATATAGAATGAAAGTGCATAACGGGTGAAGTACAGTTATAGTTCTATTTTTATCCAAATCGGTTTTTCCATTTATTAGATTACAGCACAGATTACAGCGGTAAAAGTGGGAATGAACAATAATCGAATGTGGTCAAATAATATCTCAAGCGGCATATCAAAATATGAAAGAGCAACGTGTGAATTACAATTAGTAATGTTTTATCGAAATCGGTTCATCCGTTTATTACACTTTAGGGGTGACAGTGGTTAGATAAATAAACCAAATGGAGCATCAAACGACAGGATAATATGTCGTGTACATATAGGTACAATTCGATAATATGGTTTACATCAAAATCGGTTCTGCCATTTACTAGGGATGGAAAGGTTGAAAGTCTGTAAAAGAAGAGGGGGATATGGGAGCGAGAGGATAGCCACACCCTGGAAATTTTGAATTCTACTTAAAGCCACATAGGCCTGGCGCGGCGCTTGGCAATTTTTTTCTTAAATATACCACTTCTTTTGCCACTGTGGTCCATTGACCATTACAATTTGTGCACGGTTACGGCCCAACTTAAAAGATGTCAAGGAGCAACAAACTTATAGATATCAATATGATGTAGGAATGTATTATGGAGGTAAAGGTAGGTCTCGCTCACTTGAAAATATTACATGAAAATAAGAAACCGAAGTTTAAAAATTAAAAAAAAACCCAACGCAATGAAGGAAAAGGAATAAATAATTTTACAAACTTCCCGACGATCTTTAAAATTATGATAATATGATAATGATGGTATGGCAGCCCCGACGACTTTGTTTTTTTTTATTTTTATAAATATTTAAAATGGTATTTATTTTTAAAGATCTTCGGGAAGTTTGTGAAATTATTTATTCCTTTTTCTATGCACTTTTCTTCGTTGCGTTTTGTTTTTTTTTTTAATTTAATTTTTATTGCACAGACTAAACGGTTTAGTTACTACAGGCACGAGACAGGAAAGATGAGCGCTGAGACAAACGTCAAAACGCAAAGGAATAGAAGGAATCGGCTACGATACTAATTGTCATTTAAAGCGTATGATGTGTTTTGCACAATTTTATTAAATTGCAACTGGATGAAAATTTTGTTCGTGATCGTCGTCGTCGTTGGTAGGGTGAACAAATCTTTAGCAAAACATCATCAGTACGCTTATGTCAATTAGTATCGATAGCGGATTCTATTCCTTTGCGTTTTGACGTTTGTCTCGGCACTCATTTGCTGCACAATATATTGTCAAAAACATCCATACAAGGAAGGAAGGAAAATAAATTTGCTCCTTTCCCTCCTGGTGCCTAAAAAATAATATGACATAATTTAAAATAAATTTTACGTAGAAAATGAATTAGGCATTTATTTTTTTAGCTCAGTTTAGTAATAATTTTACTAAAAGTTTTTTTAATTATTTAATGGTAGTACGTGTTTATTCAATAAAAGTTAAGTAGTAACTACTATGCAGTCACTATTCCACGCGGACGAAGTCGCGGGCACAGCTAGTGATATAATATTATGTATGATCAAGAAGCTTATATCTAATACACTGGAGATTTCAGTATGAACATTAACTTGTAGCAAGAAAATATGGCCTTGAATGAGCCTGTATGTTTTTTTATCCCTTTCACACCCACTTGCCAAGTTAGGTTAAGGTCATATTTTCTTGTTACAAGTTAATGTTCATACTGAAATCTCCAGTGTATTAGATATAAGCTTCTTGTGTATGATAATGTTGGCATGGCAGCCCCGACGACTTTGTTTTTTTTTTTATAAATATATAAAATGGTATTTATTTTTAAAGATCGTCGGGAAGTTTGTGAAATTATTTATTCCTTTTTCTATGCACTTTTCTTCGTTGCGTTGGGTTTTTTTTTAATTTAATTTTTATTGCACTGTCTAAACTCTAAACGGTTTAGTTACTATAGGTGTGAGACAGAATTCAGGAATGATCTGATTTGGATTTGGTGCTGGATTTGATAAAAACTGAGTATCGATTAAGCTGATCAGTTGCTGCACGATACATTGTTAAAAACATCCATACAAGGAAGGAAGGAAATGAAATTTGCTCCCCTCCCCCCTGGTGCCTAAAAAATAATATGACATAATTTAAAAGAAATTTTACGTAGAAAATTAATTAGGCATTTATTTTTTAGCTCAGTTTAGTTATAAATTTTACTAACAGTTCTTTTAATTATTTATGATAGTGTGTGTTTACTCAATAATTAAAATAAGTAGTAACTACATATTATGCAGTCACTATTCCACGCGGACGAAGTCGCGGGCACAGCTAGTTTATCATACAGTTGTTGTAAATTGCAACACAAAATATAACAAAAAAAATTCTAGAACTCAGATCAGTAAGTGAAGTATCGCTAATTACTTCTGCTAAGAAAAATTAAAATGTAATTTTAGCAAATTTGCATCTACTATTACCGTTTAAACCAAGGAACAACCTAGGAGTTCAAAAAATAAACTGAACACAAATCTCGATATCTCAGCAAACATTTCAAAATATTCACAAACAAAGCGAACAAGCAAACCAATAGATCCGAACATTATTTGAACAAACAGCGGCTCGAACGCATTCCCTTTGAGATTGTTTTGTTTGTATGTTTGTTTAAAAATTCACCTGGGACTTGTAACTGCACAGACTTGTACTAAATTCTATTTTAAGATTCTTTCATTTTATTTATAGGAGCAAATGCAAATGTTGCTTTGCATTTATTTAAGTATTGAATATTATTTTGCTTGGAGGATATTTTTTATGAATTTTTGGTATAGGATATGGGTACTTACCTGTGAAAAGATAACTTGAAGGAAGAAATCAGAAGATAGAATTTGCACGGATGAAGCTAAATAAAAACAAGAACATGTTTTTCATCAGGAGAAAATGTACCTAAAAGATATGAAATAAAATCTTATATGTTATTAAAATATAGTTTCAATGTCCTGTGATACTCACACCAAATATTGAGACCATTTTCTTTTAAAACTGAAGAAGTAAGTTTCAGCTAAAGTTACAACCCTAAAACGATACAGCCTTTCTTCAAATAACAATTGAAATCGATCACATGAAAGCCAATATTCATATCAAGCATAAAATCGTTTAGAGAACAAATAGAGATATGAATGCAATTGAGCGATATTGCAGGGGAGATCAACCTTTGGTAAACAATTGATTAATAATTGTCTTATCTTGATTTGCAGCTGAATCAGTCTTAAAAATCTAAGCAACTCATGTGGTATATAAAATTAAGAGGCATTTGAGATCTAATTTTTATTCGATGAGCCCTAAACTTATTCGTGTAATTTTTAAATATATATCACTCATAAGCCGTAAATAAGTAAAAATAAGATACAGACAAACTGCAATATTAAGAATATCAATTGAGGCATATCACAAATCACATCTCCTTTGTTTTTCTTTATAGTGATCCTAAAAGTTTTTTATTTGATTTCACATACTTATAATATCAGCATTATATTAACCAAAATACGATTATCACCCAAGGTTCTGCACCTCTGCTGCAGCCGATCAGCGCTGGTATCGAACCAAAACTATGGGAACGTCAAAAAGCAATCACTGAACTAACGTGGAATGATTCGGAGCCGTCAGCCGGAACAAAAGCCGCTGCGAACTGATACCAGGGTGACTGTGTATGGACCAGGAGACGGGATAGTCCCGGAATCTGTAGTGTAATTTATAATGGTTTGTATTAAACTTCATAGGAAAGATTGTAAACCGATTTGTGTAGTGAAGCAATGGTAGTTTCAATGTTTTGAAATAAATTATTTTTATTATTTTACCATTTATTGAACAGAAGAACAAAACATGAAAATATACAGTAAAGCATCACATAAATCAGTACGATTTGATCGTGATGCATAATGCAATAAATGAAAATATGAAATTGTAAACTGTAGATAGTTTTAAATTAATAACATGTAACGTCTTATTTTTTTCATCACTGCGTTTAACATAATTACACAAAGGACTCTTTTCAGGTTTTAAAGGTTCACAAAAATTCAGTCAGTTAATTTAATTGTGTACAGTTACCAGTTTACCCCTTTCTTTGTAACCTGCCATTTACATAGACAAATTCACCACATTATATTTTTACTATAACATAACATGTCATCCATAATCACAAAACAAACAGTTCTATCAGAATTAAATGCACTAGAAGCTAGATTCCATCACCCCACACCTCCGATCTAGGCATTCTAAACACTAGCCAAATTTCATTCGACACAGCGGTTGATTCTAGGTCCCAAGTGGCTCGACGGAACACAGTGGCGTTTTAGTCGATAAGAATCTGACATAACCCACGGCTCCTCCCCCGGGGGTAGTGGGTATTACACCCCACTAAAAAAAACACCATGTGTGCTGAACACACGTGTCAGAAGTGAAACTTCTTTGGCAAGATTCAAGATACCAAAATTGTCGCCTTACTCCATGACGTGACGTTATTGCCATGACACGATTTTGAAATTTTATACTCAAGTTTCACTTCAAAAAAGGTCCCAAAGCCAAGAGCAAGTACCACAGTCACCCTACACATGGTACCTAGACGCTAGATAGATTCAAACAATGAAATGAAATGCTCGCGATATTTCCGTGCCGGTGGTCGAACTGTTCCTCCAAATTACAATATTATTCACGGCACAACACCCTCTCTTACTACGGAGTTAGGGAATATATTCATGTATATGAATAAAGAGTTTATTTTAGTCGTTTTAGTTGTTAAAAAGGATAGACGTCTCGTAATATTTGCCGATGCCGATACGCTCATGCGGCGGTCTTATCAATTAAGTAAATTTTGAATTTATATTTTTGGTTTTATGGCATTCAAATGCTTTATAAATATAAATTTATAAATAATAGAAAAAATTCGATCACGAGGCGGGACTCGAACCCGCATCCTTCGCGCCATTCCGGGGCGGATGCCTCACCAACTCAGCCACTCGTGACCCGCCCAAGTGATCGAATTTATTCTATTCTTTCAGTTTTATGTGTCTGAAGGGACACACCGCGCGCCATCTATTGAGATGATTAACAACCATTTCAACCAATATGAAGCACTTTTCAGTGAATACAATATTGTAACGATGGAACACGACCTTTTTTGTTGAATTTATATTTTTGGTTTTATGGCATTCAAATGCTTTATAAATATAAATTTATAAAGAATAGAAAAAAACAATAAGAAGAATAGATAAAAACAAAAATTCAACAAAAAAGGTCGTGTTCCATCGTTACAATATTGTATTCACTGAAAAGTGCTTCATATTGGTTGAAATGGTTGTTAATCATCTCAATAGATGGCGCGCGGTGTGTCCCTTCAGACACATAAAACTGAAAGAATAGAATAAATTCGATCACTCGGGCGGGTCACGAGTGGCTGAGTTGGTGAGGCATCCGCCCCGGAATGGCGCGAAGGATGCGGGTTCGAGTCCCGCCTCGTGATCGAATTTTTTCTATTCTTTATAAATTTATAAGTAAATTTTTCTACATGGTTCTAAGTACGGAAAAATAAATTAAAATACAGAAGTTCTCATCATATATTTGCTATTCAAATTAAACGTAAACTTTACTTAAATTAAATAAAAACATAATCTGAAACAAGATAATGGTAAACAGCAATCCATGATTGACATGAACCATCAATAGTGATATCATTTTTCTCGAATTATTTTCCTATTTTTAATTATAGGAATAAATTATTATTCTCATAACTTAAGCAACATGTTAATCAAAATCGTAGTAGGAACATAATCTAAAAGGAAAACTCGATGAAAACCCAAACATGAAGCCATCCAACACGATAGATAGAATTACTAGCTGCCTAAACTCTGCAGGTTTAGGTAATGCGTTTAAACAAATATTAATGTTTACGATCCGGTACATTTCAAGTGCTCTCGTATGTATCGAATTTACTTGAACAAACACACGTACACGGGGAGTATGTTGCTGAATTCGATGCTGCATATTTTTCATACGATGCAATAAAGTTTATGCAGTATAACGTTTAGTTTATTGGATAAAATCGCTGGTAAATTTTTAAGAAAGTCGTAAATTATGTTATTTTGTTATAGGTACTAACTTATATGCATTTATTAAAACGGTGTTATCTCCTCGTTACGTGATTACAGTTAGTTCTTGTATACTACGTTCATAATATAACTTATTCGATGTGGTCGTTGTCCATTTGGAAGTGTATTAATCAACAATTATACAAAGCTCTTTTTAATATATTTTTTTCTTTGTTATTAAGGTTAGCGTCGTAGTAATATTTAAGAAAATATGTCAAATAAATGCCAATTACAAGCTACAATAGCAGACAATGTCTAACAAAAACAAAAGATAGTACAACATACAACAATGTATCTAAACTTCCGTACAAAATTAGTACCACAAAGTAACTTCACTAGAAACGTAACACAAAGTCCTATCAATACATCGATCCAATAATATTAGGTTACAACTATTGTACCAATAATGAGCACACAATGCCTGGGTCAGAGCCACACTGCCACAGTCCGGCTTACTTACCGACTTAGTAACAACTTCCCCTGCAACTATTCACTTACTTACCAACTTGCTGTATACTACAGAGATGTAGGAAATGCTTGATGTGTGAAGAGAATGGACTTCCAAGGCCTAATTATAAATGCGTATTTTTTTGTTGGTTTATTTGTTTGTTTTTCTTTTATTGTAATGGCACAACGAGCCGATGTATGGCATGATTTTTTTCGTATTCATTGAGATTGATCTGTAATATAGGTTTTCTTCTACGGTGAAACATCTTTTTCCCATTTAAATAGAAGAGGATCATAGCTAATTTACGTTATATAAACGTTAATCATTTAATACGCTTTTTCAGTGAAGTACACACACCGACTTCAGCATTTCCTATAAACTGATAAACAGCACCTGAAACATTTAAGCCTCTCTTCTATCTCACGCATTATAGGCGCTTACCGTCCAGCTGGAGAAATTGCCCGTATCCCGACGAAACAAATTAATCTTACTGACTTTTCCTGCGATTTATATTTCAAGAAACTTTGCAGCATAATATAGTGACCTTCTTCTAAGTTTTTTCAGACACTATTTAATTGCTTGCTATTGTTATTGTTTTATTGCATTACGTATATGTTTAGTTTATGATAAATAAATGTTTCTTACCTTTAATGAATGAACTTTAATTGGACAAATATTATATACCTTCTCCAATTTTAGTAGTGTATGTTAAGGACGAATTTAGCAGTTACTCGTCTGACGTGGTCTTGATATTATGTTAGCAGCGAATCTTGAGCTATAACTCATCTTGGATGTGCTTCTGACGGTCTGTGAGTATTAATTAATAAGATATAATAGTTGTATAGGTTAATATATTTAGGAATGATATGTGGAATGTCATAAACAAATTCCCTTGTGATGTTTTGTGTGTTTAAAAGATCAACGCGTGTACCTGAAAAATCTATGTCAATGTTAAAAAGCTGAAAAATAATTTCTGAATCCATCGGAAATTATTACTATCAATTGAAACCATTAAGCATTTGATCGTTGTTTCTGAAAAATGGCATTACTGTGCTCTCCTAAAGAAAACATGAGGTAACCTATCTGTTGAACAGATTGGTTTCAATCAAAACAATTGGATTGGAATCGAGTTGCATTGATTCGCTGCACATGACGCGTCCCCTTCGGCAACTGTAAACAATGGAAACTAATCTCTGAGCACAATTAGCGAGTACCCAATGTGATTGGATATCGATAGAGGTCTAGTATCTTTGATCGGGTGAAACTATGCTCACTTATGTGTTAAAGGTCTGATTTCTTCCTTTATCAGTTAATCTAACGCACTTATAATAATATTTTGTAGAAGCCTGTTTGTTGTTAAAACTCCAGCTGTGGGTAGAGTCACTACTCTGTGTATAATATGTTTTTTAAGTATTCTTAGTTCGTTTTCCTATATATTTAGTGATAAATTAATATGATGTGAATCTTAGACGATTTGTGAAATTTAATTCGGGTTTCGTATTAACTTTGTATCACAATGTACATAAACTAACGCAAATCAAAGTTTTGCAATATTACATTCCCATATTTTAATGATTTAAACCCACATTAAACTGTGTTCACACTATGTGAAATATAATCAATAGTAAAAAATTATATGATCATATGGAATCAGCACAGTGGGTGAGTGTCACGTGATACTAGTTACGTGATCGCACAGTTTCATATTCGTAATTACGTAGTTTAAGCAACTGTGCTTTGAATGAGAATATACCAAAAATTTTAATACCTACATTACATTTATAACAAAGAGTTAAGAAAAAAAAACAGTGGCAATAAAATATTTTTGAAGTGAAACTTCTTTATCGGGGTTGGAAAAAAATTTAGTGTAACATTTTTTCGTTACGCGTGACATTTTTCCGTTACGCGCCATCTTTTACTTATCCCTACCACGCGTGATTCGACGTATTTCTGTAAAGTTGCATATAGTAAATTATTTTTTGAAAAATAAGGTCATAAAGAAGTTTGACTTCTTACGTGTGTACACTTGTACACGCACACATTTTTTTTAAATGGTCGAATTTCGAATGATGTTTGTATCATTTTACATTTACGTTTATCGTGATTAATTCTTGGAATTCGATGTTTTCCAGAAACTTCGTAATATCCACCTAACCTAATTCAGAACCAATTTCCAGAAACATCTTCATCGCCATCTTAAATTAAAAAGACGTACATAAAAGCTTCTATAATGAAACAAAAATATTATCATACATTACGTTTAGCACGACATTCGTGTGACCAAATTGTTGGTCCAAAACCTCTTATTCTATAGGACAGGGCACACAAAAGCTACAAAATACAATAACGCAACCACACGAAGCATAATTCGAGGCTACGTAACTGCAGCGAGCTCTTAATTTGAATAACAAAGGCGTTTGCATGCGCGCGAATAATTGACTGCTGAAATTAGCACCTTTTGACGACGCAAGATGGCTGAGAGGATTGACGCTATTCAGATGTTTTATTAGCCGTGAATGGAAAAATTAAGTGTTACTTATCCCGGGTATTGAGGGTAATAATCTATGAGGTCTTTGGTAATGATGTTGAAAAGGCAATCAATATTATGGATGTTATAATTTTATGCTATGCGACGTGGCTTATAACTTGAAAAAATATAAGGTATATTTAAGCAGAAGAGGCATTTATTTACGCAACAGAACACAATATAAAATTATCATAATTTTGAATCTGTGTGCTTGATTAAACAGCATCATCACTTACAATTTTGTGTTCATTTAATTTAAAATCAACACCAAAACACATCATTATTTCGCACACGAAGCCTTGTATTTCTCCTTCAACAAAAACGAACTTTTCTAAATAATGGGCGCTATACCGAAAAAACATCTGCAGAAAAATACAGCTAAACATACAAAGCGAACAGGTTTAAAACAACAGAGACGAAACACTCAAAAATAACGAGATTCAAAAGGAATCGACGCAATTGATGGAATAAGGGGAATAATAAATTTTTATTTGCGAAGTCTTTTCCTCAATACACCTTCGGAATTGTTAACTAATGGACGAATCAGCGAAAGTAACAATTAAGTTGTCTGCGCGATCTGTTGTCACGTAAAGCCGTGTTTCAATTGTTTTTCATATTATTCGGTTTGATGGAAAATTAAGCGCTGGTATGCGGGGGCGAATTTTGGATGGGATAGGAGAGGTGGTGAAAAGGAAATAATGGTAGTATGTTGTCATGTTAACCAAACTTTAAAATGAATACTACTTAAAAAATATGAATAGGTACGTTAGGTAATATGTTTATCTAAGCTTGAATCTGGATATCAGATTTTGTTTGCTGTAATAAAATTGGAAAAATATTTTCGTTCATTATATTTAATTATAGTTTCTTGTATATGTTTGTATTTATGCACTATCTACCTTTTTACTGATTTATTTTTCCTATATCCCAAGGTTGCCTGGAAGAAATCGCTTTTAAGCGATAAGACCGCCAAATTGTACATTTATTTTAAGTTACATATCGTTTATGTAAATTTTGTTTTTGTGTGCATTGTACAATAAAGTGTTTTCTATTCTATTCTATTCTATTCTATTTAAATAAAATTGCTTACTTTTGGTGTGAAGCTAAAATATACTTAAATAAATATCTCCAGTGCCAATAAAATTTACGACACGTTACACTTAATTATTAAATTGGCATGAAACTTTAGTACTTTTTATTCAGAATAAATTGAAAACTTGATCTTTCTATAACAAAAGAGTCCCTGGGGCTTGGAGAAATTTATATCTCGGATAATTCGATTCGCTAATTGTTTGATCTTGCGGGGAAGGACATTTATCAATTTCTTGTACGATTCGACCGTTAACTTTGGATATGTTGCTGCGGAAGTGGGAAATGAGGAGTGTTCTGAATAGTCCGGGCGAAATTTAATGTGGTCATAAATTACGGTGGCAAAAAGTTGCGATGCTTTATTACCTGCTAGAACTAATTGATTAAGCGCAGTGTTTTACTAGTTGTGTTATTCGTTAGAGTCGTATAACTAAAGTTTATATTTACTTCTATTTGATTTGATACTAAAATATAATATCATAGAGGACTAAAAGAAGAAAGGTCAATATTATTGCAGATATTTCTTATCATTAGAGGATGTAGGTTTAATCTAATTATAATTGATTATGTAACTAATAATAATATGTTTGGATACATGTTACTATATCAATGGATCGATTAGATGTAATTTAATATCAACCAATTAATAACTCACTAATATAAAAGGCAGAAAATGTTTTTTAAAATAAATGGAACTGTATCAAATTTGAAGAGAACTGCTAAGGAAGAAACATGTTTTGGTAAATATAATATAATGTAATTAGATTGATCACCTTTCAGATAATAATGTTACTTTAAGAAAAGTTACGTTCATGATATATTTTTGTAACCCTGATATGATTATGTACTACCGGTACAAATGAAAAGAAAGTTTGTAGAATGTGAGGGAAAATAGAGAGGAAATAGTTTGACTGTACTTGTCTAATATAAAAAATTCAGTTTAAAATGTAAAAGCATTATTTTAATTACACAAAACGCAGCAAAGTAAACAATTGATCAAGACGCTCCCCAGACAGAACGAAATTGGGCCGTTTCTCCGCATTAGCCGCAACAAATCCACTTATAAAATTTAATTTTCCTGCGACTTAGCCGGACGTACCTTGCATAATCAAATTGTGCTTACATTTTGACATTGAATGATTTATACTTTCGGAGTTTCGGAGAATCCAACTTTGTTCAATTTGTTGCGATTTTTCCCAAATTGATTAGCTCGGTTGTTTTAAATTATGATTACCATCAGCACATTACCTCTCTTTTGTTGTATTGAATGTTAATGGTTTTGGGTTTTTGATTCAATTTCGGTGTTTAAGAAGTTCTTTCTCGCCTTTTTTCGGTGGGTTAAATGAAATGGAATTTTGTAAAGATTGTTGAAAGTATGAATTAGAGAAGTACGTACAAGGTACTTATTAGGTTGCGTTTTTCACATGTATTACTACTATACTATAGTAGTTATTGTACAAATCAGTGATGTTTTTAAACCAAGTACTACAATAAGGTACTTAAAAATTGGCACAAAACATGATTTTATTATTTTATGGCATTCAAATGCTTTATAAATATAAATTTATAAAGAATAGAAAAAATTCGATCACGAGGCGGGACTCGAACCCGCATCCTTTCGCGCCATTCCGGGGCGGATGCCTGACCAACTCAGCCACTCGTGACCCGCCAGAATTTATTCTATTCTTTCAGTTTTTTATGTGTCTTAGAGACACACCGCGCGCCATCTATTGGGATGATTAACAACCATCTCAACCAATATGAAACACTTTTCAGTGAATACAATATTGTAACGATGGAGCACGACCTTTTTTGTTGAAATTGATCAATTCATATTGGTTGAGATGGTTGTTAATCATCCCAATAGATGGCGCGCGGTGTGTCCCAAAGACACATAAAAAACTGAAAGAATAGAATAAATTCAATTGCTCTGGCGGGTCACGAGTGGCTGAGTTGGTCAGGCATCCGCCCCGGAATGGCGCGAAAGGATGCGGGTTCGAGTCCCGCCTCGTGATCGAATTTTTTCTATTCTCTATAAATTTATATGATTTTATGTTTCAATTGGTATATTAAAGCAATAATTTGACAAACATAACATGAAATAATGTACTTTAAATGGAATAATTATCGATTCAATATTCGACTATATCAAGTTAATTAAATAAAAGTAATAAGTAAGTTATACAAAATATTTTAGACAACCATTCAGCTCACAAAATCAAAAAAAAATGTACTACGCAAAACAGACACAACAAAAACATTCAATAACACACTTATACTCTTTACTTGCAATAGTTCCATATTGAAACATACTTTAACCTATCTTCCCTATACAAAACGACTCCTTGAAACGCATTTACCTAGTTATATCTACATAATAAAACAAACGCAAAATCCTTTATTCACGAAATAACCCAAGCAAACTTAGTAAAGCATAAATTAAGTGCTCTATAAAAACATATTAAGGTTGTTCAGGTGAACAGTAATTAAGACGAGAGAACTCAAGAGGGACAGGAGCCTTAAGAGCTCATTCGGGGAAATTACGCAAACTGTCTAAGACGTAGGCCTTACCTTTTGTCCAGTGAACGGGGGAGGCTGACACGATTCATGTAAAATATGTTTAATAGTGTGTAGGAAAAAGGTGAAGTATGAAAATCACGATTTTTATTTGAAACTATTGAATATAGTTTGTTCAGATAATTATATTATTTGGTTTGCTATAAAGGACTGTGCCTGATTACCTATATACACTAGATCACTAGCTGTGCTCCGCGGTTTCGCTCGCATTGCTCCGCTCGATAAATGGGCTATCTAACACCGAAAGAATTTTTCTAATCGGACCAGTAGTGCCTGAGATTAGCGCGTTCAAACAAACAAACAAACTCTTCAGCTTTATAATAATAGTATATTATGTAATCCCAATAGGACGGGTTTTTCAAGGCGAAGCCGCGGACAGAAAGCTTGTTAAACATTAAACATATTATACTCTATTTAATTCAGGATATTTTATTTTTGTAGGAATCAAATTTGCAATATAGTAAATTGTTAAAACGTAGGTACATTAAAAACAGAATCCGTGGGAATGCTATTGGTTCTGATAAATTTAAATGATCGTATTTCTTAAGTTTCTAGAAATAAGCCATTCAAATAAATAACAGAAAATCCAACAATGTTTGTTATTAAAGAGGTAATTCGTGTCTAACTTTACACTGAGTAATCAATTACTTACGTCTTCCAATGTTATGTTTATTTATCTTGAATCAAATTATTTAATTTTAAGTCTTTTGAGTCTTTTAAAAGTAATAACGTATTGGCGAAATTAAATTGTTATTCTGTCTTACTCTCGAGACAATTGACTGAAAGCAGGCAAAATATTTAATAATTAAAATTTGATGTGTATGGTGGATACATACATACAACTTACTATACACATAAACTTTTATTCACAAACAATAAAAAATACAAAAGCTGAAATAAATAATAAGAACAAATAAAAACAGATGCGACAATTGATTATTATATTCAATCATGTTAATATTATTAAAAAGAAATTACAAATGCGTTATACCTTTATCTCATGACTTGCACCAAACTAGACAACGCAAATAAAGTCTTAAATCGCGTAGCCGTCGACCAAGTGTTTATAATCGGACTCCGGACTGTCCCGGCGTTACTGCGGATCCAGATTTAACCAGTTTCTACTGGTTTAAAACAGAATCTTCATTGGATAAAATAAATTGTTTGTTTAGGAAATTGCTTTGAGCCCGGCGCTGGAAGGTAGTTTGTTTGGAATAATTATTTAATTTTTTGTGCGTTATTTTATTGTGGATCGATGGCTAAATTCAATTTGTTGTTTGTTGCTTTAAAGGGTCAAAGAACTAAGGGAATAATCTCAAATTAACTTTATGTAATATTTTAAAAATATAAAGCGCTGTTCTATTCTAAAGTATTATACACTAAACAAATTAACAAAATGCTTAATGAAATATGGTGATGAAATATCTGATCATAACTAGCGATCTAAAACATTATTATTTTTCTAATTATAACTCAATTCTAACAGAGAAGCCTTAAAAATATCGGACACCTAAGTGATGTTTGACCTATTTTCGTGTTGTTTTCTATTATTTTCGTAAGGGAATCCAAGACTTAACTTTTGCCCCGTTTACATCGTGATAGATACTAATCCGTTCTATACAATATGTACACATTTTGACATCATTAGCATTCATACGCAAGAAACAAAAAATAACACCTGTGACGTTGTAATACTTTCATTGTGATAGAAATGTCATAGACTAATTTAAACTAATACATACCATCAAATATCTAGATGTAGAAAAAAAGGAGTTGTCATTATAGCCAAACGATATTATGTCTTCATGTTCTGCTCCGTAACTAAACTTTACATAACTAGCTTTTCGCTCTTGTTATCAAAGGACTTACTAGCCTCATAAATTGTCTCCAAACACAAAATTCATATCATTAGAGTACTCCGTTATGACGAACAAAGACAGACAAACAAAATCTCTGTCATCGTTTCATTCAAAGAAGCAATCAACAATCAATTGTATCGTCATCGTTACCCATACTAAAGTAGCTTATTTAAGCCAGTACTAAAACGAATGTAAAGCGAGCACCACCGAAAATAAGAAAAAAATTGTGACACAAAAAGTTAAATTAATCTGAGCGTTCCCACTTTCTAGAAGTTTTAATAAAAATGTTCGCAAACAAGCGACACGTTGCAAAGGAAATGGGATCCAGCTGAGTAAATACGGGACTAAATGTGTATCAGCCTTTATAACTATTTTAATTGACTCAAAACGAGTTCATTTATAACTTATTCTATTTCATATAACGTTTTTAGTTTTCGAAATACAGACGAACGAAAACGACAAAAACATTTTACAAAATTTACTACTTTATTTTGATGTTTCAAACGCTGTTTGTTTAATGTTTTTATTTAAACTACGACGCTCATTTTGGGCAATGTTATGTTACACGTGTTTTCAGTCAAATCGGTGAAATGTGAATGTAAATAACGGAGGAAACCCGAATTTATTTTATCAGGAATGGTCTTTACATCTTAATATATTAAAAAATGTTAACAGTGAAACATAGAGTTTCGTCCTTTCTTAAAGTCGGCTGAATGTATTTATAAACAAAGATTTAAGATATGATTTTATAATGTGTAAATTCTTATATTCTGATATTATAATGTATAAATATTTGAATTAATTCTAAATCTTGTTACTAACTGAGTCATTAATTTAATAAACGTTAAATGAAATATCTCTCATCAAGTTACGCCTAACTTTTTAAGCTCATTGCTATAGCAACTATAGTTCCTAAATGTATTTAGTTTTATATAACAATACCTAACTTTAATAGAATTATCGGGACTTTACATCAATTGGAAACAAAATCTATTTATAAGTTTAATGTAACTAACAACCATAATTTATATCAGCTGCGCTCCGCAGTTTCACCCGCGTGGCTCCGCTCCTGTTAGTCTCAACGTGATGATAATATATAGCCTATAGCCTTCTTCGATGAATGGGCTATCTAACACCGAAATAATTTTTCGAATCGGACCCATAGTTCCTGAGATTGGTGCGTTCAAACAAACAAACTCTTCAGCTTTATAATATTATAGTATAGATTAATGCTGAAATGTGTTTTACATTAAATTATAAGCGAGTGAAGTCACTAATACAATCCTCATTCCAGAATACACTCGAGAAATGTAACAAAAATGTGTTATGCAAAAAAGTACACATTTCCACATAAGTCAGTGATATGTACATCATCTTAATTCGTTCTCATGAATAGTATAATGCAAGTCTGTCACACGGCAGCGATGTGCCAGCCCGTGAGTCACCAAAATGGAGACTAGGTAATCCGCTCGCACATTAGCATTGCTAATCAAATTATATACTCTAGAGAACCGCTTGTAAAATAACTTAACTCTTGACGTTTGCACTGCATCTCTATGAACTGCAAATGTATTTGAATTGTACGTGCATTTAATTGCGTGTCGATGGATGGATGGAAATTATTAGTCTGAGAGAAAAGTTTAGTGTTTCTTTTATTTTTCAAGAGCACGTTACATCTCAATATTATAATATTTGGATATACCCACCCGTTTTGCGTAAGAAAAACATAAATATAATATTTTCTGTATGTCAGATTTGGAGAATTTGGCTAAATATTATATTCAATGTTCTGTCACGAATGATCGACTAATGTGAGAATTTTCACATTAGTATTTATGATTTTAGTCATTTAGCATATTATCATTAATAAGGAAATAAAACAAGTAGTAGTTAGTAAGTAGCCTTGTAGCATTGCACGTTAGTTTATCGGGTTAATTATTATTAATATAACTCGGGTACATAGAATAAAAGTAGATACTTTTCGTAGATAAAGCGGAGCAACTTTCTGTCGTGCAACATAACCAGCGTGATTCTATGGATTTCTATGGTTATCCCCTATTAATTCACTAATGGCATTAATGTTTATTATAAAATTATATGAATTGTAAGTGAATTAATAATTAACCTAGCTAGGAGATAGTTAAACAATATGTCATTTTCAATCGATTGGTTTGCAGAATTTGATCATCGTGGTTGAGTTGCTACAGGTGTCTACGGTTCTACGGTCTACGATCTACGGAGCTACGAATTTACAATATCTACGCTTACATGAAATCCAGATTTAAATTCAATTAAAAATAGACCGAATTAGTTAATAAATAAGATTTACAAGGAATAAAAGAATTATAATAATGTATTCCTTCAATGGTCTGTTTGTTATACATTCGTTCCCAAAATCCTACCTTGAAGCGATTGTCATAGATTTGTACACAATTGAGAACAAAAACAATTCCACCGCATCAAGTTAACTGCGTATTTGTATTGACAAGTAAATATTTGTCGGAATCCGCGATTTGCTCTCAAAGCTCTCGGTAATAATGTATCGGATCTTTTTATTCATATCGAATACTCGAGGGAAAACATGTTAAGGGGAGGTATTCAATGTTTTACGATTGTCCGCTCTTTGTTTTATGAATTTTATTGTTTTTGTGCGCTGTAATAGATTTATGATGTAAGCAAATGAATTACCTAAGTTGTCTGACTAAAAATTACACGAATTTTAATAGACCATGGTAAAATTAATATGTTTAAATAGAGTCTTGTTTTATTTTCTTTAAATTTCTTTATTTGCAGAATGTAGATTTACAAAGATGTTAGGTAGGTACATATTACATAGACTCTTAAACATTCTGGCTCATAATTGAGCATGCAAATATAATTATTATAAATTACAATAAACAATTTTATATTACACAACACTAGATCCCATTAAAATTATATTAAAATTATAGCAGCTATTATAAATTTTTACGAATTTTTACGAACAAATATTTCGGTCGAATATTCGGTTCGGAAATTAGTTTTTTTTACATAATATTATTATAATAAATAAAGATACAAAAGTCAATACAATATTTAAGCCTAAGCCAAGTCCTCGTTCATCTTACATGTCAGAAATTCATTCATTATTATCGATTATATTATTATCGATTATGATCACAGAGACTATTAACTCTCCATGTGTGCCCTATTTTTGAATTTATGAACGTAGAAATGTCATAAAATAATATGTAAACACATGTTTCGTTATAAATATTTATTAGAACTATCCCTTCCTAGTTTTCTTGAAAAAACAATGCAGTAATAATTTCTTACAGATTTTGTAAATTTAATCAAGAGTTTTTAATCATAACAAATCTAGACTAGCTGTGTGTTGCTGTGATAATTTTGAAATGATATTATTATTTTATTGATATTATTATTTTATATATTACAATTTTTCTTTTTTAAAGAAATACCGATTCCCCAACATTAAACTAACTATACTTAAATTATCATCTTATAACATCAGACATAGGAATAGAAAAACTTGAATAGAAATAATTATGAAATCAAATTTCAAAATGTTCGTAAACTTTAAGGTGATGAATTAATTTTTCTAACATTTACGGCCCTTTTTAAACCTTCATAATTTTTATATTATTAAAGTTGTCGTGATGAAAATTCTTGACAAGAAAGTTCAATAGTAACACAATACGTGTACCGTTTTAGAAACATGATTCCATGATATTTTCTCGATAGAAAAAAAATACAAAGTTCTCATTGTTATTTTTTTTAAATCTCTGGCATCTTCAAAATAACAAACGTAAAGTTACGACTTTTTGGATATCAACTATAAAATATACAATCTATACGTGTACCGAGTTAGAATTTTGAAATATGCGATGGTTTTGAAATAAACAAGAAATACTTGAAATTTGCGCGCGACCAGCCAATCTAGCGTGAGCCGTCCTGTACCTTCCTACCCCGATCGCTGCACGAGTCATTCCCGCTACGGCCGTCACACGGGGAACTTGTGTCGCTTGTCTTCGAGTCGGGCAATCGTAACAAAGGGTGACAACACGATAAGACAAAATGAGACAAATGAGGACAATAAAGAAAATAAGAGGAAGAAACATAAAGGTTGGAGGAAAAAGAATGCTTACAATTGGAACAAATTAATGAAGTATGTTGGTTTTATTTTAAATTTGAAGATATTTGTATTATAGACGATGTTTGATATGTACCCCTGTTTTAAGTACATAACGAATGTGTAAGATTTTTTCATTTATAGCAAAGATAATCTTTTCAGAAATCTGGAATCCAGAAGGAAAATAAACCCACTGATTGTTCACAATGTGAACCCACTCCTTCGTAAGAACATTCATTCAGTCAAAAATGTATGTTATCAACGCTCTACTGGTTTTATCGCATGATTCCATTTTTAGCAAAAAGCAACAAAGTGCAAAGAAATAAAAAATCATGGTGAACTTAGAGGAAGTATGGTGGACGTAATATGGAACAGGAGCTCATTGGAGTAGTATTATATTTAAAAAAATACGAAAAAATTTCAAGAATTACATTTCTTAGTAGGTGGTAGATACGTATGTTGTATAAAGAATTTGATGTTGATATTTATTTCATTTATACTTACTATACCTGTGCGGGAAATTGCTTAGTACTAAAACAGGTTTATATTCATATTTACATAGTAATGTGGAAGTTTTCATTTCGAAAAATTTTGTGTATATTAAATTGAGTTCCTGGGTGATCTGGAAACACAATTGGGCCCGGAAGATGGCGCTGCAGTCACTCCTCCTAATCAATTATGTATTTTTGTTGTTAGAAAGTAAACTTAATTTAATGTTTATAATACATTATTATTGGTATAAATAAGCCAGTGTTCGTCTCACATTGCTGTACCTGCCTACCTACCCTACCAGGGCCTAACTTTGTTCTGGCTATTTTATTTTGATTATTTGTAATGAATAATTACAATTATAATAGAGTGCAAAAAATAAATACTTGCGTGAATATATTTTGTGTTTTTTTAAACAATTTTTTTATTTAAAAAAATATCATTCCGACCGCGGCTTTGCCCGCGTGAAATTAGGTTATATCGTGAATCCTGTTTTATCCTACAGAAGTGTTCAGTCCGGATAAAAAGTATCCTATGTGTAAATCCAGGCAATTAGCTATATTTCATCAAAATTGGTAATGTAGTCTTGACGTGATTGAGTAACAACTAACAAACAAATATACAAATAAACATCCAAAGTTTCGCATCAGTTTTACTGTATTAGTGATATCTTCCACTCTTGACTTTGACTGAGAAGAATTAGGGTTTATAACTTCTTTCAGAAATAGTACCTTTCATTTCTGGGCATGATGCAATATCTACGTCAATCAATTCAGTAGTCCGCGTTATTGAGTACCATTTCATTTTTTAAGAGTAAAAATATTTTTTGTTATTTTGAAGATTATTTATAACCTATATTATTTTGTAATAAAGTAAACATTACGAAATAATAATAATTATTAATAGTGTCTAACTAAGTAGTTGTTAAAAAGAAGATTATTTGTTTATAAGCAAGAAAATAAAACCAATAAATCAACGATTAAATATATGTATAACAATATTATAGCTGTATGACGACTCCATACATGTTTGTCCCGAGTCGGCCAGCGGCAGCGCGGCGAGTTTGCAAGATTGACTTCGCGCACACCCGCGTTCGTGATAGCGAGCTATTAGACTCCGCCCACCAAGCAGTGGATTTTTTTTTGTGTATCGTCACGCGTAAGCGGTTTTTACAATGTACAACTTCAAGTGATTATTATTTCACTTAATGGTTTTATTTAGGTCTTGGAAATATTTTTAGTTTTCATAGCTTCAAATATAATATTTTAATAACTTAAGTTAAATAAGGTAGAGTAAATTATATTAAATTATTGAGTTGACCTAGCGATTATTTGCGACTACATTACCGAAAGCAGTTTAATTCAATACGGTTCTTGATAAATACCAATTTTAATGAAGTTATAGTACACAGCTTGACCTTAACCAGATTAGTAAATAGAATATTATTAGATATAAAACAAACATTAATGTAGTGCCTTTGGATATCAGTTACCGTAACCTTGTTAACGCAAATATATTGAGCTTGGCGTAAACAAAACTATACAAATATAAATTATTGATATACTTAATTGTTATGTAGCCCTTATTATCAAGGTATAAGGATTACTTTTGATTAATAGAGTAATTTTAACGTGATAGTTTTAATTTAATGCTTTGTATACACATCAATATTAGTCTTAATAGTAAGTAAATGTTACATTTTAGTTTCAAATTTCACTTAGTGTACCTAATACCGATAGATAATATGCATTTTAATTACAACACAATTTAAATGAATTCATTGCATAAGGCTTAGGACACAGATATATAAAATAATAAATAGAGAGAATATTCTATAATTTACCTATAGTACTTAATTACATACATGTGGGATTGTTTAATTGTTCTAGATTAGCGTCTCGTTTGCCCGTGAAACTTTAAAAGAAGAATACTCGTCGACACTTTACCTACTTCAAAAATGCTAGTCGAAATTCCATTAAATTTTTATGTAAACTTAAAAAAATCCACTATATCTCCTTTAATTTGATAAACAATAATATAATTGCTGTAAAGAAAATATTAACGAAAAACTTTCACAAACTAGCGTTTTATTTTACCAATCTATATCGAAGAAGTAAAATATAAAGTAAATGCACCGTTTAAACTCACACCTAGGCCGAGAGATAACAACCGGAAATTGTAAACTATTTATTAATTTCAATAAAACCAACTCGCTTAAAAAAATCTACTTAAATTAATCCAATAAAGATGTTTGGTCAACTCCAATTCTGTCATGTCGATGTATTCCTTTAAATAATTAATAATAATTATTTATAGTGATATTATAAAGAACTCAGGGATCACGTACATAATATCCAACGGTGAATTCATTCTAAGAATTTTTAAATCGATCTTGCGATTTGTATGTTCAAACAAACAAACTCCATATTATAGTAATCCTATTCACCGCATAATATCACATTATATGCCATTATATATTTAACGCGTTATCGGTTCACTTTTTGAGCTTCAGTATATTACTTATGTATAGGAAACCTGAAGCCAGGCGTATCGATTATTGTACCTGTTTTCAGAGCGTATTATAGTAAACAACATTGCTTTGAGATGAACATTCTCGAATCGAGATATAATAATTACGCAACTAGTCCAGTTCCGGTTAAATTGAATATGAAAAAGATATATTTTGAACGTCTATTATTTTATCCCCTATAATTATTTGTATTAATAGTTTTTTTAATGAAAACCAAGGCTACAGTTCGCTTACTAAATATCTATTTGACAGGGAAAATTATTTAACCAATTAAAAGAATGATAATAATGAGTATCCTGACCAATATGGGTCGATTCGATTCTAAATTTCCAAAACTGATTTTACGAACATGTAATGTAACAATATAAGATAATATTCAAATAAAAAACAACCTACACAAAAAATGTCCATCGTCTCCTGGTCTATAATTTCCTCGACAGATTTTCGATTTGTGAAGTTTAAAATTGCGCTAACTGGCAGCCATAGCGCAGGAGAACGATTTAATATTTTGTTCCAAAGACTCCATGTAAGTTTTCTTCAAGTCGACTCTAACTATGGCGCAGGTGCTTTTAGACATTTTAAATTCCTTTAATCTAAGCTGTAGATAAATTTTTATGTTTAAACTAGTTGAGTTTTACTATAGTTCCGTTTAAGTATTATTACTGAACTTTAAAGTGAATTGCTAAACAGTTCGTAACTTAGGTTATTGAGTCCCGTTTTTATAAGTTTCGTTGTGCTTTTTGTTATTTTCAAAGTTGGGATTAATTTTAACACTGAATTACTTTTGATGCATTCTACAAAGGATTAAAGATCACAATGAATAATTTTAATTAATATAATGATATAAATATTTAGATTTGTGAGTAAAATTCACCCACGCATTGCATGCTTATGTGTTTTTTTTGGTATTTTTTAAGTAAATTAAAAATTAACTTCTTCATAATCCAAGTAAAAGTACAACACTAACCATAACACGAGAACTCCAAAGGACGTGACCATTAGCTATTTCCCTGTACATAAATAACAGAAACAATTGAATGCGGAACCCGGTTAGAATCCCTGAAAATATCGCAGCGACCCAACACGTAATTATCAGGTAGATATTGGCTTTTTCATTACTCCGATACGCGCACAATTTCTATTAAGATAAGAATGGCTCTAATATTCCGTGAATACCCGACCCGAGCTTGATTTACATACGTTTATTTGTTATGCTCGTTATTTTATTTCCTGTTAAAATTTAATAGCTTTATCCGGCTTTTATCAAAATATATTATCATCAATTTGTTACGTGGCTGCGCTTAATCCTAGTTTTGCATTTATAACTATCAATGGAGAATTAAATACTAACTTTATGCATATCATATCATATTTTGTTTTTATTTTAATTTGTCTGCGTTTTATGTACTTAAAACTACAGGTATAATAATATATTTTCAAGATTGTTGACAAGCTCGGATGATATATTTGGAAGTTCAATATTTTTACATGACCGGGCATACATCTTTTTTTTGCTTTTTGATGGACGTGACTACATTTATCTCTGCCTAAACTACATAACTACTCGTTGCCTTATCAAACTTTATCAACTTAAACAGCTCTCACCAAAAAATCAATATCTCCTAAAACCTCATCATTTGTATCACCTTATCTGATTAACTGGTTGCAAACAAATACATCAATATCATTAAATCCATCAGTGATTTCGCATTCAAGTACCATTATCGGAGTTCATCCATCTATTTATCATGAACCAGTTTTTAACCGCACAAGCTAATTCAGGGCAATGTAAATCGGTGGTCGCGATCAGCTGACATGTCACTTCGCACCGTAATCGCGTCTGTTAATTTCCCGACCTATATAAAATACGTGGGAATCTGTTAATCGTCCGTCGATTATTTGGGGTTATGAATTACGTCCTCTGGATTTGAGGTGACAGCATTGTGGTGTACAACGTATGTGGAGTTTAACTAAACTTTTGCTATTTTGTATCAATTTTGTAGTGTTACTGCAGTGATTGATTGAACTTATTGGGTTTAAATGTTACGTATATACATTTTGATGGTCACAATTTTTATAATCACCTTCTTATTAACGTTCATCTCTAATACGATTGCAATTAGATGATTCACCTACGCTTTTGATGACACTTACAAACTGCAGAGTCAAACCAGGTTACTTGTTACAAGCAGGGTTCGAAGCCAGTACCAAATCATTAACCACTACACCAGGCTCCAGTTTTCCATCTGGCAACCAAAATTGCCGCACAATAACGCCTGATTGATCGACCAATTGTACGAAATTCGGAGCACTGATTAATAGTTAAACGTTGCGTAACAATCAAGTGTTGGATGATTCAAGTGAACATTGACATGGAGGAAATAAGATTTAACGGCCGACCGTTTAATATTTACGTTGACGAGGTTTTCGATTACCGCTTCTTTTAACTCTGGTCCAATTATTGCATGAAGCCATGGGACAAAAGTGAAGGGAATGTTAAACGAATTTGTATTATGCCTTCGTGAATCGAGTATTTAATAAAAGAGTTCATATATTGAAGGATTAATATCATCGAGCAGACTGTATAGACACGGTAAAATTGAATGGGCCGATGATTTAAAAAGAAAGCATATCAAATTAACATGAATTATCAACTTGAAAGTTTGAATATAATGACATATATTACGATATAAATTAAGTAATATTACGATATACATTAAGTAATGCTTATTAGTTGATTGCAGCATTGAAAGATTTATTTTTCTCATTTAATTTGTGTTCCTTAGGATAAGTCTTTCATTTCCTCCCACGGGAAAAAATATAAATGCTGCTGTTTTATAAATAACTAGCGGTCCGCCCCGGCTTCGCCCGTGGTACATATGTGGGTCATTGTCAAATTTTGCGCAGGTAAACGTAACTGCAGATTTCAAAAATGTGAAAAAGAAAATATTTTAAAATTGAACTTTTCTTTATGCCTGTGCCTGTTAAAACAACTGAAGTAGGGTTAATTTAAGTTGGCCGCGATGTTTAGCTAATAATTTAAGATTTATTTCAGATTTAGTGCGTCAGGGTGGTGAAAAAATACAACTCTGTTATCATTATACTTTACCTTTTATCATAAAATTAAATAAGCCAGTCGCACATATTTTGGCTTTTATATTAATTACAGTCTTATATCTTATAATCACCATTAGAAGTACAAGCTTTTTTTTAAGTTTTGCAGTAATTCATTTAAAGTTTTAGTCAACTCTGTTACTTTATGAATAATAACAAACCTTAAATTCTACACAACTCCATGAAATATCTATAAATTAACAGCTAATTACAACATATAACCGCTTCATTAACTGGCAAATTAACCTATTGTAATATAGCAGTATTATATTGAATAGCTTTTCCTAAATTTCGTAAATATGTTCTTTAATCTTCGGGACACGAAAGTAACAGAGTTGTAACACAGTAACTTAGTTGTTCTTTTTGTACTATAAGTGAATAAATTGCATACTCTTGATATGTTTCCACGTTCGAAAAGATTGATTTTGGTTTTTAAAACATTTTTCTTACATGTGGGCTGATTTTTTTCATATGAAACTTTGATCCACAGCAAGACATTCTTTTATAATTTGTATTTCCTGCCTAGAGAATTTAACGGCCTTCTTGTCAAATATTTTATCAATAGCATACTTTTCCTTCCGATTCTTAACTTTTTCATGGCGTTTTTTAATAGCATTTACTGAATTAACTGGATTGCCGTCCGTATTTTTAGACTTTTTTCGTTTTTCTCTGTTGCATTGTTTTTAATACGTCTCGTATCTCTTGTTAACTGTTTGTAATTGTTACTTAAATTTTATATAATCTGTAAATAACTGCGATATGTTTCTCTTAACTTGCTTGCTGCTCAGCTAGCGTGAGAAGCATTTTAAGGGCGTTAATAACGGCAGAATATCCTGTAACAATATTTTCAAGGTAACATTTAATTATATATGATTTATTTACATATAACAACTCAAAATTACTTTAGGAAACCGATTATTAAGAAAAAAAAAATATTACAAATATAAAATTTCAAACAAAAGTTAAAGAATACATGCTTACTCAACTCTGTTACCATGAGCTAAGTAACAGAATGATGATAACAGAGTTGTAAATTTTACATTCTAAAAGACATAAATCATAGAATAATGCATTTAGTTATTTTTTTATTTCAAATTGAGCATAATTACCCCTTAAACAACAAATTGAACGTAAAATAATAGAAAAAAACGGTTTTACTTACGTTAATAGGGAGGTAACAATGTTGATGCGGAATAAAAACACGCGGCACGTTCAACGCCATGCGGTCGACTGAAATTCAGTGTACCCCTCCCCCCGACCTAACGAACGACCACAATGGCTGCAGAAACCTTGCTCAAGCTAATAGAAAGTCGAAAACAGCGCCACCTCTATTTTGAGTAATTATTTATTTAGTAACATAGTAGAGCACACGATTCTAAACACTACGTGGGACAAAGTTAAAATTTTTTTTATAAAATAAATTTTAGCACTGATCGGTTTTAAAATCTACTCTTAGAAATATTTACAATATTCTGTTTATAGTAATATTTTAATTGATGTGGGTTGGTATATTGGAAATTGTAGTTATTTTATATTTTCTGTAACGAAGTGCTACTTGGGACAGGTCAAATTTGTATGGAAAACCCTTCTGTTACCAGAAACAACCACAATGTTACTTTAAAAAATAAAATAAAAAATGAAAAATAGGCCTTTATTTTATTAACATATTATTAGTAATGCGATTAAGTTTGTATTTGCTGTAAGTTTTGAGTGACAGTTAACTTTTTAATGGTATAGAAGTAAAAAAGTTTTGAGGGACAAGTTTACCTGCGCAAAATTTGACAATGACCCATTTACGTTTTCTCTACATAAAAACCATCCTCGTACTTCAAGGAATATAATAAAAAAAGAATTATCGAAATCGGTTCAGCCGTTCTCGAGTTATGCGCTTACCAACACATTTTGCGATTCATTTTTATATATAAAGATATATGAACTTTTACCCAATCGTCTTTGTATTACTTTAACCATTATCCTCTATTAATATGTTAGGTATTAGAGATTAGGCATTACAACTTGTAAATCATTAAGTAGTTGTGATATCTTGAGCGTTTAATATGTATGGATAGATATTATCATCTTATACAGTTATGTTAGAATTTCTATGTATTAGGTATGAAATAATTAAAAAAATGTTTGTTTTGTTTATTGCACATTTAGTTAATCAATCAACAATTTTCATTGATACATTATTAATTTTTAAGTGTAACATATAAATTTTATGTACCCGTGTAACAAATAAATTGTTCAATTAGAATATGAGTTGAATATAAGTACTCAAGATATTATGAATAAAATATCATAAAAATATACAAACTGAAAAATATAATATAATTACAGAAATATTTTCACAGTGCAGAGCGTCTGAAGCAATATAAAACAAGGGACGCTTTATTTCGACATTTGTCGCGTATAAATCACAATTTGAAAGAACTATGGCGGTGCTCTGCCAAGAACGTTGCGAGTTGAGTGTTTTCATACAAGTGTGATATGGGGATTCATGTTTTGAACCGGCCCGTTACACTCAAGACAAAAAAGGCTTTTCGTGTAAAGGATAGCTTAAAATTCCATATTCAATATAATTATTTGAGCGCCTTCACATAAGGGCCTTAGCAGCGCGACAGAAGCACGTCAGAAGCATTTCCCTTTACAAAGAACTGCCGCCCGTTAGCAGCGTAGCGGGCGCGGTGCAGTTTTGAAGTCTTCGAGTCCAACGGGGAAATATTTCAACAACAAAGCAGGAATAAACAATTCACGTAATTCTTTCCAGGTTTTTTACGGTGCTATTGTTGTTATTGACATCTTGAGTCCCACAAAGACGCTCATGTATTTCCAAAATAAATCGTTCGCTATAGAACTAGATAACCCTGATTTGACAGCACTTTAGCAGCGCGACAGCCGCACTTCTGTTTATATTATGAACCCCTTCTCTCGATATTTGTAACATTAATAACAAAAATCTATCAATTGATTATTGTATACGTTAATATATCAACAAATCGCCGCGTCTTCAATCCCATTAACACCCCGTATGTTTCTAAGCAACCTGGCCGCGCTCGCATCGCCGATGTTGATATGAACTTTATATTCCTTACATTTACATAACCTGTTTTATGAGAGACATTGTTTCCTGCGCTTATGTGTCGCTTCTTATTGCATTATGTGCGCTACATATCATCATTATGTAATTTTAATTTTGCTGAGTATATTTCTCTTTGATAGACATTGTTTTTGAAATGTTAATCATGAGTAGAGCCTCTAGTTGATTAAATTGATATCACAATTGTATATTTTTATTTATAATTATAACGCATGTTAGGAACTACATACACTAGCAAGGTTTAGTCAGCGGTAGAACACGTGGGCAGAGATTAAGTTTTTCGTGTTATGCTAGTACATAAGCTGCAATGTCAAGTATCATCAAATTATTATATACTAGCTTACCGCCCGCGGCTTCGCCCGCTTGATCTAAAACCTAATAAATTATATACTAAAACCTTCCTCTTAAATCACTCTATCTATTAAAAAACCGTATCAAAATCCGTTGCGTAATTTTAAAGATTTAAGCATACAAAGGGACATAGGGACAGAGAAAGCGACTTTGTTTTATACTATGTAGTGAAGCTCGCGCGCGGACCCGACGCCTTATTATAGCTCCCGCCGCGAAGCACGTCGAACGCGGCAACTGATACACAAAATTAATCCATACGGCATGATTCTGTATTCACGCGCGATGACTTATAGCGTATTTCATGTATAACTTTGGTGTTTCTATACCGATTTACATGATTCTTTTTTTATTGAATAGGTAATAATGTTAACTTTTTTAATAATGGATGAGTGAGAGTGTTGTAAACGTAAGAGTAGACAAATATAATCAGAAAGCTCCGAATTGCTAAGCTATTGAAGTTTCACGTGTTATTGTGAGTCAATTTTAAAAGATAGAATATGCTGTCTAGGAATTTATTTTTATATAATAATAATAATTTAAGAACATTTGTGTCGTACATGATTTCTATATAGCTTTGACCATTAAGGCTGCACACGCGACGGAAGCTTAAAAAATGGAGTAACTTCTCCCGTTTTCCCAATATTTCCCTTCACTGCTCTGCTCATATTGATCGTAGCGTAATAAAAAGTATACTATAACCTGCCCAGGAGTATGAAGAATAATTGTGCCAAATTTCGTTAAAATCCGTCGTGTAGTTTTTGTTTCTATAACGAATATACAGACAGACAGACAAAAATTTTACTGATTGCATTTTTGGCATCAGTAGCGATCCCTTATCACCCCATCATAGTTTTTTTTAAATATATTTCATGTACAGAATTGGCCTCTCTACAGATTTATTATAAGTATAGATTGTTGTACGTTAATGGTACGTTAAACAATAGAAACCGTAATATCTTCAAAGTAACAAGATTCTCATTTATATAATGTTCTATTATCTGCACTTCAATTTAATTGTTTGCTTCTGTTTATATTGCGAAAATTATCTTTATCATAAAATTTGTTAGAATACGTATACTGGAATCTTTACGTATCTTATTATATTATGTACGAAGAAAGTTCTATCAAAAGTCAATCATGAATAAAAAGTATAAAAAAATAAATGTATAAAAGAATATTATTATTATTATTATTTGCCTTAGAGTATTATTGCCTAGAAAAGGTTGATTTAATAAGAACTATCATAACTAAAAGTCTACACCTACACCTACTGCCTATTGTGAGAATATTCACCCACTCACATCGTATAATATTAAGTATAATCTGAATACAGTTTAACACAAAATGCCATACAAATACAACGAAAAAATCACAAAACGCGCGACGCGGAAAAGCTCAAATCTTCGCACCTCCAATATTACGCCGCAATTAAATTAAAAATTCACTATGAAGCTTATAAAAACGCAGATCGCACCCATGTCAACAAGAGACGGTCATAATCTGTCCGGGAACGTCATAAAATGTCCGAAATCGTTTATTCATTGCCACATCAAGGGCCCTTGTTAAAATTCTATTCGTTTCCGTGGTATATTATCGTGGTCCGCCATGTGGGCTTACCATGTTATTAGTTATTATACATAGATGTTGGGAATCCGTAGGTTTTTTAACGGCCATCTTGCCTATGAGAGTATGAAGACAGATAACAATATACTTTACTAAAGTACAGTCATTGGCCTTTACATGTATAGTATTAAAAGCTACTCATTCCGGCTCTACTGAAATCTGGGGACTAAAGAAACTTTCAATAGCTCTAGAATTACGATTAAAGCTTAAAGGCTACAGCACTACAGGCTATAACTGAGATAAAGTAAAAAGAGTGTCATTATTTTAATTTGTCAGTATATTCTTTTAATTCGACAACACTACCAGTTCTCAACTTGTAATGGAAATCATTGTGGGACATGGACTCATTAATGTTCCATATCTAAAATAATGCAGCATTTAGTTTTCATACTTTTGTATCAAGAACCTTAATACCGTAAGTTCTATTCACCCTTATATCTTACTTTTATTACCAATGTCGCCATTTTTCTATACTTTATGACCAGATAGGTTCGGTGCGTGACTCCAATGATTATTCTGTACCCCTAGTGTGAGTTTGATCGAGTACGAAACGTTACTATCGCGTCTGCGTCACAGCCGAATTAGTATGGGAAATCGAACAGCGCCCCTAGCGGACGTATGGGGAAGCTAGGCGGCGCTGTTTCAATTTCATAGAAATCCGAGTTAACTTTATCGCGATCGAGTGCGAGCAAAAACTCACACTTAGCACACTGAAGGTTTTATAACGATGCAAACAGAAAATTAGGCTATAGCTTATTGTAACAAAATCATTTTTGAAATAGCGTTAATAATAATTCTAATTGCACATACATTTATTTACTTCTAATTGTACATGTGTACTATTGTACCTATATATTTTATTACCAAAACGTTTATACAATTTAAGGCAATATAAATCATTAGAATTGAATACAAAAAATCAATTATTTTTAACAGTCTAGATTCTAGAAGTAAGTTATTCAAATAATTACAATAACTGTGTATTTCTTATATAACGATTTCCAAAACGAATTACAAAAGAGCTATATTATTTAAATACTCAAAATACCATAGACCTAACGTCCGTACAGACCAGCCAAGTGAGGAAAACCACATAGAGCTATAAGCCGGGATACGTTAGAGAAGTCAAACAGACGCCGCCACAAAGGGCTGCATGTTCCTCGCTTGTGTCATTATTTATATGGCTTTAAAAGATTGGGCTTGGAATTTTAAACATTATATTGCTTAACGTAGATTTGTTTAAAACTTTGTGTTTAAATTGGATTTACTTACTCTCTGCTTGCTAGAATTCAGTTCATATGTTATCAATTAATCTAATTCATTAATTAATCACTAATTCAATAACTATTACATAATATTATAATACAATCATTATTCGAAGCGCCTTTTTTATTCCAAACATTTGCTTTATCCCATTTTCCCTGTTCAGTTTAGAAATTATCAACGTGATTCTAAAACTCACAAACTTTTCAAGGTACGTGCAGTGGTCCAAGTTCTGTTCGATCATACTTCTAATTATTCAACATTTAAACATTTTATGCTTATTCACTAATAATATCGTATTTGATATCGCAAGCTGAAACCTCTGGCTAGTGATCCTCGGCATCTCAATAGATTCCACGTGTAGCGAGCTTGATAAGCAAATAGGGTATTATTTCGTGAAAAATCTCCACCAGGACTAGCCTACCTTTAGGGTCATTAATCATGAGCTCGAACATTTGTCTTTATTAGCCAGCTTCTACCTGCGATCCTGGATAATGGGATGAAATTCAGACCTTATTAGATGTACACGTAATCTGTTTTTTTTTTTTATTAATGAAAAAACGGACGCAGGAAAGTTTCATAAGTGAAAAAGAAATAATATGGTTACAAACAGTATTTTTTTTATTAAAAAGATGTGATTTGTGTGGGCATACCACTGTGATTAACGCAAGTTTACTAATTGATTCATTAATTGTGTTCACTCTACATGTAAAGCAACACAAAAGCTATTATATTTAATGACTGAAAAATAAAAACTATATACAAAGTAAGTTATGAAAATGTAAACTATTAAAAACACAATAAATAAACGATAATACCACAATCACCAAGCGAAACATCGTTTGTAACGGATTTAAAAATATTTAATACAATACAATCACCGTAACACCAGCTAATAAATAATAATAATACAGAAATAGCACAGAGCCAAAACCACTATATTTATATAATTGGAAATGTTTCGAGGCATTCGTACCGATATCACGATGAAGCGCGGTTTTGTGTCGGTAACTTCGTTCGCACGTTTTCCGGGGCCAAATCAAATTTACAGCCTTGCCGACCTGAATAGCACAGTATTTTGACAAAGGAAATGCCTTTTTTTAATCTCCTCAAAAGAGCCGAGTCTATTCCCGGGTCCATTTTTAAAGAGAAATGGTTTTGAAAATCCCTTTATGGCGTGTGCGGAGCGTTATGTGTTTGTGAGTTTGCCGTAACGAATATAATCCGATTGTATGCTTTTTTGTTACTTCTAGTTATGTGAAAACTGTTAGCTTTATTTTATTCTAGATTTATATTTTAATTTTGTGTGTATTTTTCAGCTATCTTCTATATAGTGAAAATAAACCTCACCATTTACCTACAATTGAACTGATTTCGTCATAGACTAACCATCATAGAATATGTAGGTACAATACAAGATCAAAAAAAACTTTTAAATATCCCATATTACACTTTTTAGCTAATCTAAACGTTTCCCTTATTGCTCATACTACAAACCACAAAAACACATACACGTGGTCTCACAAAATTGCGGAGTCGTCCCAAATTTAATAATATTTCTGAGCTCGTTATCTTATAGGTTACCTCAATTATTTGCTAGGAAAGCCGCTTAACGATGATAAAATATTAACATACAAACATACAATGATCCCGAAATCAAACTCATATATATTTCATTATTTACTTGTGGCGAAACAAGCTTGATTTCCTTTAAATAAAACCAATAAACCCGAAGTATTGGGGGCGGGACAAGTTATAAGAAATATCGACGTATTATAAGAAATATAAAACTTTCAATTAGCATAAATCATTAATAAAAAATACTATTTTTAATGTAATTGCTTCTACATCTACTTTCATAACAAAAAAATATTGCAATATTCTTGAACAAAAATAAAACAAAATATGAATTTTCATAAACAACGGAAATGTTTTATTAATTCATTTGTGACAAAAAAAAACACAACAGATAAAAAGTATACTTGTACTTGTTAATAATGTCTTCCACATTTTCCTTATTTGTTAAAATAAATTAATGAGGCGTAATAATACACAAATAACAATGATTTAAATAAAAAAAGACGATCGCCTTCATCATGAAGCACCATTAGACACACAGGCTAAACGCTGCCTACGGCCCGCGGCAAGGACTCATTGTTAACTACGTCAAATACAATTACACACACAGACACACACATACACATGCATACACACACTAACTTTTATCTGTTTCAAGTATCCGGTAGGTATAATGAAACTTCAGGAAATATGAAAGAGAATTACTGTAATCGTATGAAAATATCGATACAAATACACCTAATGTTTTACCATAACGTAACTAACATAACGAATTAAAATTATACCTATATACCCTTTACATACCTATCTTATTAATCGTCGTTTAAATACAACACGTCAAAATGCTGAGAAATCATATTTTAATCGAGTCCCAAAAAAAATCTTGCTTGCGTGTAACAAATTCACAAATTTACCTCCTGAAGGCCATTCTGAACAAATTTTTCAGGTGAATTATTTCGTCTAGGTACCGTTAAACACAGATTTATCAAAACACAACGTATCAATATATGTAACATATATGGGTTATCAGGATTTTAAGAAAATTGGATGATGAGCAAACAAGATGTATCATTCAGGCCCACACGAGGGGGAGGATAACGTCATCGCGTAAAGCATCTATGTTACCAATGTTTCATAACTTTTCTATATGGATATAGAGTTCCTGGAAACGTTCTTATAGCTTTTTCTTTTGAAGCACATGTGAGAAAATGACATTGATATTTTGAATTGCTGAGAAATTATTATCACTACATAGTATAAAACAAAGTCGCTTTCTCTGTCCCTATGTCCCTATGTCCCTATGTCCCTATGTCCCTTTGTACGCTTAAATCTTTGAAACTACGCAACGGATTTTGATGCGGTTTTTTTTAATAGATAGAGTGATTTAAGAGGAAGGTTTATATGTATAATAACATCCATTAAATAGTGGAGAAGTACTGTTACTTTTGAGGTTTCTAATGTGATGTCGTAAAAAATTACATTTTTTCCGCTTACATTGCAAACGCAGGCTGAACCCTACGAGTTTTATCAAAATAATGTACTAAGTATTATACACATTGAAAAGGTCTACAGAAAAGTCCGTGATGGTATATGTCTATCTCTTATGGATAACCCACAATAACTTTTTTTGTCATTTACTTTTTACGACAATTAATGGCTAATTTTCGAAGCGATTTTAACCAATACAGCATTAATCCTTAACCAATTAAATACCTTGAATACATTGTTCATTTAATATAGATCTATATGGCCCTTTACACCGTATGATTTAAGTGAATATTTTCGAAGATATTACAGATTTAAAAATTGCGGGACGTAGCGTTTGCGGCGAAGCTGGAGCGGGCCGCTATGTTTTTATATACAACGTTCACAGTTTTTCTGTAGTGTATTTAGTATCAGCATTGCACCCGTGCGAAGCCGGGGCGGGTCGCTAGTTATGTATAATTGTGTTATATTCAAATAATAAAGAAGGTTCTTTCGTGCGAGTCTTGTGTGTGTTGAAAGAAAATTATTCCTAGAATTTTGCTGAGAAGCTTATGATTATTTCCAATATTATTGACCCACTGTCGTACATTAATTGTAAAACATAAAATGGACAAATAAATTTATTTCATTTCATTGTATTAAAGGTATTAAGCGACGCTTCGATTTGTGTCAATTTTAATCCGTCTAGGACTTGAGAATTAAAATTGTAACAAATAAAAAACATAATAACATTGTTGTTAAATGCTATTGATTTTATTTTATTTTTTGTACACAACAAAAAAACGTGTTCAAGTTCACAAACACTAACTTAAAGCTCAAATAAAAGTTCACTCATTATAACCAACCTCTAACCAGATTAATCAGCCATACAAATCCACCATCCACGAACGAAACCATTACGTTTTCAACAGCTGTATTAACAA
This sequence comes from Colias behrii, assembly GCA_029959065.1. NCBI lineage: Eukaryota > Metazoa > Arthropoda > Insecta > Lepidoptera > Pieridae > Colias > Colias behrii. The sequence continues at coordinate 11,803,634 of JARWMC010000015.1, read as the reverse complement.
ACTCTTAAACAATAGTCACTTCTAGAGTAAATAATTCACTGTTGGCTTGTATGCGAGTCACGTGCGGCGGTCTGGCTGACGGATTGCCGGCGGGCCCGCGGCATTCCGGGCTGCAAGCTTGAGAATCCAACATTTTTGTACTGAGGAGAGCCGAATCTATTTACACTTCCTCACCTATCATTGGAACATGGATTTTTACATAGTGCAGTATTTTATAGGTATTGTAGGGGGTTCACTTTGTACTGTTAGAAAAGGAAAGGATTGTATGAAATGTATTTTCAGTGATGAAGTAGACGTTATCGTTTAGAAAAATGTTAAATTTTAAATTACCGCTATTTTGAAATCACAGTTAACACAAGAACGTATTGAAATGGATTTCAAAATCTATGTGATAGATAAGTACTTTTTAAACAAATAAATAAATAATTATGCTCTCGTTTACTAATTTAGAATTTATAGGATACTAGCTGTCCCGGCAAACTTTGTTCTGCCCTACTCTTATCACTTAGAGGTATGAAAAATAGATGTTGGCCCATTCTCAGACCTACCCGATATCCACAGAAAATTAAGAGAATCGGTCCAGCCGTTTTGGAGTATAGGGACATGGGAATTTTATATATAAGATTGTTAATGTTTGACTGGAATTCAATCATTTCCCACATGTGAATCAACAGAATTTTCAAACTCATCGGAGACCAAATATCAAAGCTGACTTATCAAAATAAAGTGAGTATATCTCAGAATAAAAGTCATATTGGAACATCTGGCGACCACCAATATCTTAGGAAGTTCCGAAGGTACATGTTTTTCCCTTTCGCAATTTGCCGAGCCCGATGTTGTATTTATTATTATTTGTTTTCAATTGCAAAGTAATCTACGTCTGCAGCTGCTGAGACGCTGCTTCGAAATATTAAACGCGACGTCGATTCTCTTATTGTCGCTTTGATTAAACTGCACTTGAGTTTTAGGTGCCGTTTAATCGGTATTATTGTAATCGTTGTTTGTTCTTTGTTGTAGTTAACAACTTTATGTTAATCAACACATAAATAATACTCTTTAAGGTATTTTATTTCATGATCATAATATAAGAACATCAAATAGTTGAAGAGTCAATTTTGATTTAAATTTAGTAATAGTATTTAGTTTTGTCAACGTAAATAATTATATCTTTGAACTGTTATAACGATCTTAATACGCCAGCCACACACTCGACGAGTGGTATGGGAAGTAACGAGGAAAGTAGGCAGAGGCATAGTGTGGCCACTGGCCACGTTACTCGTCATGCCACTCGTCGTGCTCATCGTCCTGCTCACTGCACCCTATTTTGTCGGTTTTTGCGCGCGAGTCAAAGGACCGGCAATACGAGTGCGAATGCCTGACCACATACTCGAGCGATCGCAGTCAGCGCTCGCGCAAGACGCACACGTATGCAAAATTGGAAATTAATAATTATGTCGTCGCCAAGCATGGAATGGTCAAATTAAAAATTGTTAATGTTTTTTTATGTTTGAGGACGACGACGACTATGTATATTTCTTTTTACTACATTAATATAATAAGCTATACTAAAAATGTATAGCGCGCACGCTGCCACCGTTTCAACGTCCATTTCGTGAGACAAGGCAAATGACAAGTGAGGAGCGTCGCGATTAATCGCGCGAGTAGAGCAGTGTGTGGCCAGAGAGGGCAATGTCACGGCGAATAACGGCAGCGCGATGAGCAGAGCGATGAGCAGCACGAGGAGCATAGTCTGGCTGCGGTATAAGACATAATATAATGAATAACATCAGGAAATATCTTCAAAATATTATATAAAATCTGCTAATACAACAAATAATCGAGTAGTATATCTGCTGATGAATGTACAATGTAATTACCAAAACAAAAAAAGTAATAAAATCTTTAATTTCCGACATAGCTTTACAAATCAGTATTTATGACATGTTGACAATAGCAACGGTACAGTGGTTTCAATTAAAAAAGCTTATCTTAACGCTAGTAGGCTAGTCCCGGAGTTATGGCCATCGTAAAACCTAAGTTGGATGAGGAACACGCATCGTCAGCTTTCTGGCCCACTGATTTTTTCTAAGATCTGGGTTAGACGGTGTTGCTGAAAATGAAAACAAAGGGAGATATTTCGTATACATTGTAGAAAGGACGAAATTTTTTTTGTACCTACCTACATGGTAAAGTTTGATAGTGGACGAATAATAAAGATTGTACCATTTTTGTTTCCGCTCATGACTTTACCTGTGTTGTTGAACACTTAACAAATTAAATACTAAATCATCCTATTCCTCAAGAACCGTTGTTCTTGTTTTCACCAATAGATAACGTTATCTATTGGTGAAAACAAAAAACAAAAATGAAGATAGGTTAAGTAGTTTTTGAGTTTATCACGAACAAACAGAATAGAAACAGACGAAGCGCATAATTTTATTTTTATGAATTCTGTGAAAGTTTATCATTTTGTTTTTAAGATATGTGTTAAAACCTGATTTTAAATTAACCACTGCAGTTTCATGTTAAAACAATAACCAGAATAGCATGTAAATTTAATTCTCCAAAATTAAATCTCTACATTTAAATACACTAACCGCTTCCGAGGAAGTTAGTTGCAGTCATAATCTAATTCAGTATAACTTCATTGTAACCGTTCCTTTATTAGCAATTGGGCGGTTTTCCAAATTGGCTAGTGTGCTTTATCATGCCGGATCGTCGCCATTTTCTTTTTTCCTTACTCATTCGGGTGTCGCGACTTTATAGCACGTCATAAGTCGGTAGAATCATCTTGGAGTTATAGTTCTGGAATTACTAGCGATCGTGTCTGCTGAGATTAGAGAGAGGATATTTTATGATTATTGTAATATGAAATGGATTGTGTAAGAAGATGAATTTTAGAAATTGAACACTTTTGAACACTTTACAGTTTCCAGTTTAATCATATTTAATTGAATAGGAAGGTCCCTTCTTACATATATTTCTTCATTTTTAAGCACGCTAGGGTGTGAAAATAGTAGTCCACGTTGACAGGAATTGTGGATCCACAAGGGTATACTGATTTCTTGAATTCAACAATTACAAATTTAATTTGTGTTATTATTTATTGCTGAACGGAAGTCATCGTTAAAATATTCAAATTAAAAGCGTTCAAATGTAAATTACTATCTATTATTCAACCGTAAACTGTTGCGGTCATAAAACAAACACAATTACTTGTTTTAATACTGTTTCGTAAATAGCAAACATGCTTTATCCAATGAAGTAAATTCAGCACAAATACAGAATTCCCACGGCTCGGTAATCCGACGCCGCGCGATCGAATAACCGATAAATAAGAATTTGCAAAAAATTATTCAGAAGAAAATATAACTTTGCGAATATTATCTGCTTTTATTCCTCTTTAAGTAATGTTTATTGGAATTGAGTGCGTTGATAGACTTGTTATGGCGAGCCATATTTCTTGTAGCATTTGAAGTCCGAAATATGTATAGAAATCTGCATAAGTTAAATGTTTCTTTTGCTTTCAATAAAAAAGTTATTTGTAGTACTTTAAATACCATTAAAATCAATATCTCACGTTGTTGGAAGAAATTTAATGAGATAAAACTTTCCTAAAGTAGTACATTATAAGATAAAATTAATTAGCTATTTAAAATATGATTTCTTCACAGAAATAGTAACTGGGAGTTTATAGGCAAGAAGTTATAATTCCTGTGATTTAAGTGAAATGAAATGAAATGAAAATTCGTTTATTATTGACATATGAAAAAAAGATACAATTTCGTTGAAAAAAAAAGAACTTAAACAACGAATATTATGTAAATATGCCATAATTAGGCCAGCCACTCAGTGTGTCATCACTGATTTTCAGTGGCCGCCTTAGGATGTTTTATTGACAGTGGATGTATTTCCGTTCAGACAACAATACGATTATTAAATATAATTAAATACTTTATAAATATAATAGGTAAGTGATATATAACATATCTTTAGGTAACTCACGATTCCACTATAAAGAGACACATTTTCTCCAAAAATGTCTTCTGGACCATGGGCATAATTCTGAAGTAATGAAAGAACTTTCTCCATTAATTTTTTTCTAACCTTAACACGGAAAATTTTGTACATTTCCTTGCGTTGAGATATATCTGATAGCCTCAAGGGAGGCTTCGCTTACACCGAACAAGAGTTTTAATATATTACGAAGTTATTTATACATATTATCTTCATTAGTACCTAATTCTATTTGAATAACTTATAACATAAGAAACACGTTAATATTATGTAGTAATTAAGCAATTGTATCTGTGTATATCAACAAAGCCACGGGCAAGAGTTAATATAGCTATAACTTTTGAGTTATCTTATTACATAATCTGCAACACTATCAAGTTTATTCAAATCTCTAAGTGGTGGTTTAGCATTAATGGCATTTAAATCATCGTTATGCATATAATGTAACCTGGTCAATGACCAATAAGTTTAAAAACAATGTAACTAGATTAATGATATTAAAAAAAATATTTATTTACTTTAATTTTTCAGTCGTTTATATTAGTTTCTAAAATAAAAATTCCAAAGTGGATTAGCTACTTCATTTTTCGCAATTTAAGCCATCCATCATTTTTACACTCTCTTACTATCACTCATAATTATTATGCCCAAATATAAACTGACGTACAGTACTCCAAAATTAATAATGCGCATACAGATCTTCGCTAATTATCGTATTTCCAGAAACACCCGAATCATTGAATCGCAAGTGCCCTAAACAATGCACTTGCATCTTGCACCTTGTTCAAAAGAAATAGGAGTCAATAATTCAGAGTCATACACAATCGAAAACAATTCAGGCGATAGGTGACGGTAGCCTGTTAGTCAAAAAATTCAAAAATCCGTCAGTCGTCTTTATATATTGGTGGTGACCGCACGTATTATCTCTGTATGGAATTATATAGAGCTGCTTTTACATACCCTTCTTAGTTTTGTTTCAAAGTTGAATTTTCCGATAAAATGATTATTTACACAGGTAGCAGATAGCAGTGGGGAAAGTGAAAATTAATAAGAGCATAATGAAAGTTTTACGATATCAGAAATAGAGATAATCCCTGATTCTGTAAATCCTTTGGACTGAGATTTTAATGATTAGATTTCACAATTTAAATGTAAACCAGTGTTTGAAAATCATTTTTTTAAATATAAACTTTGTCTTATTTTAACCTTCCATACATCCATCATTACACCAGCTTCAGTAAGACACTTTAATAGTTCTAAGTATAGAATTTTCCAAGTATGAATGAATACAACAAATATATATTCGCAATCATGTGGCTTATCCTCGCTATTAACTTACATTGAATTATCGAAACAAATTTTGTTACTTATCTCTTTTACCATAAAATCACAATAAAACTCATAATTCTAATAAACTATGCATGAAGAAAATACATTTAACCACTCTATATACATATCATCTTCGGAGGCTCGGGGAATATGACAGTTGCCGAACAGTGACGAATTTTTCTATGCGCATTATCAGTTTGGGAGTACTGTAAATAGATAAAAATTGCATCTTAATTTGAAACTAAATAATATGTATATCTTAGATAAGATCTGTATAATACAATTATGTATTGTGAAATCGACTGAAATACAAAGGTTCCAACAACTGCTTAGAAAATAATTTTTATCCAACTTTTCATCACTTAAAATTGCTATCAAAAGCAAAGCAATGTTAAAAAGATATTTCTACATAGACTAGATAATAATTTAATACGTGTTAATTGTTCATTAACTATATTATTGAGATTTTTCTTATCTTTCAAAAGCTAAAGCATTGATATCGCTTCATCCCCAGTAATTGGTAATTTGAGCTAGAGGCGATCACTTACAATCAATTTCCTAAAGATATTTTCCTTGTAGCCTTTTTTTTGTAGTAAATGGACAAAATATTTACGTAAAAAATAGATAATAGATTAATCAATTACTTTAGGTACTTAAAATAAATTATAATACACCGTTATACCCACTGAAGAAAGACAAAAATAGTTCTTTTTTTTTATTTGTATCTTATAAAAAAATTTATTTTCACATAATACATATAAAAATAAAAACTTAATCATTATTTCAAAAATAGTATTCGCTTAAATTAGAACAAAGAATCGAAAAAACCAGATTCTATAATTATAGATACTCTGATAGTAAACAGTATCAAGGCTGGGTATTATAGTGTGGAAATAATACGGAAAATAAAACACAATTAAATTGCGTACAATTTATTTGAAAACACCACATAAAAAATGTTCAAAAATGTATAAAAAAGCTTATTCTAATAACGATTTTAATTTAACAAGCGAACGTTTAGATAGCGCCTTCATTTAAGATACTATCTTTGATATAATAAATAGGTTACTTCACGAAGTAGCCCTGGAGCCCATTAAGGGGCCCATAAAAATACTTCGACCCATATTTATAAGTCTATTGGAATTTCATTAGCGCTGTAGGGCGTGGAGGTCGCTGCGGATTTGAGTATGTTGAATTTTAAATGAAAACTTTCATTTTATACTCTCTTCTTATGTAATAACGAGTACGAGTTGATCCGAATTGTGAGAAATATTTATGTATTTGTAATGGCCTTATTTATCGGCGGTAAACAATAGTATAAGTTGTAGTAACAAATGCAGTTTAAGCTGCTCAGAAATAACCTTACTATTTCTGAAATAATTTTCAAAATCGTCACGACAGTTGCAGAGATTCACTTTTATAAATAAACTCACAAGTAAAAGTTAACTAACTTTGTGAATTTGTATTCAAAAATTTTCCCGCTTCACAATATCAGCATAGATACTATTACCGTAAAGAACCGATTTGTTTGTATCTATTTTAGTTCGAAAGAATATTACTTCCAACAATTGTTAGTAAAAGTCAAGATTAAAAATAAGACAAGCAAGGGGAGTATTCAATGAGATTGCGAAGAACAAGTGAAAGCAAATGTTGTCGGAACGTTCCCGGGATTAGAGTCGTTCCAATCTCAACCTTTTCTTGCACTTGGGAAAATATTAAAAGCATAATTTCAAACAAGAATAGATAGAAGAAAGTACGACAATTCTCGTATTAACTGTTGCAGGCAGAGACTGTAGCGTTTAAGCAATTTCTGCTATTGAAAATAAACACGGTGTAATAGTTAATTTGGAAATAATGAGTCTGATAATAAATCTTTATCGTGTGTGATGTAATTAAGACTTTACTTACATAATGAATGCAGATTTATTTGCATAAAATCAGAAAACAGTCGAGGAAATCATTTACTTAATTATTAGGCTCATCTTATATAGAGGTTAATTATTTTGACAATAGTCATGGGTATATAGAGGCTTTTATATTAATGTAGCTTTATATTTTAAGTAGTGATAAAGTTTATGTGTGAAATAAAAAATAATCTATGTAAAACTGGCCATGTTTATTAAAAATATTTATAAATTCCGCATGGAATCCCATTGTAATATTGACTGTCCATGTAATTTTCCACTACACAAAACATAGTAGTGTATCTTAATTTACAAAGCACATAGACAAAGCAGTGAGTCAATACATGCACATAGACGCTCAGCTAAAAATAGAATCCTCTGAATGGAAACCATGTCTCTGCGGAAGTAATTAAAATGGTTGTTTGAAGGATATTTTCAGCACTCATTATCTCGATTTAAACACATCTGTTGAAAGTCTGGGAAATTACAGCTGCAGAGGTTAATTTTCCATTGAATTACGATATGCTGGTTCCATGAATCTACGAATTAAGGTAACATTTTGCATATAATTGATTTTATGGAGGCAAATGCTTCATTGGGTCACGCTCGCGTCCGATCATCAACAATTGATTTTAAAATTAATACCTCAGCCCCCGGAATCACAGACACAATAGAAAATCTATTGTGTCTGTTGTGAAGTCTATTGTGAAGTCTATTGCCCGATCGGGCCGCTCGGTGGTCAAGGGGTTAATGCAATGTGCAATTAAGCTACTATTAGCTATGTAATGGCACAGATAATATAAAAATAAATAAAGGCTAATTATTATTAGAGTGACTAGTGGGTATAGATTAAAAATGTAAACTCATTACAACTCTCAGTTGCTAATCCGCTAAACCGATGAAAGCTATTCCATACTGGAATTAATCTTACAGTCATGTTCAGATATCAGGCGGTTCCTTGAGCATAAAAGCGTTTTTATAGCACTATCAAAACTTAGCCCCAATCAATCAGTAACATACGTACATTCCATGCAAAGAAACAGTTCAAAACAAACAGGATTAACCACACAAACACTGCTCCAAATGTCTGTAATTAAAGCTGCACCGTCCACCGTCCTGCACATAAGCCACCACGAAGCGAATCACTTACGTGCTTCAAACAGGAAACAAAACCATTGCAATTGAAAGGACATGACGCAGGAATCGCAACTCCCAACGTATTATAATCCTGAATGGAACAAGTGTGAAGACACGCAAAATGTCGAATGGCGTAGGGCTGCCAGTAAGAAGTAATAATAATATTTTTTATTGACAATAATTTCATTTAGCAATATAATCTACTTTTACTTTTGTATCAGAAACTTAAAATGACTATCACTTAGATACTGTCATATTATTAAACTTTATTTTGATTTAATAATATTATTTTGAAATGAACCTTAGCAGCCAGAATGTGTTTAATGTAAAAAAATATAACATGTTAAAAAAGACTCTATATTAAATTTTTATAAAAGCAAGCTACATTTCTAAAAACAAGTAGGTACACTTGATGATTCATCATGCGCTTTGAAGTATAACATCACGTGTAAAAATTAAATTACAATATTTACGTGATACTATTTACGGAAGCTTTTTTGAGTAAACTCTACCTTTTTTACCTTAACCACAGAATACATAATAGTAGCTAAACGCTACAGAACGGACACTCTCCGCCTCCCGCCAAAATTGAACACTAACCTCACCCCGCACGATCACGCTATAGATGGCCCGCATTTTTCCGTAAGGACGATACGCAACGAAGATTGACAACATTAAACTTTTTTATTATTTTGGATTTGTGATTATCGTTTTTCGTAGAAAATGGTTAGATATTGTGCTGTTTACGGATGTATTTCATCAGAAAAACGCGAATTTCTTTACGCTAGTCACAAATGTGCCAACCCTAAAGCGTTAACACACACATTTGCACTCTCTACAGTGTGACTGTCAAAACGATAATTTTATATGGAGTGTCCGGGGTGTGCCTAAACATAATAATAGCAAGAACAATATCAGCATATTCTTTGCTATAAACATGGAATAGAACAAGTCCTTTTTTACTGAAAATTGCGACTCGGTTCATTCAACCTCACGATGTTCAAATTATACCCCAGTCACAAAACTATCTCGTAATCCGTTGGTTCAACCCTGGAACAAAAAGTAGTGCACTTTAACCGTCCGTTAAAAGGTTCTGTGACATTCCGTATTCACTAGTTACTGGCAACTGACAATTTTATTGCAAAGACTTTGTGTAATGGCTTTTCAGTTAACTGACGTAAAAATTCTTAAAATGCGACTTATGTTTAATGTACATTTTATGTTATTGTTTTGGAATATTGTGTATGTGTAGCTTAGTTGTGTCCTACGTTTTAAAGCGAAGTTTTAGGCCGCATAGATTTAATTTTAGGTTTTACACTGTACCTTAACTTCCTGAAATTAATAGAGATATATACTCAAAACATGCATAATTATATACTTACATGCTTAGGTATGTTCCAACGAATAAAGTTTTCTAAAGACCATCAGTAAATATACAATGATATTGAATCTTCGCAAGAAATCGAAATGTTCCAGCCTCCCTAATGGCTAACGAGATTTAATAAAACTTGAAATAATTTAGGTTTATTATAAAAGTTATCTTGTTACGGGCTTAATTTTAATGATATTACTCTTTGAGACTACGAAAATGAAAATTCTTCTGGATTATGGCTTATGTTTGTTTGAAATATTAATAAATCATTATTAGGAAATGTATTATTGCACGCAAAAAAATATAATTTGACAGAATACATTTATAGTTCATTGACTGATTGGCTTAAGAGGAAATGAACATACTTGCATTTATGTACAAAAGCAAATTATTCTTAACTGTCTCTAAATGTAAATCGTAAAAGAGAGAAGAGAAAAGAGCATAAAACGTAAATTGTAATACAGTGTAAACTCTATATAACGACACCGAAGGGACTGTGCATTTTATGGCGTTATATAGAGTTGTCGTTAAATGGAGAGAAGAAAAATCAGAATTAGAAAAAGAGAAAATTTATTTCAGACTAGTGTTAGTAGTTATGTACATAAAAAAGAATGTTACTTGAACGCTATTGTGTATAGTCTGTTATTTTTGTTTGACGTCTTTTGCTGCACCAGTAATTTTGTTGTATTTTTTTTACTTATTTTATTTATATCTTGCGATATTGTAACATCTTGGTGATAAAGAAAATAATTTTCCAATAATTTAGTCCATATTGTGGACACGGTAGAGCGACTAAATCCAAAGCGTTTGCCAACATCACTTATCTTCTCTCCCGTTTCTATTGCGCGTATCAATAAAACTTTTTCGTCAATACACAATGATTTTCTTTTACTAGCCATGTTTACAGTTTGAAAGTTTGTGAGCAACTAAGAATATGATAACGTATAGATAATCCATGACTCATACTTATTAGTAATGGTCAAAAACAGTCTACACGTGCAAGCAATCCCAATTTGTAAACAAAAGAACGAATTTCTTAGAAAGTTCGGTATGCATGACGTCGATTACTTAATTGTTGTCGTTATTGAGAGTGGGTGTGATGCTATGTAGAGTGTATCATTGTATGGTAGATAAGCTAAACCAACCAAAGGCAATTGATTTTGACGCTTTAGAGAGTTTGTCGTTAAATCGAGTGTCGTTATATAGAGTTTACACTGTATATTCATTTCAAAGTTCCTCGATCATTAACTGCAAAAAGTATCAGTATAAAAGAGAGCCTTACCCTACCTACTAGAAACACTGATATTTAATTAACTGCATTACCGAAATCCATGCCTAAATTTTTACATTCCAAACTGCAAAACAAAATCAGTTTAATCCACACTATGTTAACTCGCAAACTGCATCCAAAATGGATTAAAACGTAAAATTTAAAGGCGTATTCAGGACGTGGCCTCATTAGGACTACTGAGATGCGACGGTGCTAACGGCCCCATTCGCTAATTACTCGAGTAATATTTAAAACATTTACATCACATTCAAAGTGAATAACTCGTATAACTTGCGATTTTGTTTGCCAATTTTGAGTGATGAACGTTTTGGCACGTATTGGAATGGTAATCTGGAGCAAGTCGCAATTATTGTGTCATATTGTGATTGATATTATATTTATTTATTTATATCATGTTGATATTCCAACAGCTCTAATTGTTAGCTATGTTTGATATTATCTTGTAAAGTCTACCAACCTACATTTCACCAACATAGTGCCTAATACCTAAGCCTATGGGTAGGTAAGCTTAAATAATAAGGCCTCTCATGGTCTATAATAAAAATATGCCTGCATGATATGATGATAATGTAAATTCTACATTACAAACTATGCATCATGAAGAAAGAATTTTTCATATTGTTACCTCTTGATGTTGAAGAAATGTTTAGTAATATTAAATTGACGAACATTCGTATACTTTCAAAAGCCTTTCCATTCCTACATTTTGTTCGACTAATAACTGTAGAGTCTAGTATTACTCAATGCCATACAACAATGTTTATTACATGTGTTGTAATAAGAACGTTTAGAATAAAATGTGTAAGATATTTTTATGAAGAATTTCGAGTATTTATAATATTATGTAAGAAGCATTTTACGTATAGCAAAATAACAAAAGCAACCTGCGGTTGTTATTTACTAAGAATGATGATTTCAACTTCAGAATGACGTTAGATTTATACAATTTTTACCAAATCGAAAAATTATCATTAAATTTTATACTGTTAAAACTTCATTAAATCGTCAAGTCCAAGTTTAATAAAATTAATTATCAATTTCCAAATTGATTGTCAATGAAATATCCAGATCGAACTTATTGAACAATAAAAACCTCGCATTCACTGAACAATAAAATTTTAACTATCATTAAAGCGAGACGGTCATAAACTATTCCAGTTTACTTTGATTAATGACTTGATTTCAATTGAATAAATTATATTCGTTTCAACTTGAGACAACCTTAATGTATTTACAATCCATTAGCGGAGAGGTGTTTCATTGGAATTTGTACTTTATGCGCAAGGTATAGAAATGGGTTTCATTTGAACACAGAGGTGTTTGTAAGTCGATCTTGTGAAGTACATCACAGGACTATTAGATGTAATACAGAATTTAAGGGTTGGCATAGGCGAGCGTGTCATTCAGTTATATCATAATGTTCCAAATATGCATGTTAGAAACGTGACGAACAAAGATTAAGAAAACTAAAGTGTAGATGCATATTTGTTTTTAAACGAAACATTGTAAAAATATTCAACTGGAATACTCAATAAAGATATACTAAAATAAACATGAACAGTATTTTTGTACGGAATTGTATTATATTACCACACTATTGCATGCAAACATTATCATTAATTTCATAGGACATCTACTTTCAAAGCTTGAAATGCCGTGGCGTTTCACCATTTCGTTAATAACAAGCCTTCAAAGTAATACCGAGTCTTAGGTGTTTAGATTTATAGTGTGTAAGGAGTTTTAGTTCTTGTTACAGGCCATAAATTGAGCTGTCTAGAACTGCAGTAATATCGAGAACTTCACTAATGACTGCTGTAAAAACGTGGTGTGGTGATCTCTCTACAGTTTGATGATCTCTGAATGTTTAAACAATGATTTACCTGTAAAACATAATTAAACTAATAAAAGGTTAAATAATTCGACACGGAAGAATGTTAAGCCTAATGTAGAGCATAACTAACTCTAAAAAGTTAATACAATATAGGTACCTATAGGTACTATTCTTATGTTGTTAAAAAAATATTGTAAAAATCTACGCCATCCGTCTTCGTCTATAAAAAATCCCTCTAAATAAATGTTGTGTGGTTTTATGAAACCACGGTAAAAGTGAAACTGTTCGAACGGTTCCGAACACTGCTTTGTGTAGCGCATGTCGCGTGTCGGTCGGCTGCCGAGTAGGTATACCTACTCGGCAGCCGCGATACACGCGACATGCGCTACACAGACCAAAAAGTTTGAGACGATGTAATAAAAGTTTCACTTTAAAAACCCTTCAAAGTATCTTATAATTTAAGTTACATCGCTGATACAAAAACAAAACAAATAGTATTCAACTTAACAAAAAGCAAAACAAATAACATCGATACAAACCACAGATCACAGAAACTAAAGGGAGATATGGTTAGGGGGCGGGGCCGGTGTCGCAGCAATATGCCCAAAAAAAGAACACATGCTGTTTGTTGCATTCAGTTGACGTTCGACCGTCGGCCGGGTATTATTTGACAATGCCGTGTTGTTCCGTTAAAGTTTGTAAAAACCGAAGTGAAACCAGCATCTTTAAGTCAAATGGAATCACATACCATCGCACTATGTGTTTTTAGGCCCGAAAAAGTTTCATTCTTGTTTTATTGGAAATATCTAAGGAGCTTCTCTTTTTTAATGCACGAGTAGAACACCCAGAGTTTTATTTCAAAAACACGATTTTTAAAAAAATATTTAAAATATAGGAATTTTCGCGGCCGACTGAGCTAAATAAATTCGTATAAAAAAAATAGATACACTAGATAATTTATTATGTTGCTAATATATGTAGTGATTACAGGCGCAAATTATCCCTTTTTGAAATTTTCGATATTGTCGATAGAGGCGAAAGTATTGTAATTTTTACTGATTTTCGTTTTTATTTTTTTATATTATATGCAGGCGTTAGTAGAATCTCTGTTTAGTACCAAAAAAAGCCTTGAACTGAGGGCTACATGTGACAAAAATACCACATTCTAACCACGAAGTTATTACGAGATATAGATTTTCAAAGAATTCAATGTCAGGGTTGACCCTAGTAAAGAAAAAGTCAAAGCTTTTTTTTAACAATTATATATATATTATCTATCTATTACCAAGTTTTTGTTTATGTTTTAAGTCGTTAGTTATAGTCGATATTTTAATATTATTCAATATATTATTATAGGTAGGTAATCCATATGATATGTAATAAATTAACTGAATAAAAAAAAATCTTAGATTTTTAAGACAATTCAATAATATCAAATTAATACAAATAAATCTCCTTTTTCGTCAATATTTTGAGCATTGATCATAGTAATCTCATTAAAAGTCAAACGGAATTAACGGTAAAAACATTGACAACCCTATCTTTGAATTCTTTGAAAATCTATATCTCGTAATAACTTCGTGATTAGAATGTAGTATTTTTGTCACATGTAGCCCTCAGTTCAAGGCTTCTTTTGGTACTAAACAGAGCTTCTACTAACGCCTGCATATAATATAAAAAAATAAAAACGAAAATCAGTAAAAATTACAATACTTTCGCCTCTATCGACAATATCGAAAATTTCAAAAAGGGATAATTTGCGCCTGTAATCACTACATATATTAGCAACATAATAAATTATCTAGTGTATCTTTTTTTTTTTTATACGAATTTATTTATCTCAGTCGGCCGCGAAAATTCCAATTTTTTAAATATTTTATTAAAAATCGTTGAATAATATTAAAATATCGACTATAACTAACGACTTAAACCATATACAAAAACTTGGTAATAGATAGACGATTTATATAATTGTTAAAAAACAGCTTTGACTTTTTCTTTATTAGAGACAACCCTGACATTGAATTCTTTGAAAATCGATATCTCGTAATAACTTCGTGGTTAGAATGTGGTATTTTTGTCACATGTAGCCCTCAGTTCAAGGCTTCTTTTGGTACTAAACAGAGATTCTACTAACGCCTGCATATAATATAAAAAAATAAAAACGAAAATCAGTAAAAATTACAATACTTTCGCCTCTATCGACAATATCGAAAATTTCAAAAAGGGATAATTTGCGCCTGTAATCACTACATACATTAGCAACATAATAAATTATCTAGTGTATCTATTTTTTTTATACGAATTTATTTAGCTCAGTCGGCCGCGAGAATTCCAATATTTTAAATATTTTTTTAAAAATCGTGTTTTTGAAATAAAACTCTGGGTGTTCTACTCGTGCATTTAAAAAGAGAAGCTCCTTAGATATTTCCAATAAAACAAGGATGAAACTTTTTCGGGCCTAAAAACATATAGTGCATCGGTAAGTACTGAAAATTATACGATTTTCTTACTAAAATTTCAAAAACAATATTACGTAGAGTGATTTCTTGGTTTCTTATCTTTTATATTATGTGACAGAACGACAGTCACAATAATTTATGTAAATAGTTTACAATGTTTCTTCTGTACGTGACTCTATTCAAACGCGGAGTTCGAATACCGCAGTGTATAATGAACATACTAAAGCTAACAATCGTGTAGTACGGCCGCTGCTCGCGGTCGTTAGTTAAGGATGCGAATCGAGTGTGTCCATGTCGATGAGATTCGGATTTTTACTACCTTACTACCTTATTTTTATATCATAATGTATTACTATTAGCTTAATATCTGATTGTATTATTATTATTTGATAGCTATTCGAGCAATAATTTTATAGTAATTATTATACATGGATTAAAAAAAGAAGTCACTTATTTCATACTTATTTTACTTTACAATAAGTCAATAGGCAATGCTTTATGGACTTCATCGCCATGAATGCTTCCATCAAGGTGTCCATTTCTACCTAGTTACTGTATTGCCTATAAATTGTTTTAATTTTAACGTTTCTCATTTTATCGACAAGCAATCCCTATCATAAACGCATATCTTGCGGCTGTAGTGGTGCTGTATACGTACGTCACTTACAATCTAGTGTGCGAACGAATAGTCGCTCTCAAATTTTTGTGTGATGACACGCACACAACGCGAAGTATTGTTTTTATTTTGTTTACTGTTGTGTGCGTAAATTTGTAATGAGACACCAGGTTTCGTACTCAGCGCAAGCGATTGGCATCTCTCTAGATCTCTATTATACAAACGGTGGTCTGAATAAACTTGCCAAAAATAACAATTGGAGTACATTGGTAGTGAGATGTCTGACCTGTCGTATCTCTGAGACCGCAGCTATTCTAAATTAAACCCTGTCCAGAAACTACCTGGGCGCCTAGATTAAACTTTGAATATGGCTCGCTATTACACCGCCGCGTAACAAATATTTCGAAACAATTTAGGAAAATATTGAAGTAAAGTAGTATGCTAAAATGTTCAATCTTACGATGTACATGCATGTTTTTAATTATTGAATCCTGCATACAAAACTATTTAACGGATTTTGATAAAATTTGGCAGTTATGTCTGGTACATAAACTGTACCTCTGCCGATATGATTGTATAATAACAAATATGGTATAGAAATACATGGATATCCAGCCGTTAAATCCTTGGGTTTTCACGCGTTGTGTTGGTTGCCTGAAACAGATCACGTGTAAGTAATACAGCTGCCTTCTTTACGGTTTCTTATTATAATAGGTTTAGCTTTTATTCTACCTATTGTTTATTAAACTGGCAGATAAATAAAGTATTTCAAATATTTTAAATTTCAGTAGCAGTGTTAGTAACACAGTTTCTCGATATGTTGCAGTATTAGTTACATACTTATTCTACAGGTTACACTACGGTGTCACAGTTGGTGTACTTAAATCGAGCTCTTCACCGGCCACTCCTCGTCACTTTAGATTTAATCAGTCGAGCTCCTTGTCTAACGGCCGTACTAGCGATATATAGATTATATCAGCTATTGATATAACTGGTACATAATCACGAGCCATGTACTGGTGAGTATAAGAGAAGTTAGAAGGATTATAATTTATAACATTTAAGTCTTTTAATTCATCGTCTATTTGATTTTCTCGAGTATACTAGACTGTCTGTGTTGGTCCAATATTTATATCCATCAGTTGAGGATCTTCACGAGCTGCGTCTGACTTTTCAATTTTAAATTCTTAAATATAATCAAATTAAATTTCAGTCTTGAATAGAAATATAATATGTATTCTAAAAATTCCGTACAATCTCAATACTATACACGTAAAACAATGAAAAGTACTAAATTGTGTCGTTCGCCATTATAACGTTTCAACGCTCAACACTGTTCCAAATATACGTCCATGTCCCTACGTATTTCCCTTTCTTACGTTACCAATAAGAAAGAGATAGGAAACTATCGGCAAAGAAATTAAACTCGAACTGAATCGAACGGTCCCATCTCCGTGTCGATAGCGGTCACAAATTATGTTTTACTGTTCGGAGCTCACAACAGAAACATTCCTATAGTCTGTAAGATAATGTTAGACTAGCTGCAGCACGTGGCTTGGCTTGCGTGATACCACTTTTTTTTGGATTATCGGATTCTTCCGACTATATTATGTGTTAGTTTCTTGCACATGCATAAATACCTAAGTAAGATTGGCATTATGATTAAGAATTAAAAAGGAAAATAACTTAGAGCATTAAACCATTCTCTAAGGAAAATAAGATTACAAATTTCATCAATAAATAATATACATATTTAACATATGCACAGTTATTCTGGTTCCATTAAAATCTGAATAGAACTAATCTTCTTCAGTTTTATTGAATGCATATATTTATTTTCCCTTTTTGGATAGGTATCATACACTCATTCAGCCATCATAAAACTGATAGACATACAGTACTCCAAAATTAATAATGCGCATGCAGATCTTCGCTAATTATCGTATTTCCAGAAACACCCGAATCATTGAATCGTAAGTGCCCTAAACAATGCACTTGCATCTTGCACCTTGTTCGAAAGAAATAGGAGTCAATTCAGAGTCATACATAATCGAAAACAATTCGGGCAATAGGTGACGGTAGCCTGTCAGTCAAAAAATTCAAAAATCCGTCAGTCGTCTTTATATATTGGTGGTGACCGCACGTATTATCTCTGTATGGAATAATAAAGAGCTGCTGTTACATACCCTTCTTAGTTTTGTTTCAAAGTTGAAGTTGATTATTTACACAGGTAGCAGATAGCAGTGGGGAAAGTGAAAATTAATAAGAGCATAATGAAAGTTCTGATCATTCTACGATATCAGAAATAGAGATAATCTCTGATTCTGTAAATCCTTTGGACTGAGATTTTAATGATTAGATTTCACAATTTAAATGTAAACCAGTGTTTGAAAATCATTTTTTTAAATATAAACTTTGTCTTATTTTAACCTTCCATACATCCATCATTACACCAGCTTCAGTAAGACACTTTAATAGTTCTAAGTATAGAATTTTCCAAGTATGAATGAATACAACAAATATATATTCGCAATCATGTGGCTTATCCTCGCTATTAACTTACATTGAATTATCGAAACAAATTTTGTTACTTATCTCTTTTACCATAAAATCACAATAAAACTCATAATTCTAATAAATTATGCATGAAGAAAATACATTTAACTACTCTATATACATATCGTCTTCGGAGGCTCGGGGAATATGACAGTTGCCGAACAGTCACGAATTTTTCTATGCGCATTATCAGTTTGGGAGTACTGTAATATTATATTGATTACATTGTAGAGACTTAAAAAATACGTTGAAAAAAATAGGAACATTATTGTCAAAAATGACACGATGGGCTTCGCATGAAACGAAAAACAAATAAAATGTATCTATATTTTAGCTTCTAAACAGGTATTAAATTGTAAGTTATTACTTCCTAATGTTCACTCTTAACTTCTATCCAATTTTGTAAGTAGTTTCTGCGTGGGTGGAAATTTAGTATAATACACAGGACATTTTTCGCCGCCCTAACATATTCCATGAATATTATTTTATATGGCTCTCTACCATCACAATATTATAATACTGATACCCAAATTCATATTTAACTTATAAATATTAAAACATTTGCTCTAGAAAATTTAAAGGGCTTTACACTAATTATAATCAAAGTATACCTGTTATCTTTCACCTTACAAAATTATGTTAACGTGGTCCAATTATTAATTACTTGTTAATATTCAAGTAATTTTCGATCCTTATTACCCGAGCCACTGATTGCTAATTATATCATTACATCTGTTTGCTCAGATTATCTTCAATGAAAATACGCGGTGTTACACTGAAAAAGAAACTGTGGAATGTAGAAAATAGAGTCGGAATTTCCGTGAAATGCGAATTGAACAAATGAACTCCGACTCGTGGAGAATCTATCGACTTCTTAGCTATGGTAAACCACAGAAACGCTAAACAGTTACAGAAATATCTTTGTTTAAAAAAATTACCCAGAATTTTTTCCCATTCCAGTTTAAATTATGTTTTTGGTTCTAACCAATACCGATTGCTTCTAGATGTTTTCGTTCACCGTATTACCTATACCTTATTTTCCTTTCGACTATTTTTGTGCCATTGATCCACCGATTACTTAGGTAGGTAGAGCATGTGCTCTATCAATAAATTACATAATAAGAAAATATTTTACACACTAGAAACGATTCTAATTGTCTTTATAAAACTCTTGAATTTCTTACTTACAATTCTTGAATACCTTGTGGTAAAATGTCACATATTATGCATTTTATTTCTTGTTTGTGGTGAAAATAGAGTCTGGAATTTTTATTGGTCTTTTAAAGCCTTTAGACCTCTATAAGGTACTGTAAATACAAATATAAAAGTATTGCAATTGCTTTGTAGTTAAACGTAACGCAAAATTTTAAATCTTTCTACAGAACATGTATTCAAATACAAATTTACAAAGGTTGGCGTTCCTTCAAGTGATAGTCAAGAAAACTGCTTACAGCATCCACCAGGTACTAAATAAACATGCGGCGTGACGTATGCCAAACAATTTCGTGGTTTCCAACTTCGAGTGACTTTTCATCCTGTTACCGCTGTTACCTGTACAAGAAAATATACAATATGTAAACCGCCTTACTTCGCTTCTCTATAGAGAATCTTAACGATGGATGATATGTAAGTGTAATTACAAATAATTTTTATACATCATAGACAAAGCATGAATCTTTAATGGTAATAGAATAAAAATAATGGTTGTGCTTCTTCCAATAAGAATTTTTATATACGTTGTTGCCCTCACCAGTCACCCTGAACCAAATGGTGCTTTACAATAAATCATGTATAGAAATGTCATTCCATATAGAAGTCTAGAAAACATTAATAAATAGATGCATCTTAATATTAAAAATAACGCTTGACACGAACGGAAACACGAAAGCTTTGTAGCTTTCGTGTTTCCTGTTCCATATCTACTTCGGCAACTAAAACTATAAAACTCATGAAATATTTTTTTTGTACTTTGTCTATAAATATATCTTGATTTTACACCACAAATAAAACATTAACCAAAACCAGTCATGAAATTAAAATATAAAATAAAACCGTCGCTTAATTCGTGAAACTAATATCAGGAATAGCAACAAAAGCTATTTTAAACTACTTAAGAACTGTGTCGCAAACTCCTGCATGCACTCTGTATTATTGGATAGCTAATACACACAATTTAGCCTGATATAACTTTATCTATAAATGTTTTAGAAGTTATAAAGAAATTAAAGTTTCGTTCGTTCGTTCGTTTTATGGCTTACACAAAATCAATGATTGAAACTTTTATGTAATGCTTTATAGATCAAGACCAATTGATACTCTAGTGCATTTATTAATATTTTGCCAAACACACCATAAATGATGAAAATATAAAACTAGCGAAGTTATACATAGCATATAAATTTATCATCTTCAATATCTAATCTAAATTACTTTCAGATAAAAAATAGCATTAAAATTTATGCATTTTATGCAGTATATATGCGTTAAAAAAAATGATATGAAACAATATGGCCGCTGACATATTCTATCAGCAAATGGCGCGAAATATCTATTCAGTTCGAAAATTCAAAGTGAAATTTAGGCAAAATGCGGCTGCTCGTAAGTTAATTATCGACTTTTACGGTTTCGTTCAACGACGGCAATTAATTACCACTATACATAATCTCGTTACAGACTCCGCAGTGCACAAGGAATACACGTAAAGCAGGGAACAATTGCTATACAAAATTAACTCTTTAATTAAACTGGGTATAGTCTAGGGTTGAAGAATACAAATTCGAACTTTGCGGTAAAGTAATTATTTTGATTTAATTAAAAGTAATTACTATTTTTAGTAAGTATCAAAATAAATATATAAATTGTTAATTTTAAGTAATACTTGTTAACATTGTCTATTCGACACGTTAATTTGTAAATAAATCGATCGTTGGTACATAAAATATAATCAGTTGTATAAACATTGATTGTGTAGTGTGTAAGGCTATAAAGCAGGCTTAGTTGGATAATACATATTTTATTTCGTAGATGTAAAAATCACATCAATCATCAATCGTTTTCAAGTCACGTGAGCCAAATACTCTCCATAGGTTTTATAATACTATGGGATTATAAATTATGATATAAAGCATAATAAGACAAAAGCAAAGTTAAATGATGAATCTTATGGTGTATAATTGTGCAATGAAGACATTAAGATTTTGTAAAAATTCGGTGCATATTCTGATTTCTCCAGAACGCTTAGACCCATGCAAGCTACTTGTACTTGCTAATACATTATATATTACGTCTTAATATATTCGTTTACTACTAATTATTAATATATTGCTATATACCACCCTCAACGTGGCCCAACACTGTATAAATTAATTTGCTAGACTCGTCTTTGTCGCAACGCGCCGCGATCCAGAAAGAGCTCAGCTAATAAATCGTTTAGACGTACAATTGTAACAATTCACTCCACGTCTAATTTATTTTGAAATTTACATGTAAACGAACGTACTTCGTGTTGTATTGCGAGTGCTTCGAGCAAATATCGCTGTTTATGTTGTGATCGAACTTTCGCTTTGCCATTCTTCGTTCTTCGGCTAGTTTAAAGTTTCGTAGTAAATAGTGTATTTTCTGGATAATGATATGAAATGCATTTCATGTACGAAGTGTGCTTTTTGTGCGTTTTCTGTAAATAACGTAAAATTGTTCGACAAATAAAAAAGGAAATCAATTTCGCCAGTCATAAATTAACTACAATCACTAATATAAACACTGCATACAAATATGAGTTACGTACGTCGTCATAAATATGTATATACAGAATGCAGTACAATACAGACACAGAGCAGGTGTATAAGCAATTAATTGATCAGAACAACACAAAAAACAAAACGTAAAAATAGAAAATCGTTTAGGATTTAGTGCGTTTTTATCGGCGTATATATTCACGAGGGGAAATAACTTAGTGAATTCCAAACATTGCGGCCTCCGCGCGAAGCCGCGATATTTTAAATGTATGACCGAAAATATTTATTCATTCGTTATATCTACGGTTATTTAATAAAGCTCGGTTCTAGTCAAACTGTTAATGGTTTTATTTGATAAAGGTCTTGTAATATTTGAGTTCTTTTACTAAGCAACTAAATAATGGACATGTTACGTTCCGTTTTGTATGTTCTGCAACATGCTTTAAATTTGAGTATTTTTCAGCTCATTCCTTGCAGTGCTTAAACCTAATCTTAAAGTTCCATAAGGGATACCAAATGAAGTTATTTTTAAAATTTGGCTCAAGGGAGTTTATAAGGCTGTCGAATCTATAGAAACGGTATCAACTCGGCACATTTTACGGTAATTGCTCATTAATCACAAGTAGCTATATTATTTATAATTTCACGTGCAGCCATGAAGAAAGTTACTCGTTTGCCTTTATAAAATAATAATTAAGTTAAATGAAATTTGAATTTTATCCCAATCAAAAGTTTCGCTTCGTTATCGCGTGAATGTTGCGAAGTTTATGATTTTATTCATAATACTTCATTTGAATTGTTGATTTCTGCACAGCTCGCACAATCATAATTTGATCATTTTTATTAATTTCTCGTAATTTCAAAAGCAATTTATCAATTTCATTGGCTCTCCGCGCCTCGTTAAAATGTTTCTAACTTTCAATGCTATGAAATATCTAAAACTTTTAGATTTGCGGTTGGTTGAATAAAGCGGATAACTTTTATCACAATTGTTTTTATTTTTATACAGTTCCCTACCTAAGTGTACAAAAATACACTACACAAAGTTTAAATCAAAGAAATAACAATAAATTATTAAATTTGCTAGCATATTTTGGTTAATATAATATTATGATCTAGCGGAGAAATAGAGTTGCATTTTTCACACAATTTTCACGTCTTAGAGCAGGCTCCAAGGAGATGTTCGTTTGCAAAAATAGCGGACCTAAATCTGACTTCTGATATATATTGTATAGATCCCAGACATCCTATAGACAGATGTTGCCAACCAGTTTTGTGGTCCCCCTCCCCCCACCCCGGTAATTAAATATGGCATACAAAGAAAAAAATAAAAATTTCCAAAACATGCCGTGTGGGGTATCAAATGAAAGAGCTTATTGAGTAGATCACGAATATATAGCATACTATAACATTTCTTACACTTTCTCTAAGATTTTTTAGAAAATTTACGAAAATGCTCCATTTTTGAGTTAACTTTAAACCACTATAGATTGAAAACTCATGAATATATTTTTTAAATTATTATTTTAAATAATTAACAATAGTCCATTGTTTACGATTCAATAGTTCGTAATAAGTGAGCTATATGTATGTGGTGGATTTGATGACCCCACAAAATGTTTTAAATTGCAAGGCGCAACTTTCACTGAAGTTACCGATTTGAAATCTAATCACACAGAGGCTGATTCAAGAATGTTCTGCCATATTTTTCATTCTGTCAAACACAACGACAGTGCAGAGATAATTATTCTAAGCCCTGACACCGATATTTTTGTATTAGGCCTTTATTTCTGGCATAAACTTGAAAATATACTCGCCATCTTTGAATGCTCCCCCCACTCCCCCATGCAACTATTTCACTGTACGAACTATTGAATCGTAAACAATGGGCTATTGTTAATTATTTAAAATAATAATTTAAAAAATATATTCATGAGTTTTCAATCTATAGTGGTTTAAAGTTAACTCAAAAATGGAGCATTTTCGTAAATTATCTAAAAAATCTTAGAGAAAGTGTAAGAAATGTTATAGTATGCTATATATTCGTGATCTACTCAATAAGCTCTTTCATATTTTGATACCCCACACGGCATGTTTTGGAAATTTTTATTTTTTTCTTTGTATGCCATATTTAATTACCGGGGTGGGGAGAGGGGGACCACAAAACTGGTTGGCAACATCTGTCTATAGGATGTCTGGGATCTATACAATATATATCAGAAGTCAGATTTAGGTCCGCTATTTTTGCAAACGAAACTCCACTGAGAGTCCGGTCTATCTATCAAATAAACGCGATAATAATATTTTTTCCTATTATTTATTATAAAACTTCCTTGTAAACATTAGAATAGCGTAAATTGTAAAGTAGAGAAGGGTTAGAGTTTTTCCAAGTAACCATCCTTCCGCCTCATCGATCAAAAAGACAAATAAATTACGCAACAGTGGATGTTTGCAAATTTGTAAATCGAAACTCCTTGATTGATGAATAATCTTCTAAAAATTTTGTATTTTAAATAGGATACAATTATTATATTTGGATTTGTATTTAATAAAATATTATACCAATTGAAAATGAACGAATGTCTTCGGAACATAGAGACACAATAAAATGGTTTTCATTTTGGCATCCCTGTCAGACAGGAGGTCACTCAACTTGTGTTTTTTCAGAAACATTTGCAGCGCTATCGTTCAATACTTTTTGTACAACATAGGACCTTTTATGAATTTATTTGTTAACTATTTTAGGCTTCTAGATTTATGGATAGATATTTATAGATAGGTGCATGACAAACATAATATTAACTACTAGCTTTCCGCCCGCGGCTTCGCCCGCTTTGTCTAAAACATAATAAATTATATACTAAAACCTTCCTCTTAAATCACTCTATTAAAAAAAACATCATCGCAAACACCATCGCATCAAAATCTGTTGCGTAGTTTTAAAAATTTAAGCATACATAGGGACATAGGGACAAAGAAAGCGACTTTGTTTTATACTATGTAGTGATTTTAAGCTTCTAGATTTTTCGTTGACATTACTTTAATACTAAATAAAGCTTGTACAATAATATTATTCTGGTTTACGTAGTTTAGATAATAAAATAGCTAATTTGCTAATCCAGACTATAATCCATCTTTGTGATAAATTTCTACCAGATCCGAACAGTTGTTTTTGCGTGTAAGAGTAATTAACGTCCATCCATCCTCACAAAATGTTCGCATTTATAATAAAAATTATATAATATACAATATTTTTAGCTATGACATTAATATTGAAAGAATCAGCACTTACCATTACGAATACATAAAAAAATACTTCACCTTTGGTCTTTTATCCTGGAATGAACACCTGCACTCTACGAATGTCGGTCACTCAGCATCCCAACTAAATTGTCACGATTACATAAAATGTAAATATAAGATTATCTATGTATATAAAAATGAAACCTCTTTCGCGTTGTCACGGCATCACGTGTGAACGGCTGAACCGATTTCGATAATTTTTTTATTATATTCCTTGAAGTACGAGGATGGTTATAATAGAATGAATGAAAAATTCTTTATTGCACACAAAAACAGAATTACAAAATAAGAGCGATACAAGTTATAATATGTACAGATAGCGGTCTTATGGCCGTAAGCGATTTCTGCCAGACAATCCGAAAAACCAGAAGGATCACATATTTCATGGTGATGGTGCATAAACTTAATAAAAATACTATATACCTACCAACAAGTTGCCAATACTTTTTCCTTGTTTACTATTTAAAACTTATCTTATATTTATATATTATTGGAAAAAGTATACAAAAGTTATAACATTTCAAATACAAGCCCTCAGCTGCTTAATTTCCATTCCACACGCTGCCATTTGGAATTGAACCACATTCAAGGCATGGAAATACGAAAACTTTTCTAATAAACTTATTTGTTCGTTTAAAGTCTTGAACTTTTCACCGTTATCATCTTTTACATGAATAAAAAATAAATTACTATTTATAACTTGAGAACTGGATCGATTGGAGGAAATTATCAAAATAATGATTTACTTATAGCGTAAACACCTTACTATCTAGAGCGACCTTAAAACCATAAATTGCATCGACATAAATTGCGTGATCAAATTACTTACACTGATAATTCTCCTTTAAATTATAAAACCACGTCTTATACAATACGTAAAAGAATATAATATACTAATATTATAAAGCTGAAGAGTTTGTTTGTTTGTTTGAAGGCGCTAATCTCAGGAACTACTAATGCGATTAGAAAAATTCTTTCGGTGTTAGATAGCCCATTTATCGAAAAAGGCTATAGGCTATATTATAACATCACGCTAAAGATCAACAGAGGCGGAGCAATGTGGGTGAAACCGACTCATTCTATATTGATTGAGTGAAATTGATCGAATAACAATTCTCTAAAAATGGAGTACCGTACCCACGTGCACCTGGCTACGCTTCTATTTAATGTTTTAAAGTACAGAGTGCCTGTGTATTTGTACGATAAACTGAAATGGCTGGCGGATCATAATACAGCCTACCAGACTCGTCACGCAGATTCTCTATTAGAAATACCTCTTCACAGAACATCCGCATTTAGGGGGAGTTTTAGATTTCAAGCTTCAAAATGCTGGAATGACCTACCGCCGCCTATTCGTTCCCAACAAAGCGTATTCTCTTTTAAAAACAAACTGAAGTCTTATCTTCTTGACATTCAAAAGCGCAATCAGAAATTTTAACCCCATCCAATTGCCTTTTATTGATTAGTTTTTTGTTTCAAAATATGTATACTCACTTATACAAATTTCATATAAATATGTATATGTATCAATATCTAAATATATTATATTAATGACTATTATTTATGTATCTATATTAAATTTTATGTGCACAAATTTAAATTTAATTTAATACACAATATATGTAAATATATGTATATTATTCATTTACTTATTATATTTATAAAGTATATATCGATTAAATTATATTAAATTTTATGTTTATAATTTTATTTTATTGTATACAGTTTGCATATTGTTGATACCTTAATCCGAACGGAAATACATCCACTGTCAATAAGACATCCTAAGGCGGCCACTGAAAATCAGTGATGACACACTGAGTGGTTGGCCTAATTATGGCATATGTATTTTTTTTAAGTTCCTTTTTTTTTTTTTTCATAATATGTCCATAATAAAGTTATTTCATTTCATTTCATTTCATTTCATTTCATTTCAAATTAATTTTGCTACCCATTCATGTTTTACTACAATATTTGAATTTATAGGTTATCTATAAACTACACAATAACAATATATTATATACCTAAACCTCAATCTGCACACGCCTTGAGGCGGTCCATTCAGTTGACGGCCACAATTCCGATACGGCCGGTCCGAATATACTACACCATTAGTCTTAAAGGCACATTGAATAAACAAAGACTTTGTGCTATTAATTTTAAAACTTAATATTTAAGGTTGTAAATTTTTCATTGCTTTCATAATTCTGTTATTCAGTATAAGTTAAAGATAATATATAGAGAATAGTATTTTATTAATTATTTTTTTTGCTAATTAACTTTTCTTATCTTAATATTTCTCAGTTTCAGATTATACTGTTCTAGTTAAATATACTTAAAAACTA
The DNA here is from genome assembly GCA_029959065.1 of Colias behrii. Lineage (NCBI taxonomy): Eukaryota > Metazoa > Arthropoda > Insecta > Lepidoptera > Pieridae > Colias > Colias behrii. The sequence goes on along the minus strand of JARWMC010000015.1, from coordinate 11,775,737 downwards.
CAGATTTCTAGTTTAAATATTCCTAGAAACGTCATTTCAATTCCCCTCAAAGAGTATAAAAACAGACGCGGCACAAGAACAAAAAGCCGTTTCATCTGCACCTTGAAATGACGTTCCGAACACTTTTTCATTTGACAACAAAGAACGAACCTTTGAGCGGCGATCGATGCCATTCAGTCGCTGAAGAGACAATGGGAATTGTTCGTGGACTCTGAGAGTCATCAATGTTGTAGGCAATAATACTCTTTCGAGGCATTACCATGTTCTCTTTTATACAGAGCTCAAAATATTTTGACACAGTTAATACACGCTACAGCATTTGGTTCAGACTGCCTACAGGGAAACTCTATATTCTATTAAGATTACTTACTCTTACCTGATTATGATGGGACCCCTATCCTACTTCCTACTTCCTACTAATATTACAAATGCGAAAGTTTGTGAGGATGTATGTATGTTTGTAACTCTTTCACGCAAATACAACTGAGCCGATTACAATGAAATTTAGCATACATATAGAGGGTAACTTGGATTTACACATAGGATAGGTTTTATCCCGGAAATCTCACGGGAACGGGAAGTATGCGGGTTTTTCTTTGAAAACGCGGGCGAAGCCGCGGGCGAAAGTTAGTACATGAAATAAATACAATAAGCTTATCTTAATAAGCAAGCAACAAAAACTGTAAAAAATGAAAGTATTACTATCAATATTTAAATATGTTTTTTAAACTGTGTTATTCAAGAGTATGGAAAATAGATATAGATAATATACGTATACAGAGTGTAATCGTTAAGTGTGCACAGGCGATTATTCCGTAACTATTACAGATATCAAAAAACTTTAAACTGATATCGAAAGTACTTAACCTAATGAGTAAAATGGCCATAATATATTTTTAAAAATAAAACGAGAGATATCTAAAAAATTAACTTGAAACCCTCCCATACATTTAGTATGAGATACGAATATCCCATGTACATTTAATATGAAAGATTTTAGTTTTTTTCTTTCTTTTTTTGGTTTTCTGCTTTAATTACTTCGCAAATTTTAAGGGAAATTCATTTAGAAACTGTAAATAGAGCTCCTGATTGTATTGCACAATGAGAACATCATTTCGAAAATCTGCTATGAATACCAAATGTATGGGAAATAAAATGTATGGGAGCGTTTAATGTAGGTAACATTTTTGGATATTTCTAGTTTTATTTTTTAAAATTTATTATGGCCATTTTATTCATTAGGTTAAGGGGCCATACTCCAAAATGTATGTTTCTAAATCATGGTTTTTGGATAGAAATCATCATATTTAAAATCCTAAAAAAATATATAGCACAGATAAACGTTTGATCTAGTGACTTTTTTGGATAAAAACACAATATTAAACATTTGACTCGATCAAAAAAAAATCAGAAGTAACATCGATTTTAAAAGCATAATCAGTTTTATGAGAATTAGGGGAACGCTATGTTTATGAAAATTTTACATTTCATTTACTAATCAGGTTTTACAGGGAAATTTTTGGATAGATTTATAATTTAGCCCTTATTTTTTTCTATATAAAATATAATACGTAAAATGCGACTCGCGCGCACCACGCCAGTGCCGCCAGAGTCCAGCCGGACGTCATCGAGGGAGGACCTGTGCTAGTTTTGCTCCCGACCACGTTGCAGTCGCCGCTCGCGTATTAGAACCGAGCGGCGCGAGTAAAACGGCGAGCATGTCACGGTATAAATAAATCAGTAGTTTGATTTTGTTAGTTATCCTAGGATTATTGTTGTAAATATAAATTAACTTCTTATTCTATACTATTAAACGAACAATATTTGCATATTAATATATTTGTTTGTAAATACAGTGTGGAAATTTTCGATGGGCCCTGGGTGAAAGTACTAGAAATACTGGAGATAGCAAATTTCCTTTATTTTTAAAAATAAATAGAACTGCATTCAAAGATTTTCAAAAATTCATTTTCTTCGACCGGGAATCGAAAGAACTATTAAAACCGCATCAAAATCCGTTGCGTAGTTTCAAAGATTTAAGCGTACAAAGGGACATAGGGACAGTGAAAGCGACTTTGTTTTATACTATGTAGTGATTTAAAATTATGTTTTAAAAATTACCTGAGATCCTCTTTTTTATGGGTTGTTGAATAGGAATAGCGGCAAAGTTTTGAAGTACTAGTAGAAAGACTATTATGATGTTGGTTGGTCTGTATTCAATGAGTATGACAAATATTATTTTTATGAAACAACAATCCAAGATGGCGCCGACGAAAATTTGACTTTTTTCGTGATGGGTGTCATTTTCATGGTTTTTGGGGTAGCAATTAACGAATATGAGGTCAAAACTATAATCCAAGATGGCGCCGACGAAAATTTTACATCTTTTCGTCATGGGTGTCATTTTCATGGTTTTTGGGGTAGCTATTAACCAATATGAGGTCAAAACTAAAATCCAAGATGGCGCCGACGAAAATTTTACATCTTTTCGTCATGGGTGTCATTTTCATGGTTTTTGGGGTAGCAATTAACGAATATGACGTCAAAACTATAATCCAAAATGGCGCCAACGAAAATTTTACATCTTTTCGTTATGGGTGTCATTTTCATGGTTTTTGGGGTAGCTATTAACGAATATGAGGTCAAAACTATAATCCAAGATGGCGCCGACGAAAATTTTACATCTTTTCGTCATGGGTGTCATTTTCATGGGTTTTGGGGTAGCTATTAACCAATATGAGGTCAAAACTAAAATCCAAGATGGCGCCGACGAAAATTTTACATCTTTTCGTCATGGGTGTCATTTTCATGGGTTTTGGGGTAGCTATTAACCAATATGAGGTCAAAACTAAAATCCAAGATGGCGCCGACGAAAATTTTACATCTTTTCGTCATGGGTGTCATTTTCATGGTTATTGGGGTATCTATTAACCAATATGAGGTCAAAACTAAAATTCAAGATGGCGCGGACGAAAACTTTACATCTTTTCGTCACGGGTGTCATTTTCAAGGTTTCTGAATTCTGCTCGAAAAATATGTAAACGGTTGTAAGAAAAATATACCAAATTATCGACGGTAACATTGGGGATTTGTAAATAGCTGTCTCAAAAACCTTGAAAATGAAACTCATGCCGTAAAGATGTAAAATTTTCGTCGACACCATCTTGGATTTTAGTTTTGACCTCATATTGGTTCATAGCTACCCCAAAAACCATGAAAATGACACCCGTGACGAAATTTTGTCAAATTTTCGTCGGCGCCATTTTGGATTTTAGATTTGACCTCATATTGATTAACAGCTACTCCAACTCTTTGAAAATGACACCCATGACGAAAACATTTCAAATTTTCGTCGGCGCCATCTTGGATTTTAGTTTTGACCTCATATTGGTTAATCGCTACCCCAAAAACCACCCACATTTGCTACTTAGGAAAAGTTCAGATTTAAAGATATCATAGGTAATGTGACGAATATAATTTATTTCATTCCGACCGTTTCTCGGAATAACATACATTTAATAAGAAGGGTTTAATATATTGCCGGTAACATAATATTATGATGTATGATAAAAAAATGTTGTGTGGTTTTATGAAACCACGGTAAAAGTGAAACTGTTCGAACGGTTCCGAACACTGCTTTGTGTAGCGCATGTCGCGTGACGGTCGGCTGCCGAGTAGGTATACCTACTCGGCAGCCGCGATACACGCGACATGCGCTACACAGACCAAAAAGTTTGAGACGATGTAATAAAAGTTTCACTTTAATAATTAATCTTCTTATATATAAAAATGAATCGCAAAATGTGTTGGAACTACTGATTTATTTATACTGTGGCGTAATCGCCCGCCTTCATAGGTCACCGGAGTTCATGCCGCGCCGGCTCCTGCGCAACGCGGGCGCGAGCCGTCTCAGTGCCTAAAATGCCTAAACTTTCAGTATAAAGGGCTCTTAAGTACTTTCGATATCAGTTTAAAGTTTTTTGATATCTGCAATAGTTACGGAATAATCGCTTGTGCACACTTAACGATTACACCCTGTATATGGGGTGAAAAATGAATAGAATTTTACACTCTGCGTAGAATGTTTTTCACGTTGACATGTGTTAGTTATTCTGACTGTGAAGAATCTTACCTACTATGCGATAAAATACAATAGGAATGATTGTTGTTTTTATTTAAATAAAAATACTCTTTTCGTTCTGTTGTACAAAAGTTCTATAGTCAATTCAGTGTCGAATTGAAATTGAAAAAAACAACTTTTATTTCGCTCCCCGTATTTAAACCACATATAGCTGTAATGAAAAACGTTACAAAATTGCCAGCAACAAGAACTTGATACTTGAGCGAGAATATTCAAATAAAATACTTTAATTTCGCATAACCCAACTTTTTGCAGGGAATTTTTAATTTTTGCGCAAATGTTTCGAAACTCTCACATTTGGCCCGCGCCCCGAATGCTTGGGACGCCGCAGTCTCCGGTTCGGCAAATGTTTTTATTAGTATATGTTTTATTAGAGACGAATATTGTTACGCATTTTATTTATACATCACAATAATATGCAACAATTATTTGCGTACACAACTGTTAAGTTTAGAACATTATTTTGCTACAAAAAATTCAGATATTTACATTTGAGTTTTGACATTTTTTTTAAAACTGAATGAAAAATAAATGTATTTATTTTGATAGATTAAAGTGAAATGTTAGAATTGTTACTATGTTAGAATGAACATGAATATTATTTTTACATTCATGGATATCCATTAGAATTAATAGAGTAGTGTTATAGAGAATCGAAGTTTGCGGTTACCCAGATATTGATGTGAATATCTTGGTTGGATAATAATTTTAAGTAAATATTATAGGTATATGGCAAATTATAATACTTACTTATTCCGACATTTAAATTATTTCATTAATATTTTAATAATTCATAATCTTGGACAAATAAAGGAGGGATAGCTTATTAATTAGTGAATATAATTTCATAAAATACCATTTCATATTATACGTAAAAGTACTAACTTTTACGTATAATCGTTGGCTGATTTTCGTCATATTATATAAAACATATTTGAACCAAATATCGGTCGTTTTACAAGAAAATTGAACAAATATGTCTCCACATAGCGTGTTCCAACTCGTTCCACAAAGGGAATTAAAAGCTAAACGAAATAAGATGTAAGAGGAAAGATATAATGCGTTTACATTGGCCTGACTGTGCGTCCATCAAGCATAATGTAAGGGATGAAATCTGCTAAAGAAATTGTTTCTGGACGAAGTTTTACCTTGAGATACGGAAGCGTAATCAGAATAAATAGATTAACTTCGTGATTATGTTAAGGGTCAACAAGAACAGCTAGCTTATATAAATATGTGAGTAAAACCTTTATTTGTACTTAATATTATTTTAACATAACATAGGGATGTGACGACCCCATCGCCCACGGTTGGAATATCTGTTGTCTACGTGACAACAGATATTCCACCCGTGCAATCAGTCAACCCGCAGGACACCTTGTGGCGGGGTGTCGGGGAGTAGCGACCCCGCGGGAACCGAGTGCTCCCGGGGGAGGCCCCTGTCTTCATCTCCGGCTTGCCTTCACCGGCCGGTCGGAGTGAAGCCTGACGAGGACAGGACCCCCACCTCTGGCTTGCCTTAACCGGCTGGCTAGAGTGGAGTCGCGAGAGCTTTTAGCTCGAAGGGTGGATGCGAATCGTAAGTGGCGAGTGGGCACGTGATGCTGGACCCTCAGGGAGCGCGTGATCGTAGTTTAAAGTCCAGGGACGCCTCTCCACCCTTAGCTGCTCGCAATATGTTGCCCCCTTGTCGCACTATTGCAGCGACTTATTTCGGGGGCCCATACAGTGAGAGGGCGAGTCACCACCTGCCAACAAATTTTTACTTCCCTTAAGTAGAAAGGCAGGTGCCATAGTTTCCATAGTCCCCAATTCCAGTCCATGTAGCATCCCATTCCATAGCCCGGTTTATTTTGCTTCCATTTCTCACAATAGTCCTACATCGGCCGCGGACTGCCCAGGACTGTATCTCTATAGTGCAGTCATGGGCAGGCTGCGGCTGGTGTCCCACAACACAGTAAAATTCTCGAAAGGGCCTCTGCGTGTTGGATCCGTGTCCCCACGTAAGCCTTCCAAAGGTCCGGGTACCGTCCTTCTGGTGGTACCCGAGTATTATGGAACCGAGAAACTTGACAATAAAGTTAGACGGCCTGTTTTGTTACCGTGTAATTGATCGTGGTGTCTATTATCGATGTTTGGCATAGAGTATGCAAACAAAGGTTGTCAAATTATTTTGCAACTGTCATGCACCAAGACACTTGTACTTCCGCCTTCGATCGGGCCGCTCATCTGCTGTGCGCGCGCGGCGACCATCGGAAACACGTGTAATGTGTATCGCAAATCGGATAATTGGCGTAAATTCATCGAGTGCTGCAGCATCTCAAAGGTACGTGGTGCATTGTTTTTGCTGCTCACTATTTCTGAACATCGATTTTGTGTTAACGTAATTTTCCCTAATGTAGTAGAAGTCACCCGCTATTTCGGCTTGGTGCGATTCTACATTATTTCTGGTGCCGAAACCCGGGAATTTGCGTATCAATTATCATATTCAAAAGCTTATGGTATTACTGGTCACACGTAATTCATAATCGTAACGTAATTCCGTTCGTATTAGGTTCTTTGTTTAACAAAGTAGGAAGTTGTTATAAGATCTATTTAAGCAAACACTTATTTTATCGGTGCTTAAATTCAATCGGCTTAAAACAATTTCATATTCTAAAACTTAATACATATTCAGAAGTACAAGTCAAAAGTGTTTAATTATTGTAGGAACTAGTTAAGCAATCACATATTTCATCGGTGCTTAATTTTACATCGGCCTATAGTAATTTCACATTCGAAAACATAATTCATTCACGTTACAGTTTATCCTAACTACATAACTAATATTAAAACGTAATATTAAATCGTAATATAAAATAATTTCATTTTATATTAATACTCGCGGGGGTAAATTGACAATCGAACGTCGAACATTCTAGCGGCTCGCGCAGCGCATCATCATTGTAACTTGTTATTGTAAGTTATAATCTGTATTCATTCACATTACCGTTTCACGCGATTTTCATCCTTAACTTCATATATGTAAAGGTGAAATAATAATTTCATTGTTTCATTTTATTTCATTGTTTGAAAAATTACATCGAAGATTAACTTTGTTTTTCAATTGTTTGTTTTTAAACGTTTTTACATTTTGTTTATTCGATATTTAAATTTAATTTTAACAAGATGTCTTTATTAACTAAACATACAACTCGGAAGTTAGGTTCTTTGAAAAAATTAAAATCTAAATCGGTGGATGAATATTATACGACTAAGGACTTATCGACATTGCGTAGAAAACGTACTATAGCGCTTAAAAGATTATCGAAGGCGTTAGAAATAGGTAATGCAGCTTTGAGTGATCGTTCACAATACGACCTATTTTTATCGTATCATCAGGATATTAAACAAATCGTTTCAAATTTCGAAAATGCTCATTTTAATATACTCGATCTGACGGACGACGCGGATAATGAAACTGAAATTGAGGAACAATTCGACGATTTATATTTTCAGATACAGTCTATTTATATTAGTTTAACTAAACATGATACAAATAATTCGATTAACTCGAACATCAATTCATCGAATATCCGTTTACCTAAAATTACATTGCCACATTTTTCGGGCAATATCAAGCAGTGGCCTGTGTTTTATGATACGTTTAATTCTTTAATTCATAACTCAACGTCAGTTTCGGACACGGAAAGGTTTCATTATTTAATTTCTTCTCTTAGCGGGGATGCGTTATCGGTGGTTAATGCGTTCCCTATGACTCACGAATATTATCGCGACGCGTATGAAGCTCTTATTAATCGCTATAAATGTAAACGAACATTAGCTTTTACTTGTTGGCAAGATATTTTAAACACTAACTTCATGCATAACAACGCAACTGAGTTTCAAAAGTCACTCGACTTATTCGATGAAAATTTAAATATTTTAAAATCTATTGAGTTACCGATAGATCAGTGGGATTTCGTCCTGGTTTACCATATTTTATCAAAATTAGACAGGAATTTACGCCGCGATTTTGAGGAAAAACATTCTAACATGGAGTTGCCGTCTTATGATCAATTAAGGGGTTTTTTGCGTTCTAAATGCGAAGCCTTATTACGAGATACACATTTTTCTGGTGTGAATAAATCTTTAAAGCATTCGACTACTTAAAATCAATCAACGAAACATACATACATACATTTTCAGCCTACATTTGTCCACTGCTGGACATAGGCCTCAGTCATGGCACGCCACTGAGCCCGGTCGTTCGCTCGTTGCCGCCAGTTATGCCCAGCAACCCTGCGGATGTCGTCACTCCACCTTGTAGCAGGGCGTCCTACGCTACGTTTGCCGAGCCGCGGTCTCCACTCTAAGACATGTGTGCCCCAGCGGTTGTCCGTTCTGCGGCACATATGACCGGCCCACTGCCACTTCAGCTTGCTAATTCGTTGAGCTATGTCGGTGACTTTCGTTCTCTGGCGAATAACTTCGTTCCGGACTTGGTCCCTTAGAGAAATACCGAGCATAGCTCTCTCCATAGCTCGCTGAGCGACTTTAAGCTGGTGGACCAGTCGTACTGTCAGTGTCCACGTCTCGGCTCCGTAGGTCATAACAGGTAGGACGCACTGATTAAATACTTTCGTCTTAAGGCATTGTGGAAGTGACGATGCAATGACTCGACGAAGTTTCCCAAATGCTGCCCAACCCAGCTGTATCCTCCTGTTGATCTCTCTCTCGAAATTGTTTTTGCCTAAGATAATTATAGTGTCCTATAATTATCTTTGTTTTTTCTGCGTTCATGCGGAGTCCGATGCGTGAGGAAGATTCAACTAGGTCGTTCAACATTTGTTTTAGTTCCTGCAGCGATTTGGCCATAATGACAATGTCATCAGCGAATCTCAAGTGTGAGATGTACTTGCCGTTGATGTTGATGCCTCGCCCTCTCTAATCCAGGGTCCGAAACATATCCTCTAACGCGTTGGTGAACAATTTTGGTGAGATTACGTCACCTTGTCTCACGCCTCGCCGTAGATGGATACGTTTCGTACGCTGGTTCTGGATTTGGACGGACATGGTTGCGGCATCATACAATGACCTCAGCACTTCGATATATCGCCAGTCAACCTGGCAACGCTGCAAGGACTCCAGAACAGACCAGGTCTCGATGCAGTCGAAAGCCTTCTCATAGTCCACAAATGCAATGCACAGGGGCTGATTGTACTCTTCTGTTTTCTGTACAATCTGCCGCACTGTGTGGATGTGGTCTATGGTGCTGTATCCACTGCGAAACCCGGCCTGTTCAGGGGGTTGAAACTCATCGAGTCTCCGTTGAAGACGGTTCGTAATAACCCGGGAAAACAACTTGTAGATATGGCTTAAAAGCGATATGGGCCGGTAATTCTTTAAGAGGGTTTTATCGCCTTTTTTAAAGAAGAGTACTACGTTGCTTTCGCTCCACGCCTTCGGGGTACTCCCAGTGAAAAGGACAGAGTTAAATATTTCCTTAAGCTCTTTTAGGATAGGGGCTCCACCTGCCTTTAGAAGCTCCGTCGTAATTCCATCCTCTCCTGAGGCCTTCCCATTTTTAAGTTGCTTTAGGGCCAATTCCATTTCGTCTAGGCTGACTTCTGGCAGCTCGTCTGTATAATGCCGGGTTAAAGTGGCTCTCGGGTCTTTATTAGTTTGAACATGGTGTGGTGCCTGTGATGTGTACAAGCAGCTGTAGAAGTGCTCAACCTCCAACAGAATCTCCGACTCCGACGTTAAGACGCTCCCCGTGGATGATCTCAGCTTTGTCAGATGGGACCTTTCGAGTTTTTGCGCAAACACTTCATCATCAACGAAACGTTTCAATTCAAATGCACTTGTTGCTATGAACAATAGAGGTAATTCGAACGATAAGTCTAAAGTTTATTCAAGTAGCTGCGCGTATTGCCTTAAGTCGCATTCTATTTTTTCTTGTCAAGATTTTATTAGTAAATCGATTGACGATCGTATGGCTATTGCCACTCAAAACAATTGGTGCTTTAATTGCTTGAAGCCATCACATCAATAAAAAAATTGCAAATCTATTTTTTCGTGTCGTATGTGTAAGCGTAAACATCACACCTTACTCCATCGCGATCATAACACTAAGATCGAATCAAGTCAAATCGGGTCGTCGCTGGTGTCAAGGTCACATACGAATCATACAGTGCTGTTAGCCACAGCTATCGTTCAGGTTAAGGATGCTTCAGGTAATATGCAATCGTTTCGTGCCCTGTTTGATACGGGCAGTCAGAGCAATTTCATAACGGAATCAGCAGTAAAACTTTTAAATTTAACGCCGGCTTCATCAACCGCGGCAATTAGTGGCATAGGAGAAGCGGATGCACCTATTATTGGTGACGTCACTTGTTCTATCGGCACTAACGGTCGAATTCTATTTAACTTAGATATGCACGTCATATCTAAAATATGTGGCGATCAACCTATTGCTCAACTTAATTCATCAAGTTGGTCCCATATTAAATCGTTGCCGTTAGCGGACCCTGGTTTCGATATACCTGGTCCCATTGATATTTTGCTTGCTGCTGATGTATTCGCTGACTCTGTTCTTAATCAACATATCAAGGGAGGTGTCAACCAACCTACCGCGTTTAATTCAATCTTTGGTTGGCTACTTCTAGGTAAAACTAATATTTCATGTAGTAGTCTGTTGCAGACGTTGCCTGTTATCAATAATGATTTAAATTCATTAGTTCAACGTTTTTGGGAATTAGATTCAGTACCGCAAACTTCAATGCTAACTCCAGATGAGTTATTATGCGAACGTAAATTCGTTGATGAACACTCACGTGATGAATCTGGGCGTTATATTGTTCGTATTCCATTTAAGAATAATTCAGAACCTACATTTGAGGGCTCTCGCGTATTTGCTTTGCGTAGGTTCTATGCTACTGAACGTAGGTTGTCACGTGACGCTTTGTTAAAATCGCAATATGTCGACTTTATGTCTGATTACATCGAAAGTGGTCACATGACAGTGGTTCCTGTAGCACAAGTTGGTACAGGAAAATACTACATACCTCATCATTGCGTTCTACGCCCTGACTCTGCGACCACGCGCCTCCGCGTTGTATTCGACGCTTCTGCGAAGGATATGCATTCTAAGTCACTGAATGACACACAACTTATCGGCCCAAAGCTACAACCGAATATTTTAAATTTATTTTTACGCTTTAGGGAACACAGCGTTGTCTTCATGGCTGATGCTCGTCAAATGTTTAGACAGATTGTAGTAGCGCACGAACATCGTGATTACCAACGCATTTTCTGGAGGAGTTCTCCTGATGAGCCCCTTTTAGAATATCGTTTAAATACAGTCACATATGGATTAGCTTCGTCTCCGTTTCTCGCTTGCCGTACGCTTCGACAGCTTGCTGAAGATGAGGGAGATTCTTATCCACTCGCAAAACGAGTACTACTGTCTGATGTTTATTGTGATGACTAGCGACCCGCCCCGGCTTCGCACGGGTGCAATGCTGATACTAAATACACTACAGAAAAACTGTGAACGTTGTACATATATAAAAACATAGCGGCCCGCTCCGGCTTCGCACGGGTATAAAATAGATAGCCGGGCGGCCGGCCGGTACCGCCGCAAACGCTACGTCCCGCAATTTTTAAATCTGTAATATCTTCGAAAATATTCACTTAAATCATACGGTGTAAAGGGCCATATAGATCTATATTAAATGAACAATGTATTCAAGGTATTTAATTGGTTAAGGATTAATGCTGTATTGGTTAAAATCGCTTCGAAAATTAGCCATTATTTGTCGTAAAAAGTAAATGACAAAAAAATGTTATTGTGGGTTATCCATAAGAGATAGACATATACCATCGCGGACTTTTCTGTAGACCTTTTCAATGTGTATAATACTTAGTACATTATTTTGATAAAACTCGTATGGTTCAGCCTGCGTTTGCAATGTAAGCGGAAAAAATGTAATTTTTTACGACATCACATTAGAAACCTCAAAAATAACAGTACTTCTCCACTATTTAATGGATATTATTATACATATAAACCTTCCTCTTGAATCACTCTATCTATTAAAAAAAACCGCATCAAAATCCGTTGCGTAGTTTCAAAGATTTAAGCGTACAAAGGGACATAGGGACATAGGGACATAGGGACAGGGAAAGCGACTTTGTTTTATACTATGTAGTGATGTCACGACCGGATTTTCATCGTTAGAGGTCGCTCAGGAAGCCAAGTCGCAGATTATTAAACTTTTTAAGTGTGGACAGTTTGAACTTAGGAAGTGGGCTAGTAATAAACCGCAGTTATTGTCAGATCTACCCAGTGATAGTTGTTTGACTGGATCCGTATCGTTAGACAATTCTGATAATCAAATTCTTAAGGTATTAGGTCTTAAATGGAATCCATCCACAGATACGTTCGTTTTCGAAATTGAATCTACTTATCGGCCATGTACTAAGCGTTCAATCCTTAGTGAAGTCGCAAGGGTTTTCGATCCGTTAGGTTTTCTATCTCCCATCACAATTCAATCAAAATGTTAAATTCAGAAGTTGTGGATTCTCGGCGTTGGATGGGACCAAACGATGCCTAACGAGATCATCAATACATGGAACAAACATCGCACTCAACTTAACCTTTTGAGTGAACTTCTAATTCCTCGGCAACTTACCTGCACGGATGCTGTATCGTATGAGCTACATGGGTTTTGTGACAGATCTACCCTTGCATACGGAGCTGTCATCTATTTACGTGTTACAGATGCTGTTGGTAATATTCATGTTTTCTTCGTTTGCTCTAAGGCTCGAGTTGCACCTCTTAAACATACATCGTTACCACGACTCGAGCTCTGTGCTGCAGTTCTTCTATCAGATCTTTACAAGTTTGTAAAAGATACGTATCTTTCTCGTATTCATATTGATTCTGTATATTTGTGGTCTGACTCAACTATCGTTTTGTCTTGGCTGCGTTCTCATTCTTCGCGTTGGACAACATTTGTCGCAAATCGTGTCAGTCACATACAGGATATCACCCCTACAGACTGGTGGCATCATGTATCCTCAGGTTGCTGCTGCTCCATCCTGCTGATTTGTGTTCACGAGGTTTATTTCCAAGTGAGCTTGTGCACAATGCCTTATGGTGGGCGGGACCGTGCTGGCTCACCCAAGGTAGTGATACTTGGCCTACGGATACAGCTGTTGTCACATCAAATGAGGAGAAGGTCGTTATGGAGAAGGAGCAACGTAAGGTAGCTCTTTCCGCTGAAGAAAGAGCTCCAATCGAACCAACAATAATTGACTCTTTACTGAATCGTTATTCATCATTTCAAACAATCGTTAACATTTTGGCATTTGTATATCATTTTATCAATAACTCTAGAACCCCAGCTCAAGCTAATCGTAATAGTTTCATTAATAACGTTGAAAGGCACAACGCATTATTAAAAATCGTTAAACATGTACAGAGTCAAGTCTTTTCGAACGAAATTGCTAATCTTAAATCGAACAAACCTTTATCGAAACCTTTTCGAAAACTCAATCCATTTATCGATCGATTAGGTATTCTCAGGGTGGGCGGTAGAATTTCACGCGCAGGTTTAGAATACGAACAAAGGCATCCTTTCTACCGTCTGATCATCCATTAACGTTTTTAATTATCGACAACATTCATCGTAACTACTTGCATCCGGGCATCAATACTACGCATTTCTTACTTCTTCAACAATTTTGGATCATATCGGCAAAACGTACTGTACGCAATCGTTTAAGCAAATGTATACAATGCTATCGAACTAATCCGTAGCCATTACAACCGTTTATGAGTGATTTTCCGTCATATCGTGTTAATCCAGTCAAACCATTTTCTATAGTAGGCGTCGATTTCGGCGAACCGTTTCGTATTAAATTAGGCCCACATCGAGGTGCTAAGATTGAAAAGGCTTACCTCTATCTTTTTATTTGTCTTACAACAAAGGCAGTACACCTCGTGGTGGTGTCTACACTGTCAACTGACGCATTTATAGCTGCGTTACGACGCTTTGTGGCACGCCGTGGTCGATGTAACGTAATACACGCGGATTGTGGAACAAACTTTATCGGTGCAAGAAATCAATTATCGTCTCTTATGCATCAAGCTTCTAATTTAGAAAAGATTGAATTTAAGTTTAATCCTCCATCAGCTCCTCATTTCGGTGGTGTATGGGAAATTCAAATCAAGGCGGCTAAATCTCATTTACTTCGTGTATTTGGTGATCAAGTTCTTACGTTTGAAGAACTTACAACGCTTTTCGTGCAAATCGAAGCAGTATTAAATTCGCGACCGCTTTGTCCAATCAGTTCGGATCCAAATGATCTATCGGTCTTAACTCCAGGCCATTTCCTTACCTTAGAGCCTTTGACAGCTGTCCCTGATGAAGATCTATCAAATGTTAATATAAGTCGGCTTCATCGGTGGCAGTTGTTACAATCATTTCACCAGAGTTTTTGGTCCAAATGGAAACACGAGTATCTTAACTCACTAACACAACGCGCCAAATGGACTAAGTATTCTAAACCGCTTCAGATAGGCTCAATGGTGATAATTAAGGATGAAAATCGTGCGCCACTACAATGGTCTCTTGCCAGAGTAGTGGATCCTTTACCTGGTTCTGATGGTGTAGCTCGGATTGCAGTAGTTAAAACAGCGAAAAATCATATAATTCAAAGACCGTTGGTTAAGTTATGCCCTCTACCAATCGAGGACTAGCTTAAATCGTTTATCTTTATTTTAGTATCGTAAGGTATCTAGACTTTAGTTATCGTTAGCAATAAGATATCGTGTCTGTGTAACAGCTATCGTGTTATACAGAATCAATTAGTTAGGTAACTAGTTTTTATTGTAATCAATAAGTATCATCAATAATTATACGGATCATTCTTTGTTAGCGATCGACGTAACGTTGTTGTTTATTAAAATAATATGCTTAGGAAAATAATTTAGTGTAGTTTAAAATAAGACAAAAACGACCGCACGGTGCTCAATAGGAGCAGGTCAATAAGTACGATAGCCAATGAGAAGCGAGTATGACTGTCGTTATCTCCCTATAGTGTATAATTGTTAACTTTGTTTATTTTGTTTAAATAGAACGTTTTTAAATTATTAAATTGTAGCATTATGTTTGTAAATATATAATTATGTTTTTTAAAACATATTAGTGGATATAGGCTAGCATAATTATTGTAACCGCATGTCTTAATTAATTGTAAGTTAGAAGTATAGCATAATTGTAATCGCATATATGTATCTTAATGGTAAGTTAGACTATTAATGGTATTTTAGCTTGTTTCTTTATATTTTGGTATTTTTGGATACAATTTGTTATGACTATGTACAAGTTGGTATAATATAGTTCATTATGGAACCTTCTCACATATTACGGTGATGACTTTAAGAGATGACGTTGATATTGTTTACACTTGAAATAAATGTTAATATTTTGTATTACGTAATACGTAGTTTTGAGTTGTGTAGGATTCCTTCCGAAATATTAGGATAGCGCAGCATATGAAGCTACATTACATGTGTTAGCATTTGTACTATGCGTGCGCTTTAAGAAGCAGTTAATGTAATAAGGAGGAAATATTATGGAAATGTAAATTATACTTCGTAATAGAGAATTTTGTTATATGTTAATTTTGATAATTTGTTATTAGTAAGATAAAGAGAATTAGTAGTTTGTTTCAATGTAGTAAAAGTATGGTACAAATTATATGCAAGTTGAATAGTAAGCTTCCGTTTTGTGTATGTTAATAATTATTTTATAGGACGAATTGTATGCTATTGTAAAGGTATTTTTGGTTATTTTATGAAGATATTAATTTTATTATCTTATGTTGAAAATGAATAAAGTTACGAGCAAGAAAAGGGCTGGTAGATAGTACACGTAACGTTCGATTTGATCGGAGAGCACCGGCTCTCCGTGCGGTAAAACTTTACCTCAGTAACCCCTCCGGCGAGCGTAGGCAAAATAAGTCGAGTAAAGTAGAGTCAAGTCAAGCTCAGTCAAGCTCTCGCAGTCAACGGAACACAACGCGCTCTACGTACGGAATTGAAGATCTCACCAGCCCTTGAAAGCTCTACATTGAAGAAGTAACGCTGACTTTTATTTCGCCGCGTTATTGTTGCGAAGCCCGCGTGCTTTGCTCGCGAAATAAATCCCTCGCGTTCTATATACGGGCTGTGACGGCACACCGCGTTTCCACGGGCGCTAGCAGAAGCGTCGGGAGTGAACGTGAACCAGCTACGAAGGCGTTCACTCAGTGTGTATATTCACACACGTAGCGTATCGGCCGTGTATAAACATTCGCGTGAACTGCGTACGGGCACGCTCGTACTGCGCCTACCGCCGCGATATACACGGTCGCATATATTGTTTCCACGCTACAACATTCTTATCGTTCTCGTTCCCATTATGTTCTATTTATCGTCTGACCAGAAAATACCATAGGCATTTTGGTGAGCGGGATGTTTCGTTACCGTGTAATAATTGATCGTGGTGTCTATTATCGATGTTTGGCATAGAGTATGCAAACAAAGGTTGTCAAATTATTTTGCAACTGTCATGCACCACGACACTTGTACTTCCGCCTTCGATCGGGCCGCTCATCTGCTGTGCGCGCGCGGCGACCATCGGAAACACGTGTAATGTGTATCGCAAATCGGATAATTGGCGTAAATTCATCGAGTGCTGCAGCATCTCAAAGGTACGTGGTGCATTGTTTTTGCTGCTCACTATTTCTGAACATCGATTTTGTGTTAACGTAATTTTCCCTAATGTAGTAGAAGCCACCCGCTATTTCGGCTTGGTGCGATTCTACACGGCCTATTTGCTGTGTAAGGTGACCAGAATGATAATAATCGTCTAGGTTTAGCTAATTCAAATTTTATTAAAGTTTCTTTAGACATCCTTTTAGCCAGTTATTTTTCCAATCCATCTTGGAGAGATCATACTAATTTTAAAAGTTATGACAATAATAAAGCTCACAAAACAAACTATTATCAAAAGCAAAACACCAATTACTTCCTATACAGCATGCTGAAAGCAAATAATATAGCTTTTGATAACCGCGAATCTTCTAAATGTGTCGTTTCAGTAAAATTAAATACGTCTAAATTAATCCACTCAAACACCCATGGCCACACGAGGTTATTTTTGTGAAAAAAATTCAATTTCACACTTGAATTCTTTTAAAAGGTCCAATCTCTTGAGTAATTCGTTAGAGCCTCTCCCGCGTAGGGGTGGCACACATTGCAGTAAAATGACTTGCGCTTTATAAAATATTTTGCAGATTTTCAAGAATATTTACATAATATATTTTGCATATTTTATTCTGTGAAAAGTATAATATTTTAGTTATTAGTACATTAGTAATATTATGTAATTTTTATAGACTTTTTATTAATAATAATCGAATATCTAAAATGATATTAACAATTACAACTTCTAAGGCTATAATCATACCACTATCATGGTTTTTGTAATCGTTTTAAATATCAAAGAAATCCGTTGCATCGTGATAATTATTGATGTCATAAAGTTATTTAAAAAGTGGTCCATTTATTTTAAATTGACAACATTAAATACTAGTCAAAAATATAAAGTTTTACGCAAAACTTATGTTCATTGCGTGATCACATTAATTTTTAATAATTAAATTACCTCAATGCAATTGGCAATTAATTTTTTGCCAGCCCTAGTACCTTGCGACATAAACCGCAGAACTAGGTAGAGTCAACGTCGTTACTCACAGTTTCATGAAGCAGGAAGGTAATGGCTTAATTCTAAATTGTATCCCTAAATAATTGCCGGTCGCATTGTGAATAAAAACATTTCATTAAGAGAAATTATCCTTATTACCTGCCACATGTTAAAAAAGTACTTTTTGATCATAAACATAACTTATTAATGCAACTAACCAACAACTAACAATTCAAAATTTGTCCATGTTGTTGTAATAAATTTTCCTAATTTTACTTATTATATTTCAAACATGGGACCCACCTACCAAGTCAACCTATATTTATTTACAAAACTATAATCTATCCACAAAATGCAAAGAACATTTCCGTTAAAGGCAGTAAGCTAAAAGCAAAACTGACTTTCCCGAAGCGCGCGCTCTGCGGTCGTTAGATTTTTAACCGACGTTTGTTACCGCAGACTAGTTATGTTTCTATTGGTTTCAAATTAACCGAAACTCGCGTAAAATGCAGCAATGCTAAATAGAAGCAATAACTCCGTGGTCGCTAAACGTGGGGATTTTTGCAGATTCTTGAGATTTTAAATTCAAATGTAGTAGTGGAATTGCTATTAACTCGTTTGATACCTTTATTTAATCAGTGTATTTACTATAGTGATATCTACACTATAATATTATGAAGCTGAAGAGTTTATCTCAGGAACTACTGGTCCGTTTTCAAAAATTATTTCGGTGTTAGATAGCCCATTTATCGAGGAAGGCTATAAGCTATATATCACAACGCTAAGACGAATAGGAGCGGAGCCACGCGGGTGATGAAATAATGCTAAAAACGTTGAATGTCAAGGAAAATGTTAAACAATTTAAATTTTCCACTTCCATTATTTAATTTGATTCATTTTTGTCATCGTTATTTCCAAATTATTCCCCACAATCATAATTATAATTGTTTCAGATGTTTAATTTTATTTATCAAATAAAATCTTTGCTGGAGCTTTAATTAATTAATTGGACTTTTATTCATCGTAAACTCGACCGCCTCCTCTTTTAAATACATTTATAAAATCTTTAAGATCCTTGTCATCTTTTAATAATTATCATAAAATTAAACATTCCACAAATGATTGCTAAATAACATAATACAGGTATCTCAGTATTTCATTTTATTTGTCAATGGTCCTTGATTTTATTTTAACTTTATTCATTAAGGGCCAATTTTTCAATCCATGGTTAAAACTTATCCGCCCAATAAAGTATTACACGATAATATTAAAATGTCACCCGTAAACTGTCAAAGACGGGCAAGAAAATGGTAGTTTAATACGTTATTCGACGAATAAGTATTAACCAAGGATTGAAAAATCAGCCCTTATAGTCATGTATTTTTATTCGTTTCTATTTGTTGTATAATTATTAGATAATTATCATGTGTTTAAAGAAAGAGAGGTTTATATTTTTATGTTTTTAATTAGTAGTAGCGTTTGTTTTCGTTAAAATATCCACAAAATATATCATAGTTTAAACATAAAATGTTAAGTAGGTTATCATAGACATGGAAGTCATGAAACTAGTACATACTTTAACATCTGTCAATTAAGTATACTCAAAATAAAAATCTAGCAAAATTGAGTATAACAAGGCAACCTGACGTAACTCGATCGCCCCTAATGGGGACGGTCCCCGATGCACGCGCATCATTATGGGACATGAATAGAATCTGAGGCGGGTAATTGATATCAATCTTATACGTAATGTATCAAAAGTATAGTTAAAGAAGTAAGCAGCCACTGAAGTAATTAAATAGTTAAGTACTTAAGAATGCATTATTCTTTAAGATTCATTCTTTGCTGTTGTATCGAAGAAATAAAGATGAGAGAATGTTCAAATATCCGTATTTCATAATTTTATGTGGTATTTTTATAATGTAGAGCGTGTAGAGTGTTATTTTAATGGAATTGACTCGTTTTTTCAATTTTGTGAATAACTATAGAAATGATATAATTAATGCTACATCGAACTAGTGTATATTAAATGATCGAAAAAAGTGCATTGTGATATACTGTACACACTTCAATACCATCATAACTAGTTTGTTACTTTAGACCTTTCGAAGTTTATAAGGTCACACAGTTTGTTTCTTCAAAAAGCCAACATGTCACAAAATTAATTTAATTTCTCAAAGCTTTTGAAAACTATAAAGTTTACACAAGACATCTCTCGTTCTCCAAAAGGCAATGCACGTTACAATCAATTAGCCGCTCCCCCGCTCGTTATAAAAGCGTTGATTTCATAGATAATGGAGTGAATCTAACGAGTGTCTAGTGTCCAATGTCCAGACAATACAGAGTTGCTGGGTAAGCACAATGTCCACTGTT
The DNA here is from genome assembly GCA_029959065.1 of Colias behrii. Lineage (NCBI taxonomy): Eukaryota > Metazoa > Arthropoda > Insecta > Lepidoptera > Pieridae > Colias > Colias behrii. Next base: position 11,755,481 of record JARWMC010000015.1, on the reverse strand, counting down.
ACTGTTTCATTACACATTACTAGGTAGGGCTGGCACACGTTAGTATACGAGTTTGTTTCTTATATGGGTATAATAATTGTTAACTATTAAGATTATTTCTTATTTTATGAGTTATTTTAATCCTGCTGGATTTAACCTTTTTAAATGTTTAAAAATAACATAATATTATAAATATGAGGTCTTGATCATTTGGAAGAATTTATCATGTGAAATTATGTGGCATACCGTTCGATAGGACGCAATAAATATTGTTATTACTAACCCAGTTTAATCTTGGCTATAGATTTCTTTTTTTTTTTTGCTTACTCTTTGCTCATTTACTAATATAAAAAATTAAATATGGATTATGTTACAAAATATAAGCGGTGTGTAATCCAGCGAACAAGCAATTGCTTGCTATCGCAATTAAAGTGATTATCTTTATCAAAACGTTTGTATACTACCTACAATGCTAACATAACCTATTATTGGACGAATACTTCCATAGGAGTCTATTTTGCTAGCTCTAACAGATAAAGAAATGAAGAACTTGACGACGGAAATAAAAGACTTTAAACTTTAATAAGTATTTAATAAAATTTAATTTAAAATAAGTGGCAGCCCTAGCAGTGAGTTGCTACACAATTCCGCTCCCATTGTGTCCGCGCCGCTCCGGTGACATGTCCGCCCGCTATCGATGTGTCCCCAAATTCAACCCAACTCGACCAATCATTGCACTACTCTTGTAAACTATTCGAGGATAAACAACAACAAATCATATGAAACTTTCTTGTATTTTATTTACTTTTTAATGACGTGACACGTGACATGTAGCGTAATATAACGTATTTGATGGAAACAGTGACACAAATAATTAATATTATGTACACACTTTTTGCCACTTATGTTTCATTTCTATTATAAATAACACTCTTACTCATGGATGTAATCTCTCGTAAATGTAAATGTGTATCTATGGCCTTTAATTATGAAAATATGTTATAATCCTCAGTTGACCAGGCTAGCCTGCATCATGGCCTAGATCTATGATACCAAACTTTAAACAGAACAATGTTGATGATGGCTACAAAAAAATAATTTTCCGTTCACAAAAATGAAGCCAAAGAATGCTTTAATGTAAAATTAGATTACATAACGTCATGTTCCTACTATGTAAATGTTTAAGCATTTAATTAAACTTGCAAAATAAAAAAAGGAGATGTGATCGGTGCGATAACTTTCACAAAAAGCAACTTGTATGGAATGTACGGCGTTTTTCCGCTGTAAGGTATTCCTTGATGTTACTGATTTTCCGGAAAGCATCCCTCTCACATTTTTCCGAGTTTTTCTTACCTTTTCTCTGGATTTCTCTGATGTTGTGAAACATATCCGACACCCGTGACGATGTATTAAAAAGCTTGTAAGTTGTATTTTTATTAACGCCGTAAGTTTTACATGGCATTATAAAAATAATCCATATAATAAAATGTTTTGTCTAACGGCGTATTTCAATAATTCTTGGGAAAATAATAATTATTGAAAAATTATTTCTTAAACTACATGGTCAGCAACGCCAGACCATTAATACTACTCAGGAATTTATCAAACTGCCTACAAGCCTACTTATACAAACCAACCACTTCACCAAAGAGACGGTCGTATTTAAATAATAGCAAGTAATTGGCAATCAATCGAGGTTCAATTCAAATCAACGGAGCGCAACTAATCCCCTCGAACTAACTGCGCGAATATTAAATTTCCAGCTTCAAAGTTACAATCTCATTGCCAACTCAAAATAGCATTCGAAAATAGCTGAGATTTTTTTAAAGAACTTGTAAAGTACGCGGATAATTAAAAAAGTTGTAAGTGCAAGTTCCGACGGTCGCAGCGAGTCGCGGCTGACCGCACGGCGCCGTCCGACATCGGAAGTGAATTAAGACCGGCCTGCAGCGGGCTGCATTTGTTCTGGTAATTGGCAAAACTCTGACTGCGAACTGGTAGTACTTGCTAATTGTAATTTGTAATTATTAGAAATGCTTAATGATATTAATTATTGAAGCTCTCGTCGGTTACTAAGTACCGGTGATACTATATGGAATTAAAGCTCCAGTAGTAGAGCTTATAAAATTAATTCAAATTCTGTATTTCATTGGTTGGAGAATTTTGCAAATTGGTTAATTAATATTTTAGTTTGTAATCAACATACATTAAATATGTACTTCATACTCGTGGTGGTAATCGTTCAATAAACTCTACCATTTTATAACATCCAATATTCTCATAATTATATGTACATATATTACATACTCTAATGTCAAATTGTACATATGAACACTGAACAGGTATGAGGTATCTGTTTAGCTGTATGTGTTATAATAAATATATAAAATGGTTGATATGTAGCTTTTCGCATATTATATTAAAAACAAAATTCACCACGAGTAATGTACAATAATAAAAGTAAATTTTTAATTCAAAGCCCTGCCAGAGGAAATGGATATCGTTAATCATTTTAATATGTCGGTTTGTACACTTTGCGTGCGATTTATTTTGTGACGAAACATGTTACTTTTACATTTACGGCTACTATCAAATTAATTGCACCCGGTTAAAACTCAATTCGCGTTTATATTGACTTGTTATTAATGAAAACATCTAATTTAATTTGTCATCATTAAAAGAATATTAATTATTTAAATTTTTAATTAAATTAGTTATATTTACTTTAAAGAAAAAGAACGCTTGAATAAATTAACAAAATTTGCGCTACCGTTTATCATAGAGGCATAATATTATCATACATTATGCCATATATGAGACAAAGGTCTCAAACCAGAATATTTTAATACTATTTATTTTTACTGACCGATACATTAGAATTAATAAAAATGTCTCAGTGACCGGGAAAGGAGAAAGAAAACGCCATTATTTACGACAATTAATTTACTATCCTTTCAAACCATAATCACAATTACACACTAAAAGGAATTTAAACCCCAGTAGATTACTTACTGTTTCTACGTTACACATAACAAGGAAATAATTAAATTCCTTTATTTGTATCGTCCTCCCGGACCGTACACATCGTATTGTCTGAATCTTTAATTACAGCGAGTGATTAAGAGGTGGGAGCAATCAGTTAGCAGAGGCTCTTCACAGCTATGTTTGTGTATATTAGTTATAACTTCAACTATCTAATACCCTTTGTATAAGGAGCTGAAAACTGATGTTAATTTTCTCTTTGAGCGTTGTCGACGTGCATTTAATAAGCAGATTATGAAATATTAAACAGTGTACGTAAATGCGCTCTTTGATGATGTAACTATTGTCAGTTAGTTTCGTTAATACGGTAATTGTAAAATGGGCTAAAATTTTCAAATGAATTTATAATTAAAGTGCCTTTTTAAATGCAATCAATAAGATACAGTTCTTTACTTTTACACCTTGTCAGGTCACATACATTTTATGATTCGTTGTCGAGTTCACTCCATTATTTTTTCAAATCATATTTCAAAAGCTGCATCATAAAGCTGCCACAAATCGGCAACTCCTAAATTCTACAACATTTCAAACTTATTCTAACTTTAACGCAGTAATATTCAAAATAAAAATGATGTATAGACGAGATGTGGATAAAAATTCGCATCCAGTTTGTAAAATTGTAACAGTTTGGACTCTGTAAATTGTTGGGCAGTCTGGCTTGTTATTGTGCCCTCAAGTTTAGTTAAATGGACGTTAAGCGTAGGAGATAGGGTTTATTTTCGTAGTGTGGTAGACGGCTGAGAAGTTAGACGTCTGCGGTGCGTGCATTCGATGTTGGGATGAGCTCGTCCAATATTTAGCGTTGCTCAGCGAATACCGATTGCTAGTTATTTGAAAAACTTGATGGATGAAATAAGGCAATAGAAAACATTTCACTAGGAATGTAAAAATTCTCAGACTTCATAGAATTCTCAGTAGAATGTCGGGTAAACATGTTTATTGTGCATTCATATAATTGTTGTTGCTGTAAGCTCTTAGCTCTGAGAATTCATATGAAACTACCCTTATTTGTGGATTCGATCAGCTTCAAACAGAAAATAGATTTCTATTTTCTTTTCATTTACGAAGATGTGTTTACAAAATATAATGTTATACATAATTGAACTTCAAAAAATAAATCCAGATATTGATGTAATAGCAAATCTGTGTAATTTTCAACAGACGTATAAAAGCTATGTAGGTATCCTCTACAGAATTTGTTTTAAAGTCGATTGAATATTAATAGCCAACGTAAGTACCCTCCAGTAGGTAAGTTACAAAAATATTATTCAGATTGCGACCGCAGCGATAAAAGATAAGTCTGAAATTTAAATCAGTTACCAGGAAAAAGCAAAAATTATTACCTGGCACCAGTCTGAAAAAGGAAACGTTGATAACATCCTCACGTACAATTTGTTTCTAAGTCTGAACTTTACGAGAAAATGTTTCAACACGCGGTACCACGTTCAACACATAACTTTAAACGTCCAAATTCTATACATCGCTAGTACTCGCATATCTGGGAATCTATATACCGCCGGTATCTTACGTATTTGCTTACAAAGTTCCTACCTGATTTCCTATAACATTGTTCAATTTCCCCGCAAACATATTAAACCTTATCTGTGTATGGTTATCCAATATACAAGATTGACGCATTCATTCACAATATCGGCTCAGCTTGCCTTAATGGCGTGATGAATATACAATATTCTATTTCGCTTAAATACAAAGGAATTTAAATACGATTTTATTGTCATTTCAAGGGTCCTAAACCATTTATATCAAGATGTTATCATCCAAGCTATAGGTCGCTTTACTCAATAATAAAACACTTTCTCGCAAAATACGCTTAGAAAGATAAATGCCGAAATGTTTCGAATACCCTCATTCCTTATTCATACGAAGCGATACCTGAGAATGACCTCTACTCTATCTCATAAGTTACACGAGCGAAACAAATAAGGCTCTTTAGATAAGTCCGAGATTATGTTAAATGGACAGAATAGTGTCTGCGATCGAGCGGCTACTTATAAAACATAGAGTAACCGTTTGGCCGGGTCTTAACCGGACCCGGATAAAGCCGGTAAGTGCGCCACGATGTTCAGATAAATCCCCATATTATTGTTATTGCGTCCCGGATAGCTCTAACGCTTCTGCCAAATGAAAAACTGGCAGGTCATAATTTTGCTCAGTTTTGAAATAGCAGGGAAACATGTTTAATACATTTGAAATTGTTGTGGTTTATTGTTATATTTTTAACAAACTTTAAAATGGATGATCTATCACTTCACTAAATACCTACTAGCTTTGTGTTCGCGTGAATTTTACTTACCTTACATGTTGCGCTACATTTCACCGTACATATTGCAAACCTCTATTTTATTTTCTGCAAGTTTGTTTGTGTAAAAAGCCTGTGTCAAAGGTTTATTCAATTATGGCAATATCATCAAATTTAGTTCATTTATTAAGGACTGAAAGTTTTATAGGAAGACATAGAGATATCCACGGATTCAGTAATAGTTAATTAAAATGTATCTAATTATGTAAATATCAATAATTTATTGAAAAATGACATGAAAACCAACAAGATACCACCACCAAATATTGAACTGTATAACTCATTTGCCTTGCAACTTTTTTCTAAGCGATTCAGGCATTTCCGCGGGCGGCGGGCGCGGCATGCCCGTGTACACCTTGAAGCCGTCGTACACAAACCACTGCAGACCTGTCAGCGTACCGATCATCACAATACGTGCGACCAACCCGCGCCATATCCCCACTATACCGACTTCAGATAAGATGCCCCCGATCGACGCACTCGGATCCTTGTTTAACTTTGAAACGATCGTGTCTGAAGGATGCGACACGATAGCGCACAGGACCCCGGCTATATAGCCCGCCGTGAACGTCAGCACTAACTGTTCGACCTTCGTACACTGCTCTCTCGGTTTTGGCACTACATTTGCATAGAGATACTCCAAAACTTTTTCAAACGAAGAAAATTTCATCATTGTATATGGAACTTGTCGTCCCCACAGCGGAACTAAACCTTTATAGAACACGCCGAACCCTTCCGTCGCCATCATGTGCGGCATCGCCTTTCTCATTTGGGAAGTATAGCCGGGCGTGGTCTGCATTCTCACTTTGGTGGCTTCGAACGGCGCCAGAAACGCATCGGCTACGAGTTCAGCGGAGGCGGATGCGGCTAAATACAAATAGGTTCTGTATAAATAAGCTGATTCCTCATCGACCATATTTGCGAATCTATACTTGAAGTATTCATAACCCGAGAATTTGGCGGCACCTTGAAGGGAATAGCCGATCAGCGTGGGCGCCCAGCCCTTGACGAGATTCGCGGCGCCCCCTTCTCTGAACGATATCCCGAAACCTTTGAAGATCGACTTATACTTCCCGGGGTCGACTTGCAGGCGACACTTGACGAGGTCGAGCGGCGTGACGAAGGTGTGCGTGGTGCCGCACGCCACGGCGCCGCCCGCCGCACACAACATGAAGAATTTGTTGCTGAACATCTCACAAGAAACCTCCTCTTTTTTACCTTTCGACATTTTTAATTATTTATACTCTACACAGATAGAGCGATGAGAAAGAGTATTGGAAAATTAAATTCAAAAATATAGATTCACGTCATGACTTTGATCATTTTGACTTTATGGTGACAGAAAAACATTCGACCCTAGCATGCGTAGACAATCTAGCCTACTTTATTTATTTCGATAAAAAGAAGAGTTTGCTTCCTTTTTGTAGAGTTCACATAAATAATGTTCATACTTTGCAGAAATACAAACCTAATCAGGAAATAAGCTATTGCCATTTCAATGGGAATGAAGTAATTAAGAATTAATAACACTTATAGCTCATAAGGCTAACTTGAAAATTAATATTTTGAAGTCATAAATAATTTCCAAGACCAACAAATTGCGTATATTTCAGTAAAGCGGGATTCGAACCCACGTCTTTTCACCGTACCATGGCGACAAAAAAAGACAGTCTTGTAATAATTAAAAATATACCTAGCATAAATAGTGTCTGACTTTATCATGTTTCAAAATAGAATCTAAATTGATTTGTTAGTAGGGTAACAAGATCAATAAAAAATAAAACAAATGTTGTATTATTAAAAATTTATTAATATTTTAAAATTTCCATTTTACCTTAACCTAAGTTAAAATATAACACATTTTCAATATTTCATCGTATGCACATATTTACAAAATAAAACTAGTCTATTGTATAATTGTGTAACGACTAAATAATGCCAAAAAGCGTTAACATAAAAAAATCTATAAAAATGGCTCTATATAAAAATAAGTAGATGTAAACACTACATAGACTCAACTTCATATCTTATGGATAGTTGCCTGAATTGTTGACAGTTGTAAAAACTGATATATAAAGATTTTAGCGCCAAAATATATTTGCAATACGTTTTATTAAAAAATAGATATTTTGTAACACAATTAGTGCCATATTTCTCCATCAAGATAATATTGAATTTGTAACAAAACTGTATTTATACCATAATTTAAAATTATTAACGAGATATAAAATTTCCCGCCAAAATCTGACATATTTATGGCAACATTCAAACAACTATCATACGACGCCATATATTTAGACTCCATATTGTTATATAAGTGAAAATAAATAGTTCTCTTAAATATTATACGCCTTACGCTACACTGGCACTAAAGATGGCGGAATAAGTAATTAGTCGTGTTATTTTATATGTAAAGATTATCATCTCCTACACTATGTTCCATAACCATACCGTGATCCATGAATCCATACTAATGTTTATAAAAATAATGTTTATTGTATTTATTCCTTAAAATTTAAAAGAAGTAAGCGAAGTCGAGTTTTCGAGTGTAATTTTGTCTCAGACAAGTGTCACTTACGTTATATTTTAAAGACAATAATCGATATGTATCCCATATTATGCATTCAATCACCTCACACTATTAATACTGCCGAGATCGTCCAGGATTCGTTTAACGACGACCTTACGATTGTCGCATGCGATTTCGTACAAATTCCTTGAATAAAAAAAGTTACTTAAATTTCCCCATAGATGGCGTTGTAATAAATCGCATACATAATGTTAGACTACCCTAAATAAGGTGCAGTGAGACAAACCTTACCAATTTATAAGCTTTTAGCATCTGTAGTACAAATACTTAATGAGAACGAATCATATGGCAGTGCGTATAATGACTGATTTCATGGCAGTGTTTTAGAATTCATATTTACAACCAATTCAATTCCTACGAGTGTACTTTATTGTATAATTATATTAACCCGCATTAATAGACCTTTTACAAAAATTTATAGTACAAAGTTGAAGAACGATATAATGCTGTCTCATTCTAACTTACAATATTAACATAAACTAGAAAGAGTCAATTGTATTCATTCAGCAGGTCTATTAACGCGACTGTCTTGCAAGGAGAGTCTCACGCGTTGCGGCTCAGCGCTTCGTGGGCGCGATATGAACAGACACGTACAGTCTGAGCGGCGCCGGAACATCTTCCACGTGCCGTCTATTTCTCTTCTTACTCGACTGTGGAGTGACGAATCTTGCTTCTAATTCTAATTGTTTTTCCAGTACTTCTTGGGACTTGAGATGTTTTCGCAATCTGAGTGCCCAAGTGCCATCTTTCTTGTTCAGGATGAAGTCCTTTTGGTCGTCACCGTACGCGATGCGGTAGTGCGGTCGGCCTTCGCCCTCCGCGGGGATCAGCCGCAGGAGCGGGACTCTGCCCCACGTCTGTTTCGGTGTGGTGCGGAGGACTATCAATTCGGCTTCCGGTTCGAGGAGCGAACGGCGACCTGCAATTTAAATGAAATTATTTTTATACGGAAAGGAAAAATTTAAAATTTATGCTATTTATACAAATGTGATTAAAATATAACTATTTTACTTGATTGGTCTATTATGTCAATAAATAATGTCTAGAATAATTTTCTCTTTATTTGCTATCCTCCTAAAGAATAACCAATTGCAATATAAAACCAACCATTAAGAATATCTCGATGCCTATAGATAGTGTAATAAAATAGATAGAAAGACAAATGAAAGGAGTAAAATGTAAAGTTCAGATACTAGTAATAGAAGAATAAATTGTGCAATACTCACGTCTACTGCGTCTTCTGCGCCTCCTAACAAGCGTGGTTCCATTAGCGTACACGATGCCTTCTTCAGGAGCTCTTCTTCTTCGGCCATTCATCTAGAATTGATACGTTAATGTTAGCATAGAATCAGTCTCGTAAAATAGGAATTATAAAAACTTCTTTTTGACTTCTAAGGGCCGATTTTTCAATGCCCAGATAAACAGCTAGATAGACTTTATTCTTCAGTTAACAAAATATTCAATTTTTCAATAGACGAATAGGACTTATCTATCGAATAACTACGTTATTTGAGGAATAAATCTATTTGCCGCTCCAACGGCCAGATAGCGCGCTATTCGACGGTTAGGCGTTTGAGTTGACAACTGATGCGTCAAATTTGGGATATTTTGGTATGTCATAACATAGAGCGTAGAATTATTAACAATTAAACCTCTTTCTATATAATTATTATCAATTAAAATCATATTGAAATTGATGTTTTTGATAGTACTGATGACCATGCCATTGAAAATTTGCCGAACGCTGCCTTTAAGTATGTCGTTTCCATCGTAAAATATATAAATTGAAACACAAATATAACCAAACTCTTTACTCGAATCAAAACAACAATCAACAATCATAGAAGAAAGAGCAATACAAGACAAACTTAAAATGCACTCCTGACGTGAGTCATAATGACGGTTGTTGACAAATTGCAAGAGTTGACTCTATCCCGCTCTAACCTGACTAATTTAATATGTTTGTTTCGCCACTCCGAGAGCAGAGCTGCCAATATGGAAATATTTGGTCAGATAGTTATTCATCAAATAAATCACGATTGAAAAATAGGCGAGCCGTTATGAGTTAGATAAATAATTGAATAAATCTATTCGAGGGGTAGTTATTAGACTGTTTATCTCGGGATTGAAAAATCGGCCCTAAAACAAATAATTATTATTTGGTTACTGCTAAATGTTATATTACTTTTGCGAATCTGAGACATTTTACTTACCATAAAATATTATTATATAGTTTTTTGCTTGAATTTGTAATTAAAGATTGTGACAAGAAGACAGGTGTATTTATAATAGTGTCCCAACAGTACAGTGCTACTAATACTACTTAATGAATAAAACTGAACCCTGCGGGACACCATATTTAATTTAAGCACAAAGACAAACAAAGTAATATCTTTTTACTATTTAATCTATTGCTTAGGTAAGAATAAAACACTTATTATGGACACTATCGATTATTCCAATGCTTTTTAATTTTTGTGACAGAGTGGAATGATTAACGTTATCGAATGCATTTTTGAAAACTATGAATATTCTTGTGTCAATATTAACGTTATCAATATTTTTAGTATTACAAAGAAGGTCAATCCTAGCCGATAGGGTGTCGGCGCAAACAATGCCGATATTACACTAGATTTATATAATTGATATTTGTGCAGTATGTGTGTCACCTTGCAGCTGAAGCAGCCCTCGGTGGAGAGCAGGTCGTCGGGCAGCTTGTACTGGTCGCGCACGGGGAACACGGGCGCGGCGCCGATGTCGCCCGGCGCCAGCCCGTCCAGCGCCGACACGCAGTGGCCCGCGCCCACCAGCTCGTAGCCCGCCGGGCAGCCGCACTGGTAGCCCGCGCCCAGCGCGCGGCAGCCGAACAGGCAGCTGGCCGTCGCGCACCCGCCCGCCATCTGGCACCCACCATACACACGTTATTCGTGATCTAACTAATAATGCCCATCCATTCGATGAACACGTATTACAATCAATTATATTATCTTATCTTAATATATATAAATCTCGTGTCACAATGTTTGTCCTCAATGGACTCCTAAACCACTTAACCGATTATAATAAAATTCGCACACCATGTGCAGTTCGATCCAACTTGAGAGATAGGATAGTTTAAGCATGTAGGTACCACGGGCGAAGCCGGGGTGGACCGCTAGTATATTATAAGGTTATTAGCTCTCCGAAAGAAGGACATCGAAATATGGCTAATTAGCTACATTTTACTTGATTGTGTCTTTTTCGCCCATGATAGTTGAATTATGTCATCTTACTTTAATGTCTCATCATGTGCTTCTCATTCTGCTGTAAAGGTGCGTGCTCACCTGCAGACACACCGCGTGCGAGGCGTCCCACCCGTAGCCGCTGGGGCAGCCGCAGCGGAAGGCGGCGCCGAGCGGGAAGCACGGCGCGGCGCCGCACGGCGAGCCCGCGCACACGTCCTGCGGCGCGCACACCCCGTTGGCTGAACGGATTTCCCCTGGAAATTAAAAAAAAATGATCAAGTGCATATATTGTGAGCTGTCATTTATGAAAATCGTCAATTACATAGTTTCTTGTCGGTTCTTCTCTGTAAAAAATACTTTCCGATCGATAAATTTAGTATAAAACTGTTATGACTATTCAAAAGCGCGGCTAGCAGGAATCGAATTCAATAACTAATTTTTGAAATTGAGATTGAGTTTGGTTGGCATAGTGATAAAAATAGAGCGTATAACTGCGTATTTGATACACTTTTTAGTATTTGATCTATTGCTTAGCTACGAATAATGCATGTGTTATATTTTACATTCTCAATTATACTAATGCTTTTTAATTTTTGTATTTAAAAAACGCATTCGATAATGTTTATCATTCAAATTATCAACGTTATCGAATGCGTTTTTTAAATCTATATTAAATAAGAGCGTAAAATAATACAGTATTTCAGAGACAGATGGAGTAAGTGACTCACCAGGTGGACATTCACACCGATAACCACCCGCATAATTGCGACAGGGCGACTGGCAGCGGCCGTCCTCGCACTCGTCGCGGTCGCGGCACCGCTCGCCGCTCAGGTCGAGCCGGAAGCCGCGCGGGCACACGCAGCGGAACGAGCCCAGCAGGTTCACGCACTTGCCCGGCGGCGGGCATATGCCCTCCTCGTGGCACTCGTTTATGTCTGACATAACATAACAAAGTATTTAAATAAAACATGATTGTTAATTCTCGATTTCAGATTGGTACATTTCAACAAATATGTCATCCAGGTAAGAAAGTAAAATAAAAAAACAAAATAACAGCAAGAATAGCGTTATTTTTGAATTTGTCCTCTTTAAACACCAGTATACACAAAAGAAAATTAACTTCACTCCTTTCAAAGTTCAAAAATGTATGCATTCAACTTAAAAAAAAACTACATATTTCAATAATTCGACCTGATAATGTCCTCCATCAAAATCCAACATCACAACTCACCGACACACGCATCACCACGCTTCTCATAACCCTCTTGGCACGAGCACTCAAACGATCCCTCCGTGTTGGTACACGTCTGTTGGCACGTGTGCGCGCCGGTAGTACACTCGTCCACGTCGCGGCAGTTGGCACCATCTTCGTCCAGCTCGTAGCCCGCACGGCACAGGCACTCGTACGAGCCGTCCGTGTTGCGGCACAGCTGCTCGCACGGGGCGCGCCGCGCGCTGCACTCGTCCACGTCCGCGCACACGTCGCCCGCTGCTTTGTAGCCCAGACCGCACACGCAGCGGAAACTGTAGGAAGTAAAGGTGCATAGAAAATTAAAGTTTAATGGGAAAACTAAAAACTAAGAAATAGCTCTCTCTCTCTTTCACTACGTGATAAAACTACCAAATAATAAGAACCTTTTTTTCCCTATTAGTTATAATGCAATGTAATAATACAATTAAAAAGCAGCAAGATTTAATAAATAAACAAGAATGAAGTTCCTACGAATAATACGTAAAATATAAGTAAAAATTGAAGTTAATGTTTACGCTGTAACTCGAAAACAAAATAAAATCAATGTTGCACATCTATCTAAACTGACCACGATCCAATATTCATGTTATGAGACAATTTTTTTTTTTATTTACGATTGAAATTTTTATCAATAAAAAACAACCGAATAACTTTTTAGTGTATTTTTCAACACGAATCAAACGAGTCCAAACTCGATAAAGTTTAGTCAATATATTACTGAGTTCCTATGGCCACCTTCCGATTCCATCATCAAATCAGCTCTATGTCATGATAATGTTTCATCGCTATCCAATTTACATACGTTTACAAAATTTCAGCTCAATCGGTTACCGGGAAGTGAATCAAAGTTACTTGCTACATTTCAAATAAGTCATCAAGTACAGACAAAAATGCTCATAAAATAAAAACTACTGAGCCTATCTGAATAAAATTTTTATGGGACCAATTCGACACCATCCCGCATCGAACAAAGAAAGAATCACGTAAATCGGTTCAGAAACCTCGGAGTAATCGGTGTACATACATAAAAAAAATTATACCGGCCGAATTGATAACCTCCTCCTTTTTTTGAAGTCGGTTAAAAATAAATTGTGTCTAAACAAGCAACGCACCTGCCAATAGTGTTAACACACCGCCCTGGCGCGCACAGCCCAGCCATGAGCGCACACTCGTCCACATCCAGCACGTCCCCAACCGCCACCAGCTCGTTATCTATCAGGTCGGGGCGCGGCAGCAGGTTGGCGCGCGAGCACAGCTCCATGCGGGCTGGTGTGCCCGGGGCAGGGCACAGCTCGCACTCCGGGCCCCATGCCATGCCCAGCGTGCAGCAGCATTGCGCTCTGGAAACGTTTAATTTAGCTTGAGTATGTGGACGCAGAACATCGCACCGCACGAGCTCGCCATGCTAAGCTTGCACTAGCATTGCAAAAATGTTTGCGCATTGTCGTAAAAATTGCAAAAATATTTGCACATTGTCGTAAAATGGCAAACAATTAAATCTTTTATCAGTTAATAAAACAGTTAGGTAAACTGATAAATTAAATTTTTTAAGTTCGTCTTTTAGGACATTTAGAATAATAATAATTTAGAAGCATTATTGATTAAATAAGTTCATTACTCTGGGTTTATTGAAATATATCCAATAGATAGATAGATTTCGCTACAAATCTTAAACAACTATTTTTACAGCTATATTTCAACAGAATTGAATCGAAATTACAACGTCAACGTACTTGGTAACTTGTGTAGCTGGCACAGGAGTAGAAGCGATAGCTCTGGGCCATGGCTCTGGCACGCAGCGGCCAGACACCAGCGAGCGGTGGCACGTGCCCGTTCTGCGGTCTGAAATATGAACATATTCAAATTACATATAATAATTATAACTTGTGATTACGTGTCATTGCGTGTGATGGCATGTGACAGGGTGTTATAGGATATTAGCGAGTCTGATTACGTGTCATTGCGTGTGCTGGCATGTGATAGGGTGTGATAGGATATTAGCGCATGTGATTGTGTGTCATTGCGTGTGATAGGGTGTGAGCGCGTGTGATTACGTGTCATTGCGTGTGATGGCGTGTGATAGGGTGTTAGTGCGACAGATTACGTGTCATTGCGTGTGATAGGGTATGAGCGCGTGTGATTGTGTGTCATTGCGTGTGATGGCGTGTGATAGGGTTTTAGCGCGTCAGTTTACGTGTCATTGCGTATGAAAGCGTGTAATAGGATATTAGCGGGCCTGATTACGTGTAATTGCGTGTGATGGCATGTGATAGGGTGTGATAGGATATTAGCGCGTCTGCTTACGTGTCATTACGTGTGATGGCGTGTGTTAGGCTGTTAGCGCGTCAGATTACGTGTCATTGTGTGTGATTACATGTGATAGGGTGTTAGCGCGTGTGATTGTGTGTCATTGCATGTGTTGGCGTGTGATATGGTGTTAGCGCGTCAGATTACGTGTCATTGCGTGTGATTGCGTATGATAGTGATTTTGCAACTACTAGTGAGTCGTGGCTTACCTATACACGCGTGCATGTCTTCACTGGGCTCGTAACCCGCGTCACAGTCGCACGTGTATCCACCGTCCGTGTTGATGCACACGCCGGGCGCGCACCGGTCGCTGGTCTCCGCGCACTCGTCGATGTCTTCACACGCGTCTTCGGCATCGTGTGGTGCGGATGTGCGTCTGTAGCCTGCGAATGATAAGAAATTCTTGAGTGAGTTGCTGATTTTTAAACTTTGTAAGTTTACTGTATTCTCTTTGTTGAAATGAATAAAGAATATTTATTCATTTGTTTGTTTTATTTGAATTACCATATCAACTTTTATCTTTTTATTATACGTTGCGTAGTTGTGAATTGCAATCATTATGAATCCTTATCTCGATAAATGAAAATTAACTGCAATTTTGAGCCATTGTACAAACAAAAGAGCAAATAGTTTTTACACTTATCCACCATCCATCTATCTTCAGAACACTTTCTAATATACAACCAGAAGTATTTGTAACGTTACACGTTCGATGTCTATCACCAGTAGCAACACCCACCTTCCGGACACTTGCAGATGTACGAGCCGACCACGTTCTCGCACGCGTGCGGGCACACGTCCTCGTCGGCCGCGCACTCGTCCACGTCCCGGCAGTGCACGCCGTCGGCCGCCAGCGCGAACCCGAACGGGCACGTGCAGCGGAACGAGCCCAGCGTGTTGTGGCAGCGGAACGAGCACATAGCGCGCCCTTCCGCGCACTCGTCTATGTCCACGCACGTCTGGAAACGGATGTGTTAGTTAGAAACATATTAAAAGGAGGTTTAGTGAAAATTAATGTCTTTTTTGTATGTCATTATAAATGCGAAAGTGTTTTTTTTTTTTTTTTGAGTTCTTTTACGTCACGTCGTAGAAGGCTAGATAATGTTATAGGTTATTGTTTTGTGATGTGATTTGTAAAACATTTTATTCCCGTGGAAAGATCTATTACAATGCGCATTTGAATTTTTCCGAAACGCATAAATTGCGATACTTAGATGACATTATATTATTAAAAATGTGATATGCATAACAATTGTTAACTTTCTTTGACGAAGTGAACAAAATCGTGAGGGCAAAGCTGGTTATAATATATCTCTGTACCATATAAAAGTTTACAGAATCATGACTAATTAAATCGCTAACAACATCGTATTAAACACTGGAACTGACCTGTTGCGGTCCCTGCGTGAAGCCCATATTGCACCTGCACTCGTACCCGCCGGGCGTGTTGGTGCAGGTCCCGTTGCCGCACACGCGCGGGTCGGCCGCACACTCGTCCGCGTCCGCACAGGCCAGCCCGCTGGGGTCGAGCGCGTAGCCCGCGCCGCACTCGCAGCGGAACGAGCCGTCCGTGTTCACGCAGCGCCCGCCGCGGCACACGTCCGGCCGCACTGCGCACTCGTCCAGGTCCTACACAATAAATATATTGAGCTCAAATACACACACAGATCGATTAGGGAGATGTATTGTAACATTTAGATTTATACGCACGCACGAAAAAACACACAGTCACCTGAATGTACGCACGCAAAATATACACACATGTACACGTACATAAACAATTATAAAACCAATTAAGACATTTTTAAAGAATAGAAAAAATCGATGACGAAGCGGCATTCGAACTCGCGTCTTTCGCCTTTTCGGATAAGAGTAAGAAATAAATAGTGGAAAATTAAAAAAAAAACTCATTTATAAAGCATTTCAATGCTATAAAATTAAAAAAATTAACAAACTGTATAAAATCCAATTTCCGTTTATGTTACCGATTTTATGAATGCTGTACTGGTACAATCGTACATAACCACAACTGAATGATTTAAGTAGAGTAGAAATAATTATGTACTTTACCTGTGTAAGATTAGGTCTTCCCATTCCACCTTGGCAAATACGTAAGAATTCCGGCGAGTCAGGTGTTGGGCAACGTTCACAATATCTACCCCACGCAGCACCTGAAATATTTAATCATTTATTTAACATCACAGTAGCACTATGCTCCTGTGAGCTACAGCTACCCTGTGGTACAGCTATTTTGTCACCTCTCTGTCTTATATTTTGAGTTTTATCTTTCTAAAGTAGGCAAGTTTCGATTTACATGTGGCTGATAACATCCAATTGAATTGTCTTTAACCTCTATATCTATGTATAAGCCCCATCCCTATGGGGCAGACATTAACTAAAAAGTTGGGAAGGGTCCCATACTACTCCCCCCTTACCTTCAGAACAGCAGCACTCCGGCCGACCCAGTTGCAGCGGGCGCGCACGATGGCACCTCCCGCTGGACCACTCGTCGTAGCATAGCTCCTTGCGCTCGTCCACGCACAGTGCGGCCGCTTGGTCGAACCGCCAGCCGGCTGGACAGTCGCAACGGTACCTGGGGAACACATTAATCGGGAATAAGTTGAAATTAAAATGATATCTAAAAAATGAACTTTTCTTTTGAGTTCAGTACGACATAATTATATGTGTTCAGTATTTGCAATATTTCCTTTTTTATTTCCCTAAATTATAATTATAATTGTCAATGTTGTCAGAATTCATAATGTCAAAGTTTACAATGGAATCATTTATCTGTAAAACCAAGTATATCATTGATATACAATAAAAACAGAATAGGCCCTTAAACACATCCTTGAGGTATACCACACTAGGTATAATCTAATTTGGAAGTTTATCTCATTAATCTTATAAATTTATAAAGAATAGAAAAAATTCGATCACGAGGCGGGACTCGAACCCGCATCCTTCGCGCCATTCCGGGGCGGATGCCTCACCAACTCAGCCACTCGTGACCCGCCCGAGTGATCGAATTTATTCTATTCTTTCAGTTTTATGTGTCTGAAGGGACACACCGCGCGCCATCTATTGAGATGATTAACAACCATTTCAACCAATATGAAGCACTTTTCAGTGAATACAATATTGTAACGATGGAACACGACCTTTTTTGTTGAATTTATATTTTTGGTTTTATGGCATTCAAATGCTTTATAAATATAAATTTATAAAGAATAGAAAAAAAATATATTATATAGAAAAAAAATATATTATAAATTTATATTTATAAAGCATTTGAATGCCATAAAACCAAAAATATAAATTCAACAAAAAAGGTCGTGTTCCATCGTTACAATATTGTATTCACTGAAAAGTGCTTCATATTGGTTGAAATGGTTGTTAATCATCTCAATAGATGGCGCGCGGTGTGTCCCTTCAGACACATAAAACTGAAAGAATAGAATAAATTCGATCACTCGGGCGGGTCACGAGTGGCTGAGTTGGTGAGGCATCCGCCCCGGAATGGCGCGAAGGATGCGGGTTCGAGTCCCGCCTCGTGATCGAATTTTTTCTATTCTTTATAAATTTATATTTATAAAGCATTTGAATGCCATAAAACCAAAAATATAATCTCATTAATCTTCTCAGTCCTAGTAATAATGAAGCTCTGTTTCCTATTTTCCCCAACAATTATCTCCGCGAATCAAGTACGTCGAATGTATTCAATAATAAATCATAGTGAACTAGATCGAAAGCTTTTGACATATCTCACCCGCCATTAAAGTTGTGGCAGTCCCCGCCAGCGCACACGTACTGCAGCTCGCGGCACTCGTCGCGGTCCACGCAGCGGCGCCCCGCCAGCCGCCAGCCCGCACCGCACGAGCACTCGTATCTGTGCACAGATATTGATGATTTGGTATTCATTTGGTGTATTAGTGTCAAATTAGTTATATGAATTAGTGGTGCGTGTATGGGAGCTCCATTCAATCATGATTTTATTCTTATTAGTATTTGTTGTTATAGCGGCAACAGAAAATAAATATTTCTGTAAAATTTTGAAATATTCAAATATCCCGGTTAATGAAATTCAACCTGGTGATAGACGGACGGACACACAGCGATCAAATTTGTGTTTATGGTTTTCCTATTTCTTTTTTGAAATTTTCTGTGTTTTGTCATTATTTTTTTGTTAATTGTGTGTATTATCACTCGCCCGGACCCCGCCCACCGTGGCACTCACCCGCCGTTAGTGTTGGTGCAGGAAGGGGAGCCGTCGGGGCCGCAGGGCGCGGGCAGCTCGGTGCACTCGTCCACGTCGCGGCAGTTGCGGCCGTCCGCCGTCAGCGTGTAGCCGCTCGCGCACTCGCAGCGGAACCCGCCCACCGTGTTGCGGCAGCGCCCGTTGCGGCACACCATGCCGCCCTCGCGGCACTCGTTTATGTCTGAAAATTAAAAAAAATTCAAATTCAAATTCAAATTCAAAATCAAAATCAAATTCAAATTCAAATTCAAATTCAAATTCAAATTCATCGGTCATTCGAGTTCATCATTCACGGGTCGCGAATAGACCACTTGGGTCTTCTAGGTGATTTACGCACGCCCTGGGTGGAGCACACCCGCACTCACCAATACAGTCGTTATTAGCGCCGGGTTTGAATCCGTCATCGCAGTGGCACACGTAGGAGCCGGGCCGGTTCTCGCACGTGCCGTTGCGGCAGAGCGGCCGCGGGCGCGAGCACTCGTCCACGTCGCGGCACGCGTTGTCGCGCAGCGTGTAGCCCGGCTTGCACTCGCATCTGGACATGCGAAATTCAATCTAATTGTGCTTGTTTTAGAAGCGATTTTGTATTGAGATAATACATAATTGGCAAATGTACTAAAGATAAAATAAGTAAAAAAAATTCAAAAACTTGTATAGTTAGTAATGATGGTAAACAGACAAGGACAGATTAGTTGTTTCTCCTATCTGATTAATGCAGTGAATAAATTTAAGTATTGAAAATGTACATGTACACTGGTCATGGACAATTGGAAAAGCGAAGATTTAATATTATGATGACACGCAGTCAAATTTTCTACCGATTTAATAATTATTAAAACGAAAAAATATAATAATACCGAAATAGTATACAGAAAAAACAGGACAACCTTTCAGAAGTGAAGAATATACCAATAATAACAATTTTAAGTGCCATTGTGCTATCCTAAGCAAAACAAACTGTACACTAAGCGATTCCATGGAAAAATATACACCTGTATAAATAACACATCCTATCCAAGGCAGAGGCGGCTCGTGACAAAATTGTATGGGTATTCACTTGAAATAAAACAACGAAAATACAATTCAAACTCAAACTCAAACTCAAACATTTATTTATTCAATTAGACTTCTTCTAGAAGCACTTTTGAAACGTCATTAGGTACATATTTTTAACATTTACCAACGATTCGGAAAGCAGTATCTACGGAGAAGAATCGGCAAGAAACTCCATAGTTGCTCTTTTTAATCATGTCAGTTTTACAATTTTACAAATTACATATTATGTAACATCATATATTATAGCAATATGCCAAAGAACTGTCCTGTGGTTTTTACGCGACAACCCTCCATGGGTTTTTATCGTCCATATATTCCTTAATACTGTAATAGGCTCTCTGAACTAGTACATTTTTTATATAAGTTTTAAATTTAGAACTACTAAACTCTTTAATATTATGAGGAATTCTGTTGTAAAAGCGTATACCTTGACCCATAAATGAATTTTTAACTTTAGCTAGCCGGAAAAATGGCATTTCAATTTTATTTCTGTTTCTTGTGTCATAAGTCATAACAATGTCTATCTCCTACTTTTGTGTGTAAGTAAGCGTTATTGTGTACATATAAAATATTATTAAATATATACTGCGACGGTACAGTAAGGATACCAGTATTCTTAAAGAGATCTCTTAGTGAGTCTCGAGCACGCAAATTATATATAGAGCGTATGGCTCTTTTCTGTAATATAAATATAGTTTCTATATCTGCAGCCCTGCCCTATAGTAGAATTCCATAGGACATAATGCTATGAAAGTAGCTAAAGTAAACCAATCTAGCCGTCTCTTCATCGGTGAGATGCCTTATTCTTCTAACTGCATATGTAGCTGAGCTGAGCTTAGCAGCGGTGGTGGTAACGTTATCAACAATAGCGTTAGCAGGATAATTTATTACAAAAAAAATGAGCACCACATTATAAATCCGTAGTAATATTATAAATGCGAAAGTAACTCTGTCTGTCTGTCTGTTACTCAATCACGCCTAAACTACTGAAACAATTTGCATGAAATTTGGTATGGAGATATTTTGATACCCGAGAAAGGAGATAAGCTACCTTTTATTGCGAAATATGTACCACGGGCGAAACCGGGGCGGACCTCTAGTAATATTATAAATGCGAAAGTGTGTTTTAATGTGACATGGCCATGGGTAACTTTTGACAGCGGTGAAACGACTCATACTAATGCTAATTTAACACCAGGGGA
Source organism: Colias behrii (assembly GCA_029959065.1). Classification (NCBI taxonomy): domain Eukaryota; kingdom Metazoa; phylum Arthropoda; class Insecta; order Lepidoptera; family Pieridae; genus Colias; species Colias behrii. The sequence continues at coordinate 11,734,251 of JARWMC010000015.1, read as the reverse complement.
ATCCGCGGGCAAAGAAAAATATATGAATATTGTTTTAAATAAAAATGATGATGATGATATTATTCATGAAATTAATAATAATTCCATAATTCCAGGGCCCTGGTGAAAGCGCCCAACGACCGGGCGAGTTTATACGTTCGCTAGCTATGCAGATACTGAGCCATTCTGCGCACGCGCGGCCTGAGGATAGAGAGCATAGCGTACGGGATGTGGGTGGGAATAGGTGGGTGGTTTACTTTAATCAGTCTTAAAAATTTCCAATTTTAGGAAGATTAGAAAAATGATTTTAACAATAGTTAGGGAAATTTCGATTGACAGAAAAATTACGATAAGTCAGGAAAATTTCCATAAGTCAGGAAAATGTTTATAAGCCAGGAAAATTTCTATACGCCAGGAAAATATACTTGTATTTGAGACAGGAAAATTTCCATAAGTCAGGAAAATTACTATACGTCAGGAAAATTTCTATACGTCAGGAAAATTTCTATACGCCAGGAAAATTTATAAGTCAGGAAAAAATCTATAAGACAGGAAAATTTATATACGTGAGGAATATTTCTATACGCCAGGAAAATTTGTATGTCAGGAAAAATTATATACGTCAGGAAAATTTCTATACGTCAGGAAAAGTTCTATACGCCAGGAAAATTTCGATAAGACAGGAAAATTTATATACGTCAGTAAAAATTCTATAAGACAAGAAAATTTCTATTCGTGAGGAAAATTTGTATACGCCAGGAAAAATCCATAAGTCGGGAAAATTACGATAAGTCAGGAAAAATTTCTATAAGTCAGGAAAAATTGCCATAAGTCGGAAAAATTTCTATAAGCTGGAAAATTTCTCTTTGCCGCAAAAAATTCTATAAGTCAGGAAAAATCCATAGGTCGGGAAAATTTCGATAAGACAGGAGAATTTCTATACGTCAGGAAAATTTCTCTTTGTGGGGAAAATTTATATAAGTCAGGAAAATTTCGATAAGTCAATAAAAAATAATATTATAGATAAATTATGATAAAATACGTATTTAAGGCGATAGAAACGATTCAACTATAAATTTATATTTAAACATGGTATGCATAATAAATAACCTTATATTTTGTGTTTCTCAGAAATAATTCAGAAGAGAACTTAATACAACGGTTCCGTGAGATGGGAGAGGATACGGAAGATTGCTCTAAACCGTTGTTAGGCGATTGTGAAGGTAATATTATTATTTATTTATTATTAAGTATTTAATTTGATAGATAAATTAAAAAATTTAATCAGAGAGATAATGTAAAAAGCAGTTTTAATCCTACTAATATTATAAATGCGAAAGTTTGTGAGGATGTGTGTGTGTGTGTGTGTGTGTTTGTTACTCTTTCACGCAAATACTACTGAACCGATTACAATGAAATTTAGCACACATATAGAAGGTAACTTGGATTAACACATAGGGTAGGTTTTATCCCGGAAATCCCACGGGAACGGGAACTATGCGGGTTTTCCTTTGAAAACGCGGGCGAAGCCGCGGGCGGAAATCTAGTGTCTATATAAACACTAAAAATTATAAAGTATTTCAAAACGAATTCAATTATTATCTAGCAAAATTAGAAAATCCCCGAATTTGCATTCGCGAGCGTATTCATAGTGTTTGTTTATAATATAGGAGTGGCAACGTCGCGTGCAATTGCTGCTGTCATGCGATGCGCAACGTCGCTTGAGAGCGGCGCGGCGCTCCGAAAATGGCTATTTTTCCATAGTAAATCTTTTGTTTCACGCGCAGGACTGTGGCGAAATTTCTCTTTCACTCTTATTGGATTTCGTATGTAGGCAATGTACTGAATGTTGTTTCATAGGAGCGCAATCGAGAGCGCTCCGTAAGCTCCTTTTCGCGCGTTACTTATTAAATGAACAAGAGTGTATGTAATGTATTTTATTTGTAACTAGCAGTCCGCCCCGGCTTCGCCCGTGGTACATATTTACGTTTTCTCTACGTAAGAACCATCCTCGTACTTCAAGAAATATAATAAAAAAAGAATTAACGAAATCGGTTCAGCCGTTCTCAAGTTATGCGCTTACCAACACATTTTGGGATTCATTTTTTATATTATAGATGTGTAAAGGTACTTATTTTATTGATATTAGTATTGGAGTTTTTTACGATAGATTTTAAATAATGAGCAGGTATAACTTTATTATAATTATTTATGAGAGTTCACTGCACCAGCGCTTCTGAGGACGAGCCGCCTCTGATCCATGGGTCAATGGGGTGCATCAAAATAGGTCACTTCTGTAAGTGATAAGTAACTGTTACTGTTTAGATTAGAATAAATATTTATGATATTATATTCCATTGGAAATAATTTCCAGTGGCGTTGTATAAAACATAATATATTAAAATAAACACCTTAATAGAAAACTCTGCCCAATATAAACGTAGGCAGAATTTTGGTACGGACTATTTTAGCGCATAATTGCGAGTCTAGTGATTTACTGTACGTCACGTTTTGTTTTTGAAGTTTAGTGCTACAATTTACTGGACTACTTTTCTGTCTATTATCTAAAAATACGTCACAATTTTATGTAAAGACAATACGTATACAAGGTGTCTCACAGACGGTATAGTAAGCTCAAAGAAGTCGTTAATATTTTCTACGATATCAGCGTATACAATACTACAAGTCCCTTCGCGCTTAGTACACCATCGGTGGGACACCCTGTATATAACATACATAATATACAGTATACAGACCGATAAGAGCCCACAGTGTTGCGGCAGTCGCCGTGCTCGCACAGGCGCGCGTCGTCACACTCGTCCACGTCCTCGCACTCGTCCAGCGAACTGGTCAGCCGATAGCCCGCAGGGCACTGGGAAATAAATTCATAAAAAAATTGGTTGTCTGTAAAGTCGGTTTACTGACGATAGTTGAACGTGACAACGTCCGATTGTGCTTCTTTGTCGCTCGTTCCGCGCTCTCACTTGCACTTCAAGCCTTACATGGAACGCCTCAGAGCGAGGTAACGCCGCATGAGTCATGTTTTTTCGTGCGTGCAGCCGGCTCTATCGAATTATAAGACGTTGTCACGTCAAAAATTAAAAAAAAACTATACCTAGTTGATAACGCAAGTCAGTGTCATTCTGTTATCTATAGTATGCTACGGAAAATAGTTTTAGGTAATGTGTAAAATAGATGAAATCATTTAAAATATATTTTATTGCAAGTGAATTAGAAATAATAATCAAACATTTAGAGATTAAAGGTGATGGTCCAAAAAAAACCCAGAGTCGATTTAGACAAATTGGGTATCAATGGCTTTATTATATTACACAATTTACCCCACCGAAAAATTAATGCCCATATCCATGGGGTATGAGAGTTATAGGCTAACAAAGTATCAATCATGAAGAAAAAATCATGAGTAACTTGTTATTTTTACCAGTTTTTACAACAGCAGTATACTATTAATCTATCCATCAGCCGAAGGACGTCCACTGCTGGACATAGGCCTCCCCCAAGGTTTTCCACCGCGATCGGTCCTGTGCCACCCGTATCCAGCGGCTACCCGCGACCTTCACCAGATCGTCGGTCCACCTTGTGGGGGGCCTACCAACACTACGTCCTCCGATTCGCGGCCGCCATTCGAGGACCTTTCCGCCCCAACGGAAAAAAAAAAAAAAAAAGCCGCTGGATGCGGGTGGCACAGGACCGATCGCAGTGGAAAACCTTGGGGGAGGCCAATGTCCAGCAGTGGACGTCCTTCGGCTGATGGATGGATTAATAGTATACTGCTGTTGTAAAAAATGGTAAAAATAACAAGTTACTCATGATTTTTCCATATATACTTTGTTAGCCTATAACTCTCATACCCCATGGATATGGGCATTAATTTTTCGGTGGGGTAAATTGTGCAATATAATAAAGCCATTGATACCCAATTTGTCTAAATCGACTCTGGGTTTTTGGTCCATACATTTTTGGACCATCACCTTTGCATAACATAGCGACAAACCTTGCACTCATAAGCACCAGGCAGGTTGACGCACTGCGCGAGGCCGCGGCACGGCGAGTGGTGCAGGGTGCACTCGTCGATGTCGCGACACAGGTGCGATGTGTTGTCGTGTTCATAACTGGGAAATTATCATAATTGAATATAGGTTTAAACAGTGTTGACATGGTAATCAATAATCATTATGGTAATTTTAATTAATTACTACGAAAAACATTTTAATAATATTAAAGTGAAACTTTTATTACATCGTCTCAAACTTTTTGGTCTGTGTAGCGCATGTCGCGTGACGGTCGGCTGCCGAGTAGGTATAAAGCGGAACCGTACGATAATTATCGTACAAATACGATAATTTTGTGCCTAAGTTTCACTTTTACCGTGGTTTCATAAAACCACACAACATTTTTTTTTTTATCAAGATAAATTTATACGCAAAAAGAAACTTGTTAGCACCAAATTTAGTGTTTTACAGCAAGGAAATAAACCAAAGAAAAGAATTAGTGAGTAATATAGCACTGACCCGTGGTCGCAGCCGCACTGGAAGCCGGTGGGCGTGTCGTGGCAGGCGCCCGGCTTGCACAGCTGCGGCATGAGCTCGCACTCGTCGATGGGCCGCGTCTCGTTGGTCCACGGGTTGATGTACTCGCCCGGCTTCTCGCCGCACAGCGCCACGTGCTCGCGCGAGCCCCGCGCGGGGCACGCCTCGCAGGGCGCCCCCCACGCGCGGCCCACGCTGCAGCAGCACAGGTACTGCGTCTGCGGCACGCCCACCGGCCCGCCGCACGTCCCACGGTCTTCGTCCCACTCCAGGTAGCACTGCCGCTGCCGCACGTCCACGCACTCCTCTGTGGACACGACGAGCGTTACACGGGGCCGGCCACACTCATCCACCGCCCTTCAGCACTGAGGGCTTTATTTTAGCTTTATATGATTTGATTTGATTTGTATTAGTTTTGTGCTTAGTATAAACAACAACATATTAATGGTATAAATGTATAAATCGGTTTAATAATTAATTATCTATGTAAAACATTTTTAAAAATTGTACGCGCCATGGCAGATCACAGCGGATCACCCCATACAATGTAATAAGTAATAACCCTCATAGCCTGTGAATCACGATAAATCATGTAGTGTATGTGAGTGAAAGAGAGGGAAGTATTATGTCATCTCTTGCGCACGTGCAACGGTGACACCGCTCACACAGCTCAGTTGGCTGCAGGCGGTCGGAGTGAGAGGGCACGCGCGTCTAAGAGCCGATAATAGGGAAGGACATACACTACATTTTGGCGACGAGGTAAATCGGGAATAAATGTAAGTAATTTTTTGATAATAAAATTACAAAACAAAAAAAAAAAGGAGGAAATAAGTGTGCTGTGATTATTGAACTAATTATATCCACAGTCGAGTTACATCGAAACGAATATTAAAGTTAATAATAATATACATACATACTTATTTTCATTATAGAGTAAGATCCCAGAGCGATAAGACATAACTTATTTTCTAAAAGATGAAACTTTAAGTTCTCAGTAGTGTCTCATGTACTTTGTATACCTGCGTGTTTGTGAAGTTTGCCCAGTGACACCTGGGCAGGTACCAGGTGAGAAAGGTGACTAAAAATAAGAGTTACTTTACTTAAATTTAGATGGCTGATTTTTAGATATATTATATAGAATATCATTCTCAAATGGTATCGCAAGTATCAGACACTTTTCATGGACCAAAACTTTTGTCAGACGCTTTAAAGCTCCACCAAAAATAAATAAACTTTACTTATTTTTTAATGTCTGATTTTTTAATATGTTATCAAAATAACTATTACAAAATTATATTTAATCAGTCAGACAAATTGGAATGACCAAAAATCCACTAAACACAAAAAATATTCGGCCGTGAGTACGAACGCGAGAGCATTATGCATGCGTTTCAGAGCGAGTGTATATATATGTGTATAGATAGTAACCCGGATCTCCTTCTTTAACTCACATTCTGTTTCAGTCTACTGTGTATGTGCGCGCAATGTATAGTATACATTATACCGCGGCGAATGATGATTCCTATGACACTGACAGTTATTCTGAAGAGACAAACTTGTAATGGCGTCACCATTAAATTAGAAACGTATTGGAGGCGTCTAAAAATGGCATTTATTAATTTTTATGTAGCTTTATGCCATAACAATGATATTCCGTTGGAATTATAACCATTCTTAACATTTACGAGAAATTATATCAATCTGACTTTGCGTTTACGTCCTACAAAACTTACATCGTTGGCATTTATCGACTAGTGCGGAAAGTATCGATAAACCAATTTCGATAATGGAAACGAGTTCACATTTTTTCCATGCTTAAGCTTCAGTTCATTCACTATTGAATGGAACAGAAGATCGCAGCGTAATTAATTAATTCATTACCGCTCGCGTTAATTTACTTACCTATGATAATATAAGTATTTTAGACAAATTAAATGGGGGCTTCCATTTTCATGATAAAATAATATACACTGTGTTAAACGGGTTAAAAATTACGTGAAAATGATAAGGCGCATTTTTATGCTTTGGAAAACTTTCGTTTTACTTACCTACTTAATCTATGCTAAAAAACTTAAATTAATACAACAACAACATAATAGACGTCAAAAATTTTAGTTAAAATTAATTTTATAATATTTGTAAAAACATGTTTACCAACGTCGCTGAATGCAAATCACGCCTTTGCCTATAAAATAGTAAAGTATCGACACGACCCATCATACGAGCAATCACTAAGACGAACTGTCATAGGAATCATCATTCGCCGCGCCGGGTATAATGTATACTATACATTGCGCGCACATACACAGTAGACTGAAACAGAATGTGAGTTAAAGAAGGAGAACCGGGTTCCTACCAACTATCCTATACACATATATACATATACACTCGCTCTGAAACGCATGCATATTGCATAATGCTCTCGCGTTCGTACTCACGGCCGAATATTTTTTGTGTTTAGTGGATTTTTGGTCATTCCAATTTGTCTGACTAATTAAATATAATTTTGTAATAGTTATGTTGATAACATATTAAAAAATCAGACATTTAAAAATAAGTAAAGTTTATTTATTTTTGGAAGTGGAGCTTTAAAGCGTCTGACAAAAGTTTTGGTCCATGAAAAGTGTCTGATACTTGCGATACCATTTGAGAATGATATTCTATATAATATATCTAAAAATCAGCCATCTAAATTTAAGTAAAGTAACTCTTATTTTTAGTCACCTTTCTCACCTGGTACCTGCCCAGGTGTCACTGGGCAAACTTCACAAACACGCAGGTATACAAAGTACAGGAGACACTACTGAGAACTTAAAGTTTCATCTTTTAGAAAATAAGTTATGTCTTATCGCTCTGGGATCTTGGACTATTATGATATTTTGTGCCGCTTACGTAAAAAAAAATATACCCGCACAAAGTACGTAAATAACATGTGCGTGCCTTTCGAGAGGCCTCCGTAGAAAACGAAGGTTTCGTTTACATAAAGATTTAGCAAAACCTCTTAAACAATTGTAGCCAGAAGGATAAATTTGTAGGTGTTGTAAATTGTTTCTCGTATACATAACTACACTGATACCAATGCATACGCGGGCTGTCCTTTTTGCTCGAGCGTATGGTGCCTGTATGATAAATACACTGTACAGTGTACCTACACTGTACAGGTATACAGCTAGCGTCGTCCAGTATGTACTCACGTAGTCATGCATAGGACTGTAACTGCGTTATGCGAGACGAAATGTGACATTTTGTTAGTCGAGGCTGTAGATTATTATTTTGGGACATTTGTTTACATATAAATTTATTAATACTGATATGTAAGAACCTGCTTAGGGGATTGGTTAAACATGATTAAATGAGCTAAGAAGGTTCGATTCCCGATCAGCTCAGAATAGATTTGTCTGGTTACAAAATAGAATTATACCAAATACCCACTTATTTCTTATTTAATTACTCGATGTGAAGTTGCATGAGTATTATTTAAGATTATTTATTATTGCACATAAAGAAGTAATTAATGATGATCATGCAAGGAACGTAAGTTTCCTGGACAGGCTAATATGGTAACATTATGGAAGTTCTGATGTATGTGTTTCGATAATGTGGACCACGACAAGGTATTTCTAAATTTGTTGTTGTTACGCTATAATGTTACAAGATGAAGCCTGAGAAAAAAAAGGGGTAACGCCCGTGTATGTACTTTAAAATGTATTACCAGATGATGCCTGGTAGTACAGGAAAAAACGGGTGATGCCCGTGTGATACCAGATAATGCCTGGTGGTCAAGAAAAAATCGGGTGACGCCCGTGTGTATTTTGTAATGTTATACCAGATGATGCCTGGTAGTACAAAAACAAAAATCGGGTGACGCCCGTGTGTACTTTGTAATGTTATACCAGATGATGCCTGGTAGTACAAAAACAAAAATCGGGTGACGCCCGTGTGTACTTTGTAATGTTATACCAGATGATGCCTGGTAGTACAAAAAAAAATCGGGTGACGCCCGTGTGTACCTACTTTGTAATGTTATACCAGATGATGCCTGGTAGTCGTAATATAATTACAATACAGGTGATGCCTGTAGTGATGTGATACGATGTAACGCGTGGTGTCTTTCTGTACTATACGCTGATGTTTGATACGGGTGATGCTCGTATAAAATGTTTATATTTTGGGTGACGCCCCTATTGTGAATTCATGCACTTGTATACGTGATTTTAAAAAGATGTGATAGTTAGTCATCATTTCATAGTGTTTCTTAAGATGGATTGTATCTTCGAAAATACTTACGGTTAGTATTGTTATCCAAATAAAAATTGGAATAATACAATGTTTAAGAGTAAAAACTAAAATATTTACTGTAGCTTTTATTATTCGTATCTAAAGAGACTTCATATTTTCATAATTTCATAACAGATTTTGTTAAACAAAGAGAGAATGATCACGACGATAACAACGCCTAAAATATCTGCAATATTGCACATTTAACCGACAACTATAAAGTTAGACAGGTTAAGTGATAGTATAATAATTAACATAGTAAATAAACAGGATAAGTAATAAAACAATGAACATTAAAAAACAAAGAATAGAAAGAGAGACAGACAGAGTGGTTTCAGTATTCAGTAAGTGTCAGTAAAAAAAAAAAAAAAAGAAAAGTGTAATTTACAAAAAAAAAACATACTAATTATAAATCAAAGATTCAAATTGAATTATTCAAAGTACGTTTAGGGAATATATTTCAAACTAGCCACCCGGCAGACGCTGTTCTACTCTTTAGCCCTTTATCGTGCTCGTTATACGAATTGGAATATGAATATTAGCCGAATTGATCGAGCCGTTACGCCGATGTTCAAGTTTTACACTTAGCAACACATTTGGCTATTCATTTTTATTATATACCTACTGTGCGGCGTTGTAGGTGAGGAGGGAAATAAATAAAAAATAACTACTCACCATACAGTCGAAAATTAATTTAATTAATTAAATAAAATACAAATATCAGTAACAATAAGGGTCGTGGCGTGCCTAGGTGCAAACCCTCCGGTAGGGCCCTTACTCCCCTGATTGTAGGTGGACGCAAGATGGAGTGCGCGTCTTGTTGCGAAGGCCAGGCGGGAGGGTGTCTTTAGGGTTTTCGCTGAATTCCTTCAACAGGAATTAAGTAGCCGAAGCAAGCAAGACGTAGAAGGATTTCCTCAGCGGGAACATTGCAGTAATCCTTCAGCGAGATCGTAGCAATGACGTAGTACTACTGAAGATGGGTCTTAAGCGGTACGTAGCAGCGTATGAGGTTCCGTTTATCGGAACGTGGCAATGACGCGGCAATTCCCTCAGCGCGGGAACGTTGCAGGTATGTAGAAGGTTCCTAAGCGGAACTTAGCAGTAATGTAACACTACTCCCTCATTAACACGTTCGCGGACAGTAACGACCACAGGCGTCTAGACAGCTAAAAAAGATACGACAGTACGTCTGTCGACGTATCAGTTTTTACTTGCATAAAATCAGTACGCCACACGACGAGCGATTTTTCACACTATCATAAAGAACGGCATGTTGTACTGTCATCACAGGTATAATTACGACTTTTGTACTGTCACTGCATTATTTACAAAAATTCGTCAAAGGAAGGTACTTCCACGCATACATTCATATTTTTTTACCCCTCTCCCCGCGCACACTACGCCCGTGGGCGTCATGTTTGCATACGGTTAGTCGAGTACTGCGCCGCTGCGGTGATCCCGCGTGCCGCGTGTGAATTGTTGTTTAGAAAGTGAGTATTTTGTTTCCAACGTAATTTAATTGTTTTACTCATACTGGATGTACTAATTCAAGTCTAGTTGCTTATGTAAACAACATATTTATGTTGCTATTGTTTGTTGTGAACACGATTTTGTTGAACTAAATTTGTAACGAATATTTTTGCAGATGGCGTCTCGAGACTCGTTCGAAAAAGAACAAAAACGTCTTCAAGACCTGTTTGATGCAGCGTCTACCCCTGAATCGAGTCAAGACCCATTTGCTGATGATGGTGACTATGAATCTGACGCTGAGTACTTACGACGTTTACGCCTATATCCGTTCTGTCATATCATATGGTTTTTTAACCATGTGTTGTGACACTACGCCCCTGGGCAATGTATGAAAAAAAGTAGTGTATCAGTAGCTGCAACCTGTAAGATATACTGTCCGCGAACGTGTTAAGAATGTAGCACCTCGGTTTGGGGTTATAACACACTGTTAATTATTACATGTTGGAACGTTGTAAAACGACTTTTACGTAAATTATACAATAATATACCGTGAAAGACAATAGTTGGACAATAGACAGTTGGCATAAAATATGAATCGATAATTGTAGATAATAATTACTTTGACAGATAGTGTATAGTGACAAACGACCTGTCAAATATACACTTAAAATCGTGCTTAAAATATTAAGATAGAATAATAAATGTCAACCTCAAGCTGAACAATTAACGTAAAATAAAAAAAATGGATCATAACCACATCATACTGCAAATATTGGCATATGTAAGTACCGTGTATGGTAAAATCATATACCATGTGCATCTTGTTATAACTATTATATTACAAACAGACACACCAATTTTATTATTGGTATAGAAGAGAAAATCAGCAACACAAAAAAACACCAACGTGAATTGTATTATAAAAGTCAATACACCAATACATTTTTAAAAGTTATTGAGAATTACAAGTTTTAAAAGTTATTGAGAATTTAGGTAATAAGATTTACAACGTTGTAATTCATATAAAATCAAAGTTTTAATGGTGGTTTGTAAGACTGGTCTGCTTTCATATTCATAAAGTACCTACGTAATACATATTTTAAGAGCTCATCTTTTGAACATTAAATATCGCACCTAATGCAATAACACCGCTACAATAAAATAATGGATATCGTACTTGATTGAAAATAAAAAGATATATTCAACCAGCTGTGCCCGCGACTTCGTCCGCGTGGAATAGTGACTGCATAGTAGTTACTACTTAACTTTTATTGAATAAACACGTACTACCATAAATAATTAAAAGAACAGTTAGTAAAATTTATTACTAAACTGAGCTAAAAAATAAAAAAATAAGTGCCTAATTAATTTTCTACGTAAAAATTTTAAATTATGGCATATTATTTTTTAGGCACCAGGAGGGAGAGGAGCAAATTTATTTACCTTCCTTCCTTGTATGGATGTTTTTGACAATATATTGTGCAGCAACTGAGTGCCGAGGCAAACGTCAAAACGTAAAGGAATAGAATCCGCTATCGATACTAATTGACATAGGCGTATGATGTTTTGCTAAGGATTTGTTCACCCTACCAACGACGACGACGACCACGAACAAAATTTTCATCCAGTCGCAATTTAATAAAATTGTGCAAAACACAATTAAAAATCAATTATTAAAATTTCCTGTCGTTCTGGTGATTGGAATTTTTATTTTTGAGATCAACGATGAATGAAAAAATAGATTTTTCGTAGAAACAGTGGCTCCTAGAAAAAAATGTATGTGAAGTTTTTTAAAGATAATTTTATAATCTACAATTTTGGTAAAAGTTAAGGATACCATACCATACCATCATTATCATAATAATATATCTTATATATATATTTTTTTATAATGGTACTTAATTTTAAAGATCGTCGGGAAGTTTGTAAAATTATATATATTCCTTTTCCTTCGTTGCGTTGGGTTTTTTTTTTTTAATTTTTAAACTTCGGTTTCTTATTTTCATTTAATATTTTCAAGTGAGCGAGACCTACCTCTACCTCCATAATACATTCCTACATCTGACATCTTTTAAGTTGGGCCGTAACCGTGCATAAATTGTAATGGACCACAGTGGCAAAAGAAGTGGTATATTTAAGAAAAAAAATTGCCAAGGGCCAGGCCTATGTGGCTTTGAGAAGAGTTCAAAATTTCCAGGGTGTGGCTGTCCTCTCGCTCCCATGTCCCCCTCTTCTTTCACAGACTTTCAACCCTTCCCTTTCCATCCCTAGTAAATGGCAGAACCGATTTTGATGTAAATAATATTATCTAATTGTACCTATATGTACACGTCATATCCTATCGTTTGATGCTCCATTTGGTTTATTTATCTAACCACTGTCACCCCTAAAGTGCCCTATATGTAAAAAACGGATGAACCGATTTCGATAAAACATTACTAATTGTAATTCACCCGTTATGCACATTCATTTGATATATCACTTAGGTAGGTACTATCACAATATTTGACAACATTCGTTTCTTTCATTCCCACTTATACCTATACAGGGTGTAATCGTTAAGTGTGCACAGGCGATTTTTCCGTAAGTATTACAGATAACAAAAAACTTTAAACTGATATCGAAAGTACTTAACCTAATGAGTAAAATGGCGGTAATAAATTTTTAAAAATAAATCGAGAAATATCAAAAAAATTATCTTTAAACCCTCCCATTCATTAAGTATGAAATATGAATATCCCATATACCTACATTTATACCTACCTACCTACCCGCGTATACTCTGGAATAATATAAAAAAAAATGTTAATATCAGTAGAAGTACTGACAATGCGTTGCCGGAGCATCTTAGAAAGCCGGATGATATAAATCGTCATTTTTTAGATATTCCTGGTAGATCGTGCGCGTCTAAAGAGGACATAGATTTCTTTTTAAACAATAAAAAAGGGACTTCACTGTTTTCTTTTGCGGCTGTCTCTAAAGACGAGGTGTTTAAGCATTTTAGATCATTGCATTCTAATGCTATTGGCTACGACGGAATCTCACTAGATATGTTAAAATTATCGTTGCCCTTTACTCTGGAAACAATTACGAATATCATAAACACTTCACTTAAGACTTGCACCTTCCCTTCCACCTGGCGTAAAGCGCTCATTAAACCATTGCCCAAAACTAACAATCCAAATTGTCTTAAAGATCTTAGACCAATTAGTATTTTGCCATGTCTATCAAAGATTCTTGAGAAAGTTGTATGTGAGCAAGTCAGGCGCTATTTAGATTTAAATGATATGTTACCAACTAGGCAATCGGGTTTTAGGAAACAAAACAGTACCATAACAGCTCTGTTGGATGTGGTTGATAATATGCTGGAGGCACAGGATCGAGGGGAGGGGAGTCTGTTAATCCTCTTAGACTACTTCAGAGCTTTCGATTGTATCAATATAGACCTGCTTCTCTGCAAGCTTTCATACTACGGTTTTGATGATGACTCTTTACAGTGGTTTAAAAGTTATCTTTCCTACCGCTCACAAATGGTAGAGTTAAAAGCGGAAAGTAGTCAAAGTGCATGTTCGTCTGCATGGGCGGAAGTTTCCAGAGGAGTACCGCAAGGTTCTATTCTTGGTCCTCTTTTGTTTATTTTGTATACAGCCGATGTAACGCAATGCATAAGGCATTGCAAATATCATATGTATGCGGACGACATTCAATTATACCTCTCGTTCAAGGCGAGTGAGATGGACATCGCTCTGGAAAGGCTACATGATGATTTGAGTCGTATATCGGTTTGGTCAGAATCTAATTGTCTTTCTCTCAATTCTAGCAAAACCAAATATATGATCATAGGCTCAACTCATCAAATCAATTCAATATTGGCCCAACAACCTACCATATTTTTAAACGGAGATCCAATAGAAAGAGTGACTGAAGTGCGTAATCTTGGTGTAGTGTTTGACGAAGGCTTGCGATTTCACAAGCACATCTTAAATATTTCAAAAAACTGTTTTTACCGACTGAAACTGCTTTATCGGATTAGACAGTCCTTGAGTGTTAATGTCAGGAAATTACTTTGTGAGTCGCTTATCTTGTCGAAGTTTAATTACGCGGATGTGGTTGTAGGTCCTAGGTTGCTGGCATCAACGAAAAAAATAGTGCAACGGGTGCAAAATGCGTGTGCCCGCTATTGTTACAATATTCCCTATCGTGATCATGTCACACCGTACCTGATCAAACACAACTCACTTAAAATGGAATATCGTACCCACTTACACCTGGCTACGCTTCTATTTAATGTTATAAAATATAGAGTACCTGTATATTTGTACAATAAATTGAAATGGTTGGCGGAAAATAATACAACCTACCAGACTAGACACGCATGTTCTTTGTTGGAAATTCCCCTACATAGAACATCTACATTTAGAGGCAGTTTTAGGTATCGAGCCTCAAAATGTTGGAACGACTTACCGCCGCCTATTCGATCACAACAAAGCTTATCTTCTTTTAAAAAAAAATTAAAGTCATATCTTCTCGATTTTCAAAAACGTCAACAAGAAAAAATTTAGCATCCCCAATAATGTTCCTATGTGTTTATTTATTATTTAAGTATTTATCCAATAATCTCGTTACTAATGTTTAAATATTATTTATTTCCTAAGTATAAGTATATATTATAAATTATAATATTAAAATTAATAATTATAGTATTTTAAAGTATATGTATATTATCATAATATTAAAATAGATATATATATATATATTTTTATTTTTTATTTTTTAATAACATTACGCAGTTTTGAGCAAAACATACATCCGCTGTCAGCAGGGCATTCTAAGGCAACCACTGAAAATCAGTGTTTCGCACTGAGTGGCAGGCCTTTTGTGGCAAACATAGATTTAAGTTAGATTTAAGTTTCTTGTTTTATTTTATTTGTATCTTCTATGTATCCACAATAAACATATTTCATTTCATTTCATTCATTTCATTTCATTTAATATGAAAGATTTTAGCTTTTTTTTTCTTTTTTTGGTTTTCTGCTTTAATTACTTCGCAAATTTGAAGTGACATTTTCCACATTTTTCCGGACATTTTCACGCATTTTCCGGATATTTTCCGGGAATTTTCCAGGCATTTTCCGGACATTTCCCTGACATAGCCTGTAAATGTCTGGAAAATCCCCGGGAAATGCTCGGAAAATCCCCGGAAAATGTCTGGAAAATCCCCGGAAAATGCCAGGGAAATGTCCGGAAAATGTCTGAAAAACATCGGGAAAATCCCCGGGATATGCTCGGAAAATCCCCGGAAAAAGCCTGGGAAATTCCCGGAAAATAACCGGAAAATGCCTGGGAAATGCTCGGAAAATGCGTGGAAATTTCCGGAAAAACCGTGGAAAATCCCTGGAAAATGCCTGGAAGATATCCGGAAAATGCGTGAAAATGTCCGGAAAATATCCGGTAAATGCGTGGAAAATCCCCGGAAAATGCCAGGGAAATGTCCGGAAAATGTCTGGGAAACATCCGGAAAATCCCCGGGAAATGCTCGGAAAATGCCTGGGAAATTCCCGGAAAATGTCTGGAAAATCCCGGAAAATAACCGGAAAATGCCAGGGAAATGTCTGGAAAATATCCGGAAAATGCGTGGAAATTTCCGGAAAATGCCTGAAAATGCCAGGGAAATGTCTGGAAAATATCCGGAAAATGTCCGGAAAATATCCGGTAAATGCATGAAAATGTCAGGAAAATATCCGGAAAATGCCTGGAAAATCGCCGGAAAATGCCTGAGAAATGTCCGGAAAATGTCTGGGAAATGCGTGGAAAATCCCCGGAAAATGCCAGGGAAATGTCCGGAAAATGTCTGGAAAACATCCGGAAAATCCCCGGGAAATGCTCGGAAAATCCCCGGAAAAAGCCTGGGAAATGCTCGGAAAATGCGTGGAAATTTCCGGAAAAACCGTGGAAAATCCCTGGAAAATGCCTGGAAAATATCCGGAAAATGTGTGAAAATGTCCGGAAAATATCCGGTAAATGCGTGAAAATGTCCGGAAAATGCCTGGAAAATCCCCGGAAAATGCCTGAAAAATGTCCGGAAAATGTCTGGGGAAATGCGTGGAAAATCCCCGGAAAATGCCAGGGAAATGTCCGGAAAATGTCTGGGAAACATCCGGAAAATCCCCGGGAAATGCTCGGAAAATGCCTGGGAATTTCCCGGAAAATGTCTGGAATATCCCGGAAAATAACCGGAAAATTTTTTGAAGGTTGGCAACTCTTTAACTACTACACTTCAGCTCCCAACTCATAGTATTATTTTCATAGTAAAAGTTTATAAATTTAAAGTGATTGTGTTTACACAGTGTTTTTAAACTCACAAGGAATCACATCAGTTGTTTTTTCAAACAATACTCGAACTGCAAATACGGATTTTCTTACGAAGATAAGTTACATTTATATACCCACTTTTGAAAAGTGCTGTAAAGTCCTTCCAGAACTACCCTCGAAATTAATTCTAACACATTTGTCAAACTCAACTGACACTGTCAAATCCATCTGACAACGTCATTTCTTGTCTCTGATTGAGCGGTGGGGTTGCCATATTGTAAAAATTTACCAAGTTTTTGGGAATATTTGAAAAATGAGCACCTGCAAAAAATGCACTAAACAAATTAAAACTAGTGACCTCAAAACTTGTTCGAAGTGCAAAGCTGCATTCCACTACCAATGCTTAGGAGTAACTGCAGAAAATTTCGCCAAAGAATCGAAGTCCTATAAATCTGCGTGGAAGTGTACTGACTGCAAGATAATTGACAGGCCTGGCGAGGGTCCCCTCACCAGCCCCTCACTCGCCGCTAATCTATCCAGTGCTAGCTCTCCTATTGCATATAGCTTCGAAGATATAAAACAGTACTTTAATTGCAAACTTGAAGAAACCCTGAAAAAACACCACTGTGATATTCGCCGCGATCTCTCTGCTGAAATCTCTGATACCCGTTTAAAGATTCAGGAGCTTACAGAAAGTGTCAACTTTATGTCTGCTAAGTACGAACAATTGAGGGAAGCTTTGGAAAGTAAAACTAGAACTATTGAGGAATTGCAATCGGAAAATAAGGAGTTGCACTTTGAAGTTCGAGGCCTGCGCACTCAAGTTGGGGATCTATCTTCCCGACTGGAACAATTTGAGCAACAATCACGTGACTGCAACTTAGAAGTCCAGTGTGTCCCAGAACACAGATCAGAAAATCTTAAGACTGTGGTTTATCAACTTGCTGCCACTGTGGGACACAACCTGACTGAAAACCAAATAGTTAACTTTCACCGAGTTGCAAAACTTAACAAGGACTCCGCTAGGCCCAGGTCTATTATAGTAAAGCTCTCTAGCCCCCTGGTTCGCGATTCATTTATAGCTGCTGTCAAGACTTTCAATAAAGTCCACACTGACGATAAGTTAAATTCATCTCACTTGGGTATTGCCACCGATGAAAAAAAGCCCATCTACGTGTGTGAACATCTAACCCCTGCTGGCAAACAACTACATGCCGCTGCTAGAAAGGTTGCTAGAGAAAAGAAGTTCGACTTCGTGTGGGTGCGTAACGGCAAAATTTTTATGCGTAAAAACACAACCTCTAAGAGCTTTATCGTTAAGGACTTAAGCTCTTTAAATTCAATTTGATTTATCTTCTTTGCTTTTATTTTCACATATTTCGATGGTTTTATTTATCAACGATAATAATAAAGAGTGTAACCTTAAAATATTGTACCAAAATGTCAGAGGACTCAGGACTAAGACCGATGTTATACTGACCAATGCATTAAAACAGGACACTGACATCATAATATTAACGGAAACGTGGTTGAATGATTCAGTCTACGACCATGAATTATTAGACAATAGGTATTCCATATTTAGACGTGACAGATCATCCACCAGCAGTATTAAACAAGAGGGGGGAGGGGTTCTTGTCGCTATTTTAAGTAAATATGAACCAGTTCGCTATTTTAAATGGGAAACAACCGATGAAGATCTCTGGGTAATCATTAAATTTAAAGACGGCGGTATTACTCGTACTCTATGCATAAATGCATTATATATACCTCCTCCCGCTAATTACGAACGCTTCGACAGGATTTAAACTAATATTTCACACATTATTCAGCATAAGCTGCCCTCTCACTGTCTTCTTCTGTTAGCTGGTGATTTTAATCTACCAAATTTATCATGGCACTTAGACCACAGTACTCATTCACTTTCACCAAGTTGTAATAATTCATCAATAATCAATCAATCTTTTTGTAGATACTCTCTCGTTTAATAATCTTCACCAAGTAAACTCTGTTCCTAACATAAACGGAAAGACGTTAGATCTTATTATAACGAATGTCACCAACGTTTTCATTGTTCGACAATGTGATGATCCTCTTGTAGGTACTGACAGATACCACCCTGCTCTAAGTATAACCATGAAATTTAAGCCGTCAAAACGAGTTAAGATCATCATCCTCCAAGAGTTGGATACTGTAGACTGGAATACGCATCTTAAATCTAATCATTCGGTTGATGACTCTGTTGATAATTTCTACTCTGTCCTAAACAACATTATACAAAAACATACTCCATTATCTAATCCAAGAAAAAATAACTACCCTTCATGGTTTAGCCTTCCCTTAATAAAAGCCTTAAAAGAAAAGGCCAAATTTCATAAGAGATTTAAGGCGTATGGAAATCCCAGAGACCACATCACATTCAAAATGTTGCGCAAGCGATGTGACGATATGCTTTCTCATTGCTTATCTCAATTCAAAGCAAATGCTAAATCTCACATTAAAAATAACCCTAAATATTTCTGGACCTATATAAAATCTTTGAGATCCAATAGCAATGAAATTCCGGATGAGATGTATCACAATAGTCAAGTGGCTAGGGGCGGGCAGCAGATTTGTGATTTATTTGCGAAATACTTCCAAACAATTTACAACAATAATGCCAATAACTCTTCAGTACGTGTCAATTCTCCTGGTCTTGTGGGTTCCCTCGGCTCCTGTACCCTTGCTAAATCTGAGATTTTAAAGTCCCTGAAGAATATCGACGCTAGTAAGGGTCCTGGACCCGACGCTATACCACCTATATTCATAAAAAATTGTGCCTCCCAGTTAGTTACTCCGCTGCATATAATTTTTAACAAGTCACTAGATGTCGGTGTTTTTCCAAGTAAATGGAAAACAGCTTACGTCAAACCGATCCACAAGCATGGCGACCACAGTGATGTGACTAACTATAGACCGATTTCTATTCTCTCCTCCTTTGGCAAAGTTTTCGAATCAATGATCCAAAAAATATTATATTCCCACTTCAAGTCCCAAATTAGCTGTCATCAACACGGGTTTCTACCAGGGAGGTCCACTGCTTCGAACCTTATGGCATACGTCACTCATATTTACAGAGCTCTTGAAAGCAAATTTGAAACACATGCGATTTATACAGATTTCTCGAAAGCGTTCGACGTTGTCAACCATGAGATCCTCTTAGATAAACTTGGTCGGGCTGGCATTTGCGGTTCTCTCCTCAGGTGGTGTGAGTCCTACCTGCGAAATCGCTCCCAACTTATTGCCATTCGAGGCTATACTTCACAGCCTATTTTAGTTCCCTCTGGCGTACCGCAGGGATCCCACCTCGGACCTCTTTTCTTTATTGTATTTATTGATGACCTCTGCTCTGTAATAAACTCAGAGTACAAACTTTATGCAGACGATTTAAAGATCTACAGAACCATTCGTGATAGCGAGGATGTTATTGCTTTGCAGAGCGATATTGATAATGTTACTAAATGGTGCGAATCAAATAAAATGATTCTTAATGCCTCCAAGTGTTACCACATCAAGTTCACTAGAAGCTCAAAATTAAATAGTGTTTCTTATAAAATAAACGACGCTCAAGTAAAAGAGGTCTCGAGTTTACGAGACTTGGGTGTTATAGTCGATAAAAAATTGGATTTCAGAGAGCATATTGATCACATAACCCGTAAAGGGGCAAGACTTGCGGGATTTGTGATCCGACAAACTAAAGCCTTCAAGGATCCAGAAATTCCCGTCATACTCTTCAATTGTTACGTTCGCTGTCTGCTTGAATATTGTAGTCAGGTCTGGTGCCCATCTTACACAGTCCATGTCAATAGAATTGAAAAACTTCAAAAGAAATTCTTATACCATCTTACGTATACCAATAACCTCTGCCGACGCTTAACCACCTATAATTCTAGGCTTGAACACTATAATATGACTTCCCTAGTTATAAGGCGTAAGTCAGCGGACATGGTCTTCTTATACAAGGTTCTTCATGGTTTGGTGGACAGTCCTGATCTGCTTGGTCTCCTAAATTTGTACGCGCCAAGAATTGGTTCCCGTATTCACACTCATAAGACCTTTAACTTAAATCTATGTCGCACTAAATACGGCCAAAATTCACCTATCAACCGTATGTGTACCACTTATAACACTGTCTGCCATGAGCTCGACTTGTTTAATGCATCGGTCAGCACAATCAAAAAATTTTTCTTTTCTCTAACAAATATGTAACTAATATTATATTTTAATTGTTATTTTTAATTATTATTATAAGTGTAGGTTTATATAATTGTTGCATGTCGTGTTCGCTCTTAGAAGGCCGTCCAACTAAAATTCACAAAGATTATGATTGTATTTTCACTATTTCTTAATGTTGGAACGTCCAGTTAGCGGACCAAATAAAAAAAAAAAAAAAAAAAAAAAAAAATGCCAGGGAAATGTCTGGAAAATATCCGGAAAATACGTGGATATGTCCGGAAAAAGCGTGGAAAATGCCTGGAAAATGCCCGGAAAATGCTCGGAAAATCCCCGGAAAATATCCGGAAAATGCGTGAAAATGTCGTGTGTAATTAAAGCAGAAATCCAAAAAAGAAAAAGAAAGCTAAAATCTTTCATATTAAATGTATATGGGATATTCATATTTCATACTTAATGTATGGGAGGGTTTAAAGATAATTTTTTTGATATTTCTCGATTTATTTTTAAAAATTTATTACCGCCATTTTACTCATTAGGTTAAGTACTTTCGATATCAGTTTAAAGTTTTTTGTTATCTGTAATACTTACGGAAAAATCGCCTGTGCACACTTAACGATTACACCCTGTATATAGGTATAGTAAATGGATGAACCGATTTTGATTAAATATGTCTAATTATACTTTACACGTCATGCCCTTTCATTTCATATGTCACTTGAGTCAAAATTCACTTTTTTTATTATCTACCACTTTTATACCTATATCAAATAAATGGATGAACCGATTTTGATAAAATTTGGCTTATTTTTACTGATAGGTCGTTCACTTTCATTTAATATATCACTAAAGTATATTCGACAACTTTAGTTATTTTCATTCCCACTTTTACACAATAAATCAACCAGCGTCGGAAAATATGCTGCCTAACAAAAAAACATCATCTAATTCGGATTACCTGCTAGCGAGCTACGGTGGCACAAACACACACACACACAGCGGTCAAACACTTATCACCCATATTTTTGCATCGGGGGTTAAAAATATAATATTATAAATACGACATAATTTAAAGGACATTTTATGTATAAAATTTACCTAGAAATAAGTATAATTTTAATTTGACCCCTCCCCCCTACTACCTCAGCTTACCCCCCCACCCTTGGGGACTTTCGATATGATCACTTGGACATAACTGTAGCGTATAACAGATAACTTACGTTTTATCGTACACTGTATGTGTACCATAGAATGCCTTAGCAAATGTTCGCCGTGAGTACTTAAATGGTCATAACTTTTTTATTTATGAACCGATTGATATGAAATAAACACTAAATGTTAAATGAAGATTACCACAATATATTAGTGAAAACCGCATCGAAATCGGATAAGCCGTTTCTGAGATTAGCGTGTTCAAACATACAGACAAACAGAAAAACAGACAAACAGACAAAAAATTTTTTAACTACAGTTTTGGGTTTGGGATCGATTTAATAATAACCCCTGTTAATTTTTTTTTACATATTTTCATTGTACAGACACCACTTTTCTAGAATTTTATTATATGTATTGATTTAGGGTACGGATATACATATTATATTACATTCCGATTTTATTAGGTATATTGAATTAAAATTGGAACATAATATATTGTTTTAGTAACGAAGTACATAATATACAGAATATAGATATTAAATAATAACCGAGCATTTAAGTATGTACCTAGTCTATTATATATATAACTTGGTAATAATTGTACCGAAGTTTTACTTAGATTCTTACTAATCCAATTATAAGGTCTTTTGCAGCTATTGTTCAATAATAATTATAATATGTGGGAAAACAGTGGTTACTTAAATGGTGCAGATGCCGGTGCAGGTAAAGTGAATTAAATAATGCGTCAGAAGAAGCAGCATTCACCTCTTCTAAATGACCTGGAGTGCAGGTCATGATAAATATTGAGGAAAAAGAGAGAAGATAACCTATGTTAGTTCCACATCAATAAGGTAGTGTAATAGTCATGTTAGGAAAAAATAAAACAGGTTAAGTACAGTACAGGTAGTACAGGGTTTAGTCAAAAGTATAGTTACAGAAGGAACATAGTTTAAACATTATACCTTACATATACATAATATTACTTTAGTTATATTGGAAATAATAAGTTACTAAAAACGATTTCGTTCCATTGGTTAATAAATAAATAATGACGTAATAAACTTAAATATAAGTATACAACTTATTCATGATAGATTGTCATATACTTAAATAAATTGCCATGTAAGATGTTACATTTTTATGATTTTGAAGGAGCAACTAAGCCTATATATATATATATATTCTTGCCGGCTCTTCTCTGTCGAAACGGCTTTCCGAACCAGTGGTTAATTCATATTTTTTCTTATACTGACGATTTTAAAACGTTTCTGGACGAGGTCTGGTTGATGAATGAAGGTTGAGTTTGAAAAATTATGAATTCATATCGATTTGAATATATATATTGTAAAAATTATTATAATTTTGAACATACGTATTGAAAAAAAAATAAATAAAAAAATAAATGAAAAGGAGAGATGTTGCATATAGATAGAATTATTATATTACTAGGCCAGGTGACACATTCTACTCTATCGCTGGTGTGGAGTGTCCCTGAGTTGTGTGTACTAACTGATACTGGTGTTTAGGTACTTATAGACTAGCATACCCGAATAGAACATATTTTATTTTATTAAATAAAATTAATTGAAAAGAATTGAATTTCTAAAATAAGGGAGGGATGTAGTGTATGTGAGTGAAAGAGAGGGAAGTATTATGTCATCTCTTGCGCACGTGCAACGGTGACACCGCTCACACAGCTCAGTTGGCTGCAGGCGGTCGGAGTGAGAGGGCACGCGCGTCTAAGAGCCGATAATAGGGAAGGACATACACTACAAATCATTTGAATTAGAATGTGTCACTCACTGCCGCTGGGCATGGCGACGTAGCCCTCGGGGCACAGGCACACGTAGGAGCCGGGCAGGTTGCGGCACACGCCGGGCCCGCACGCGTGCGGCGCCGCGCACTCGTCCACGTCCTCGCAGCGCAGCGCGGCCGCCAGCCGCCAGCCCGCGCCGCACGTGCACACGAACGAGCCGAACGTGTTCGTGCACGTGCCGTGCGCGCACAGCCCCGCGTGCGCCGCGCACTCGTCGATGTCCGCCAGCGTCACCACGTACGACGGCTGTACGTGGCAAATACACACGTAAGTTACGTTACGACCCGAGTACAGATATAGATTCCACTTCTGATGTCATAATTAAACAATTTAAACTTTCACTTATGAATGCTTGTGAACGAAAGTGACATTAAAATTCAACAAACTACTGACTTCCTACCGATATCGATAAAATAAAATTATGCACTTGAAAAATCTACTATTTTTCAACTGTAAAAAAATATTGCAACATTGTTTTCCGAAAACTGACCGACTTCTCCACAAAATTTAACTTAATCAAAAAAATAATTGACTCACAGGTTCCAAAACAGGTTGGTAGCCGGGTCCACCGGGGCAAAGTTGCCGATACGCCTCAGAACCGGGTTCCGGACATAAGTCACAGTAGTTACCCCATGCAGCACCTATAGATAATGCGAGTAAAATCATTTAATTACATGACTTTTCTTTTTTTTTTACGTAAGAGAAAAATACAAGTAATAGTTATATTCAAAGAACCATGTATTTAAAGACTTAATCCAAACTACTAATTAAACAGTTTTCAAAAACCGCTGTTTTGTTTATTTATTACTTTGCCACGTCTATTTTAAGAACGTATCAAGCGATTCATTTTTGTACACAATTCTGCGTTGAAAATGTGATATCATTTTATAACAAAGAAACTATTAAGCATGAAATTCAATTACAAAATTAAAAAATATAGTAGACAAGTTTTTGAAGACAGGCAAAGATAAAACAAGTATCGTACCAACAGAACAGCAGCAAGCAGCCATGGTGCCGTCTTCAGAGAGCTCATCGCTGTCCCGGCACTGCTCTGTGCCGGAACGGAGATCCACTTTCGCGTAACAACGAGCTTTGCGCGAATCTGATACAAAGTATGTAACTTAAGCATTCGATTCAGTTCAATTTATTATTATGCTATCAAGTTTAGCTTTTTTTATTAAATAAACCGACTTAAAAGCTTTTAAACCTTAAATTATAATAACAGACACAATAAAAAATATTCAATTAAAATTTAAGTACGCGCAATAAACAAAAATATACGAATATCTCTAGAGGGTCTACCAAGGTTCTATCTTTGGTCCTTTGCTATACATTCAATACAAATAAATGTTTATTCTTACCGTAACAAGCAGTTCCATCAGACACAAGCTCGTAGTTGGGCGGGCAGCGGCAGATGTAGGAGCCTTGCGTGTTGATACACTCTCCGTATTGACAGGATTGTGGTGACTTGCACTCGTCCACGTCCGTGCAGTTGAAGCCGGGCATCACTGGAAATTATTACATTGAATATAATACAATAATTTATTTGAATAATCATATTTCTTCACACTATGATTTTTAAACAGTACTCCAAAAGGTATAGCCATAGATACAACAACGTGCATTGTTAAAAAAAGAACGTAAAATAATAAAATTATTAAACGTTTTGTAATTAACATTTCATAACCAACTTCCACAAATACCTTTCCTATCCATTATTAAAATTAGATCTTTATAGTAGATAGAAAATAATATAAGATTACACCGTGAATGTATTTAATTTTAAATTATTGTGTCTATGTGTACATATCCATGTATTGATTTCAAGTTGGGAATCAAATAAAATAAAATATAAAAATACTCACAATCATCAATGCTATCAGACTGGTAACCCTTGTCACAGATACACTTGAACATTCCATACGTGTTGACGCACCGACCGAACACGCACACGTTGTCGAACGTCGCGCACTCGTCCATGTCTGAAAACACAATACAAAAACATCACAATATGGTTAAATACAATTTTAATTTTGCATAGCTAAAATATTATTTTAACTTCGAACAAAATGAAAAGAAAACTTTTAAGAACCAAAACTTTTTTTTCAGGAAAGTAAAACAAAAGCATATTGTTCCAACAATAATACATTCATAAGGAAACTCGACTATTTAAAATGTTACGGAAATGTTTTTCGAAACTTTGTAAAACAAATATAAATTTATAAAGAATAGAATAAATTCGATCACGAGGCGGAACTCGAATCCGCCTCGTGATCGAAGTGTGTAAATCATTCAATTGTTTTATCGTTTATCAAACAATTGAATGATTTAAACGAAGCTCTCACGTTTTGAAATTAATTAAAGAAAAAATTACACAATTTATGTGAAAATCAAATTACTTTCTAAAATTTACAAAAATTTTAAAAAAATTATTGTTATTATTTCCATTATAAGTTCCACATAATATTCTTACCTAGACATTGTTTGCCATCCTGTGATTTAGTGAAGCCAACGTCACAGTCGCACTCGTAAGCGCCGGGCGTGTTAGTACAGTGTCCGTTCTCACACAGAGTTGGGTCGTTTGCACACTCGTCGATATCCACACATGAATATCTGCGGAAATAAAATATTAAAAATCAATACAGGGTGTCCCACCGTTGGTGTACATATAGTTTTGCATACGCTGAGTACGATTAAATTAATTACAAAATTCCAGATGCATTTTTTTTATTAGAGACATCTTAAAACTTTATGAGTACACTCCTAACTGATAATAATCCACCTACCATGGCCACCCGCACGCTCGCTTACGTATAAGATTATGTTTTCATAGACAAAATGCTCTCTTTAGCGAAGCAGTATGTGACGGCTGGGCGAAGCTAGTGATGATGACATAGAATTTACGAAAAACTTTACCAAACAAAATTTGATGTCGTTACGTCCTCTTCCTTGTCCTCGCCCTCATTCCCATCTCACGTGTTTGCGTGTATGAAAGTGTGTGTTTGCGTGTTTTTAAGTATATTTGCGTGTGTGCGTGCACGTGTTTGTGTGTGTGTGTGTGCGTGTTTTACGTATATTTGCATGTGTGTGCATGTGTTTGTGTGTATGTGTGTGACAACTCACCCGTCACCCTTATATCCGGTGTCACACAGGCACACGAAGGAGCCGTCCGTGTTGCGGCAGGCGGCGCGCGGGTGGCAGCCGCCGTTGTTCGTGAGGCACTCGTCCACGTCCTCGCACGAGGCACCGTCACCGCGCCAACCGTCACGGCAGCGGCATTGGAATGAGCCCTAAAAAATACAAAGTAAATCGTATAGGACACTTTATATACAGGGTGTAATCGTTAAGTGTGCACAGGCGATTTTTCCGTAAGTATTACAGATAACAAAAAACTTTAAACTGATATCGAAAGTACTTAACCTAATGAGTAAAATGGCTGTAATAAATTTTTAAAAATAATAATAGTTTAATAAAACTAAAAAACACGATTTTTATAGAAAACCGAACTAAAAAATAGAAAATTTTATCAAATTAGTGTATTGTCATCGGTCCTCAATAAATCTACAAAGTTTGAACGAAATCTGGCCGTTTAAAGTGGGTCCAAATCGCGCCCAAAGAAGTCGGTTACAAACATACAAACATACAGGTGAAGCTAATATAAAGCGTGTAATAAATCGAGAAATATCAAAAAAAATATCTTTAAACAACATACATACATTAAGTATGAAATATGAATATCCCATATACATTTAATATGAAAGATTTTAGCTTTCTTTTTCTTTTTTGGTTTTCTGCTTTAATTACTTCGCAAATTTTAAGTGGCATTTTCCACGCTTTTTCCGGACATTTTCACGCATTTTCCGGATATTTACCGGGGATTTTCCGAGCATTTTCCGGGCATTTTCCGGGCATTTTCCACGCTTTTTTCGGGCATTTTCACGCATTTTCCGGATATTTTCCAGGCATTACCAAGGCATATTCCAGGGATTTTCCAGGCATTTTCCACGCTTATTCCGGACATTTCCACGCATTTTCCGGATATTTTCCAGCCATTTGGACGACGCGGTTGGCGCAGTGGTAAGTAACTGCCTACTGAGCCGACGGTCCCGGGTTCGATCCCCGGTCAGGGCAAATATTTGTGTGATGAACTCAATTATTTGTTCTTGGGTCTGGGTGTTATCTATATATGTATTTATTAAATATTATATTTATCGTCGCCTAGT
Source organism: Colias behrii (assembly GCA_029959065.1). Lineage (NCBI taxonomy): Eukaryota > Metazoa > Arthropoda > Insecta > Lepidoptera > Pieridae > Colias > Colias behrii. Next base: position 11,706,253 of record JARWMC010000015.1, on the reverse strand, counting down.
ACCCACAACACAAGCCTTAATTGAGCTTACTGTGGGACTAGGTCGATTTGTGTAAGAATGTCCTATAATATTTATTTATTTATTTATTTATTTATTTTCCAGACATTTCCCTGGCATTTTCCGGGATTTTCCCAGGCATTTTCCGGGAATTTCCCAGGCATTTTCCGGGGATTTTCCGAGCATTTCCCGGGGATTTTCCGGATGTTTCCCAGACATTTTCCGGACATTTCCCTGGCATTTTCCGGGGATTTTCCACGCATTTCCCAGACATTTTCCGGACATTTTCACGCATTTTCCGGACACTTTCACGCATTTACCGGATATTTTCCAGGCATTTTCCAGGGATTTTCCACGGTTTCCACGGAAATTTCCACGCATTTTCCGGATATTTTCCAGACATTTTCCGAGCATTTCCCGGGGATTTTCCGGATGTTTTCCAGACATTTTCCGGATATTTCCCTGGCATTTTCCGGGGATTTTCCAGGCATTTTCCGGATATTTTCCGGACATTTTCACGCATTTTCCGGACATTTTCATGCATTTACCGGATATTTTCCGGGTATTTTCCAGGGATTTTCCACGGTTTCCACGGAAATTTCCACGCATTTTCCGGATATTTTCCAGACATTTTCCGAGCATTTCCCAGGCATTTTCAGGGGATTTTCCAGGCATTTTCCGGATATTTCCACGGAAATTTCCACGCATTTTCCGGATATTTTCCAGACATTTTCCGGATATTTCCCTGACATTTTCCGGGGATTTTCCAGGCATTTTCCGGATATTTTCCAGGGATTTTCCAGGGATTTTCCACGGTTTCCACGGAAATTTCCACGCATTTTCCGGATATTTTCCAGACATTTTCCGAGCATTTCCCAGGCATTTTCCGGTTATTTTCCGGGAATTTCCCAGGAATTTTCCGGGGATTTTCCGAGCATTTCCCGGGGATTTTCCGGATGTTTTCCAGACGTTTTCCGGACATTTCCCTGGCATTTTCCGGGGATTTTGCAGACATTTTCCGGACATTTCCCTGGCATTTTCAGGGGATTTTCCAGGCATTTTCCGGACATTTTCACGCATTTTCCGGACATTTTCAGCATTTACCGGATATTTTCCAGGCATTTTCCAGGGATTTTCCACGGTTTCCACGGAAATTTCCACTCATTTTCCGGATATTTTCCAGACATTTTCCGAGCATTTCCCGGGGATTTTCCGGATGTTTTCCAGACATTTTCCGTACAATTCCCTGGCATTTTCCGGGGATTTTCCAGGCATTTTCCGGACATTTTCCGGACATTTTCACGCATTCTCCGGACATTTTCAGCATTTACCGGATATTTTCCAGGCATTTTCCAGGGATTTTCCACGGTTTCCACGGAAATTTCCACTCATTTTCCGGATATTTTCCAGACATTTTCCGAGCATTTCCCGGGGATATTCCGGATGTTTTCCAAACATTTTCCGTACAATTCCCTGGCATTTTCCGGGGATTTTCCAGGCATTTGCCACGCATGTCCCATCATTTTCCGGACATTTCTCAGGCATTTTTCGGGGATTTTCCGAGCATTTCCCAGGGATTTTCCGGATGTTACCCAGACATTTTCCGGACATTTCCCTGGCATTTTCCGGGGATTTTCCACGCATTTCCCAGACATTTTACGGATGTTACCCAGACATTTTCCAGACATTTCCCTGGCATTTTCCGGGGATTTTCCACGCATTTCCCAGGCATTTTCCGGACATTTTCCGGACATTTTCACGCATTTTCCGGACATTTTCACGCATTTACCGGATATTTTCCAGGCATTTTCCAGGGATTTTCCACGGTTTCCACGGAAATTTCCACGCATTTTCCGGGGATTTTCCGAGCATTTCCCAGGGATTTTCCGGATGTTTTCCAGACATTTTCCGGACATTTCCCTGGCATTTTCCGGGGATTTACCAGGCATTTGCCACGCATGTCCCATCATTTTCCGGACATTTCTCAGACGATATATTATCGGCTCAAGATGAGGGCAAAGGTACATTCCTGGTATTACTGGACTACACGCGAGCATTTGAAACCATAAACGTGCCTTTGCTGCTATCTAAACTCACTTATTACGGTTTAAGCTCATTGACCGTAAAGTGGTTTAATAGCTACCTATCGTCACGTACTCAGACTGTTTCCGTTGCAGAGGAGGATGGAAGAACTATGCTCTCTGAATGTAAAGCGGTAACACGAGGAGTGCCTCAAGGATCTATTTTGGGGCCCCTCTTATATATACTGTACAGTGCAGACATAGTGACGCGAATAAAATCGTGTCGGTACCACATTTATGCAGATGACGTACAGTTATATATTTCATTCCGCCCACATGAGACGCAAGTTGCAGAAGAAAAGCTGAATTCAGATTTGGACTCAATACGAATGTGGTCGGAAAATAACTCTCTTGTTCTCAACCCCAATAAGACCAAATATATGATACTCGGAACCCCCTCTACTGTCAAAATAATAAAAAATAAGCTGCCATCTGTATCTTTATGCATAGACGGGGTACCTATACAGCGTGTTGAGGAGGTTAGAAACCTGGGCATCATTTTTGATGAGAATCTGAGATTTGAGAAGTACATTAGCACTACAGCAGCTAATTGTTTCTATAGACTTAAGGTTTTATATCGCATCAGACAATATATTGAACCCAGTCTCAGACTCAAATTATGTGATAGTCTAGTTCTATCAAAGTTCAATTATATGGATGTGATGTATGGACACCGGTTATTAGGTCGTACAAAACGTGTAATCCAGCGAGTGCAGAACGCATGTGCACGGTTCTGCTGGAATGTCCCACCGAGGGATCACATCACGCCCTATCTTAATAATGCGCGATGTCTAAACATGGAGCACCGCAGGCAATTGCACTTTGCATCCCTTCTCTTTGGTGTTGTCAAAACAGAATCGCCTCACTATCTGTTCGAAAAACTTATTTGGAGGAGTGAACAAAACACCAAATACAACACCAGGGATGCTGCCAATAAACTCCTCGTACCCAAACACCATTCCGCTTGTTTTAAGGGTAGCTTTAAATATAACGCCACTAAATGCTGGAACAACTTGCCTCCACCGTTACGGAATCTACGAACACTATATACTTTTAAATCTAAATTTAAAAGTATATTATTAGCTCACCAAATCCAGTTTTAGTGGTAAATTAAATTAAATTTACGTGAAAATTGTCCTGAAATATTTATTATTTATTTATTTATTATGTATTTATATTCGTCGTTAGTCGCGTTGTATCATCGTACCTATCTATAAGTTTATTATATCTCATTTATTTAATTTTTTTGTGTATTTATGTATATATGTAAACCTAGGTTACTCCTTTCGTCCCAACTCGAAGCCTTCATAATAAAGGGGGCACTGAAAAACAGCGCTGGCAATGTTCCTGAACGTTGCAGCATATGCTGAGCTGTCTCCTTTTTGTCAGGATCGTATGACACACCTTAATAAAAAATACTGATTATTAATTTTATTTTCTCTACGTGCTTTTTTAATGTTATTAATTTTAATGTTATTGTTGCTATTTTCTTGTCGTGGTGCTTTATTATTTATCTTTTACGGTTCTTTATGTTTTATGTGTGTGTGTTGTGCTGTCCTTGATAAATAAATGTTTCTTTCTTTCTTTCTTTCTTTCTTTCTTTCTAGGCATTTTTCAGGGATTTTCCAGGCATTTTCCACGCTTCTCCCGGACATTTTCACGCATTTTCCGGATATTTTCCGGACATTTTCACGCATTTTCCGGATATTTTCCAGGGATTTTCCAGGCATTTTCCACGGTTTTTCCGGAAATTTCCACGCATTTTCCGGATATTTTCCAGACATTTCCCAGGCATTTTCCGGTTATTTTCCGGGAATATCCCAGGCATTTTCCGGGGATTTTCCGAGCATTTCCCGGGGATTTTCCGAGCATTTCCCGGGGATTTTCCAGATATTTACAGGCTATGTCAGGGAAATGTCCGGAAAATGCCTGGAAAATATCTGGAAAATACCCGGAAAATGCGTGAAAATGCCCGGAAAATTTCATACTTTATGTATGGGAGGGTTTAAAGATAATTTTTTTGATATTTCTCGATTTATTTTTAAAAATTTATTACGGCCATTTTACTCATTAGGTTAAGTACTTTCGATATCAGTTTAAAGTTTTTTGTTATCTGTAATACTTACGGAAAAATCGCCTGTGCACACTTAAAGATTACACCCTGTATAGCCTATAGCCTTCCTCGATAAATGGGCTATCTAACACTCAAAGAATTTTTCAAATCGGACCAGTAGTTCCCGAGATTAGCGCGTTCATACAAACAAACTCTTCAGGTTTATAATATTAGTATAGATTATTATTCCATGTAAAACTTATAAAAATTATTACTTGTAATCATTTTTATAATTCAACTCGAAGGACCAAACAAAATCCTATCTAACCGACACATTAAGACAATAAATATTTCAATATGTTTAATAAAAACTTTAACACCATACAAATCATTGCACCAAATTTTAATAACGAATCCAGCTCGAAGGACCACAACTCACCGGCAAGTTAATACAATCCGCAGACGGGTGACAGTCACAAGTGCCCAGTTCACACTCGTCATCGTCAGTACAAGCGGGTCCCTGTTCCGGCTTCACGCTGTACCCGTCGGGACAGCGGCACACGAAGCTGCCGATCGTGTTGCGGCACTCGCCCGCGCCGCAGAGGTCTTCAATCTGTTAAAGTTAGGGTAGTTTTTGTCGAAAGTTTGAAATTTTTGTAATACTGATTTGATTCAATTTATTTTAGTACATTTTAAACAAAATTTATTTATTATTTTATTGAATCAGTCGCCCCGTAACCACGCTCGTTACAAAGTGTGCAAACGTTGAGTTAATAAAATAATGAATAAATCGCGTTTCAAATCCGTTAACTACTTTTACTTTTACTTCTCAATTTATATTATTGTTATGATGTCAATTTAAAATACATTTAAAAAAAAAGTCCTATAAACAGCGAAAACATTAATTATGGTCAAAATAATTATGTCTGTTGTTTTGTCATTCTATAATCAAATTAAAAATGTTATTATTTTTATGATAGGTGTGTCCGTTTGAAACTTGCGTGTATGAGTCGCGTAAGCATACTATGAGTGGCGCGTATAGACTGTGTGCTTGTGTATGTGTTTATAGTCATTCTGTTCAACTGTGTGTGTGCGCATGTCTATAGTTATGTTTATGTATGTGTTTATAGTCGGCTCACATCAGCGCACTCGTCAATGTGTGTGTGCTTGTGTGTGTGTTTACAATACAGTATATGTGTCTCACATCAGCGCACTCGTCGATGTGTGTGTGCTTGTGTGTGTGTTTACAATACAGTATATGTGTCTCACATCAGCGCACTCGTCGATGTGTGTGTGCTTGTGTGTGTGTTTACAATACAGTATATGGGGCATTTCACGCCAAGCGGACACAGATTTCAGGGTCAGGTTTCAGATTTCGGTTATATTTTAGTATGTTACACCTGTATATATCCTCGGTATGTATACGAAAAATTTTTGCATTTAGAAGCTTAGTTTTCAAAATACAGGTCTTTGAAGATGTCAGTAAGCGCGAGGTATGGGGGACTTTGAATGTAATTATCAGTTCAAGAAAAGTTATTTTTAAATAAATTGATGACTGAATAATATACCCCATGAAATAAACTTTTTATGCTCATATTTCGAATTTTGAATTTATATTTAAATTCCTTAGAAAAATAAAAATATATTTTTCTTTGTCATTTTTTACAAACTTTGCGTATTTTTAATTTTTTTAAAGATCATTAAATAAATAGCTTATATTATGTTTAAACTTCATGCAAAGTTCTAGAGTGGTCATCGCAGGACTTTAGAATCTACATGTATTATAATGTCGAAGCGCGGCAATATCCCCATACTAGCGCTTAGTTGGTTAGCGCACCGTACTGCAGTATTTATCTCATTATAGTTAGTTAATAACACCGTTTCAGGTTTTAATAAGATTTTATAGTGGTAAATAACAAGCAAGAAAATATTACTTTAGTTTTCTTAAAAAAAAAAAATCAGTAAAGTAATATGACATTTTTACGACTTTGAATACGTATATCTCGTCAATTATTTATTTTAGCATAAAACTTATTTATAAACCTCTAATCAATTTTTAAAGACCTATCTGTTGACACTTCATTTAATTCAAATTTCTAGAATTTATTTTTTGTCCCCGTTTCTATGAATATTGCAGTGCGTCGCGCTAGGCGCTAGTATGGGGATATTGCCGCGCTTCGACATTATAATACATGTAGCTTCTAAACTTCTGCGATGACCACTCTAGAACTTTGCATGAAGTTTAAGCATAATATAAGCTATTTATTTAATGATCTTTAAAAAAATTAAAAATACGCAAAGTTTGTAAAAAATGACAAAGAAAAATATATTTTTATTTTTCTAAGGAATTTAAATATAAATTCGAAATTCGAAATATGAGCATAAAAAGTTTATTTCATGGGGTATATTATTCAGTCATCAATTTATTTAAAAATAACTTTTCTTGAACTGATAATTACATTCAAAGTCCCCCATACCTCGCGCTTACTGACATCTTCAAAGACCTGTATTTTGAAAACTAAGCTTCTAAATGCAAAAATTTTTCGTATACATACCGAGGATATATACAGGTGTAACATAATAAAATATAACCGAAATCTGAAACCTGACCCTGAAATCTGTGTCCGCTTGGCGTGAAATGCCCCATATGTGTCTCACATCAGCGCACTCGTCGATGTGTGTGTGCTTGTGTGTGTGTTTACAATACAGTATATGTGTCTCACATCAGCGCACTCGTCGATGTGTGTGTGCTTGTGTGTGTGTTTACAATACAGTATATGTGTCTCACATCAGCGCACTCGTCGATGTGTGTGTGCTTGTGTGTGTGTTTACAATACAGTATATGTGTCTCACATCAGCGCACTCGTCGATGTCGAGGCAGGTGGGGCTGGCGTGGGGCGGCGCGGGCAGCAGCCCGTCGGCGCAGGCGCAGCGGTAGGAGCCGGGCGTGTTGCGGCACTCGCCCCCCCCGCACACCCGCGCGCCGCCCGCGCACTCGTCCACGTCGCGGCACGTGCGCCCGTCCGCGCGCAGGTGCCACCCCTCCCTGTGACATATCACACGTTCAAACTCAAACTCAAACATTTATTTATTCAATTAGACTTCTTTTAGAAGCACTTTCGAATCGTCATTACATATCAAGCTATTGAATAGCTTCTATCGCGCTATAATTCTACACTTATCGATATGTTACATTCTTCAGCTATCTATCGATATCTATATTCAAAGAACAGAGTTGTAACATTGGCATTTTCATAAAAATTAAAAAAAAGCATGTCTGCCGAGCACACATGTCAGAAGTTAAATTTCTGTTGCAAGATTCGAAGGTAGCAAAATCATCTCCTTCATAAATTGACGGTACTACCATGACGCGACCATGAAATTTCACTACAAAACTAGGCTCACAATCACGCTTAACAATTATCCGAAGCCTAACTCTATAAAGAGAGGATTTTCTAATAAGCGATGCAATAGACTTTGAAAATTACTTTCATCAAATAAGTTTATAACTTCAATGTATCTTTTGCATATATTGACGATCTTATAAAATAGACAATTATGAGTGTTTATGTTTATAGTAAATTGTTGTGAGCATATCTCGTAAATAATCATTCCATAGTGTAAATTTTTAACTTAATTTCATATGCCACACTTATAACATAAATTTAGCATCACAGAAAAATTCGACTAGTTTAATTTCACAATACAAATTTATCGCCTTAAATAAAAAAATCCACACTGACCTGCACACACAGTGATACGACCCTGGCGTGTTCACACACTCGTGCTGACACCGTGTGGGGTCCTCCGTACACTCGTCGATGTCCTCGCAGTGCGACTTGACCGTGGACTGCGCGTAGCCCTCGTCGCACACGCACTGGTACGTGCCCATCTGGTTCTCGCACGCGCCGTTGCTGCATATACCTGTGTTATACATTTGTTATTAACCTAACATGTTATCAAAAAAAGAAATCAAATCAAGTTTTTTTTTTTAATATTATCATTTTGTTTAGGAAACGTTCAATTATTTTACAGTAAAATTTAACTGACTAAGGGCCGATTTTTCAATGCTTGGATAAAACTTATTCGTCGAATAATGACTGTATAAAACTACCATTTTAAAAACGTATTCTAATTGCCCGTATTTGACAGTTTACGTGACATTTTAATATTATCGTGTAATACTTTATTGGACGGATAAGTTTTATCCAAGCATTGAAAAATTAACTCTAAGTAAACTTTGACTTAATAAATTATTTTATGCACTAGTTGCTCGATCCTTCACATGATACTATTTTTTTGTGATTTTTACATTTTTTTAAAAATTATTCTCATAATCCAAATTCAACACACACAAAAATCATTAAAATTCGTTCAGTGTTACATACATAGATGTTCTTGTGTCCTAAACAATTTCCCCAACTAACCACCTACCGGAAGTAATAGAGCACTCATCGATATCCTTGCAGGAGAGTCTGTTGGGCGCGAGCTCCATGCCCGCGCCGCACTCGCAGCGGAACGAGCCCGCCGTGTTCGCGCAGCGCCCGCCGCGGCACAGCGTGCGGTCTTCAGAGCACTCGTCGATGTCTGCAAGACAAACAAATATTTATTTTAAATACACACACAAATAAATTATATTTTTTATTATTTATATATTGTTGTATGAAAAAACTATTAATCGGTTAAAATGTGTTAGTAAGACGAATATGATTATGAATTTTCTAAAACTAATAACTCGACAATTTCTATATTCTATTGTATTGCTTTTTGTTCGAAAATTTTAAAATTATCAAATAATTATACCTATATAATTCATTCATTATTAATTATTCAATTTCTTCACCATTGATATATACGAGTGCCAGAGCAAATAAATCTAAAATATACGCCACCAATACACGTCTTTGTCGCTGTATACGTGGAGATGTAACAATAGACACGAATTGTTTCTGCTGCACGCTGTATACGTTGAGGTCTATACCACCATAGATACTTAATCTGATACTTTTTTATGCATTAATATAAACATTTTTATTACAGGTAAACCTAGATCTCTTGAACAAAGGCTTGTACAACTTGATAACAGAATAACACTAAAGACACCTAGAAAAGAACAAGAATAAACAGTGGAGATTCGATCACAAACTCACCAACACAGATCTTGGACAGCTCATCAGTCCTGTACCCGTCCTGACACACGCAGTAGAACCCGCCCTCCGTGTTGTGACACGCGCCCGCGCCGCACACGTTCACCATTATCTCGCACTCGTTCAGATCCACGCACGAGTGGTTCTTGGAGTCCTGGGGGATGGGGCATTTTGTTTATTATGTTTTTAAATGAAAACATTCTACTTTTAAGCTATTGCATAGCTTCTATCGCGGGCCTTGAGCGCGGGGACCGAATCCAGAAATTGCGTAACGAAAAACCTCACGCTCCCCACTCCGACAGGCTCGGAGGTGTGGCTTGAAGGCATAGCATGCAATAGCTTTACCGCGGCAGTCCCCGAGTGCCACACATCTTTTTTTATGTTTGGTTGAAATGCTACTGAAATTAAAACTATGTGAAACTACACTACCTAAATGAAAATGAAAATGGAAATAAAGACGAAGATGCAAACGAAGATGAATCTCGTATTGCTCCCCTACACTATCTAAGAAACATTCATAACAAATTTCAGCAATTCCGGCTATGCGCTATTCGTCAGTCAGTTATTCAGTCACTCAGTAACGGAAGAGTTTTAAACATTAATCCAGTTTATAATTTTAGATCCTTCTAAATGCTACCAGAGAGTGAGCTAAAATTGAAGAAAATCATATTAACAAATATCATTAAATGTAAATATTAGGCCAAATTTTCGTATTTTGACAATTCAAAAATACTTCAATACAAAATCAGGTAAAATACAAAATGTTTGAGTTAATATTTGATCTAGATTTTTTATTCAACATAATAATTGATTCAATTACCTTAACATAACCCGGGAAGCAATCACACGTGAACGTGCCGACCATGTTCCTACACCTGCCATGACCACACAATCCCGGGAAGGCCGCACACTCATTGACTTCCATTTGACTAGGCGTGACCCCAGGCCCTCCCTGCTGTCCTTGTCCCCACTCGTCCTCCCCAGTGTGGTTGCCCCAGGTCACCACTCGGCCGTCGTCGAAGCCATCACCACCGTCTACTTGGTTCCAAATGCCGGTGCCGTTGGGGCCACCGGGGCGGGTCCATATGCCGGGGCGACCGCTTGATCCGGCCGTGCAGAGGTTGCGGAAAGCATCCGTTCCTGTATATAATTAATAATGAATTAACGAACGCATTGTTCTAGATCTGTATAAAATTATTTTAGTTCTATCTTATTATTGCGATTGAAAAAATCAACGAAAGGCCTATTGAAAACAAAAGATAAATTTTTAAAATAAAATAATAATTTTTGACAATAACTAAACCGCTTTCAAGTTGGTAGAACTAGACTTGAAAAAAAAACATGAATATCCCACCTAGTTCAAAGTTTTGAGGTAACAAACCAAAATGAAAAATACAGCCGAGTTCAGAAACTTTTGAGTCGGTTGTGAGTGTATTAATCCATAATAATTATAGTAGAGCCATTTTAATAGGCAACATTTGACAGTTCAACAAAATTCAACAACGTAACCTAGTAACGACGACAAAGAATAACATGATATTTCGTTTTGTTAGAACTGCACATTTGTTTAACTTTGTTCAATTGAGATTACATATTTATAATAATAATGACCGATACAAGAATTTTAAGATTTGATTTTACTGATAAACCATTCTTAACATAATGAACAATTTCTGATTTAAAGAACTGACGTCGCAACAATTTTGTGACATCTAGAATCGAATGCATTGATTACTTGTGAATAAAAATCATCATAAATTATTAATAAATGCATTGTGTTTTTTTTATTATGTATTATACTTGATTTATTTTGTTCCTTAAATTTACGAAAGAAAGTATATTACTGGGACAGGGATTCGCTTGATGAATTTTAAAATTGACATGTGTTTCAAGTTCGATTGACAAATGTTTCAAGTCCGTATCGATTAATTCACTTTAATCGATGTTTTAAGCAGGTTACCTCTCTTCGAAGGTAAAATTGATAGACGTCAAATGTTGCCTATTAAATTGGCTCGACTATAAATGATCAAATATTTCTACGTATAACATGACACATAAAAATATAATAAGTAAGCCAAGTGGCATTAGGGTGTCCCCCAGGGTTCACCCCTAGGTCCACACCTCTCTTGGGACACGGCTCGCAGCGCGCGCCCCCCCAGGCGCGGCCCAGCGCGGAGCAGCAGCACACGGCGCGCCGCACTTCCACGGGCAATGCGCCCGCGCAGCGCCCGCCCGAGTGCTCCGTGTAGCAGTACTCGCGCCGCGTGTCCACGCAACGGTTGCCTAGCGACGGATTGTTATTTATTATTTATTTATTGCGACATATCGACAGTGTATACATATAAAAATTATAACAATGAAATCTACACATATAAACGCCTTTAAAAGTTTCAATGTTATGTCTGGTCGTGTTTGTATGTATGTATTTGAAGTACACGTATATGAGTTTCATTATTCTACAATAGCTAATAAATATTTGATCATATTTAAATATGTTAAAGATCTTAATGTGTTTCAAGTTTTTGAACAATAGACAATTGAAAAGCTGCCTTTGAATTTGATATTTTTGGTTTAATGGCATTCTATTTTCATTTTAAAATTTATATTCTTTATAAATTTATAAGCTGCCTTTTATTAAATTATGTGTACCGAAAACATAATAAAATACCTGTAGAATCTAAGGTGAGTCCATTAGGACAATCGCAACGGTAGCTACCGTCCGTATTCACACACTCTCCGCCAATACACAGATCTGGGTCTAGCATACATTCATCCACATCACGACAGGTCGCACCATCCAACTAGAAAGAGAAATCAATTTTTAATTTTTTATTTGCATTACCATCGTAAACGTTCTATATTTCATAATCTTGTAATTGCTTTTCATTATCACAACCAAAACTAAGTTAAAAAAACGAACATACGTGCATTTAATCTTAAAATCAGCAAAAGTTCGTTTTTAAAGATTATCTGAAGCCCCAGATGAGAACTTTGCGAGTCTCCAGATGTTAAATGCTTTCTCAAAAAAGTAATAGAGCAAACATTAGAAAGATTTTGAAAGCGTTCATATCTTTGTAATATTCAAACATTAAACTACTTTATACTGATAAAGGGCAAAAATATGGATATGTGGAACACAACAATGTGTTGGACTTGCTTCTGCAATTTTGCGGTCAAGATATTCAACCACATACGAGAAATATTCGGTTAGAGGTGAAACACGCCCACACTCCTCAAGTATGCAGATAATGAGAGAGTGTCATAAAATAAATTTGAAGATACATGATAAGCTTATATTATGTTTAGGTGAAAATGACCGTTATTATAAATCTGTCTTGTACTACTTAAAATATATATTGGAGAAATTTAATTCTAATCAAGTAATTGTATTAAATGTCTTGCAAAATAATTATTTAAATGTTAATAGATTAAATAATGACATGGAAAACCTTTGTAAGAAATATAAAAATTGTACATTTTTAAGTAGTAGTAAGTACTATTATAAATTAAGTAACATATGTAAAACCATAAATTATTGTATCGACTATTTTGACTATGAAGAGAAGTATCTTAGTTTTGCTATATTAAAAAATAGATTAGGACGTAATAAACCAAGCTCTAGCATATTAAATTATGAATCATCCTTATTGAAAGAAAATAGAACAATACAATTCAATAATAGTTCTATAATCGACACGGCTCATTCTATATCAACAGCTACTAACACAAGTAATACTAAAAAAAATGATTTGTTTTTTCGGCCCTATTCAAAATTCCTTGCCAGAATATAAATTTAGATTGCTTCATCAAAATGTTGCAGGTCTCTTATCAAAAAAAGAAATATTCGAACTCACATTACAAGAATTACATGAAATGCACAATGAGCCCGATATAATATGCTTGTCAGAGACTTTTATAAAACAGGGTTATGAAAATTATTTAAAAATTCATGGCTATGTGAACTCGGCTAGCTTCTGCAGAGATCAACAAAGAGGAGGTACATGTATTTTGGCAAAACAAGGATTGTTAACTCTAGACCTACTGCCTTTGCTAAAACATCACGCAACAAAGAACATCCTAGAAATCTGCGGCATAGAGGTAATTTTAAATAGATTAATAATATTGTGCGTATATAGAACACCCTCCTGTGATCCTAATATCTTTTTAAAAAAACTAGAATGTGTACTCTACGACCTAAATAAAAAATATAACTCTAAATACCACACAATTATAGCAGGTGATATTAATATAAATACATTTAAAAAAGGCTTAATAACAAACAAATTGATCGAGTTATGTCAAAATTACAACTTAAAAATTCATATAGACGTTCCTACGCGTAAGTCTTCCTGTATTGATCATATACTAAGTGACCTACCCGAAGCGACTGCGTCAGTATTGCCACTACATTTATCAGACCACGATACTGCACAAATGTTAAGCTTCAATGTTAAAAGTAGAGTAGATAAAGGTAATTCATGTTTCATTTACAAAAGAGATTATAACCTAGATTACATTCGAAAGTTTCAGAATTGCATACGAAAGCTTACATGGTCAGAAATATACAGTGAAAATGATCCTAATACAGCATTTAACGAATTCCATGATTTGTTTTGTCTTTTTTATTATCTTTGCTTCCCTACAATTCGTATCAAACTTAAAACAAATAAATATAAACAAAAATGGATAAGTCAAGGACTCAAAATAAGTTGTAATACAAAACGTCACCTACGATTTTGTTATTATAAAAATAAAAATTCATTTAATAAATATAACTATACTTCGTATTCTAATATATTAAAAAAATGTATATTTAAATCTAAAAAAATTGCAAATATCAAATACATAAATAATAGTAAAAATAAATGTATGGCGACGTGGAAGGTTATTAAAAACGAATTTAATTAAATGAATAATAAACAAGATATAAGTGGCATAAAGGTTGGTAACAGTATTTTGACGAATCCGGTGGATATAGCCGCCGCTTTCAATAATTATTATATTGAATCTATTGATAATATGACACCAGACAATGAACACATAAAACAGGCTTTATCTGATGATATTATAAATCCTGCGACGATGTTTCTAATGCCTATGTCAGAGAATGAAGTCAAATTTGAAATTTTATCATTAAACGCTACTAATGCTGAAGGTTACGATGACATAAATACTAAAATAATAAAAGAGTGTGTAAATGAAATAGTTTCAGTTCTAACATAACTTATTAATTTATCATTTGAAACAGGAACGTTTCCAGAAAAACTAAAAAAGTCGATTGTAAAACCTCTTTACAAAAAAGAAAATAAAGAAGAAATTTCGAATTATCGCCCTATAACACTTATACCTATTCTATCTAAAGTATTTGAGAAGTGTATGCTCAAAAGAATCAGAAATTTTTGCAATAAATTTAAAATAATTAACATAGATCAATATGGATTCCAAAAAAAGAAATCGACTACTCTAGCCACTTTTTCACTGATACAAGAAATATTAACTGGAATCAATAACAATTTTCTGACAACATGCTTGTTTTTTGACTTATCAAAAGCATTCGATTGTGTATCACATAATTTATTATTAGAAAAACTTGACAGACTAGGAATAAGAGGATTAACCCTCCAGTGGCTGTCATCCTATATAAAAGATCGGAAACAATGTGTTAGAATTAGTAAAATTGACAAAAATAATGAAATAACATTATATACATCTAGAGAAAGAGTAACTAAATATGGAGTACATACAAGGAAGCGTCTTGGGACCAATTTTATTTTTGTTATACATTAATGACATTTTTAATATTATAAAACATAGATGTATACTATTTGCAGATGACATCTCAATAGTGGTGACATCTAATAAAATTAATTGCACTATTAAAGATCATGAAATTGACATAAATTCTACAATTGACAAAATGATACGATGGCTTGAAAATAAAAATTTATTTATTAACCTTAAAAAATCAAAATTCATACAATTTAATAAATCTTCTAATAAAAAATTTAACATTGCTTTAGACATAAACAAAATTGACGCATTACAAAATATTAAATATTTAGGTATTACAATAGATGATAATTTGGACTGGAAGGCTCACGTAGGTGATGTATGTAATAAAATTAATAGATTCGTCTACGCGCTTAGACGGGTTAAAGTTACCACAAATTTAGAGACTGCCGTGACAGCATACCGTGCCTACGTAGAATCACACCTTCGCTATGGATTGGTAATATGGGGTAACAGTACTGCTAGGGATAGAGCATTCATTGCGCAAAAACGATGCATGAGAGCCATCTGTGGAATAGCACCCACTGCATCATGTCGACCCTTATTTAAAAAGCTTGGTTTATTACCCCTACCTTGTTTATATATTTTTGAATTGTGTATGTTTGTTTTTAGAAATAGTAGTTTGTTTAAAACATCCTCCCAACTAAACTCGAGATCACGAAGGGATCCGAATAAATTAATTTTACGAGAGAACCCTCGTATCGTCAAATAAAGGGAAAGTTGCGTGGGGATGGCCGTTAAAATATTCAATCATCTGCCAAATAACCTAAAGACGTCTAATGATTATAAATTTAGAAAAAATCTTCTTAATTGGCTTAATGAAAAAAACTTCTATACCATAAAGGAGTTCATGGAAAGTTCAACCCGAACGCACCATTAACTCCTTTATGGTAATTATTTTATTATTTTATTTTTGCATGCTTGTATTGGCTGAACATGTTTGTGCTTTATTAATATAATTGTATCACCATTGAATACCATGTTTAAAGCAAAATAAAGATTTTATTTTATTTTACTTTATTTTTAAAGGATATCAATATAAAGACAAGAATGTTGACGATAAACATGGTAATGATAACAAAATATGACTGACGATACCGCTGTTTATTAAAGAGTCATGGGGAAAATATGATAAAGGTTTTGAAGTCACAAATATTTTTAGTGTTCAAAACTAAATTTTAACTACTTTACGTTGATAACGGATGTTGATAATGACAAGCATTACGTCGAGGATACGGATGGTGATAATGATAAAGATCAGGATGATGATACCGATGTTAATGACAACTACAATGCTTATAACCGTGATGATAAAATTCAGGATGAGGATACCAATGTTTATGACAATGCTAAAAACAGTGATGAAGTCACAAACCTTAGCGAACCCCTTGGGGCAGGGGCAGTCGGTGGGATCGCAGGGCTCGCAGGGGGAGCCCCAGGCGAGCCCCACGCTGCAGCAGCACTCCTGGCGCAGCAGCGGCGTGGGCGCCGCGCCCTCGCACTGCCCGTCCACCGCGCGCCGCCAGCACGAGCCGCGCCGGTTGTCTGCACACACATACATACATTAAAAGATACAATACACCAATGCAGCTATTTAGTAATATACTAAAATCAATAAAATCCATTAAACAAAATGTAAAATTATTTTTTTTTATGAAATGCGGTTCCGGTCCTTAACATTAATCAACAAAAAATAAAATAAATGATTCAATAGACTTTAATCCAAGAAAATAAAAGCTTTTAAACTAATATATGACGCGAATTAACTGTTAACATAAATCGAAGTACTCATGTAAAATACTTAAAAATATCTTTTAAATGCGTTTGATTACGTAACACAATATCATATTATTCATAAATAACACGGCAAAGACGAAAAAGATTCATATGAGTGTGCATCACACTTGCCACAGAAAGCTTGTGAACATTTACAGTGTTTTTAGATACAACATTATAGGACATCACAACTGTCATTCCGAGAACTTTTTATTCAGGTGGCTTGCTGTTCCCATGAATAAATATGTATGTACATCAGAATACACAACATAACGTTTTTCTAAACATTATTTTTATCAATATCTATCTACTCACCTAGGCAATGTTGAGCCGTAACGTCCAACACGAAGCCGTGTTCACACTCGCACTCGTAACTACCGTGCGTGTTGATACATCTACCGTTGTCACACGGGTTCGTTTGTTCTGCAAATGTTTTGTGGAATGTAAGCATTGGTTCGTGATGTGGTGAAAAGAAAAAATCATAGGGTTGATAGTAATTACTCATTAAAGTAAGACTTGAAGGACCTTTTTTTTAACAGAATTCTATGTCAGTATGTTCTGGAAATACAAATATTTCATCTCTAAATTTCCTGGGATTAATTTTTAAAACTTTTTCATGTATTATTATTAATATATTGTTTTGATTAATTTGATTACCAATTATCATTTTGATAAAGCAGTGCAATGAATTCGATTGCGTGAATTATGAGTGAATGACATTTTAGTTGAATCATTATATTTTTATAATTTTTTTAATGATTATGCCAATGTGGTCGATTCTTAATGATGTCATTCAGATTTGAGTTAAATTGTAATTTTTAATTTTACACTGTTTTCTGATTTCATAAAAAAATAAGTCTTAAAGTTTTTCATACCATGATTGTTTACCTATTCACCATGCAAGATACTTAAAACTAGAGGACGATACCGTTAAGATGGATCATGCCCGCTGGTAGTTAGATGTCGATGGAGAAGGTAGATTTAAGTGGGGCTCTCGCTATACTACCAATAAATTGAAACCTAATAAGGCAGATTTTATCTCACATCAAATTAAGTCTGTCGTGTCAAAATCGTGTCAGTATTTTTTTTTTTTTTTATTTACAAAAAAACTACTTTGTCATAAATTTACGTGTTCTATTTGAACTATAATTAGGTCAAAATTTCAATTTTTTTAAGTCAAGTCTGTCTAGTCAACTTCATGTCATAGAGGTTTTTTTTTTAGTTTACAAAAATCTACTTTAACATCACAAAACATGAACTTTTAAGTCTATTTGCACTATAATTAGGTCAAAATTTCCAATCATTATTTTGTTCCTCTACAACACCTAAACTGCCCATAACCTCTAAACCCTAACATTCCCCTGCCACCACTTGGAGCCAGTTTGGGGCAGCGAGAGCGCCACCGTTCCACCGTCCCGCGTGCAGCTCAGCACAGATGTGGGGCAAGGGGCACCTGCGGGCGGAATGTCCCCGCGGTGGGGGCCGGGGGGCAGGGCGGGGGGCGGGGGCACGGGCGCCTCACCCTCGCACTCGTCGATGTCGCGGCACAGCTGCTCGGCGGGCTCGTGGCGCGTGCCGGGCGGGCACACGCACGTGAAGCTGCCCGCCGTGTTGCGGCACTGCCCGCCCGTGCAGTACTGCGACATTCAATACATTTTTAGAACACGATGTTGCTCGTGCAGTAATTGTTTTAAATGCGTTCGCACTTAACAATAACCGAAATTGATTAAATATTCAACTACATCTATCTGATAATACGATAGCTAAAAGCACTTACGGACAAATCATAAAGTTAATAATAAAATTTACAACTCATTGCTATCATTGAAAATATCTAAGAGACCTGTTAAAAATTAAAATAAACATCATGTTAAAAATACAACTCATTTTTATAGAACAGAATGAAATTTACTACCAACTAATTTCGATTTGTTAACTGTTCAATAAATAACCGTGCATTTTGTAATTTTTGATATGCTAAAGGGCAATACAACTGCTGCTTTAAATAAAGCAAATAACACATATACTCACAGACTGGTACATATCACACTCGTCAATGTCCCTGCAAATGCCATCCTTATCGGGATGGTATCCAGGATCACAGATACACTTGTAGCCAGGCTCCAGATTCTCGCATGTTCCATGGGGGCAAATGCCCGGGATCATCGTACACTCATTGATGTCAGTGCCCCCGTTGTCCTTGCTGGCGCCTTCGGGGCACAGAATGTCGTATTCCTTTGTGCCGGCTTTGGGGCACTCTTTGCAGGCGACACCCCAGCCGAGTCGTAATCCTAAAAATTAGACCATTATTGTTGTAGAGTTATTTTAATTTTAAATTTGATTTTATACAATTTATTCCTATATACATATTTTGGCATCTATATTATGTTACACTTGCATCATTTCTATAAATTTTTGGCACTTCTTTGTTATGTTTAGTTTGCCCTATTAAATCATCAATTTCATCTGTTATTTCCGGAGCTGTCCAACTTTATTTACAAGGTATACATATCTTGAAATCTGGGCACGTTAAATTGGAATATGTTACCTTTGCTAGCACTGCAGCAGCACTGCGAGCGTGTGACGGGCGCGGTGCCGGGTCCGCTGCAAGCGCCCTCTTCGTACTTCTCGTAACACAAGTCTTGTACCTCGTCTGAAATACACAAATATTTCTGTCAAAGAATTTCTAAATTGATTGTCATACATAAAATGTAATTTTAAGAGCTATTAAATACTTTTGAAATTTGAATTTTTGTTTTATTGATACAATAATATTCTCCGTTTTTTTTATGAAATTAATCCGAATGAACTACTTCGTTAATATGGCATAGCTTTCCGTGTGTCACTTTGTCTCCTTTTTGATAGTAGAACTATCAGTATCGTTTTGTCAGTTGGACCCTTGTCCATTGTCTTTCTGAGCAGTGTTGACTAAACGCGATCAATTTGCTACAGCGACGCGGCTCCTTGTGAATCTGTAGGCAGCACTGCGGGCAGCACGCGGGCAGCACGTGGGCAGCACGCGGGCACACTCACCCAGGCAGGTGCGGCCGTCGCTGCTGAGCGAGAAGCCGGGCAGGCACTCGCAGCGGAAGGAGCCGGGCGCGTTGTGGCAGCGGCCGTTGCGGCAGACGCGCAGCTCGCCGCACTCGTCCACGTCCACGCACGCGTCGCGCGACGGCGTGCCGCGGTAGCCCGCCTCGCACACGCACTGGAACGAGCCCTCGTTGTTCACGCAGCGCCCGCCCTACGACACGACATAATGTAACATCTCGCTCCGCATTAATAAACTGCAAAAGTTATTTCGGTGATTTTTTTAAAGCTTTCGATAACGTAGAACACAAAACATTAGTAAGAAAACAATTTATGATAGATTCAATAATAATTTCTCGAGATCTAGTTAACATAAGCGTATTTATATAATCGAATCCAAAGTTGAAATAAAATGCCACGCCTCACCGGGCACATTAATGCAATGGGTGTCCCACAAGGTTCTATTCTAGGTCCATTTTTATTTTTAATCTAAACTAATGATTATTATTTTCATTCGACAGACTGATTATATTATTTGGCTATTATTTGTAAAATTATGATCCACCTGAAATTTAAAGATAATTGAGGAACCATAGAATAGACAAAGTAGAGCCATTAAAAATGAAATAAACAACTTTATCACTATTTGTGCCTGACATCTGTTCTTTTACCTTTTTTTTTGCATATTTATGCACTTACGTGCGTACCTATCCGTGCACACAACTCACCTGACACAGCGAGCCGTCCGCGCACTCGTCCACGTCCGCACAGTAGCCGGCCGCCGACAGCGCGAAGCCGGGCTCGCACACGCAGTCGTACCCGCCGGGCGTGTTGCGGCAGCGCCCGCGCCGGCACACGCGCGGGTTGTCGCCGCACTCGTCCACGTCGCGGCACGCGTGCCCCGTCTCTGTGGACGCGTAGCCCGGGTTGCACGTGCACACGAACCTGCAGACAATAACATACTTTACATTGGATACAGCAACACGACATGCGTTGCTCGATAACGGCAATGCATGGTACATCACAATTTGTGTGCTCATATAGTTGTTGTTCTTAACGGGTATACTATATCTACTCGAATGTATACCAACAACAAAAAAGACATTGTTGCAGTAATTTCAGTTACAAAAGTTACTGACGATCAAATAACTAAACAATTATAAATAAATAAAATAAATAACTAAAGCTAAACAAGAATCCTACTCAAGAAAAAATACAAAACTTGAATTAACAAACTTACCTTCCATCGACATTAGTACAAACACCGTTAGTACACATTCCTCCGTTAGTCATTTCGCATTCGTTTTTATCGCTGCACCTTAAACCGTTCTCTACGGGATCAAATCCAGGTGGACATCTGAAAATAGACAATAATTTGTAATGAAATGAATGAGTTTCTGTATATTTTGTTACGTTATGTAAAATTTAAAATTAATTTCAAATAATTTAAATTGTCCAACAAATTTTTGTTCACCTACAAACTTCCAGATCCTGTGTGATCCTTAAGAACCGTGATCCTTAAGAACCGTGATCCTTAAGAAACACCAATATGAGAATGGATTATATACAATACGATGCAGAGCAAGATCGTTCTGCATAAACAACGAAGTTTTGTATTATATTCTGAAGTTATTAGCAATGAGATACTAAGCTGAAACTTTAATTCAATTTTAACTCAATTTTCACAAAATAATGGAATGTTCTACATTGTCAAATGCTTTAGATAAGTCACAAAATATTTCTGAGGCATTTTTTATTTTTTCTATGCCGGGTTTATTATATGTGTGAGAACAGCTGCTTTATAATTTATTCAATGCCATGTATAGACATTATTCACTATTCAGTTTAGATCACACCTATTTCGCTAATTATTTAATTGGATTAATATGGATATTTGTGTTTGAAATAAAGATCTATTTATTATTAGTTTATTATATAACAATGTTGCATGTATTTTGCAAGCCCACCTGCAGGTGAAGCTGCCGGGCGTGTTGAGGCAGGTGCCGCCGGCGCAGTACTGCAGCGCGCACTCGTCGATGTCGATGCAGGTCGGGCTGCCCTCCTGCACCGTGCTCTCCGCGCCCTCCCAGCACTGGCACGAGTACCTGCATGTGCACAATATACGTATAGGAATGCAAATATTGAAAAAAAAAGTTACATAAAACAGATTTGAAAGGATTTTCAAGAAACTAGAGCAAACATTTTCGTGTGTGAAGTGTCGTGTGTTAGGTGTCGTGTTTATAGTGTCGCGTGTTAAGTGTCGGGTGTGAAGTGTCATGTTTGAAGTGTCTGTGTGTAGTATGTGCAACTTGAATGATATATTGTACAACAAACATTTTTATCACCAATCCAATATAATATGACCATGCCAACCGTTTCTTAACTTTGATTTTTTTAATACTTGTTTTACAACATTATCTCTGAAAATGTTGTTCATGACTCCCCCCCTCCCCCCACTTACCCCACGTCCTTATCCACGCAGTCCCCCAGACCGCAGATGCCGGCGCGCAGCATGCACTCGTTGATCTTGGCGATGGGGTGCGCCACGTCCCCACCCCCGCTCGTGTCGTTGCGGCGCCAGTCCGGGGGGATCGCACCACCGCCGCAGAGGTGCGTCCATTCCACTGTTACACACAAAAATGTTTAAATATCACAATAGCAATAATAGAAGGTGACAGACAAGACGATGTTTAAATATAATAAATATGAAGTCTATTCTCACCTTAAAGAGATTCAGAAAAAGTGCATGTAATAACTAATAAATTTATGTAATTTTTGTTAACTATTTATTAATTCGTAATTTATGATAAAAATACTGAAAAGCAATTTTATGATCCAACAAGCCGGAAATATCTTCATTCCTAACAAAGCAAATGAAAGCAACCGCCTTTATGTTTTTTCGAACTGAAAACGTTCGACATTCTACACAAACGCTTTGATCCTTCGAGCCGGATCCATTGACAAACACAAGCTAGCGAGCATGTAGGACATTCGACACAAATGCTTGATCCTTCGAGCCGGATCTATTAACAATTTAAACTAGTATATTCTGCAGAAACGCTTGGTCCTTCGAGCCGGATCCATTGACAAACACAAGCTAGCGAGCATGTAGGACATTCGACACAAATGCTTGATCCTTCGAGCCGGATCTATTAACAATTTAAACTAGTATATTCTGCAGAAACGCTTGGTCCTTCGAGCCGGATCCATTGACAAACACAAGCTAGCGAGCATGTAGGACATTCGACACAAATGCTTGATCCTTCGAGCCGGATCCATTAACAATTATGGCTAGTATATGTATGGCACTAACTAGAGCCCCGTGGCGGGCAGGGCGCGCACAGCTCGCCCCAGGCGCGGCCCATGTTGTACCCGCAGCAGCAGTCGCGGTTGGACAGCGCCATCGGCAGCTTGTCACCGCACTCGCCTGTCTCGCTCAGGTACGTGAAGCAGTTGCCCACGCGACCGTCTACGGGGAGACACAATTCAATATTCATGAATAAAAAATTCACTTTTAATTAAAACTGCATTATAAATTAATAAAATATACACTCGTTACGAATTAAAATCATTACATTAATGACAAGTAAAATTATGTTTATTAGACTTCGACTTCGCCTCTTAATGTAATGTAATAATGTCGGTATGGCATGGCTCTATAATGTTATATTGTAAAGTAAGTGTCCTTGTGGCACGGGTCTATAATGTTATATTGTAAAACGATTATTATTTCAAAAATAACAAATTCGTTTTGAATCAATTCTAAAATTATCTCTTATAAAGGAAAAGGATAATGTTTATCAACAATTTACAACTCATTATAAAAAAAAATGATGACGTTGCTGATGTGATGTTATATCTGAAAACGCTTACCTATACAGAATTTCTTGTCCGGACTCGGAATGAAGTGTGGATTACATAAACAGTAGTAATCACCCTCTGTGTTTACACATTTTCCATTCTGTAATGTGAAATTGAAATAAAATTATTGTAACAATTAAATTATTAATACAAATACACATTTCAAGAACTGTACAAAATCAGAAAATCAAAGTTTTCGTATTTCATTTATACATGTTACAGGTACTCAAAATCTGAAAATTGCTATAAGCAGCTTACAACGTCTTATGGTTTAAAAGAAAATGTTCACGACATTGTGAAAATCCCAGAAATACGACATAGCAAAATTTTTACACTAACACTACCACATCGAGACACTAAAAAAATCATTATGGTCAATATATTCGATTGGCTTACACAACAAAGTAATACATAACAGGCAAGATAAAGATACTCAGGTCAATAAATAAATATAACATATATAACAACTCACAGGACAAATATCCGGGTCCTCGCACTCGTCAATATCCTCGCAGTTATTAGTGGTCCGGTGCCTGCGCTGTCCGGGCGGACACTCGCACGAGAACGAGCCCACCGAGTTCACGCACTTGCCGCCCTCGCACAGCCCCGGGACCGCTAGACACTCGTCTATGTCCTGGATGAATATACTATTAATTATTATAGTTTCTATTAAGTTATACATGTTCTATAGGTTCTATTTAAAAGGTACTAACAGAGCTTTACTTACCCTTACTTAAAATTCTAAGTAAGAGTAGGTAAAGCTCTGTTAGTACGTAATATATGAAAAGGAACGGAAGCCATTTTCTATTAGTATAAATTTTCCTCGTTCGCGTGCACTGTTGTCAACGCTTCGCTTTTAAAAATGCTTCTTTTTTGCTAGCTCGGAGCTAACAAATGTAATTTTTAATGTAATATGTTACAAAAACTAATTCTTGATGAAAATAGCGGTATTGTCACAGTAAATAGAATATTAACAGTAGGGCAATTAAGCCTTTTCAATTTATAATTACTTTGACATATTTAATTTATCATTATGGCTTTACCTTTACTACGATACGCAGCAGTTATTCTACGAAGGTGTTTCTCGTGCTTTTTGAAGGCGGCACACGCTACTGACAATTCGACGACTGTGTGTCTCGTGGATATCCATGTTTGTTCAAGTGAACCGTTTCGAACGTTTTGTCTACCGTTACCATACTGTCCGCGCCCTTATACTGTGGTACCACGCACCTGACACTCCTTAGTGGCCAAGTTCCGCAGATGCCCCGGGGGGCAGTCGAGGTCCCCGCAGCGCTCGCAGGGGTGCCCCCAGGCCACGCCCACGGTCGCGCAGCACAGCTGCTTCGTGCACACCACGCCCTCCAGCGCGCCCGTGCACAGCGCGCCGCGCGTGTCCGTGTAGCACGGACCTACAAATGGATATCGATATCCCAATAATAATAAAAATACACACCAAAAATGCCCTCTTGAAGATGTTAAACAAGAATAAAACTTAAAAACTATAATATACGCAGTATTGTAATGTAAGTGTCCGTGTAGCATGGAGGTAGAATATCACAATATGATAAAAATGACGTCCCTATACCATCACCCTATCACTGAAAACACCGTATAATAAAAATATGTCCATGTATCTCTCTATGTATGTATCTCTCTCTATCTTGTATCGTATAGTGGTGGACACATGGCATACCCTACAATTCTGTAAAATAAGTAATAGTGTTGCAGGGCTCTACGATGTCATTGAGTAAAACAAGTGTCAGTTTTGCATGACTCTACGATGTCGTAAAATAAAACAAGTATCAGTGTTGCATGGCTCTACGATGTCGTAGAGTAAAACAAGTGTCAATTTTGCATGACTCTACGATGTCGTAAAATAAAACAAGTATCAGTGTTGCATGGCTCTACGATGTCGTAGAGTAAAACAAGTGTCAATTTTGCATGACTCTACGATGTACTCTACGATGAGTTCCTGGTATCAAACGTTAACCCGACGCGTTCCTCTAATAAGCATCGTCTAGCAATGCCACCGCATGTCAATCACGTTTACAACTCTTCGTTCACTGTGCGTGCCATTAAACTTTGGAATGATTTACCGTTGGACATAAGAGCAGCTCAATCTCTCTCTACGTTCAAAAACTTACTGAAGCAATTTTATTTATCCAATTAGTTGGTAATAAATTTTCACGTATTTTTATTTATTTATTTTTTTTCTCTCTCTCTCTCTCTCTCTATTTAACTTAATTTAGGGTCAATTGTGTCGGTGTGCGTTTTATATATTATGTATCTATATATTAAAATTGTAATAGTTATGTATGTATCTATTTATTTTGTTATATTATGTATGTGTATGAGTATGTATATGTATATGTATAAGTAAATTTGTATGCTTATATTATGTATTTATATATTTATATATATATATATATTTTATTTTATTTATTTATTATTATTTCTTTTTCTGTTTTTAGTGCACCTTGCCCTGTTTTTTATTACTCATGCACTGCGTCTCCTTGTCCACCAGGTTGTCTGGAAGAGATCGCTGTCTGAGCGATAAGACCGCCTGTTGTGCTCTTTGTTACTTATATTATATGTATCCTTATTTATACTTTTCTCTGTGGTGCACAATAAAGAATTTTTGTTTGTTTGTTTGTTTGATGTTGTAGAGCAAAACAAGAGTCAGTATTGCACAGCTCTACGATGACGTAGAGTAAAACAAGTGTCAATGTTGCATGACTACGATGACGTAGAGTAAAACAAGTATTAGAATTGTATGACTCTTCTTTGCGGTAGAGTAAAACAAGTGTCAGTGTTGCATGGCTCTACGATGTAATAGAGTAAAACAAGTATCAGAGTGGCATGGCTCTACTATGTAGTAGAGTAATGAAAATGCCACTGTTTCATGGTTCTACAGCGACCTAGAGTAAAATATATAATATAAATTATAAAATGAAAACACCGAATAAACTCTACTGTTTATTTTCATAAAACGTCGTTAATAGTTTAACGCAAAACGACTTCCTGAAAATCGACAAACATTACGCAATTTCTATTACGCGTTCTTACTATCTTAATTAAATCTTATAGATTTATTACTGAATTTCATAGAAGATATTATTATTATACCCCAAATTTAGAGGACTTATGACGTCACTCGATGACATCATAGTATTTAATCGAGATCACGTAAATCGCCAATCTTGTGTCAAGGTTGTAGTTGCAAATTATGACTGCATTTTTAATTGCGAAAATCACTGATAATGAGGGAAGTGCTAATTTTTAGCAAAAATCTTAATGTAGATTAGTTAGCGTTCGAACTGTTAATTATATTTGCCAAAATTGTATGATTCATACATTTAATTTGATTGATTTGCCTCTAGAGTTTATTGGTCCCATTTTGATAGAGTTCATACTTTAAAAATTAACATTAAAAGTAACAGTAATAGCGCTAAGCTGAGTATAATACCTCAATAGAAAAATTATGTTTCCACTACTGTAAACATTAAGGATTGGTATCACAGTTTTCTGGTATGCAGTTGGCTGTTAACCTATATTATGTCACTTAAAATAATTTATGAAAATGGACTTCAAATAGTGTTACCTTGGCTATCAGGCACATGATCACAAAATAAAAATAAGCAATATAATAAATCTCACCAGTCCGTCTGTCAATCTCGCATCTGGTCCCGGACAGGCCGTGGAAGCACACGCAGCGGTCGGGCGCGATGCAGCGCCCTCCGTGCAAGCACGGCTCGCGGCATATCGCTGCAATACGTTATTATTTGCATTTAGCACTTTATATATACATGATTAGATAAAAAAAAGACGGGTTGCACTCCGGGAGTGCCGGCAGAAGTGAAAACTTGATTATTAACGTTCAGCATGTTTGATATTACGTCTTACGCTTTTTCGATCAGGTCACGTGTCCTGACGCGAGTTTAAGATTTTATACCCATTACAGAAAAAGTGCTCAACGCCGCTAAAGAAGTTTTCACTTCAAAAATAAATTCTATACAATTTTTCTATTCCCCACAGTCATGATAAACATTTCTCAGACTGTTAAACAGTTCTTAAACAATGTTACGGATACTTGCGTTATCAACTCTTCAATACGCACTGTTGCCAACAACACGTGGATTGCAAAATAAACAATACACAATTAATATATTGATCATTATCCATATTGAAAAGTTACTAATAATAAAAAACTACTTCACAAATATTTCCTTAAATTCAACACACTTTCTAGTCAGAGGCATAAAGATGAAACGTGAATTTAGTAAAATTCATATACATAACAGTAACTCACGTTCAGTACAAAACTCTCCGGACCATCCGGGTGCGCAGGCGCATGTGCCGTTCGTGCAAGTGCCGCCGTTCATACATATCCTGCGACACCCACCACGCGTTCGAGCTAGAAATATTATTAATTTTTTATAATTATATGTATGGTTGCGTAAATATATTACATTTTGCATGCAATAAAAATGACATTTTTCTTTCATACATGTGGATTATATTCGGAAATGTAATGTGCATTTTAATAATTTTAAGTTGGTTATCTAAACACGTGCATTACGTAAATTAAACTGCTTGCACAGCTGGAGAATAACATTAAATAAAAATTGCAGACATTTTAAACATGAAATAGATAAGTAAAATTATATATTATGTCTCTTTAATTGTATATTGCACAAAACTTCTGCAATAAAATGTTGCATTTCCATTTTCTTTCTAATAATTTATTTTAACATTGCTTGATGCTGTATTAATTCATATAAAAATATTTTTTTACACAAAACGTCAGTAATATTAACGTGTATGTCCATCACCATTTTGATAAAAAAAATGAAATTGCATCTTTAGTATCTTTCTACTTCGCTCTTTCGAAGTGGTTTCACTTCAAACACATTTATCTATTAAACCTCCAAAACAACACACCCTATATGATAAATAACCTACCAGGATAGGGATAGAGTCCGCCGGCCGCACAAGATGGCGCCTCGGTCCCGCCGGGACAGCGGCACATGTTCGGAGCTATGCACGCGCCCGGGGACCCGCAGTCCGGGCGACATAGCGCTGTTACAAGTTTTATTATTTAAAAAATATAAAAAAATGGACAATTGAGAACATTGCTGAAACAAGATCTATAAAAAAAAGTCAAACAAAAACATAATTTAAAAGAGCGTGTGTGCCGAGCATATGTGTCAGAAGTGAAACTTCTTGGGCAAGATTCAAAGATACGAAAATCGTAGCCTTACTCTAAATTTTACTCTCAATACGCCTAAAGAAGTTTCACTTCGAAGAAGAATTCCAAAATCATTCATGAATTATTTTCATATTTGACAATAATAAATATGTATTCCTAGACACACAAATAAAATTGAAACTAAGTTGTGATAAGGATTCGTAGCTAAAACTTATAACCATGCTTAATTATTTAATAAACTCATAACATCTAAAATCTAGCTATAGATGGGGACTTTAACTTTTAACAAAACATATCGTAAATACATACTGAATAAAATTTATGTGACTTTTGATATTTACTTTCCTAGAAAGAAGCTGATTTTATATTCAAAATTTAAGGAAGTAATTTATTTAATTAGACATCAATACACACACAGTTTGCTGCACTTGCCTATGTTTATTTTCTCAATAATGTAAAATAGGCCATGTTAATTTATGAAACAATTTATAATTCTATTACAAATTTTTTATTATTGCAATAATTTTTAAAATCGGTTCAACGGATACATCCTACAAATAAATGATACTTCGTATTTATATTTGTAACATTTGTATCATAAATATATCTAATTCTTAAAATTCTTATCATTTTGAAAAATAGATGTATTTAGAAAGTTTTTAAAAAATCTACTTATGCGTATTATATGGACGATGACTACTATTATATATGTACTCCCAAAATGTCATGTAAACTCAAACTATTTAGTTTCGAAACTAGTAATACAATAAGGAAATTATCTACATAAAACATTTCAATGAATAGTTAACCTTGTATTAGCTTTTAGAATACGAGAAAACTAACATTCTTCAAACGTTAAGTTTAAAGTTATCAACATAATATGAAAGGTATACTTACGAACTACACAAAGTAAAGAGTTGGGTCTGGAGGTCCACCCCGGACAGCAATGCGTGCTGTTTCGACTCCGACACACGTGTGGGCTGCGGACAAATGTTATATTATTAACAAATATTTATATTTGATATAAAAATATAATAAAGTACAAGAAGTAGCATTCCCTCTTTATTCTATGGCTCTACATCTCTACTATAAAGTATTGTTGTATATTTTTAATAGTGCAATGGTTATTTTAATTAGAATCGACTCATTTTCCGAACAATCGCTTCGCTTGCACATTCAAATACAACTTTATATAAAAAAATTGTATACCTGTGCAAAATTTGATAACATCATCACTACAAGAATCTTCACATAGATCTTCATCATATATTTTCTTCTACTTCAAAAGCACGCAAGAATGAAAAGTATGACCAATGATATATTTTTCCCACCCATCACAAGTACGATTTCCAAAACAAACATTTTTCTAAATTTTAGACCTCTAATAAAAACAATATCATCCACACAAGGCAGAAACCTTATAACTCATGGTACGAAAGCTCGCTCTAAAGCCTAATGTCCTAATTAAGGCTGGATCGGAGTTACCGACGCGTCTCTAATGCGGCCCGTGACCGCACTGGCCTGTCGCAATATCACTACCGTATCACAGGCCTAACTTAACTGTGTTGATAGACTAGCGGTTAGAAATACCTTACAAATATACCATAACATATTTTGACTAACACAACATGTAAGAAACAAAATATATTGAAGAGAAAATTTTAAATCTCTTCATGCCTGTAACACAGATAAGTTCTTGCTACGAACACGATTAATAATTGAATCACGTTTCTCTGCTGTATTGATAAAACAGTAAGCACCGTATTTCATATACAAATAAAATAAGGACGTGTATGGTCATTGTACAGCTCCATCACCTGTCTTTCCTCATAACTTTTTCCAAGATTGCATCCCTGGGCACTAGACTGACCCACAAATACAACAAGTGTGAAACAACTAATGATCAGTACAACCTTGTAATTGTCGGTCTCACGTCCATATCAAAGGCGAGCGATTCGCCATGCCTGTTGATGTTCAACTAATTGCATTTGGGTCAGAGGGTCACACATCCTATTATTTTATGCTGAGTAATTGTTTCGTTATTACGGTGTTTTATGTAAATTGTAAACAATAAGATGGTGTAGTTCTTGCTCGGCTGAGCGTTAAGGATCTATTTACGTAACATTTGAACAAGTGATCAGCGTTAGGTCAATAGTAAAAAAGAAATTTACATTAGTATGAAAAATACTTCCTAAAAAATAATCTCCAATATTCAAATACGTGTTAAGCTATACATAAGCATATAAAGCATAATACACAATAAAGCTTGAGACAAACACTTATACGAATCTACACAAAAAAAATTAGACGAAATAGATTTATCGTCAAATTGAACAGAAAAGCCAGATTAACATAATAATGCGAAATAGAACAGCACATTACTGAAATACTACTATTTTACAAAACAACAGAGATCATCCAATAATTTCGTGACAAAATTTTCTCCACAGTAAATTCGAAGCAGCTCACACATGAGCAAACAAAGCCGGGGCTCCGCAGAGGACACGGGCGGTTAGGTTTCACGGCGAGACGCGGAACGACCCCGGGTTCACTGGGACAATCCATTTGGGCCTAATTCAAGGACAACCTGACATAGTATAATTGCCTTTTCAGAACTAGTTACGCCACCGTGTGAATTAGTGTACCTACTTGCGAGTAAATTATTTTGTACCTTACGTATGTTATATTCAGCAGGAGCAACGTCAAAAGGTTTAGTCTATTTCTTAAAAACTTAGATTAATTACATCACAATTTGGTGTCTACTGACCCAAAACAAAATATTGCATATTTACGGTAACGTAAATGGAATTATCTTCCGCTTGAATAGAGTAACAAGTTATGATTTAACAAACACACGACAAGCATCTCAAAAGAAACCCTACAACGGTGTCATTAAAATAGGTTTACACTAATTACATATTCCTGGGCACACCTGAAATACTACTTAAGGCTTATAAGATTACCAAATAAGGACATAATCTGTACGATTGCTGAGGTTTTTTCTTATAAGCTTTTGCTTAAATCTCATTTTCTAAAAGTGAAAATATTATCATAAGCTAATAATTGGATATTGAGAATTTGATGTTTTCAAAAGAAAAATTAATCGTATATCGATTGAATTATGTACTGTATTTTAAGTAAATGTTGTCTGAATTAAATACATCTTTTTGTCACAACAACACAACATAAACCTCATAAAAGCCGCCTCTAGCAACAAGACAATCTGAATAGCATCATTTAGCATTACATATTATCACGTAAACAGGAGATTCCATCAAGTGTCAATATGCGGAGCGGGACCGATGCACTCGCACGAGCTTCTACATTCCTGCACTCATTGAGTGACTCACGATTGATTTCATGCCAGATGACATCCAGCTTTGTTTTTGCTCAAAAAACAACTAGGAAGCAGTATAGCTGGAAGAAAAGTACTTCGTAAGCGGCAACTTTGTTTGAATCGATTTCTTCTTGTAATTTACGTTTACATAATAATATGTGTAAATTCCATGTGCATTGTGCACAGTTAGTTGGTATGGGATATGAGAAGATAATTTTTTGTCTAGATAACGTGCAAGACTGTTTGTAACTAATTGGTTGACTTTAGGCCTTGAATCATGTCGTATTCAATAGCCTAGAGTCAGATTAGTGGGGCATATAATAATTCGTCAATAAAGGATTCTTCTAAATGTCAATTTATTGAATTTAGTCTTAATTTCAATTCAAATTGTGTACTCCACCGATACTCACCCAACAAACTGTGTGGGCGATCGATCAGAGAGGGTCCGTACGCCCCGCTGCCAGTGGCGCGGGCGCGGCGTGCTCTGCAGGCGAGGCTCGGCCGCCGCCGCGCACACCAGCAGCGCCAGCGTCGCCAGCCGCAAGCTCATTGCGACACCATCACCCTGCAACAAACGGTGTATAAGCATTACGACACATCTTATGATACAATAATAATAGTTTTAAAAAACTAAAAAACACGCTTTTTATAGAAAACCGAACTAAAAAATAGAAAATTTTATCAAATTAGTGTATTGTCATCGGTCCTCAATAAATCTACAAAGTTTGAACGAAATCTGGCCGTTTAAAGTGGGTCAAAATCGCGCCCAAAGAAGTCGGTTACAAACAAACAAACATACAGGTGAAGCTAATATAAAGCGTGTAAAAAGACAGCTCTAGTAAGAAATATTACGAACTTGAACTTTTAAATATATCCAGGCATTGATTACCTGGACTTAAAACCAAATAAATTACGAGTATAGTATCTGATGTTGATTTAAACATTTGATAGTATAAAAAACGCCTCATAAGTTACATGAGCAGTATTGTTTTATGTTAATGCTGCTTGTTAAACAATCCCTTTAGTTATTGTTTAAATGATTAAACTATTTATTTAATACAATAATGAATATATGAATAAATCATCATCATTGCTACACAATGAAATGCTAAGGGTATCCATAACATAAATTCAACTTGTTAACCGCTAACCGGTCCATACTAATTAAGCCATTTAAGCTGCGAGTTTATCTTGCGAGACAATAATCAAAGAACAATCACGAAACAAAACAATAGTGTAGAGACCTAGAGCTGGGGGAGTGGGCGCCGCGGGACGAATCCGTGCCGAAATGATAAGAAGGGCCGACGACCCGATCCAATACTATATTACATATTCTATATTTAGTAAACAATCTCATTTTTACGACGGTCCTGCATATGGGATCTCGGATCATTAAAGAGACACCGTTACGGAGACATCAAATTGATGAATTTATGGCAGGTCATCTCTAAGCAAAATTTATTGCTTTTATTTTAATAGATAAACTTCCTTTGAGACTTTCTAATGCTACTTAAAAATCCTTATACTTAATAACTATTTTACGATATTTAATTACTCATAAATTGGGTAGAAAGTACGTCTTTAAATTATCAGCATCCTCCTTAAAAATAAGTCTTTTCATTTTCTGGTTTTCAGCACTTATAGCTTCAGATTTATAAAGGGGTGCTACAAAATATGATGATATTTAGGGCCAAGGTCGCGAGATACTGAGCTGGCGATATTACTAGATGCTCTGTCACAACGGTAGTAAGGAAGGCGATGTGGGCGGGCTGCTGCTGACTCACTGTCCAATGCCCGCCACGCGCGGCCAAGTGATTTTATATCTACACGCTTTATCTCCTGGCTTTCGCTATCATTGGATCTTTTGCCAATTTGTACTTTAAAACTTGAACTCTACATTTCTACGTTATGATAGATGAAGAATAAAATACAAAAAATATAAAGCCGGTTTTAAAATGGTCGCTAAGTTAATCATCAAATTATCATGGATTATTATAATATTTATTATAAGCATACCTAATAGGACATCTACGAATAATGAATGCAAATTTTTGTTAAAACAGTTCTTCTATATTACGTAAATATATCCGCATACCTTTTTAGAAGTTAGTAAAAAGATGTATGTATTATAATACCATAACAAAACAGTACCGTTGCTTGACCCTAAAACAACATTAGAATCCTTTACATTCCCGAATCAAGTTCATTACAATGCATTCATTTGATGCAGGACGCTGTTTAGAGAGTCGAGCCAAGTGCTTTTCGAAGCATTTTTAGATAAATATTGAAGAAAAATAATCCTGCGTTTGTGTTCATTCATGATCATCACACAATGGGTTGCAGTTAAATAAGCAAACCCTTAAAACCACATACATACAAAGTTGTCAATAGCTTAGATAATATTTTCAATTGACTCTATCTCAAAATTTGGTCCATTACAAATTTAAATATTTAAATGTTTTTAATTTCCCACACACATGACCACTATTCACTTTATTATATACATTAGAATTACGATACAAAACAGAAATTAATAAGATAGCAAATTAAACTTTAAAAATAAGTGTTTGCACCAAGTTTGTACCGAGCACATAACAATCATAGCGGATCTCAGCGACGTAATACATAATTTCAATAAAAAAATAATAAATGTAACAATAAAAGGCCGATAGTTGTGACAATGTCTCGTAACAGTGACCTCAGATAAGGATATACGAGTAATAAACACTCACGATGTTCCAAGATTCACTAAATAGGGCACCGGAGTTTATTAAACGTTCATAAGAAACCCATCAAGGTACGGCACTAAAACTAAAACAGCGCCTATAGAGATAGTGTAAGAGATTCACGATAAATTTTAGATAGTTGGAGTACTTATACCTTATTCGCAAGACAAATTGTTGTTTTGCTACTAGCTTAGTGTATAGGAAAGGTGTTTATACATGTTTTTAATGCAAACCTCTCGTAGGTTTTTGATTAAAATTCATATCACGGATTTATGATATACTCGTACTTTATAAGGGGCTATTTATAAATCCTTGTATGTTTATATGTAGCCACAGCACACTGTTTAAAAATGATAATAATAGTAAGCAATTCTTATCTTATGTATTTGCTATCCAAATATAAAAAAATGTTTATTATTATGTATCATACTGTTGTAGTGGACAGAATTGGCGTTAACAATCAACGTGCCAACAATTTTATCTCTACACTTAAAAGTTTACGAACTTAAGAAAAAAATGTAGCAAAATAGAATCAACATATATGGAGCAGAGAGTGCAACATGTGTGGGCATTGGCTCGTTAACTAAAACGGAGCATATCCGAAGTGCGTGCGCTGCTAATGTCTAATCGCTGGGCGATGGTGCGCGCACGCATACACCGCCGTTTGATCTAGAGATTGGGACGCGTCACGCTGGTCGATTGTCTTTTTGCTGTTTAGGTAATATTGATGGTACCATAATTAGTTTCCTTATCCATATTAGAGAAATTTTAGTTTTGGCAATTGTTATGATGCCGTTATATAATATTCATGTATTGTGTAGGATTTCAATTAAGTACAGCAAAATTTACTCATTTAAATTAAAATTTAAAAAAATCATGCACATTCATGTTTTAGGTAAGTACATTCAATTTTTACGTCAAAATACAATCATTGTAAATTATCCACGCAAAGTTACTCTACGATTAAACAACATACAAAAACATTGTCATTACACACACACTACAGCAATCCTAGACTGCTAGCTCAAGCTAGATATTAAACTGAGCTAGCCGGCAATGATACTCAATTGATCGGTTAATAACGATGCGCCTGCGCCTGCGACGGCTACACGCCGCGACCGCATTCGTACAGCGCAACCCTGACTGCCGATACACTTTATATTATGACAGCTCATTTAATATTAGTAAAAAAAAATGGTTGTCTGTAAAGTCGGTTTACTGACGATAGTTGAACGTGACAACGTCCGATTGTGCTTCTTTGTCGCTCGTTCCGCGCTCTCGCTTGCACTTCAAGCCTTACACGGAACGCCTCAGAGCGAGGTAACGCCGCATGAGTCATGTTTTTTCGTGCGTGCAGCCGGCTCTATCGAATTATAAGACGTTGTCACGTCAAAAATTGTGTTCGTCTATAATTATTATACTTGTAGAGTATTTAATACACTAATTATAGAAGTTAATATGTACAAGCAAATCAATTAACAATTGTTGAAAAAGTTGATAATGCGACACTTCTTAAATTAGAATAATTATTATTTACAAAATTAGTAAGTACGACCTTTGTTTCAAACTATTTCTATTTTAAGTTACTAAATATACTACTTAGATGAAAATCATTGATAAAGTACCACTAGATTTAAATCTAAAATAATTAATTGATAATTACAACAAGAGTATAATTATATTCAATCCAATTATAATTCCTTGAATCAAATTCTAATCCTAAACTTCGAGCTCAAGCTCCACAGGATCCTCCCGACAAATTAATTAAACTCCACAAGAAAGCTATTAATAACAGTTCGTTTATTTTTCAAGTGCATTCATTATTGTAACAAAATTTATTGACACCCATTTGTCCAGTTAGATAATCGCTTCGAGAACTAGATTATTCGATCGGCCTCTTTACTTTTGTATTTATTTTATTTTTTAGTTCCCGAAATATTATAATGGCTACATGTATGTTTTGAATATTAAGGAATGCGTTTAAGTTCTTGTCAAGAACATGAGAATAAATGTAGAGCAAAGCCTTACATATTGTACAATACTCGTAGATAAATTTCCGTGGTACAAAAACAATATTTATTTGTTTCGTTCTTCTCCACAAATAGGTCTGTATGAAAATATTGGCAATATCGCGACATGCATCTTCGTGGAACCGACCTTTAACTTTGTCAATAATAAGTTTCCTGTTATTTGTTAATAGGGCAGAGCTGCATCATTTGCACGTGTAACCATGAAAAATGTGCCTTATTCGAGTCTCTAAAGAACATTGAAAAGTTGAAATACGAACTAGAAATGTTCAGTTTGAAAGACCAAGTAACTATTTACTAAACTATGGTAAAAACATGAATCTCATACAGATCTACAATAAATGCTATAATACCAAAGGAATTATTTCGTACTTTGTCCGGTCATAAGCAGGCAATACTTGTTCAAATGAATTCAGCTTTCCTGGATTCATTGAAATAAACGTGATTTTGATTTTAACAATACAAAAAAATAAACTAAAATTGTAGTCTGTAAGCAGAATAAATTCCAACACATCTTTAGCAGAGCTTTTCATCACCATACTTAACCGACGAAAGGCTATAGACTCCCAAAAATGTTGATCATAGTTCAAAAGTCATCGAACTCACAGACGGTAAGGCGCCAGCGCATCGACGTAATGATTGATGTTCCGATAATCCGATCGTCTCTGAGCCGATAAACCGGCCGACCCTTTGTATCCGCTACGAATTGTGTAAGGCCGATGCAACGGACGTTTTTCTTTGAGATAAAGTAATTAATCGATGCGCACTTGCAGCGTGTCGATAGTACGTACTAATAAATGGTTTTAATGATTAAACTAATCAGTGAAATTTGTTTTATAATTGGTATGACGACACTCATTTTCTAGAGACAAAAATTGAACGATAAATTGTTATTAGAAATTTCTGTAAAATGAAACTAACGACAAAATATTCATACAATAATGAATAAAACATGTTCTATGAAGCAAATTAATATTATAATTTGAATTTATTTACCATTTAGATAGGTCAAGAAAGATCCAGATGTAACCCACAAACCGAATCTAAAGATGACCTCATCTAAAATGTAAAGCTTAATATAAATAATCAGCGACCATTTATATTTAACTGCGTAATCTTAATGATACCAGAAACATGAATGAGTTCTTTATTGCAATATTTTTTAGTTCTGCACCATTCCACGATTAGGGAATAACTTTATATAGTAAAATCATGGAGTTAGCATTAAGTCAATAATATAAAAGATTAGGACAATATCAAGGTAGTATGAAATAGCCGTCTAAAGTAAAACTATGGTGAAGAGGAGATATCTACGAGCTGCGTATATTTATATAATAAATGATTAACCAGACACATTCTTATTAGAAACTGATTATGTTTTCTAGAGTCCTGAACAGGCAAATAGATCTAAAACTCCACACCAGGATAAATAATTATAACAAAAACTATCAAGCACTAGCGCCACCGGCCTCATTAAATTGCGAATTAAAAAAGCATCGGAACGCAGCATCAATCAAGATGATTGATAATTTGATAACCTTTATCTCACACAAACACTAACGTACGACGACCCCGATTCTGATTATAGGTTAGGAACATGTGACGTAAACCTTTTACTGGGACAAGGTGATTGGGACATATTTTGAACAATAGAGCTTAAAGAAAACTTATATCTATACTAGTGGTCCGCCCCGGCTTCACCCGTGGTACCTACATGTTTAAACTATCCTATCTCTCAAGTTGGATCGAACTGCACATGGTGTGCGAATTTTATTATAATCGGTTAAGTGGTTTAGGAGTCCATTGAGGACAAACATTGTGACACGAGATTTATATATATTAAGACTAGAAACATGCTCAATTTGATTCTAAAGATAGAAGAAACGTACGGTGGCAACAGAGCTTTTGATTGCATAAAAAATTCAGTGTATATGAACAAAATATTAAGTTTGCAAACAAAAACTGCTGTTTCTGTAGTCTTGTCTTTGTTATATATGTATTTATATATTTTCAAAGAAATAAAGTATTTTCATTTATTTCATTTCAAAAACTGTACTTATCAATGTCACAAGACAAACATAATATTAATTACACGTTATTATTTAGTTTAGCTACTTCATTAGTGGTGAAATGCCTTTCTAGATGTCATGTTTTTCTCGAGAAAAATTCTTTAACAAGTTTCTATCACTGAACTTATTTCAAATTAAAAATTAATTTCTTATATATTTGGTTAAGTAGTTATGTGTACATTTTGCAAAGTGGCCGTGACATAATTGTGCATTATGGCTTTGATAAATATTAGAACTAGACCGAATTCAGTCGCCTATTATTCGCCTAGAGATAACCTCACTTTTTAGGTTCAATTGTTAGATAAATTAATTGATTGCGTATTCTAATTATGTGCCAATTCTGTTGAAACGAGGCATGTGTTACATTTAAATTTGAAAAAACAAGATTTGTTTTGTTAGGATAGAGTTGATTACCCTCAACAAGCGTTAGAAAAACAATTGGGAAAACAAAAAAAAACTGCTTTATCAAAAAGCGAAGAATTACTTGATATTTTAACGACCAAAATTTAAAATTCTACAAAAAAAACAGACAACATATTGTATATTTTAATGCACTTACATTATACCTGTGAACACAGCACATCGCCGAAAACGAAATAATTCCAATTAGGTACTTTGTACGGATTCACTGACGGCCTCACGGGCGACCAAACTCCAACTAAGGCGACTTCAAGAGGACTATAGAGGGCACACTCGTACCTACAAATCCCTCTTAATTAGTGGCCGTAATCACAAGGGTTACCTACGAAAATGTAGTATGTTGCTACATTTATTTTGTAATATAATTTTTGGGAGACGGTCAAACTACGAGACTATTACTGAGATAATATTTTTGTAAATTATGTAGGATTGTTCAGAAATTGAACCGCGATCGCACTATATCGTATGTATAGATGCGATAGAGCTGATTAGCATGGCTACCCAGATAGATAGAGCCATGCAAATGCTAAATATAATGATTTAGCAGAAGACTTTTTTAAGAGTAGAATACCGATTGACTCAGGCATAGTTTACAGAAGCACGAATAAAAGTTATTTTATGGAAAAATAATTTCATATTCATATTCAACAACTCGATTCAACAACACGAGCAACAACACGACAGGAAATAAACTCTCATAAAATTTAAATTAAAAAGTTCATATGAGACGAAGATTTTACAATCTAAAATATCTCACATTTCGCTTATTCCTGTAAATCGTACGGAGATATCTGAGCTTCACATTTGATAACACGTGTCGGCTTCAAACAAAATGCGTTCACGAATTTTAAACGCAACTATCTCGGTGTCAGGACTTCATACATTTACTCTTGTTACATATACCTACTTGTTTTTAATTATTATCATGATTGAAAGCTGTATGCTAACAACATGATAATCATTCTATCTTTTTCAATATTATGAACACATGAAAAACTGTTGTAAAAAAGATAAAACGGCAGCTAAAAATAGCACTCGAAGCATGTCCACTGAACTAATATTTGTATTGACAGGTGAAATAAATGACGTGTGAATCTTGCTGAATACCAGCTAAGTAGTGTCGAGTTACATTTGGACACATATTTGAGCTCAATCATCGACTTGTTTGAAGCTGATATTATACAACTGTTATTACAGAATTTATTCACGTGGGTTACGCACAAAAAATGGGAACAACTTGTAATCAACATTGCTATAAAATGATTATTTAAATTGTCATCTCCGTAACAAGTGCGGTTTAGCAAATATCACATGTTCCTCGCGATGTTTACCCTAACCCATACATGTAGTGCCTACCTTATCTACAGTAGGCAAAATACTAACAAAGGACCATAATCCACCTACATAAGATAATTTAAATCAAAGAATCTAATCGGCACCCTTGCCCCCGTACACATAAACAAACAACAACGCGCGGCAGCCCGCCGCAGCCCGCAGCCCGCCGCCCGCCGCCCGCCGCCCGCCGCCCGCCGCAGCCCGCAAGCACACACGGGATAACGGAATCCATACAATATTAGATATCATAACAGCGATGATAGAAGCCATTGATAGCGAGTAGGAAGTGCAAGCGGTTGTGTTTCAGTGATCAAAGGCCTACTTAGCGTGATTTGAGATGCTCGCGAACGTGGCGCTACCCGCTCGAAACTTGTGGATGTGCTCATTAATTATGATTAATGACTAGGAAGATAAATTATTAATGATATGTGTTTATCTTTTACTGCAAAGTATTCAAAAGACTTGACGTTTAATGCGTTTTATGTATCTTTAACTGCAAGTTAAATATAGTCATAAAAATACAGTATAAATTTCCCCGTTAAAATTATGTATTTGCACAACCATTTTCCTAAAAAGAATATAAAGAAAGTTCTAAAGAATATAAGCATCTTTATAAATGTACAATTAGACAACAATCTTTAAGTACCTACTAGTTAAAATAGCTCTATGTGTATTTGATTCAAGGTGTGAACGACTTATATCCTGCAATGAGCATATCCACGCAAAGCTTTCATCGCAACACGAGCTTTCGTTATGAAGTGCTTTGTTTATTGGTATGTGGCGTATCAACGAGTTCCATTCGGACTTCGGTGCGCTTCTATCGGCTAACAACTTGCATTTAATTGTATGTTTCCCACTTAATAATATTACAAGGTACGCGAATGAAGTCGCCATATTAGATTTATGATTATGTTGTAATTGATTTAGTGTTATATCTCGTTGGCTGTATCATCTTCATTATTTTAATTAGTGATTATGGGTTCATAGGACAGAACCTGTTCTGAGGCCGTTTGTTGTATGGTGTTTGGTTGTAGCGAGGTTATTATTGGATAACGACGTGTTAGTAAATGTAATATGTACAAATAGATAAAATTTAGGTTCTGTTTGTTATGTCAAAATAACATTGAACCTAAAAAATCGTATGTATGTATGATTGCCAATTTGTATAGGTACAGTCTATTTTCGAAAAAGCTGGAGGCGACAGAAAATTATATACGATACTTTTAATTACATTAATTAATGAGGTTGACATAAATTGTATCACCTACAATTTAATAAAAATACAAAGATAAAAGCACATTATTTCGATCAAATAATCTATTGAGTGGCGAAGCATTCAAATTATTTCATTAGTTTGATAAATTCAAATCGAGTTGCACAGTGAAAAGTGCATCTTACCTAATCGATATTACCTTGAGAATTACAATAACATTTTAAATTATTTTGCTCAAATCATGTGTTATCTGAGACCCTGATGCCATGTGCTTAAGTGTTTATGTTTTAAGAGGAAGCTTATTATTACCAACGAAGACCTAGTTATTAATTAAAAACGAAACTTAGAAAAAAAATGTGGCATTATATACAATATTAATCAAATTATAATGAGTAATTATATCTATAAAAAATGAAACCCGTTTTCCTTGGTCACGGCCGCGGCATCACGCGTGAACGGGTGGACCGATTTCGATAATTCTTTTTTTATTATATTCCTTAAAGTACGAGGATGGTTCTTATGTAGAGAAAACGTAAATATGTACCACGGGCGAAGCCGGGGCGGACCGCTAGTGTTTCATAGAATCGTCTGAAGAGACTTTGCGATTAGAATATAATAGAGCCATAAAATAGGTATTTAAACCAAAAATCTAATTTATAATCAAAACATAAAAAATGAGTAGAATAAGCATGTTACATTATTCGGAATCTTGACAAACTAAAACTGGGCAAGAGAACATTGAAATATTTGTTTAACAATATAGAGCACAACCTAGGTAGATCAAAAGATATTAAGTAGACTAATGTTCTGAGCATACTACTGCTGTTTAAGTACTCAAAATTATTTACTCT
This sequence comes from Colias behrii, assembly GCA_029959065.1. Taxonomy (NCBI): domain Eukaryota; kingdom Metazoa; phylum Arthropoda; class Insecta; order Lepidoptera; family Pieridae; genus Colias; species Colias behrii. The sequence continues at coordinate 11,663,331 of JARWMC010000015.1, read as the reverse complement.
AGTCATCCAAGCAATTAGCCTACACTAGCCATGTTTTTATGACTTGTCTGCAAATATATTCGTCACTTTCACATAACTATTTGGATGATAAAGGAAAAAACAACAAAATATTTTTTACACTTTGTAAAAAATTTTAATTATAAAACCTTCCTTGAGATCCACTCTACCTATTAAAAACTCCATCAACATCTGTTGCGTAATTTTAAAGATCTGAGCATACAGACACGCAGACTGCGGAAAGAGACTTTGTTTTATAGTGATATTTTGATAAGAACCTGTCCAACTACCAAGTTAAATAACGAAAACAGGCAAGCAAATTAGTTAACACTTACATAACGATATACAATAAGGAATTTAAAAAATATTTCAAGTACCGGTTATGATGATATTTCAACTAAAGTCATAAAATCTGTTAGCCATATGATCGCCCCAATTCTAAGTCACATCTTTAATCTATGCATAGAGCAAGGTATATTCCCGTCAACATTAAAGAAAACTATTATTAAGCCTATACATAAAAAGGACAGTAGAACAAATATTAAAAACTATAGACCTATAGCTTTAATTCCAGTTTTGTCAAAGATATTTGAGAAATTAATATGCGGTAGATTGTATACATATCTTGAATCTAAACATATACTGGTACAAGAACAAAAAGGTTTCCGTAAAAACAAATCAATTGACTCTGCTATTTATGACTTTCTTGATATTGTATATTCTAGAATGGATAAAAGGTTACCGGTACATGCTTTATATCTTGATATGACCAATGCCTTTGATTTTGTAGATCACAATATACTTTTAAACAAATTGGATGCTTGTGGAGTAAGAGGGATACCTTTGAAGTTACTAGCATCATATCTTAGACATAGAATTCAATGTACACAGATTACCAGACTATGCATGAGTAGTAAAACTGAAGTAGCATACATGTCACCCAATAGGAGTGTTCTGTATGGAGTTCCTCAAGGAAGTGTACTGGGACCCCTACTATTTCTTGTCTACATTAATGACCTGCCATATGCCTCAAAGAGTCCCATGATTTTATTCGCCGACGACTGCACTATTGTATGTAAAGATACAAATGAAACTATTACGAGTCTTAGATCCATAGTAAAATGGTTAGAAGCCAACAATTTACAAATAAACTTAAAAAAGACTAAATACATGTGTTTTAAGCAAAAACCTCAATCTATTCTCTCCAAAATAAATTTTGAAGGCGAAGATATCTACGAATCTTTATCAACAAAATTCTTAGGTCTATTCATTGACGCTGATATGAAATGGCAATCTCATTTAGACTTCGTCCGTAAGCGTATTTTTCAGTTTTCCGTTTATGAAAAAACAGTGCTTACAGCATATCATGGGTATGTTGCATCCCGACTAAGATATGGCATAATTTTTTGGGGAAATGCCTCTAACATAAAAAACCTATTTATAGCCCAAAAAAGCTGTATTCGATCAATTTGTGACTTAGAGAGAACTGAGAGCTGTAGACCCTATTTTAAAAAATTAAAATTATTGACACTGACATGTATGTACATCTTTGAAATAGCTCTCCACGTAAAACGCCACCCTGAACTATTCACAAAGGTGTTAAGTGAACGAAATCGTGACCAGTTGCAAGTACGTTTCAACGTTAAAACTGCCTTATATCAAAAAAGCGTATTTGTAACTCCAGCAATTATTTATAATAAATTACCACTTAACATTAGAAAATGCACCAGCTTGACGTCCTTCAAGAAAACTCTTTTTGACTATTTAATCGAAATGACTTTCTATTCACTTACAGAATATTTTAACAATTAATTAATAAGTAAACTGACATTACCTACATTTTCTAAAAACCCATGACATTTCAACCTATTTCATTTCAATTTTAAATATGGACCATTCAATAATATTTTGTGCTTTTTGTTTTGTGCTTGGTATAAACAATAATATAATAATAATGTTATAAATGTATAATCGGTTTAATAATTAATAATCTGTGTAAACATTTTTAAAAATTGTACGCCACATGGCAGATCACAGCGGATCACCTAATGTAATAACTAATAACCCATAATACCTGTGACTCACAATAAATAATTTTTGAATTTGAATTTGAATTTGACATACAAACGCAAATAGAGGAGGAATGTGGAGGACGTGAAATAGTAACGTTGATGATCGAACAAACAACGATAGCACAATTATCTTACATGTTTGCCTTGCTACACCGAGGAGCTTTAACGAGCACACGCCGGGCAAATACGAACTAAATTTGTGATAAAATTTCGTATATAACTACTGAAAAATAAAACTTGCTACACCAAGACTTAATATTTCTGGATAAACTCCCGAAAACAATCGTCAATTAATGAATACAAAAGTATATTCCATTTACGAAGGCTACCTGAAAAACTTGTCACATTCAAGTTTCATGATAAATCACCTGACAAAGTAGCTTCAAAGTAATAAAATTAAAACTGCTTTTTAACCATCAATTCTTGTGGTATTGTACACCCGACACACTAACGCAATAGCAATTTTGTCCCACCACTTTATATCACTGTGACAATAGACCCAATGACACTGTTAACTTGTAATTCATAACGACTCCAACTTTAACACCTGAAAACTTCGACACAATCGAAACTAAACCTTACAATCATGATGTAAACCTCAATTCTGATGTCCGAGCGACGGGTTGTTAGATCATTTTATGGATACGAAAAGCAATAAAATCATGCATACAATAGTGAATTATCTTCGGAAAGATATAGGGCCAATGACAACATCTCTGTTAATGTTAATAATAATGTAAATATTTAGTGTTTGAATGTAGAGCTTGCGAAGGAATGGAAATGTGTCAAAGTCCAGTTCTTGCTGGAAGTATACTGATTACTGATAATTTCGTACTGTATTTTATTTTCATTCTCACTGTTGAAAGGCTACAGAAGATTGGGGGATCTGGAACCTCAATGTACATAATATGTAAATTATGTAATGCAAATCGAGGTTTTGATTGTCTCGTGTTACCTACTAATAACCGCTGTATCAATAGCTCTCTCGTCTTATTATTATTTTTAAGTATACGTCAATTTGAGCTAAAATTTAAATCAGAACTGGATCCTTAAATTTTCATAAAGGAAAGGTTTTTTACTACAATATTCACTATTAAATGTCGTCTCTCACATCATCTCAGCACATTTTTATGGCCTAGATTAAGCTAATTGGATGAAATCTTTAAGTTATATTCTTTAGAATCCGATACATACATTCAGAATTATTCAGTTATAAATCTGCGATGCTCCAGCAAGGCTTCAGTGAAACAGTGGAGCTTTGCAGTGGAATCTGGACGTGATAATTACATGAATCATTTAGATAATGAACATCACACGCTAATACAGGAAGCTGATAGACAAATTGAATAATTGTTACAGCAAATATAACCATATCGGATTAAATATTATAATTTATATGAGGGATGATTCAACTCCACGTACCTAATTGTTAATAATTCTCCTGAAAGTGACTTTTTTGTAACCAAGTATAAAGCTACACGTTTTATAAGGAACAACCGTATAGTCCTATAAGAAATACCGTTTTCGCTCGCTTCGCTTGTGTGAAAAAGAATATATTTCAATAATTTTACTTTCGGTTCAAAAGGTTGCGAATATATGCTAAGCAAGTCGTTATCTATCTGTCTATTAACAGTACAAATTATTACTAATAGGTGAAGATCGTAAAATATCCAGAGTATTTTTTCTAAAGTCACCAAGTTGGTAGAAAATTAATAATTCCATGCATGAAATCTCTATTCTGTTATTGCAGAAATAAATATGAATTGATTTATGCATATCTATGTATATTTCCAAACATTATCATATTTTGTTGCAACCGTTTAAATAATAGCAAATTTGATATTCTCTCGACTTTATGTAGATGCGTCGTTAGCCAAAATTGGATCACACCAAAAAAGTTAAAATAGACCCATTCAACGACTTTTTTGGATTTCGCAAATGTTTGCGAGGATCTTATAAAATATTCTGTATCAAAATAGCTTTTTTACATCGCTGCTTTAAATTAAAAGTCACCTCAAAGAAAAGGAGATTTAAATTTAAATTCTAATCCCTTATTGTTGTTAACTGAAATGATAATTTATTTTGCAATAATAGTCACTTCAAGTACACACATGAGAAATGATAATTCTTATAACCTTTAACATTGTCTATAAGTGTTTGCGTATAGAGTTAGTAAGTAATAAGTACTTACTAAACTAGAGACATAACAGCTTTTCTTTAACTTAAAACGTGCTGTAATTTTCAGCCACGAAGGACAAAGTACCTTTAAAATAAATGATATAAGATGAAAATTCCCACACAACTGAATTTAGCGGACGCGATACGTACGATTGCGCAAAACATTAGCCTTCTGCTGTTCCTACTGATAACATGACAAACCAGACATAACCCTGGCCCTATTTACTGAGGATGTACCACTAATTATTGTTATATATTCGCTAAAATATTCCAAACCTTGCGCTCTACCACAGACTCTACCCTCTACAATCAAGTAACGATATTTTTCTGCCGTCAATTATGTAGAGACAAAACACGTAATAGCACTTGTAGCAGTTATCATCGTCAATTAATTTAAGTATATGAATTCTGTATGCTAGTAAATTTAGTGGTCTTCACAGTTCGAAAATAATTTATTGTAAAAAATATTTATATGAAAACACCCTCTCACACATAGATAGAGTCGAGGTATGTAAAACAGGGCTCTAATAAATTAACTTGTACAATATTGTTTGATTTTAACAAATATTGTTATTTGACGTGTGTGTAAAGATAATTTGCGAAAGCTGTCTGAGATAAGAGCAAATAGTTAACTTGTCGTTTACGCTCGCGTCGTAAGTTCACACTTTGCTTTTGTTTGATTTGATTGCCTATTAGATAAAAACGTACTCCTATAAGATTTAAAAAAAAATTCTAACTACGACCAAATAAATTCTAAAACTGTAATTTGTAAAGTTTGGCAAAATATTGTAACCACACAATAAATTTAAAATTTTTAAATTTAACACATTGCAATACAAGAAAAGTCCAAAAAATTAAATAAACACAAATTACCATGCCACTCCGTTGTTCTGTCGATCCGGGTATAAATTCTTAGTGCACGAAAACAGAGGGTAGGCCGCGTTAGAACGCGGAGGTAACGCGAGGCGAGCGTCTGCGACCGCGACTCGCTCTCGACTAGCAAAAATTGCGAGCTTTATCAATGGAATGGGCAAACAGCGCGCGCGCACGTATACCCAACCACTTAGATCTTGGGCTTCCGTTACGCTATTACAGTTTTACCTAATGTTTGTTTATTGCGACCGATCTCGATCGATGATGCATTTGTTTTCTTGATAAGTTAGATTAAGTTGATTGATGATATGGGTCAAGTAAAACAGATTTTGGGACTAAATTTCAATGTATAAACTCTACTGATATGTTTTAGCTATTGGAACACTGAACATAGAGCAACACTTATGTTTGCTCTACAAATCAACATAGAGCAAATTTTAAATAAATTTATCTATTATTATTTGACTGCTCGTAGAGTTATCGCAGCCTCAATGTCTGCAAAAAATAAAATAAATAGTGATAATTGAGCAAATAGAGAAGTTCACTAACTATTTAATCATTTAATAACACCTTTTGATAATACTTCTGATAAATTAATATAACACTTTCCACTCACTCTATTTTCTGGACTACTCTACAAAAATGATGATAAATTCTAAAGATCTATGTAACTTGTAAGTATTCTAAAGTAGGTACTTCTGAATTTCAAAATATGCTGAAGAATTGTTTTCTACACTTACTCATATATGATATTTTGTAATAAAGTTCTAAAATCCTGTAATATCTAATTCAAAATGTCTAAACTAATATTGCAAGTAGTGTGGCATTTACTTCGGAGAGTTCGAAAAGCTCTTCTTTTAGCTCTACCTTGTAATAATTAACGGAATAATAAACGCTATCAAATTTAAAACATATTGCTTAATTTAGTTGATATAACTCAAATAATAAATTGACATAAAATTTTACGTCTATAATTAAAAACAATTCGACAGAATTTCGTATTTTATTCAAAGTAATATCGTTAAACAACCGCGATAAACCTACTATTTGTATAGCACATAGCATGTTCGAGCCAGTTATTCACAAAATAAATATCGTAAAAATTCTTGTTTTGCAAAATTTTGATAACAGATGCACATGTACCAATGTAAATTCATGACGACCCTGAAACAGCCTTCTCATGCTGTGCGAATGACGTCAACGTTTTGAACTATTTGTTTCAGTTTTGGGCATAGATTAAACTGTGGGTAGATAATTGTAATTAACCAATTATAAATAGATATATTGCCGACAAATCACCGTGATTTGAGATTGATTTATGTGTTTAGTTAAAACACAGGAAGAATATATTTCATCCTATAGGTATTATCACAGAACAGTAAAGTAGATAGAAGTGTGATGTGGGCGTGGCCCACGTGTCACTGGTAAGGTAAGATCACCTAACTTGCTCTCAGTTGTGCGCAGAAAAATATTCGAGTCGGTTGTCAGCTGTCAAACCTTTTTTCCATATTTATTCATTAATTAGGACATGTTGTTCGGTATTAGAGTGCAAAAATGATAGCAGACGAAATAATATCAGCAATGGAGGCATTTCATACCATCGGCAAGTCTTATTTTTATTTATTTTAATTATATTTTATGTTATAACTTCGCTTGTCGTAATTTGTCAAAATTGTATACAAATATCTAGTCAAAATGAACCTTAATCCGTAAGAAATTAGTACTATTATAGATTGAACAGCAAACAAGACTTTCTGGAATATTATTGCAATAAACAAACGAATGTCGCTTTAGTGATGCTTGTGGCGCATATCGACAGTATCGATACTTTAGAAAAGACAAACATTATAAATATTAAATTTTATTTTATTTTTCCTTAGCTTTCATTTGTCCAATTTATTTATAGATTTCCCAAAGAGGCTAATTTAAAAGAGAAATGGATAAATGCAACGTGACGAGTTAACTGGATGCCGAACAGCACTAAGCGGTCTAACAAAGGCCACCGATACAGCAAACCTACGGCAGTTCCAAGATTTAAAATAATGCATATTTTCTGTTTGTATTTTGTAAATATAGATTAATACTATTCTATTCCGTTTTTTATTTAATAATAATAATATAAAAAGACCTACTTAGTAGTAATAAACATACTCCAAAATGTGACACATTATACTATACTCATATAAAAGAAAGAAAAAAAAAATACACAAAAAATATTTATTTGTGAATTATCGATAACAAGGCTGACATCCCTCAGAGCATAGCATCAGATAAATATCAAGTTAATGTCATTAATGTTGAGTGACACAAATTTCAACCTTATCTCTATGTGTTGCGTTTCAAATTTATATCTATCGAAAACTAACGCCCTCTGTTGTGGAGTAGCTGAATGTTTTCGAATTTGGAATTTCTGTGCAATGAGAAACAAAACAGCTAATAATACCTAGGGATGTTATACTAAAATAAACCGTAACATGGTGCGTTAGGGTACATATTGAAATGCTGAATTTATAACCTAAGTCAGTTTTTACTAAAATTAAGCTGTCCAATCAAAGGCATAGTTTACTTGTAGTGTACTGTATAACTATCGGTTTAAATGTGTGGGTTTGGCGACACAGGTTTTCATACTAATTATGACATTATCGCACTTCTATATGTTTTTACTGTTCTGTGGGTATTATAGATGTAATTTGATATTGTGGGACAAATGTCATTGTGTATGAAATGCACCGTGTATGAAATACAACAAAGTAGTTCCTTTTGTAAAATCTTGACGAGCTATTGCTAGATTATTATAATCACGAAACGCAATACAGAAGACATCACTAGATGAAAGGAACACGACAATTAACATGTATGTGCACTGTACAGTGGAAACTAAACATATTTTGTTATAATTGGTAATTTTCTCTAATCCTCCGACAAAATTAATACGGAATAAAAGCTTTTTGTGAGCTTGTCACTTCTATATTATGCTGTGAGGATCGACGATATTTATATCAGATCAAATATTAAATTATTATTAATAAAATTTTCCCCTATGAGCATTCGTCACTTATTTCGACTCCAAGGTACAAATTATAATATTCGGAAAAATGTCTATGTCCGGCTTATGTTGAAATAACTCATATCCTAATCTTTGGGTGGCCCGTTTCAGGCGTAATAATGTTTCAGAGATTAAGTTAACTTGGTATTTATAGTTTTAATATAGAATATTTTACGAATATAATAATTTTTAACCATATAGAGCCAGTATAAAAGAGCGCCTAAGCCCTAAAGGAAAAATTTAAAAGCAAGCATGTTAACTAATGCCAGGCAATTGTAAGACTCCATCAGCTATCTACTATAGTGACAACTGTTTCATAATTATTAAAGCATTCGTATTATTTTAATAGCTATTCTTACAATTTGACCCACATTATTGCGTTATTGACGATTCGTCTCACGGACACCTGAACAGGTGTGTATTATAATTTTGTATTAATAAAAGGCGTATAGAAAGCGGTTAAATAATTAACCAATACATTTCTCTGCTTATAAACGTTCCTGACACTAAAAAAAAGTATTAAGTAATTGTTAAAAACATTAAAAAAGTTTTTGTAGAGACAATGATTTATTAATCTAAACGTTTCAAATTCAAGATATTTCCCCCATAAATATGCTACAAAGCCATACTAGTCAGATTGTTTGTGTACTTAGTCCACAGCTGTATTACAGGCATGGGAAATCCATGAATTTAATATTAGCATCAGAAACAAATATTGTATTTCTCTTATTACGGCTTTTAAAATTTTGTTTTCAAGTCTAATAAAATTAAAATAAATTAAGTAGTACCTACTTGTTATTTTCAAATTATGAGATTTCTGATATGGCCAAATTAATAATCCTTTTTAAATTCCTCTCGAAGCATTTGCTGAAAGCGTGCAAAAATCGTCTGCATACCATTTGATTGAATTAAATAAGCCTTTATGATACAAAGCCAATTATTACAAGACATAAAAATATTTTTTATGTACTTCGTTTGAGAAACTGAGCAATATAGACAAATAATTAATCATTTATTTACACCATTATAATATATTTATTACAAAAATTTAATGACCCAGGCTCCTAATATAAATAATATGTAAACTGTTTTTCAGGAGCCTGTGTTCACACTAATTTATATTACACTGTTACAATGGCGTATATACGAATTCATTCAGCTTATTAGACTTAATTAATTATAATATTATTTGTTACATTTTAAATTATAAATTATTAATGATTATTGTATTACCTATTTAATAATTGTAAAATTCATATATTAAAAACCTGCAAGGGTTTGATTTTGATTAAAGCTCTTCAAAGTCTATGGAAGATACGTTCATATTTTTCGTATTTATACACAAATTAGCACTCATTACTCTGATTACGTTGAGCGCTAAGAATTCGCACCTCTGGGATTACTAGACAATGCGAGATAAGATTACGATCTGTTGCCATGCGAGATCCTTTTGGCACACTTTGCGTTCGAACATCGAACTCAGCGTCAACGCACCAAAACACATTCCTCTGTTTCAAGTTACCGACTGTAAACATCCCGTGATACGTTGGGATTAGAGAGATACGATGGTATTTAAATAAGAATTTGAATAAATAAACAATTGTTTTAAAATTTAACTTCCTAAACTGAGCTTTGTATGTAAATATCAAACGTATGACCGTGCTTCAGTCTGCAAGCAATTGCTTCGCGAGGCTGTGTAGAGCGTATTTAAATTTTTTTCATTACAAAAAGTTTCATATAACAATAAATAGTATATAGAATGTATGATACGACATCTAGCGAAAATATCATATGAATTTCCATCACCTTTCCACACTTAAATTGGGTATCTGTATTTCGAGTATAGTTAATCTCAATCAAGAAAAGTGTCTTGTGATTACTATGTTTTGTGATTCTCGAATGTACTACAACTTTCCATGAGATCACAACTGGAGCAATCGTAGAATTTTCAAGATTTTCATTTCGAAATGCTATTTATGGTGATTCGGCGGCGCTATATCAACATTATCACACAGGCTGTTTGCGAGAGATATCTAATCTCTGTTTGCCGCAGCCTCCTTCCAACGTGACCCAATTAGTTGAAGCTATCGTAGTGCTATAGAAAACTATGTTAATTGTTACTATTAAAAGATTTATTACTCGGAAAATCTGCCCTAAACGCGAACAATAAGTTGCCAAGTGCCATTGATCGATGGCGTTCGTCATCATCGAATGGTTCGTCTAAAAATATGAATTTCAGTCACAAGTTTGATACGTAGATAAAAAATTATAAAATGTATTTGATTTTCAGAGTGAGATTTATTATTGGCATACCATGTAACTAAACGAATAACTAAAAAGCTCCGAATATTTTCGTTAGGGTAGATATTTTGTCTTGGATCTTTATTTCCTGATATCTAAACATTACCAGCAGAATTTCACAATGAATTTGTGATAGCACGAAGTAAGTAAGCAGAAATTGTACTAGTTGTATTTAAGGCCCCATAACTATCTTTATCCTTAAGAGTATTGAACAGGCTATGTTAATACATAGCCTGTTGTATGTAATCATAAACAAGAGTATCTTAACTAGAGATGGTTAAAAGGCATCCAAGGTTTCAGATAAGCCAATCGGCGTTACGATCCGCATTATACAATTGCAAGATAGGCTCAATTGGATTAATTATCTATCTGATATGAATATTCGATTGCGTAATCCAGACTTTATTGATAATACCGTATAACCAATTTTACTTGTAATAGTTTAAATTGTTAATTTAAAATATGCATTATTTATCTCCTTGGTGCATTATAGATTATAATATTTTTAGGTTGTTTGCATGTTTGCCCATGTGACACAACGCTCTTGTATTTTAAACTACTTCATTTAAATGTAGGTTACATTGAACTCACAACAACTTAATTTTAGGGTATTAGATGGAATCAATGTTGGGTGCAAGTGCAATTAACGGATAGAGAATGTGCAATAACTTATGTTATAAAGTGACAGCTCATACTGGCAAAAGAACTATATGAATGAATGAGACCATAGAGCTCTATGGTTCATTTATTCATAGTCAGTAGTAGTTCAGTATTCTCTCATATCTCATCCCAGGATTAAGCAACATAAAACTATATCTATCATGTTCCGTTTCGTAAATAAATCTATATCCTCATAGACCCGGCAAAAATGCCAGTAATGGAGAGAAATTCAATTTTGATTACTCTCTTTCCAGCATACCTACCAACCTAAACGGCCAGATATAACAATTGGTCATCTTAACACAAATATTATACCTACCTACTTCCCTAACTGTTCGGAATAGATAAAATAATTAAATGGTCACACTGATAGCGGAAACGCGATGTATTCAATTGGCGACGAAGCGGGGTTCGCATTCGGTTATATTATTCTATGGGAGTCCGCCAACCGCGCCGCTAGTGTGAAGTCGTGTATTTAATGTTGTTATCGGCCGCCTCGGAAGTTATTTACGCGCGCATCGGAGCGTGTCGTCGATTGTTTTACGTGCTGACCACGTAGTAAATTAGTAAAATCGGCCCGCGGAATTGTTAATTGTACTTTTTATTGATATTAGTAATCACGCGCTGACCGCGAGTTATTTATGTGACAAGTGAAGTTTAATGGCGACGTAGTCTGCCTGGCAGTAGTGGTGACTATACATTAAATTGTCTCTTTTCTGTTATTTTATCTTATGTAATTTAAATTATTCCCGTAAATATAGATTTTCCTCCCCAAGGGGCCCCTATTGTTTTGACTAATTGACTGACCGACACACCACATATTTATGGAAGCAGCGCACGAGATTTCAGGTATGTACTCAGGATGTATTTAACTATTGTTATTGTATTATGGTAGCAGAGCAAAATAAATAACAAACATAATTTTGGTAACCAGAGCGTGGTTAAAATCCACCGACCTCTGGGTTGTAGGGCCCAGCGTAGTTAAAACGGAAATTTTGGTAATAATAATTACGATTTTATATGTTCGGTTATGACATTACGGTATTTTATATGTTCGGTTATAGCATTTAAATTGTCATACATATAATTTTCGTAAGAAATATCGGCAATTTATAACAATAGTTGAATGTTTCAATCCTAGGTACATTAATTGCGTCAAGTCATTATAAGGTTAAATCAAAGTCATAGGTATTGCGTCATACTGTGTTGAGTGATTAATTGCGTTCTAAAAATAGAACATTCGATATTCGAATAGGTACATTTGATATTTTTGTAATAGTTTGTTTATTTCAATACGGTTTTTTAAATTGTGTTTTACGTTCTAAAAATAGAACTTTCTATATTCGAATAAGTGCATTTGATGTTTTGTTATACTTTGTTTATTCGAATACGGTTATTTGTTTTTTGACTTGCGTTTTTCATTTGTGTTTACGGAAAGTTTTTGTTAATTAAAAATGGCTGCATCTCACAATGCGCAGTTAGCCGGTGTTTTGCGATGGCTAGGTTCAGCCGTATTGAATATATCGCGTCAAGATCGCATTCAGGCCCTTTTGTCCCGGGGAGAGGTTTTGGAAGAAAAAATGAATGATTTATATAATTCTTATCGGGCATTGTATGCAATGAATTTAGAACCAGAGGTTATGGATAGAATAAGTGCGGATGTAGATCAGGCTGAGGATTTGGCGGACCAAATACGACAAGCCGTGGGACAAATTAAGTCCACGGTCCAGCCTGTTGGTGATCTACCATATAAAGAAAATTTATTTACGTCCGGTGGAATAATAGGTCGGTTGCCTAAACTAGATTTACCCCATTTCGGTGGCGATTTAAGCCAATGGGTGGCATTTATTAATTTATTTGATAGTTTGGTTCATAATAGATGTGATTTAACACCTGCTCAGAAATTAGCTTATATGTTGGCTAGTCTCACCGGTGAGGCTAAGGGTTTAGTCCAACATCTGGAACTTGTTGATAATAATTATTCTATAGCGCGGGATTTACTTATGCGTCGGTATCAAAACATCCGCCGGTTAGCGGATAATCATGTTGCGGTAATTTTAAACTTGCCACATATTAATAAAAATTGTAATTTACGGACTCACTTATTAAATCCTTTATTAGTGGCGATTAATGCGTTGAAAGGTTTAAATTTACCTATAGACAGTTGGTCGTTTATTTTATTGCATATTGTTTTACAAAAATTAAATGTTGATATGCGTAACCGGTTCGAACAGGAATACGGCGGGGACTCTTCCACTCATCTCCCTTCGTTTGAAGATTTTATTCGTTTTTTGGAGGATGAGTGTCGCAGGCAGGACAACGTCCCTTCGCCGTCGTCGGCCCCGGCCCACGCGAGGCCCCGGCCGCCGCCGGTGCGCGCGGAGCGCCGCCCGGACCAGCGAGTGTATAATGTAGTTGCGGCCCGGCAGCCGGACAATTGCTGCTCGTATTGTAGGGCCCCTGGTCACGGTGTAGTTTCTTGTTATAAGTTTTTGGCATTACGTTTTCAGGCGCGACGTAATATTGTGCGACAGCGCAGGTGGTGTTACGGTTGCTTAGGCTCCCACCTCGTGTCGCAATGCAATTATTCTCGACCGTGCAAGCAGTGTGGTGGTAATCACCACTTTTTACTTTGTGGCAACAGGAACGGGACGCCTCCGCCGGCTGCTCCGGCGCAGGACGCTGTTGTCAACAATCGATTGGAAGGTAATAATGTTGATAATCAATGGGCAGGTGGTGTGCAGGTTAATAGACCTTGAGTTTCTGGTCACACTTACAGGCGCGGTGGCAGAAAGGATAATTTGAATTATCGGAGCCAGGCACGTCCCCCCATGGGCGGGGGTAGTAGTGGACGTCATGTATATCGGACACCGGATGTGTCACGACCATTTAGGGCTCGGGGCCCTAGGGGCCCTGGGGGGCCCAATGTATCTCGGGTTGCTGCTGATCAGCAACGGTCTGATTCTATCAATCCTTTGCAGTATTCGGAGTGGCCTCGCTTAGGACAGCGAGGATCCCAGCGAGATTATTGACTCGAACACACGCCGTCTCCATCTAAGTCTTCGACCTCTCCTGTTACTGTTTTGTTGCCCACCGCTCAGGTTTGCGTCGCCTCCCCATCGGGTGAGCAGGTTGCGGCGCGAGCGATTTTGGATTCTGGTGCACAGGGGAGTTTGGTGTCGAGAAGTTTAGTGGAGCGGTTGCGGTTGCGTGTTGTTCCTGCCGCGAATAGTATTTTTGGTGTAGGCGGAGTTAAGGTGTCCGGTTTAGTGGGACAGGTCTCACTCACCTTCTCTCCTCTTAAATATTCTTTTCCTCGTATTTCAACGTCTGCTGTTGTTTTGGATAATGTTATGGGAAACCATCCGCTTGTTAAATTGCCATCGGAGGTATTTGAACTTGCAACTCAATTGAATTTAGCTGATGCCAAATTTAATATTCCAGGTCAAGTTGATTTGCTACTCGGTGCAGATGTTTTGGGAATGCTACGGTTTGGAAAATGCATTCATCTGCAACGCGGTGGGTTAGTAGCCGTCTCAACAGACCTTGGTGATGTCATCATGGGCCCTGTATTTTCATTATGTGTTTTTAGTGAAGAGGATGGTAACTTGAATGTAGGACTCTCTCTCGCTGAAGCGGTTCAGCGTTTTTGGGAAGTTGAGGAGCCCCCTACAGCACGCCGTGATAACCCAGAGCATCTGGAATGTGAGCTGTTCTTCCAGAATAATACAGGTCGTCTCTGTTCGGGTAGGTTTGTCACGAGGTTACCTTTTCTACCGTCTCGTCCTCCATTAGGTCAGTCTAGAATGCTAGCTGAAAAAAGGGTTAGCATCTATGGAGCGACGTATGAAGAGGGATTCGGCGTTTCGTACCAAGTATGTTGAGTTTATGCAAGAGTATTTAGAGCTCGGTCATATGTCTATTTCTAATTTTGATTGGAGGTCGCAGGAGCACTACTTTATTCCACATCATGCGGTGTTTAAGAGTGGTAAAATAAGAGTAGTTTTTGATGGCTCTGCGCCCAGCTCTAACGGTGTATCATTGAATCAATGTTTGCATTCGGGTCCTAAGTTGCATCGGGATATTGGTGATATTTTAACAAATTTTCGTAGGCATCAGGTTGTATTTGTTGCGGATATTAAAATGATGTTTAGGTAGACTGTTATTCATCCAGAGGATCGTCGTTACCAGTTGATTTTGTGGCGAGAGAAAGAATCAGATCCTATTTCGGTTTTTTGAGTTGAATACTAATACGTATGGACTTAGGTCGAGTCCTTTTAATCACGTTAAATC
This sequence comes from Colias behrii, assembly GCA_029959065.1. Lineage (NCBI taxonomy): Eukaryota > Metazoa > Arthropoda > Insecta > Lepidoptera > Pieridae > Colias > Colias behrii. The sequence continues at coordinate 11,647,911 of JARWMC010000015.1, read as the reverse complement.
GACGTTAGGTCAAAATATTAATATTAGAAGAATTTTCGCTTGGACTGATAGTCGGATTGTTCTTGCATGGTTGCAAGCATCAGTTCATGCATTGGAGGTTTTTGTTGCGAATCGGGATTCGCAAATTCAGCAATCGGTTGCTGTTTTAGAGTGTAGACATGTGCCAGGGGATGTTAATCCCGCTGATTGTGCATCTCGCGGTGTGAGGCTCCAGTTTTATTGAATCATTCGTTGTGGTAGGGTCCTGGTTGGCTGCTCCAACCAGAGAATTGTTGCCCTCAAGCTTCTATTAAGCTTTTTCAGTCTCTCCCGCGTTTGAAGGTCCTTTCGGTTATAAGGGAGCCTGCACAGAATTTAGATTTTTATTAATGCGGTTTCGTTCTTTAGATAGGGAGTTAGGTGAAACCTTCACCTTCGGTATTTTGTAAATTGAAGCTGTACTTAATTCCAGGCCACTATGTCCTATTTCATCGGACCCAAATGACTTGGAGGTTTTGACTCCAGGACATTTTTTGATTGGGGGTCCACTTAATGCGCTCCCTGAATATCCATTTGAGAATACTCCGGTTAATCGGCTCTCACGTTTTGAACTGCTGCAACAACTTTCTCAGAGTTTTTGGAAACGGTTTAATTTAGAATATCTTCATTTGTTGCAGCAGCGTGTTCGCTGGACAGATAAACGGATCCACCAAAGGTCGGTGACCTCGTCCTAGTTAAGGAGACGAATATGCCCCCACTGTCTTGGAGACGTGGTCGAATTTTGCGGCTATTCCTAGGCGCGGACGGTATTCCGCGAGTTGCAGAGGTCCTGGTAGGAAATTCTGTCCTTAAAAGAGCTGTTGCGGGCTTATCGCGGCTGCCCGTTATGTAGGTTTTATCCTTATCCTCTGGTTTTGGACTCAGTCAGGTTTTGCCTGACTGGGACGGGGGAATGTTCGGAATAGATAAAATAATTAAATGGTCACACTGATAGCGGAAACGCGATGTATTCAATTGGCGACGAAGCGGGGTTCGCATTCGGTTATATTATTCTATGGGAGTCCGCCAACCGCGCCGCTAGTGTGAAGTCGTGTATTTAATGTTGTTATCGGCCGCCTCCGAAGTTATTTACGCGCGCATCGGAGCGTGTCTTCGATTGTTTTACGTGCTGACCACGTAGTAAATTAGTAAAATCGGCCCGCGGAATTGTTAATTGTACTTTTTATTGATATTAGTAATCACGCGCTGACCGCGAGTTATTTATGTGACAAGTGAAGTTTAATGGCGACGTAGTCTGCCTGGCAGTAGTGGTGACTATACATTAAATTGTCTCTTTTCTGTTATTTTATCTTATGTAATTTAAATTATTCCCGTAAATATAGATTTTCCTCCCCAAGGGGCCCCTATTGTTTTGACTAATTGACTGACCGACACACCACATATTTATGGAAGCAGCGCACGAGATTTCAGGTATGTACTCAGGATGTATTTAACTATTGTTATTGTATTATGGTAGCAGAGCAAAATAAATAACAAACACTAACATATTTTATAACACTGTAAACCAGTTATTATATAATTGAAATAATCCCACCATGATATAATATTGACACAACGCACGTGTACGTTCGTTCGGCGTGATGAGATCATCGCCGCACTGGTTTGCTTGTAACAGTTTGTACAATTTATTATTAAAATTCTTTATCTATTGTTCTATTTAATAAAAGTTTACAGGATATTAAGAAGAATGAGAAATTACGCGAATTTAGAAAAAGATAGTAGATAATAAATATGTAGGTACCTATTTAGAAACTCTTCTTCTCGCAAGTTCCGTGGATTAAAGAAAAATCCAAAATTATAAACTAAATACTAATATTTCAAATATTGACTCAACGTTAACCATGTTCACCTTCTTAGCGAAATGCGATAAGGATAATAAAATTTTATGAAACTCTAGTTTTTGCGTCAAAACAGCCTAATTGGGTCACATTCTTCTAGCACACACACAATAATATTAACAAGTCAAAAAAAATATCATCCTAGAAATCCTGTACAGTAAATTAAAAAAGCGCGGTATCCTCAATAATGTCCACTTCGATGGTCTCTACATCATGTAATATTAACATTATGGTTATCGAATCCTTGTATTTTGGTGTATTGTAAAGATAAATCGAATAAAAAGTGCCTCGAAAGACTACGAACGACTTAAATATTATTTAATTTTGATACAAGAAAGTGCAGAAAATCTGGATAGAACATAGTAAATATCCGGAGATAGACTTAGTAGGATACGAAATCTAAGTTATTTGTTAAAAGCTGTTTACTGCCAAATTCTCTAGTCGAACATCTGTTTGAAAATTCGGTAATACTTATATCTCTATCGGAACGAAATTTCCTTTCTATGTTTATAGTTCACTATAAACATAGAAAGGAAATTTCGAATTTATCCAATATATTAAATTAGAAAAGGATTTATCCCCATCATAGAAGCCAAATCGTCTCAGAAATTAGAATCGCATTTAAACTCTGATTGAGTTTAATTTAAACTGAATTTCTGTACGCTTGTTAACCCGGTCACAAGTGTTTCTGGGTCTCCCCAGTTTTCTTGCGATGATGAAACTGCAGATAACAGATACAAACATACATATACCTATTGTTGTGATGTTTTCAGGGATATTTGCTAGAGTATGTAACACAAGATGTGAATGAAATACCTTTATAGACTTTCCTTCATCTTAAAGTTCCATCTACATCAGTAATCAGTTGAATGAGTTCAATAGTTTAAATGGGTAGTTAATTTCTTCAATAAATCTGAGCAAAATAGCAATATCGAATTTACTAAATAAAAAATGTTAAAGGGACTCGGTTTTGCCATGTAGCTATGAAATTCAAACAAACAACATATAAAAGCAACGCGTCATTCGCGCGACGCGTCGTCGTCGTTCATGACCATCACAGAGATTTGTCCTAAATTCAATGAATTGCTTGCATAAAAGCTATACACAGTATAAAGATGTTTAACGGTATGGAATTACAAATTTACTAACTTGCCTAAATTTGATACGTTATTAAATTGAAACTGAAAGATCTACTCTTCTTCTCTATTTCTTTTGGAGCACTTTTGTAAAACATTAAAGCAATAAGGACCTTTAAGGTAAAATTCTATAGAATACGTTTAGAAACTAGTTTCTACATGGAAATAAGGAATTTTGTACAATAGACAGAACTATATATGTAATAAGGTAACGGCACCAGTGGTGGACAAGCATCCAGTAATGGACAAAATAAATATTTAATTTAAATAATAAGACCAAAATTAACGTTATGTAATTTGGCAATACTTAAAATAAAAGTTTGGTTCATAAACTATCAAAATACGACACTTCATCTTATTCGGTCATAATGTTTGAAGATGGCATAACGTTATGTTTAGTTGCTGCGACTTGTTTCTCAGAAATCCGTTTTTACTAAGGAAATCCTTAAGGAATTGAGGACACAATTTTTTTTATAAGAATTTTTTTATCAATCTCAGCAAAATTTGATATTACTTTATTTTATAGTAGTTAAGTGCTCGAAATATTTCACGATATAGTAGCATGATAGGTTATGTTGTTTATATAAAATTCTTCAGTGTCCATAACTGGATTTAATTCTATGGATATATCCATTTATGGACAAGTGTCGAAAATAAACTTTTTTTAAAGATATTAATGACATACGTTTTTCTGTATTTTCTTTTCTTTCTGATTAATAATATACCTATCACGACAATTTCAAACATAGGGTTCCAGTATTGGACAACAATTGTCCATGATTGGATTTGCTTTGGTTCCTATAATGGACAATGATATTTTTTGTTAAAATATGTAATACAATCCGCTGAAGAATTTGAAGTGCCAAGAACAATTTTGCAAAATAAACTATCAGGTAAAAGTCCTAAGATCTGCTCAATGGGTCCAACAACATACTACATCTATCCAAACAAGAAGAATATATTTTGGAACAGTGGGTCATTATGTGCTGTGTGAGTCGTTCTCGGCTTCATTCTCAATCACTGCGTAGAGAAATCGCATCCTTATCCGTATTCTAACGTAGGGAGTTCACTGAGGAACTGTTTGGATCGCTGTCTGCTGCTAAATTCCACCACCGTACAGCACGACACACGCTTAAATTACATCCACACCATCTTGACAACAGCCTAAAAGAAGCTTTTTGCCTCGTCGAAGGAATTTGGAATCCATATCGATTGACCGATCAGATTATAGCTGCTATATTGGCGGTTCACTGCACGAGTGTAGCGGAATGCCAGGAAACAGAGAGATATGGCGAAACATCATGAAGCGGGTTACATCTACCCCCCCAAACCTCATTTTGTCCACGTTCGCCACTCTCTAGTGGCGTGACGTGGTCAACATGAGGTTCACGTATCACTCTTGATACGACGAAGAAGAAGAGGTCCCAAAATGGATGGATGTGTGGCAGTACTTTTTTTAGTTATATTTTTCATCACTGACTTATTGAACAAAAAAAACCATATTGTTTTTCCTTGACGGACACAACTCGTATATAACGATGCGTGTATCCAATCTTTGCCTAGAAAATAGAAAATGGAAATTAAGACTGTTTAAAATATTATAAGTATGCAAAATAATTAATTAATACTATTTTTTATAAATACATCCCAGATTTATTGCATTTCAATCATCATTTTCAAGATTCTATTGATAACTATAAGTCTTCTCCAAGTGTAAATAACGTGAGATACAACATCAGGTACAGTCCCTAAATGGGTGTTCATAACTAGATTTTGTCCAAAACTGGGTGTCCATCATTAGATTTTGACTGTCCAACACTGGTGAAAAGTGGTTTTTTAATTTATAAATAACTTCATTATTTACGCATTGTAATCTTTGTTCTAACATTGGTTACGTTAAACTAACAATGAACTAAAGGTATAACTAAACAATATCCAATAAAGTTAAAAAACCTATGAGAAATTTGAAAAAAACTCCAATTTTTTTCCTTAATCTGTACAAGACTGGTGCCGTTACGTTATGAATATGAAAAAAAAAATGTTGTGTGGTTTTATGAAACCACGGTAAAAGTGAAACTGTTCGAACGGTTCCGAACACTGCTTTGTGTAGCGCATGTCGCGTGTAGGTCGGCTGCCGAGTAGGTATACCTACTCGGCAGCCGCGATACACGCGACATGCGCTACACAGACCAAAAAGTTTGAGACGATGTAATAAAAGTTTCACTTTAAAACTAGCCTCTCTAGTCGTAACTTTAATTCTATGCAAGGTTGCTATGCACCATTTATGTCAAACTTTATAATACCGTAAGTAATGGTAAAGATACAACCTATTTAAAGCTGGCCATACACGCTAGGGTGTACCTGACAGGTTTGCCTGTGCAGTTACGCCTGTCAGGTAAAGTTGAGTTGAGAAGAGGACATACACGCAGCGGTAAACCTGCACAAACTCTCATTTGAAACCATGCCCTCGGCCGCGGCGCTTGATATCGACGCAGTAGCTTTAATTGATTTATTATTTATTTTATTGAAGAAAAAGAAATATAAACGAAGATACCGTGAACGATGGTGCAAATCATGGTTATTGCAAAGTTATTGTTATTATACTCTCATGTGAACTTGTTAAAAGAATTGATATTTGAGCCGAATGATTTTCGCAACTATCTACGATGAAAAGACGTATCTCAAACTATTAGCAGCTATGACTCCTTTACACACATGCACGTGTTTCCCTGCTAGCACTCACTGGACAACTGACGACTACGTCGAACCGCCCCATACACGCTCAGGTTTGCCTGCACAGTTAAACTGCACAGGTATACCCACGCGTAAAAAATATCAATTTTCATATTTTTTCTGTCGCCTGAACAGGTGTGAAAACTTGCACAGTTCTGTAACATACACGCTCCGGTTAACCTGAACAGGTGACCTGTACAGGCAAACCTGTCAGGTACACCCTAGCGTGTATGGCCAGCTTAAAAGACCACAACATTTTCATGTTAAATGTTGTCAAGGCGCGACTGCAGGACTTGTACTCTGAATAAGTTATCAGATCTTATATAGAGCAAAGCGTTTAACTCTACAAACTACCCTTTTCTCCCAGTAGCCAACCTGCCTACATTATTTCTACTACTTATTTCAATTTTCCCAGTAACTATGCTACATTGTTCCTGCTTATACCAAGCGTCCACAAAACCTATCCTACATTGTCCTATACTCCATAACAACAACACTATCCCACGTGCCCTGCGGCCATCACGTGGCGGATGCAACGCCCCCACGGAAGACCACCTGTACCACATGTAATTCCACAATTGACACTATTTCTAGCGGTTGCATGCTTTCATACAACGTAGTGCATAAAGGTACTGGGTAAACAGATTTACGATTGTTACGTGGGTTCTTTTAAATACCGTATGATGTCAGGTGGAAACAGGGAAATTGTATCAATCAGTATAGAGACAAGGCTATGCACAATGCACATGTCTCAACAGGATCTTAAGTATATTAAAATTAAAATAAATAAGAGGAGTACGATGTATTTTTTGGTTTATCATTATAGTTACGAGTGCAGAAAAGAACTAGGCCAAGATGAAACTACTATGCCGAATTTCACCAAAATCCGCCCTTGACACGCCTACAAAATAACACGCGTCTACAAAAATGCAGAGACCGTAAGAGACAAATGTTTTGCCACACGACAAGTCCTTACAGATGCACTAATAATGTCATCCCGGTGCACTGTTTATGGCTAATGATCGTTTGTGTACTATCAATCAGCACAATGAGGCGCGACACGCGATCCCGTTCGTTTATCTTACATATTTCCACGTTGTTTTTTCTATTGTTAGAGGAATGTTAATAAAGCTTTTGTTTTGATATGCTTAATGCTTTCAAATCGGCCTGTAAGCCTTAAGTATCGAGTTCCTCTTGAAGAAACAACTACTAGAAGAAGTTCTGCCTCTGCCAAGATCTTCTGATTTGAATCTATGCTCAAGCATAGCATAAAAGTAATAAGTTATCATATGTAAATCATTTGGACAAAAGGAAGCTTCTGATTCTGATACATTCTGTCACGAAAACCAAACTTTCCGGGACTCAAAATGTGTATTAGGAGAGTTTGTGATAACGTAAAGTCGCGGGCGAAGAGCCAATGTAAAGTAAGTATATTTTTTTAACAAATATAATAGTTACTATATTTTAACTTTAAGCTTTTCTTACTACTTACGTTACTTACAACTATTTTTTTGCATACTGGTGAGTCATATATGACTTCTTCTCTTCCATTTCATTCTGCATACCATTCGTCATGGCGGTCAGCGACTTAAGCAGCAAAAAATATCTAAGAAAATGAGGTGACTATGAGCTTTGTATATTGCTGACAATTTTTGTAAATAAAAATGGTAAACGAAAAAATGGTAAAAAACATCGCAGACGAGTTTTTTTTCGTAACGAGCAAATCTTTCTTGGTGCAGTGTAGAGGATCAGCAACATTAAATTCTCATTAGCTTTTAATCCGTATCCTAGATCAATAAATCTTGACCTACATTCAGAAGTGTTACGATTGTTATCATAGGATATTGTAGTCTTATGACAGACTAGCGTGTTGCCCCGGCTCCGCCCGAGTAACCCGGGATAAAAACAATATATGACCGTAAGATTATTGTAGTTATAGGATGATGAAAAACTGTTTCAAATAGGTTCAATAATTTCGGAGCGAAATCAGTTTTCTCCTTATGACACTACAGGAAACTTTATGTGGGAATGAGTAGTCATTTTTTTTTTACCAAAAAAACTTACCTGTACAAAAAGTTCAATTACTAGATACCTAGTTATTTCATCCATACCTTTTTGTTGAATGAATAAAATAATTAAATCACATAATACTACTAGATATCTTATATTCTAGAGTCTGGCCAGCCAAAGCTGAACCCAGTAAAGGGCGGCAAATTTAAAAAAATTTGGACCTGGTAACATCGGATTTAGTAGGAAAAAAACATTTTGATACTTTTGATATTCATAAAGGTGATCATAGTTTATAGGTACATTAAGTACACAACACAGCAATGATTTGAACCGTTTTCAACAAAACTGACAAATAACTACGCAAAAACGCTATGATGACATTCCATAGTGTGGCCGCTACAAAAAAAGCTGGGTTCAGCTGGCTGGCCAGACTCTATTTCATTTCAAAATGGCACAAAAGTACAAGTGAGAAATAAAACTAAAATTTAAATGGTATAATGCATCTATTTAATAATTTTACAATGCTAATATGCTTTCAGTAATCAAAATACAGGTATATTTACAATGTTGCTACAATAACTTTACAACAGTTCATAAGGTGCTGTTCATGCAGAACTCAATATCAAATACATAATATTTAATAACAAAATGAAAAAGGATCACAATCCACTACATGTTCGAGTATACTGTTACACACTGTCAAAGAAAAACCATACTTATTACTGTTCTAAAATTTTGCATTTATGGACAATACATAAAGAGAGCGTGTGGGCCGAGCACACGTGTCAGAAGTGAAACTTCTTTGGCAAGATTCAAAGATACCAAAATCATCGCCTTAAGCCATGACGCGATCATGAAATTTTACTCTCAACACACCTAATATTATCAATAATAGCTAACTAAACATTCTATGTATTTCATACTGCAACTACATAAAAAAAATAATGGACACTACTTAAAGCTACTACACACACCAACCTCTTTGACAAATCCTTAAGATACATTGCACCCTTCCAAATTTCATTTTTGATTCTTCCAAATAAAGAATTGTCTTAACACAGCCATTTTTTAACCTAAAGAATTACGTACAGTATAAAATTTGAGATCACATCCAGTATAAAGTTTTATTGTATACTTTTTATTTTTTTAACGACTAGCTGTGCTCCGCGGTTTCACCCGCATTGCTCCGCTTGTATTGGCCTTAGCGTGATGATATATAGCCTATAGCCTTCCTCGATAAATGAGCTATCTAACACCGAAATAATTTTTCAAATCGAACCAGTAGTTCCTGAGATTACCGCGTACAAATAAACTTTTCAGCTTTATAATATTAGTATAGATTTATATTAATATTACATACATCATTATGCATCACTATTTAATTGAACTGAATTTGAAAGTAACAAAATTAAGAGTATCTATAATATTATTCATGGGTTTGTCGAATATTAACTTGATATTAACATTTGGTTTAACAATATGCAAAATAAATTAAAGTCTCAAAAAATACCTAAGTATTTTAGTTATTTGTTTAAAATGTTACCAATATAAACGCTTTAACTTATATTTAAATCACTACTTCAACTATTTAATAGAAAAAGTCCCGTTTAAAATAATACAAAAAATAATATATACCTCATACGCAAGCTAAAATAGCATTTATGTCATGGGTCACAAGGTGCATTTCAGATAATATTCACGATTGTTCTACAAGAATAATTTACGTTTTTTATAATCAAGTACTATCTTTTCGTATCATCCAAATGGCTTCAGCGAGTTGATTTCATTGCCTCTATACAAATATGCTTTGAAATCGCATATTTTCTGTCCATCTTTGTATAAATAGAACTTGAAGCAGGTTTCACAGAAGAATGTAGGATCGAAGGGGACTCTATCGCACCCTGTGACGATCCACTTGCTGCCAAATTCTCCACAAGTTGTGCAATATATGGAATGGTTCTGTGTGGTCTGCGTGTGGTACGGGTAGAGGCTGATCTTCAGCGGGTCGGTGGCGTGCATTAGACGGACTTCGGAAAATGTGAATAAGTGCTCGCAGTTGCCCTGGTGGGAGTACACCTGGAAATGATAAACAAAAAGTGTTAGTAACTGTAAGTAAGTGAATCGGGAATAAATCTGTCTATCTCCGCGTCATAATTCTACAAAAAACTGAAATGTAATTTAACATTACTTCTGTGACGTCACAACCTCACTCATCTCCTTGTACGTTATGTGATCCTGGTAGAATGCAAAGCCCTGACAATACTTAAATGACGTCATCACGTGTACTAGGATAGCAGAAATTCGCAGAAGTATAAGTGACGTCAAAATTAACAGAAGCTTAGATCATTAAGTAATGGATGGAGCACGCTGGCAAATGTTCTAACTAAACTTTCTGCCGATTTTGGTGCGGGGAGGGTAACTCACACTTTGAAACACAATCACACATTCACAAAAATAATTTGTGTCTTTACAAACTCAAACTATTACAAAATTGACAGACTAGCATGTTTTTGCACACATACATCGATTACACAGAAAAATCTCTGTACATATACGTAATAATACAATCGCTCTAAAGGGATGTAACCATATCGATATTACAAAAATAATAATTTTGTTGAAATTAGAAATAACATTAATATTATATTCATAAAAAATACTACACAGGTCATTTGTAACGTTTTCATCATTATTATATGCATACGAAAAAACAATAAAACGCCATTTTATTTGTATTTGAATATGTATTTATTCAACACATCACATATTATATTCAATAAAATAAATATCGGTCCAGAAATTTTTATTATTTCTGTACCGAGGTGTCCATTCTGATTTTCTCCCACAGCATTCAATCCACCTTAGCCTTAAAGCAGGATTTTTTGTAAATCAGAAATATACGCAATATTAATATTAATACATACATATAAACAAACTTGCTGCTCCGCGCGGTTTCACCCCCGTGGCTCCACTCCTGTTGGTCGTAGCGTGATGATATATAGCCTATAACCTTCCTCGATAAATGGGCTATCTAACACCGAAAGAATTTTTCAAATCGGACCAGTAGTTCCCGAGAATAGCGCGTTCAAACAAACAAACAAACAAACAAACTCTTCAGCTTTATAATATTAGTATAGATTACATAATAGAAAGGTTACAAGATTAACATTACAAAAAAGTGCGAGTCGGACTCGCGCACGAAGGGTTCCGTACCATTAAAATGTTCTGCCAGTTAAAAGTAACCGAGCGTAGGTAAATTTTAATAAATATATACAAGACTTACAAAATAAACATTATACTCCTTTTTATGTAGTTGTGTAAAATTTTAATATAATAAAGATTAATTCTCATCTCATTTCAAATTATACTTAGAAAAATATTTTTTTATCGACGTTCAAGTTAAAAGCAGTCCGTCACTAAGAAAGTCGTAAAAATTTACGACCTTTTAAGCGACGAGTTTTTAAATTCAACTCTATCACTAAGTTCATAAAGATTAAATTTGAATTTCTCTTCAAGATAATCTCGCTACATCACTTTATAGTCTCGTGGGGAGTGCGGTTCAATATCGCGTTCTAAATTCAACTTTATCGCTTAGTTCATAAAGATTAAATTTGTATATTTTCTCTTCAAAATAGTCTCGCTACATCGCTTTATAGTCTCGTGGGGAATGCGGTTCAATATCGCGTTTTAAATTCAACTTTATCTCTTAGTTCATAAAGATTAAATTTGTATACTTTCTTTCCATGATAGTCTCGTGAAGCCGCATCAATGATCGAGTAAACACATGACTCGATTATTTGTCTTGATCATATCGCTAAACGATACATCGACGATTATTAGAAATTGCATTTAAATTGATATTTACGTAAAAAAAATAAAAAAATACTTACAAATGAAAGGTTATTCCATCTTTTTTAATACTTGATGTGTTTGACTTGTTTCTGCAAGACTTGACAGCACAAAACGGCATTTTAGCGGAGCACTCGCAGACGTCCTTTCGATGTTTTACGAATACGCAGAGTGTTTGTAATCGATTACGCAAATAGTTTTTATGAAAGCATAAGACTTTTCGATTCGAATAATCTTATACCTCGGCAAAAGGGGAAGCGCCTGTGAGTGTTATCCATTACTTAATGATCTAAGAACAGAAGCGATTGACGTAAGATTTTACCGCCAAATTCTGTGCCGTCACAACTTCACTCATTTCCATGTACGTTATGTGATCCTAATAGAAAGTAAAGCCCTAACAATACGTCTTATATTTGAAGAGTTCAATGAAGATTTATGTTTTTATACGACTACCAGCAACGGAATGTGTGCTGCACTTTGCTTGTTAGGTGATCACCATGCGTTAAATAGAGTTTATCGAAGAACACATTATTATCATGTTTACTGTATTTTTGTTTATGTGAATTAAATGTGTGTTAAACAAATCACCCCCACCTCCGGGTGCCCCATCTTCACAGCAATGTCCTGCAGCCGCGTGCTGGCCATCGCATCTTGCGTCCGTGATGTCACATTTCTGTATTGCGTGTGTGTGTGTGTGTTAACTAAATGTGTGTTAAACAAATCACCCCCACCTCCGGGTGCCCCATCTTGACCGCGATGTCCTGCAGCCTTGTGCTGGCCATGTCCCGCTTGGGGAAGTCCCCGAGGCCGCGCGCCGCCGCCCAGTCGCGCACGGCCCGCGACCGGTCCGCGCAGCCCGCGCGCGCGTCCACGTAGAACACGTTGTTGATGAACAGGAACCCGGATGGGAATAGCTCCTGCACGTGCGAAGGTGGTTAAATGTTAAAACACAGACTATTTAACCGGCTCCAAAAATAAGAAGTAAATTCGAATGCTGTTTTTAACAATTGATCTTCTCAATTGCTACTTTTAAATTTAATCCAGATGATTAGTAATATTGCAGTGAATAATAATATACAGAAACATTCTCCGAAACTTGTGGAACACATATTGTGCCTTAAAATCATACATAAATGTAAACTTAATTAATTTTAACTACATCAATATTTAAAGACAGTTTTTGTATAAAAATTATTTTGTATATAAATTATATAATAATATATTTCGTATTTAAATTATATTTACAACTTATAGGAATATTGCAGTAATATAACATTTATTTTCAAAATTTTATATCAAATTAAAAACTTATATTACTAAAATACATTATTCATTTAAACAAATAACAATGTTCTCACCTTAGCAGTAGTATTGGGCAAGTCGTCCAGCCTATCCGATACATCGACGCTCGTGCTCACATCATTGAGGCAGACAATGCGATCCCGCAGCACCGTGAGTGACTGTCTACCGAGTAGCACTATGTCATTACTCAGTATTGAGTGTCGTGTGTTCTGAAATAGTAGAAAAGTAATTTGATTTCTTATCTTAATTAAATCTTAAGCACAAAACTTAAAAAAAATTTAAAAGAATCAATCTTCACACATAGAAGTGATCAGATAGTAAATGATTAATTGATTTCAGTTATTTGCAAAAAAGGACCAGATTCCTACTTAATGCCTTAATAATCACTAGCTTACTGCCCGCGGCTTCGCCCGCTTTGTCTAAAACCTAATAATAAATTATATACTAAAACCTTCCTCTTGAATCACTCTATCTATTACAAAAAACCGCATCAAAATCTGTTGCGTAGTTTTAAAGATTTAAGCATACATAGGGACATAGGGACAGAAAAGGCGACTTTGTTTTATACTATGTAGTGATTCATCCTACTACTATTATAAAGGCGAAAGTTTGTAAGTATGGATGTATGGATGTTTGTTACTCTTTCACGTAAAAACTACTGAATGGATTACAATGAAATTTAGCACACATGTAACTTGGATTAACACATAGGGTAGGTTTTATCCCGGAAATCCCACGGGAACGGGAACTATGCGGGTTTTCCTTTGAAAACGCGGGCGAAGCCGCGGGCGGAAATCTAGTGTAGGTACTATAAATTGGTTAAAAAGCTTGATCTATTTTTGTGGTGTGTGAATTGCCATTAAAGTTTTGCCAGATTAAATACCTTCAAGTAAATCTATAGATACCAATTGTTATACCAAACAATAAAAATGTATTCTTACCGTTCTCTCTCTAGCAGAGTGGCGAAAAGGCCTGTACACTCTGACACGAAACAGCAAATCCTGACCAGGTTGCAATGGCTCCCCAATTGTTACTGTTATGTCATTCTGAAAAGTAACACACATATAGTATGTAAAAAAAACACTATATTTATTCCTGTTAGGAATTAGTTAATAAATGCTAGCTAATTACATTTTATTTATGTTTACAAGATTTTAAATAATATAATGAGATTAAACCATACTTTATTACATAAAAGATATAATTTTATGTTTTTAAAAGCAAAAGGCGGCCTTATCACTCAATATCACTACCAAGCAACCCATAAAGTAAAAGAAAGATATAAATAAAAATGTGGGTGATCAAAAACAAGGCAATTAAAAATAAAGAAAAGTAAAATATGCAATAATGTATGGTATATGCACTTCTGCAATCTAGACATAAGCTTACTCACTTCCTTTGACTGGGGCAAGAGACGCACTCTTCTATATTTAAGATGTTGTGAGTACAAGTTATTTACATCTTTGGACTTTCTTAATTTAAGCTTTTTGGCAATATTAAGGTCGCTGCCAACATCAGTCTCTTCAAATTCTTTAACTGGACAAGAATTTGTACCTGGCAAAGATGTAGACATTTTCATTTCTAATCCTGTTTCTAAATGACTTGGGCTGCAAAAGAAAAATTGAAATATGTTGTAGATTATACATTTTAATATTTCAAGGTATATAAGTAGAATAAAATTAATTACAGTTAAAAATCTTAGTGAACTTCTTTTTTAACTATATACTTACTACTACAATATAAATAAATAAAAACATACTTGCAAAAGTCAACCAGCTTTTCATAATCATCATCACTCACTTCTGCTCCAACAAAATCTCTCAATCTTTGTTCTACAACATCATAAACATCATCTTTAGTTTTAGGCCTGTCATTGATTGGGAATGATGCAAACATATCTGGTAACTTTGTGAAAATCATGGGTGGTGTGACAAGAGGGGCGGTCACTTTATACCACTTTGGACCCACATCAGGAACATACAGGTCAGATTGTGAGGGTTTCTCGTTATCTATAACGTTGTCAGGCTGTAATGACTCTTCCGCTTCTTCTGCACTCTGAGAGGACATTGTATCTTCATCACTTTTTACGGTAGTTCCTGTTTTTTCGGTTTTAGTTTTGACTTTAATCTGATCACTAGGATCCCCTGTTCCCTCCATCTCTTTACTAATATGAAAATTTTAAACGTACAATCAATAAGTTATTTTAAGAGACCGTATTATGAATTTTGGTGAGTACCAATAACTTTTTTTACATTAATCTCTGTTTATCTTGAAAAATATACAAATTTGAAAATTTGAACTATGAACTTGAAACCACTTGAAACTTCTACCTGCGAAGCATTATTATAGTACTCTCTATGAGTAATCTTCAATCTTCATTACTTGCTCTGTGGTACTCTTTGCTGCGAAGTCAAAATAAAAAATTTCAAACTTCAAATGTCAAAGTCAAACATTCCATTCGTCAGATGGTTTCAATTTTCAGGTTTGTCAAAAATACAAAATCAATCGAGTTGAGTCAAAATAATTGACACTTGTAATATGGTAAAATTCACAGAGAAAATAACAGAAAGAAATAAGAATTACACACGAATGAAATCATTATGAGTAAAACTTTTTTGAACTTTGAAGTCGGTTGAAAAATGAAGTCCATCCCGATCACAGAAAAATATACTCAGGGGAGATCCCGATCTCCCGATGATCCCGCACCTGGGTGGTGACGAAGGCGATATTTTGGCGCCAAATGAAATAATTTTTCACATATTAAATAATTAAATATTATATATAAGTAATTTTACGTACTTTTTGTTATTTAGTTTTACCCAATATTACTGATCATCTTAGATCATTAAGTAATGGATGGAGTACGCTGGCAAATGTTCTAACTAAACTTTCTGCTGATTTTGGTGCGGGGAGGGTAACTCACACTATTGAAACATAATCACACATTCACAAAAATAATTTGTGTCACGAAAGTCGTAAAAATTTACGACCTTTTAAGCGACGAGTTTTTAAATTCAACTCTATCCCTAAGTTTATAAAGATTAAATTTGTATTTCATTCCAAGTTGTCTCGTGGGGAGTGCGGTTCAATATCGCGTTCTAAATTCAACTTTATACCTAACTTAAATCATAAAGATTAAATTTGTATTTCTTTAAAAGATAGTCTCGTAAGGAATGCGGTTCATTATCGCGTTTTAAATTCAACTTTATCTCTTAGTTCATAAAGATTAAATTTGTATATCTTCTTTCCATGATAGTCTCGTGGGGCCGCATCAATGATCGAGTAAACATGACTCGATTATTTGTCTTGATCATATCGCTAAACGATACATCGACGATTATTAGAAATTGCATTTAATTAGAAATGTACGTTCAAAAAATAAAAAAATATACACAAATGAAAGGTTATTCCATCTTTTTTAATATTCGACACGTTTGAATTGCTTCTGCAAGACTTGACAGTGCAAAACGGCATTTTTAGCGGAGCACTCGCAGACGTCCTTTCGATGTTTTACGAATACGCAGAGTGTTTGTAATCGATTACGCAAGTAGTTTTTATGAAAGCATAAGATTTTTCGATTCGAATAATCTTATACCTCGGCAAAAGGGGAAACGCCTGCGAGTGTTATCCATTACTTAATAATCTAAGCTGATCATAGTCCCCATTTACTAATGAATGAATGAAAAATGAATGAAAAATACTTTATTGTACACCTTATAGAATACATTTTACAAACTTAAAAATATAATATAACAATGTACAGTAGGCGGCCTTATCGCTGGAAGCGATCTCTACCAGGCAACCCAGAAAAGACGAGGAAAATAAATGAGTCAATAACATGGTGGTGCAAAATAAATAAAAGTGCCAGAATAATAATTTATTATATATATACTATACCTACATATATGCAGCTTATATACATACACAAATAATAATATATATACACAATACACATATTAGATAATAAATAAGAATACATACTTAAATATATACAAGCATACATACATACATACATACATATATACATACATACAAATTTTATAAGCACATATTATAAATAAATCGACACAGTTAATACCTAGCCTGTGACAGAGTTAAATAATAGTTTTTAACTTTCTTTTTGAAAATAAAAATCGATTGAGCTCGTTTTATTTCTTCGGGTAAAGAATTCCATAGGTTAATAACGGTGACAGTGTAGGAGGAATGGAAGAAGTTGGAACGGTGAGAAGGAATACTTAAGGTTAAAAGGTTGGAGGAACGGAGAGTGAGGGAATGCTCGTTGAGGAATTTGAAATTGTCTTTAAGATAGGAAGGGGTCTTAGGATCAAACAAAATACCGAATAACGAATGCAACATATGAGCATACCGGCGAAAACGTATAGGAAGCCATTCAAGTTTTTTGCGGAATTTGGAAACGTGGTCGTATTTCCGGAGACCAAATACGAACCGAATGCAAAGATTTTGAAGGCGGTCTAGAGAATCGAGTTGTAACTCGGTTAAATCGGGGTAACAGGAGTCGGCGTAGTCAAGGATGGGAAAGAGTAAGGTCTCAGCAAGCGAAATCCTAGTAGGTATGGGCAGGAAGTTGCGCAGCCTGCGTATCGATCCTGCAGCGCCAAACAACTTCTTACGTACAACTTCAAGTTGAACCTTCCAGGTCATATTTGAGTCAAAATGAATACCAAGATTTTTGACAGAGTTACTGAAAGGTATCACAGTTCCATCCAGAGTTATCTTCGGAACGGAGCTCCAGTCTATCTTATTTGTCAGTTTAGAGCTGCCAATAATTATAGTTTGCGTTTTTGCTGGGTTTACTAACAGGCCAAAGTTATTAGACCACTGAGTGATTTTTGCCAAATCGTTATTAACCTGCTCAATAGCTTCTGGAAGTTGAGGAAGTGAAGCATGAGTATAGATCTGCAAATCATCTGCATACATATGGTAGGGAGAAGATAAATTGTCTGAAATAGAATTGATAAAAATAGAAAAAAGGATTGGAGACAACACGCTACCTTGAGGAACGCCGATAGAGATATTACACCATGATGACAAGTGATCGTCAATTTTGATCCTCTGTCGACGCCCCTGGAGATAACTCCGAAACCATTCAATTACTGCTGGAGATATGTTAAGAGAACCAAGCAAACTCAGTAATATATTGTCATGATCGACGGTATTAAATGCGTTACTGAAATCTAACAGTGTGAGTACAGTGAGTTGCTTGTGATCCATTGCATAACGAATATCATCAGTAATTTTAATTAGAGCAGAAGTCGTGCTATGACCGGGACGGAATCCGGATTGGAAAGGATTAAACAAGTTATGTTTATTTAAAAATGAACATAATTGTTGTTGGACAAGTCGTTCAAGGATTTTAGAAAGGAAGGGTAGGACACAAATGGGACGAAAATCGGAAAACATGGATGGATTGGCTTTTTTAGGTAGAGGAATAACAAATGCTTCTTTCCAGGCCATAGGAAACTCGTGAGAGGATAAGGATACATTGAGAATATGAGTTAACACTGGAGCAATTATATCAAGGATTGGAATAATCATATCACGACCAATGCTGTCATTACCGACGGCTTTCGATGAAATAGACATAATGTTCTTCTTAACATCACAGACAGTGAATTGTTTGAAAGAAAACGGAGGAAAATTTGGAGCTGGTTTAGTAGAAAGATAATCTAAAGTATTTTTCTTATTGTTTGCATCAAGAGCAAAGGAAGTTTTTGAAAAATGACAGTTTAATAAGTCGATATTAAGGTTAACAGGCAGAGAATTTTGAGATGTTTTACCAACTCCAAGAGTTTTAAGAAATTTCCATACTTTTGTTGGATCGCCGTTTTCGATCGTTTTATGAATGTAGCGTTGTTGTGCATCCCTACACATAGTATTACAGCGGTTACGAATAGATTTAAATCTCTCCTTGTTAATCTCCGAGTTGTCCACTTTCAATTTCGCCTTTGCTCGATTTTTCCTGTTCAGAGCCGTTTTTAATTCCTGCGTCAGCCATGGTGCTGGTAAGTGTTTTAGTTTGACTGGCCTTAATGGAGCATGTTTGTCATAGAGCTGGATTAAAAAGGAGTTTAATACATCAACTTTTTCGTCAATCGATTGTAGATCAAAAATGCTAGGCCAATCTACTTTTTCGGCATCCGCACAGAGCAATTCCCTATCCACACCCGCTAGGTTCCGTTGCATCAGGATTTTGGGCTTTAGTTTTGGGGGACGGATGTTGTATGACAGGAACAAGAGGTCGTGATAGGAAAAGCCTTCGGCAGGATGCTGACCGAATTTCAATAAATGATCTGGAGAGGATATCATGATAAGGTCAAGTAAGGAAGGGGGACAGTTTGGGAAATGATGTGTAGGATTTAATGGCGGGATGTGCAAGTTATAGGAATTTACAATGGAAAGGAGTTGTCTAGAACGATGATCGCCTCTAAGAAGACAAGTGTTGAAGTCGCCCATTATAATTATGTGCTCGTAGGAAGGAGAGAATCTCTCGAGGATTTGGTCAAAGGAAGGAAAATAGTTTACGGTAAGATCAGGACTATAAAACACGGCAAGAAGGATTTTGGTATGGGAAAGGGAAACTTCTAGGAGTAAATGTTCAGCTTCATCGCTAGGAGGGGGTTGGGGTGAAGAACTAATAATCGAGAAAGGTAAATGGGAACGTAAGTAGATGGCGACACCACCACCGCCTCTACCAAGGCGATCATTTCTAATGAGATGGAAACCGGGAAGGGAATAGGAGATAGACGGCAGGCAGGGTTTAAGCCAGGATTCGGAGACGAGGATAGCATGTAGGTTGGGACAGTCAAAGGAAGCTAATAAATCGGGATAGTGAGCCGATATACTCTGTGCATTGATATGAACGGCATTAAAGGATTTTATGGAATCGGAAAAGTGTGTGGAGAGTACAGATTGCAAGGATACAGAGGAGGTGCTGTGGAAACTGTCATCGCTAGGGTTGGAATTAGAAGACGTTATAGAACAATAACTATCGCTACTACTTATGCTATTGTTTAAAGACATATTATGCTTATAGTAATTCTAATAATATAAATATACTTATATAATATTATATTCAATAAATATAAATATATAGATATATAATAAAAATAACAGCTAAAAACCACTACTAATTTATAAGCTCTTGAGTAAAGTGATAAAGTTATGTTTCGGGAGAACGCATCCACTGGGTGTTGGGTTTATCAACGTCATTTGTCAACTGTCAATTATCTATCCACCAAAACACCGTGTAATATTAATTCTTAGATGAATAATTTTAACATCCATTTCTATTGATAATCAACAACAGTGTTTTCATTTTAACTGTTAATAAAATCTAAAATGATTACCTTATGGAATTTGTTTGAAGCCAGTCTTTTGTGTCTCAATGCAGTGTGTGTTTTGCACGAAGAAAGGTTTATGCAAAAAAGTATGCAAAACTAAAAAAACCAAAAACTGATTTATTTTAATTTATTCATTCTAAGTAATACCAATAATTTTTCTTTATTTTAGTGGGTTGGGGAGCACATGGCCAAAATCAAGGTTTTGAGGATCAGTCTTCAGTTAAATTCCAAATTTTAAATTTAGTTCGATCAATTCGGACCGTTACAAGAAGTAAGTCTCGTTTTCGATTATACTACCAAATGAATAGAGTGAAATATTACTACCAAAGTTTGCCTGTTTATTGGTCTGGTCTCTAGATACGCTGACTCCAGACTTGAACTACCAATAAGAGTTTAGTTGCTAAAAGCTTATTATATACAGAAAACTCAATTATGAGCTAGACTACATGGACACTTTCAATCAACTACCATGAGGATAGTGTAATATATTGCTATACAATATAATAAGTATTCCTAATAATATGTAGTATTAAAAAATAATTATGTTGTGAACAGCAAATTTTATGATTTGTTAAGTCACATTATCTTTCTTTTGCTTAGCATTGTATTTTCTAATCCCTTCTTCTTCTTCCTTTGATTTTAAATAAATCAAATAGTTTATTTAGTCTGTAATTGTATAAGTATGTATTTCTCTTTCGTGTGTGCAATAAAGTATTAAATAACATAAATAAATGAATTCACAGTTTATGTACTGCACAGATAATGGATAATAATATACCCCTTTTTGTTTCAGTTCCTCTGATTATATTAAATATACTTACAATAATATTCAAGTTACTACTAGGATAACTAAGGAAATAGAGATGCCTGAATGCTTTTGAAATAAGATGTAAATGAACCAGCTTGAAGTAAATACAAATATTTTTATATATTAATAAATACTATGAATCATACCCTGATTTTTATTTTTATCGAAAATTATTAATATAGTTGTAGTATCATCTATTGTCATGAATTTTTAAATCTATTATTTAGTGAAATCGTGAAAATGCATTTTTATTATTGTGTTGCCATGCCAAATAATACAATTATAATACATGCATAGATACAGTTACAGTTGTTCATCCGAACAATGATTAATCTGAAATATAGTTTTTCTAAAATAATATTTGTAAAATAAAATATCCTGTATTATCTCGAAATTAGATTTTATTATTTAGCATATTATAAAACATCTACTAAAATATATTTCAATCATAGTTTGGCTTCTTTATCATACAATTTTTTTTAATTCAAATTATGCAAATTTATTCCCATCCCGATCTATAGCATGCTCTGTACGCACGATTCCTTGTTTGCGGTATATAGGTTTAAAAGCAGTTTGTATTGTATCGGAGTGGTTTAGCTGTGTGAATAATAATATATTTCAGTTTATCCGTAATTTTTGTCGGGCCCTTATATAAAAGTTTATTGAGTTATAAGTCAAATTTTACCAATACTACATAATATTTCAAAGAAAGTACCTATCCAAGTATTCATGAATAGTCGTAGTAGGGTATTTAATCAGTTATAAAGAGACATTTATGATTAATGTGGTCTAGAATAAGATATTTATATAGAAAGCTGTGAGACATTAGTTGCAATTAAAACATATTCTCGAAACGAAGTTAAATTATTTTATAATCAAATTATATACATTTTATGCAGGAAAACAAAGTTGTCATTGAATATCTGTATTTTTTTTTCTTAGTTCCGGTATACATATATTAATCTGTAGTCTGTATTGTCTACGCTTACAATCCGCCATCTTTATATGTCAAAGACAAAACGCCGGTCTTTTGATGTCCCGTTTTCCGCCTTGAAGAAATAATAACTTTTTAACGCGGATTAGTGGTTAATGATGGCAGCAAATAACTATTTTGGGTTTACCCACGGAGGAACCCAGTATGGGTAAGCGAATTTTTATAAAATATGTTTGAAAATATTGATTAGGGGCGCACACTTGAAATTCTGGCTAATACGCAGCCTTGTGCTTCTGTTCTATGTAATCAAAATGGCGCCTGAACTGTATTGATCGTGAAAAATTTGCGAAGAAACGGTGTCTCAGTTGTGTATAAAGGTGTATCGTGTAATTTTCAGCGCGGCGACGGCCGGTGCCGCTTACGGTGGACAAACAGGGTACGCCGTGGCGCCGGCTGCGACAGCCGCGACGTACGGAACACAGCGAGCCGCAGCCACAGGATACGATACAGCATATCAGGCAGCAGCAGCAACTCAGGGTCAGTTCCTCTGTTTTTTATCTCGAGTGATATTTGTTGTCAAATTAATCAAAATAAACATATTCTCAAACATAATCACATCTGTGCCATGATTTGCGTGCCCTAAAATCAATAACCTAGGTGTCTCATCTTATCGATCAACACTTCTTTGTGGACTGTGAATGCTGAATCAATTTATCATTCAGATAATAAAAGTGTGTACTTTGTGTTTTGAAAATTATGATTCAGATGTCAATGAACTTGGCAATTACACTTGAATTAGAATAAACATGGTGTGTCACCTGCATTTATAATATATGAAATGAAATGTTTATGTATTTATAAGTGACCTTTTTATTTTTCCTTTTGAGATCTGAAATTGAAATTGATACAAAATAATATTTCCTTATATCTGTACTAGATATGGTAATTAAATAAATATATAGGGAAATATTTGATTTGGTATTTAGAACAATGCACAGAATGTTGATGCAATAAACTTAATGACTGCCCCCCAATTTGCTTTTAAGAATTTTCAAAAATTCACTTCATTCATTTTCAATTCTAGGTAAAGATTGTTTATTTAAAATGATTGTGACAGCCACAATATTGAACGAAATAAATTTTTAGATAAAAATCATCTATTTTCACTAGTCAAGTACTCACATGAGTGTAATAATTGTAAGTGACTGACTGCAAGCAATGAAAAATCAATAGATCCAATGAATAACAAACATTATTTTTGTTCCTTAAAATACTAAATGAGCAGCTTCATAATATTCATTATTGGCATATGATTTATTTATACTGAACGGCATTTTAGATAAAATTATTTAAGATTAAATGAGGTGTTTCAAATTGAAAAATCACCATAATAGGCAGAGTAGGTACTATGAGTGTACTACGAGAATTTTACACTTACTACTACATTACTTGATGAAAATTTTATCAAGTAATGTAGCCGCTCACCTATTAGTTTGATGGCTCACCTAGTTATCTAGTCACTCGGTTATAATTTTTATACCTCTAATGGATTTATCACAGCCCACTTTTAGTACGCTCAATCTGTATTTTATTATCAATCAATATTCGTTGCTTGCTTAGTTTATTTGTCACTAACTCAAATTCATACCGCTCAATTTATTAAAACAGTATCTCATCATCACTCAGTTTTTTAGTCACTCATTTTATTATTCCATTAAAATACACTGTAATTTTACTCCATTGATTTTCATAAAATTTTCACGGTCTAAAAAGCGTTAATGTTGAATTAGCAGCGGCTCACGCCCACGCGCATGCCGCAGCTGCTGCAGCGTCAGCGTACGACGCTAGCAAGAGCGCGTACTACCAGCAGGCCGCAGCGGCATACCCTACGGCCGCACCTCAGCCGCAACCAGCTTATGATACAACAGCTAAACCAGCTTACTCCACACCTGCTACATACGCACAGGTATCTGTCAAATTTATGTTTCACTGGGCGGTTTGTAGTTTCGAAGTGGGTGATATTATATGTGGCATTTTTCATAATTTAAAACTCTTAATTCAATATAATTCTTTCAGAATGAGAGCTTTGGTTTTTTTTTTACAAAAATAGTAATTTAATTTAATCTATACAAACCACAGAACAGTAAAAACATATAGAAGTGCTATAATGTCATAATTAGTATGAAAACCAGTGTCGCCAAACCCACACATTTAAACCGATAGTTATACAGTACACTACAAGTAAACTATGCCTTTGATTGGACAGCTTAATTTGAGTAAAAACTGACTTAGGTTATAAATTCAGCATTTCAATATGTACCCTAACGCACCATGTTACGGTTTATTTTAGTATAACATCTCTAGGTATATTAGCTGTTTTGTTTCTCATTGCACAGAAATTCCAAATTCGAAAACATTCAGCTACTCCACAACAGAGGGCGTTAGTTTTCGATAGATATAAATTTGAAACGCAACACATAGAGATAAGGTTGAAATTTGTGTCACTCAACATTAATGACATTAACTTGATATTTATCTGATGCTATGCCCTGAGGGATGTCAGCCTTGTTATCGATAATTCACAAATAAATATTTTTTGTGTATTTTTTTTTTCTTTCTTTTATATGAGTATAGTATAATGTGTCACATTTTGGAGTATGTTTATTACTACTAAGTACGTCTTTTTATATTATTATTATTAAATAAAAAACGGAATAGAATAGTATTAATCTATATTTAGAAAATACAAACAGAAAATATGCATTATTTTAAATCTTGGAACTGCCGTAGGTTTGCTGTATCGGTGGCCTTTGTTAGACCGCTTAGTGCTGTTCGGCATCCAGTTAACTCGTCACGTTGCATTTATCCATTTCTCTTTTAAATTAGCCTCTTTGGGAAATCTATAAATAAATTGGACAAATGAAAGCTAAGGAAAAATAAAATAAAATTTAATATTTATAATGTTTGTCTTTTCTAAAGTATCGATACTGTCGATATGCGCCACAAGCATCACTAAAGCGACATTCGTTTGTTTATTGCAATAATATTCCAGAAAGTCTTGTTTGCTGTTCAATCTATAATAGTACTAATTTCTTACGGATTAAGGTTCATTTTGACTAGATATTTGTATACAATTTTGACAAATTACGACAAGCGAAGTTATAACATAAAATATAATTAAAATAAATAAAAATAAGACTTACCGATGGTATGAAATGCCTTCATTGCTGATATTATTTCGTCTGCTATCATTTTTGCACTCTAATACCGAACAACACGTCCTAATTAATGAATAAATATGGAAAAAAGGTTTGACAGCTGACAACCGACTCGAATATTTTTCTGCGCATAACTGAGAGCAAGTTAGGTGATCTTACCTTACCAGTGACACGTGGGCCACGCCCACATCACACTTCTATCTACTTTACTGTTCTGTGATACAAACGTAGTAAATAAATTGAAATTTGTAATCAATATCATCTGTTGCAAGGTTAGTGACATTAGTGATAAGAAAGTACATAGTGTGCTTTTGTTCTACAAAACAAACTAAATAGATAGGTGAACAGAGTTAGGGACAATGTTGGGCATAGACCCTATTCGACTGGAACAGTATACAATATAAAGGAGAAGAACAACATAATAATCCAGGGAGGCGGTCGCGCCGGCGGCGGCGCGAAGGCGGCCTACGGCAGCGTGTACACGGCCACCACCGCCGCCGCCTCGTACCCCACGCAGCCCTACTCGGCGCCCGCGGCACAGGCACCTAAGCGTTAGTACTTTAGTTATTACTGCTTTGCTCGCAGCTTTTTTGTGCATATCTTTATTGTTCAGTTTTATTGAAAAAGTTTAATATGTCTACTGAGCTATTCAAATAGTTTTCTTTTCTATTATGTTAAATTTCATTTATAAATTTAATTGAGATACAAATTCTTGAAAGTGACATTATTTTTTCGAAATTCCAATCTTGTGTAAAAATTTGAGTCTATTGAGTCGAAATATCGACTGTAAAAATGTTTGAGATGGAACCCACCCACACCATTGTGTGACAGTAGTTAGAAATGCGATGCGCAGTAGAGCACAATGAGAGTTGTGTGGTTGTGTGGTGTTGTAGCGGCGACTAACAGGGGCAACTCTGCTTATGATACAGCCCTCTACAACGCGGCCACCATGTACGTCGCACAGCAGAATAAGACGGCAGCCAATACGTGAGTATCCTCAGTATTTTTATATAAAAAAAATTATTGTTTTTCAAGCAAATTAATTTGACTTTTAGTAGTTTCGTGTTTGATTATTTTTATTTATTAATTTGGACCATAATTTTAAGTTCTTACTAGTTTTCGTATAAAAGGAAATGTTTTTTTAATTAATTTAAGTCTGTAAGTTTTTGATTTGTTTCATATTTTCATATTCGTGTTTCATATTCACATTTATTTTCTTTATTTTTTATTGATCAAGTTTAAAACAATATTTTTTGTATTAGTGGATGGAAGAACTACAACAAGAGCGGCGTAGGCGCGGGTCAGACGCGGCGTCCCAAGCCGCCGCCAAAGGCTCAGCAGCTGCACTACTGTGACGTCTGTCGCATCTCTTGCGCTGGTCCACAGGTAACGTTACGTTCTTGTGTAGTTATAATGTATCATGCTGTTTGTAAAAGAATTTTTATTCATAAAAATTTTTAACAGAAAAAAGCATTGTATACATCAACACTGATGTGATAACCTGAAATTGGTATTTGTTATGTTAGCATTTTATCACTACATAGTATAAAACAAAGTCGCTTTCTCTGTCCCTATGTCCCTATGTCCCTTTGTACGCTTAAATCTTTGAAACTACGCAACGGATTTTGATGCGGTTTTTTTTTAATAGATAGAGTGATTCAAGAGGAAGGTTTATATGTATAATAACATCCATAAAATAGTGGAGAAGTACTGTTATTTTTGAGGTTTCTAATGTGATGTCGTAAATAATTACATTTTTTCCGCTTACATTGCAAACGCAGGCTGAACCCTACGAGTTTTACCAAAATAATGTACTAAGTATTGTACACATTGAAAAGGTCTACAGAAAAGTCCGTGATGGTATATGTCTATCTCTTATGGATAACCCACAATAACTTTTTTGTCATTTACTTTTTACGACAAATAATGGCTAATTTTCGAAGCGATTTTAACCAATACAGCATTAATCCTTAACCAATTAAATACCTTGAATACATTGTTCATTTAATATAGATCTATATGGCCCTTTACACCGTATGATTTAAGTGAATATTTTCGAAGATATTACAGATTTAAAAATTGCGGGACGTAGCGTTTGCGGCGGTACCGGCCGGCCGTCCGGCTATTTATTTTATACCCGTGGCCGTGCGAAGCCGGAGTGGGCCTCTATGTTTTTATATACAACGTTCACAGTTTTTCTGTAGTGTATTTAGTATCAGCATTGCACCCGTGCGAAGCCGGGGCGGGTCGCTAGTATAACAGGAAACACAATGCAGTTGGCATAATATTATGTGCACATCATCCGAACTTAAGATTTAACTGGATGTACATAACAATATTTATATGATTCGATAGATATACTTATAATAAATACTGCAATTTTGGAATGTTTGCGTATGTAGACCTACAAGGAGCACCTGGAGGGGCAGAAGCACAAGAAGAAGGAGGCGGCCGCGAAGGCGAACAGCGGCGGCGGGCTGGCGAGCGGCGGGCGGGGGGCGGGCGGCGCGGCGCTGCGCTGCGAGCTGTGCGACGTCACGTGCACCGGCGCCGACGCGTACGCGGCGCACGTGCGCGGCATCAAGCACCAGAAGGTGGTCAAGCTGCACACCATGCTGGGCAAGCCCATCCCCTCCACCGAGCCCACCAAGCTCTGCGCCGGTACGTGTCCGCACCAACACACACGCACACGCATTGATACAAGTCACTTTATTTACAAATTTTTGTTGCAATTTTATATCACATATATATGGACCTATTTATGCAAACAGGGACCAACCCACACCGGATCAATTTCGATCAATTTCACCGGATCAAGTTTGCAAAAAGTATGCATTGTAAAATTTGGAGAAAAAAAGTTGTTGGGCGTATGTATCATATTGAATCCTATCTAGGGATACCAGATACATGGATATTTATTAAATTTTAACAAAATAATCCTTGAAAAACCGCCCGGTTCTGTCTTGCAAAAAAACACTTTTGTGGGTTGGTTCTTTATAGCAAAATTATTTTGGTTTTTATTGTTGCCATAATTAAAGAAAAAAGTTAAGCATCCGATCAAAACAGGCTAAATAAAGCAGCGACAGTTCGCTGGAACTAATTGCAACTTACGTATGCCCTTAAAGTTAAAGGAAATATATAAAAATCCTTGATTAGAGTTGTCGTACTGTATGGATTGGAAAGCTGGGCAGTGAAAAAGATGGAAGAAAAACGATTGCATTTAGCGCAGATGAAAATTTTTTACAAAAAAATTAAATAAAAATAAAGACCAAAGATATTGTAGAGGATGATATCAATGGCTTTTCCGCGACTCCCGATTTTGAAGTAATAGATGTTTACTTTTAAGTAGATACATTTTTTTTTTGTAAAATTGTAGTAAATCATTTTGAAAATTCTTATTTAGTGCTTTTTATAATAAAAACATGATTAAAGTTAAAAAAATAGAACATATTAATCAAATTCAACATAGAACCAAGCCCCTTGCATACTTAAAGGCCGAGAAATTTCATTATGCAAACAAGAACCAAAGTCAGTTGGTTCTGGTTACCTTGAAAACTAATGAAGCTTTTTGTGATAAAATAGAACTAACCAATTTTGGTTCCATCTTGCATAATGAAAGTTGGCGAAATTGGGTTGGTTCCGCAACTGACATGTAAAAAACTGTACTTACAGTTATCAAAGCTCTACCAAATTTTTTGAGAAGGTAGAAAACGTTTTTTTAACACTATCTGTGTACTTAACTCAATTTCGCAAAAGATGTGGGTTGGTCCCTGTTTGCATAAATAGGTCCATATGTGAAAGTATGAACATTTACACACATGTAAAAAATTTCCTACACATTGAGACAATATGACATTCACTCGCAATTAAATAAAATTAAACATCAAAAAAGATTAACATATTAGACTTATGAGACACTTCAAATAATGATAAACACAAACAAATTACATATTATCAATATTTTTTATAAGCAAATATCTCTTTGATTTTTTAAAGTATATCAAATTATGTCCATTTCCAAACTGTTTAACTTGTTATTTTTTGTTTAGCAACTTAAATTTTATTTATGTAAAGCCAAATATGCTCCTCAAATGGTAATTTGCGAAAAAATTGCGGAGCATGTTTGTCAGCCGTCGCTGACCCCCGAACGTCACAGTAACATATCTGTATTGCGCGTCCCGCCACGGTTTGAAAGATTTGATTGTCAAATTCTCTCCCACCCTCGAGCACACGGTACAGATATGGAGTACGTAGAGCCATTCTTAAATTTGCAATATTCTCTTGATATTTTGCCTATAATATGTATTCAAACGGTGAACTTATAAAAAACTAAGAAGAATTATACATATTTGAAAGAGAGCTTTAAAGGCTACAATATAAAGTATCAAGTGAATCAAATTCTAGGTTTTGATAAAAGTTGAATTGAATATTATTTGAAATTTAAAATTTAAATTAAATTAGATGTAAATTTGAAATAACGGGTGTCGTGCGAATGTCGCTCCGTGTATGCGAGGGTGGCTCGGGGGTCGGGCGGTGAGAGCGTGCGTGTCGCAGCGGGCGCGGCGGTGGCGGGCGCGCCCAAGATCGCGTTCGTGGCGTCCGGGGGACTCAGCTCCGTGCCGTGTGGCCGCGCGTGCGCAGACAAGCCCGACGGCGACAAGGACGACGACGACGGCGACGAGGTGCAGCCCGTCGGCCAGGACTACATCGAGGAGATCCGCGGCGACGACGGCAAGCCGCTCTCCTTCAACTGCAAGCTGTGCGACTGCAAGTTCAACGATCCCAACGCCAAGGAGATGCACATGAAGGGCCGCAGACACCGCCTGCAGTACAAGAAGAAGGTATGTGTGGATATTAATAATTAACTATCGTTACATAAAATAAATTCAACTAAGATTAAGATAAATCTGTATTTCTGAACGAGCAAATCAAAATTGAATAGTTATTAAACAAAAACAGGTAACTACTTCAAAACTTATTATAAATATATGCTACAGGAAATGAATCAGTTGAAAATTATCCAATGATTACTTAGTAAAAGGTTTGAGGTGCTCGTCGAGCCTGGCGATCTGCGGGTCGCCAAGAGATCCGAGTGTCAAATGATTACAACTTTCAATGAGGATAATTTCAAATAATTTAACTATAATTCATTGTAAAAGTATACAGTGTTAAATGTAAAGTAAATTTGTGACAGGTTCAACCAGACCTGGAAGTAAAGGTGAAGCCATCGATGCACCAGCGCAAACTTGCGGAAGCTAAGGCACAGCGCATGCTCGTGCGCGACGAGATGTGGGCACGGAGACGTATGCACGAGGTTTGTTTAGCGATTTATTTAAATAGATGTTTGTGTGATTATGTCGTTGAAATAATTTAATCTTTATTTATTTTATTTATATTCCCTAATATTTTAATTAGTTTGTTTTTGGCTATAATCATGCATGAATAAACAAATTATCTGATAGTAAATAATTTAGTCTGCTTTAACCCAGTTGTTACTATCGTTCTTTTAAAAGGACGCACCATAAATAAAATTAATATTAACAATGAGGGCATTTTTGAAAAAAAAAAATTATATTCATTTGGCACCTCACGGTTGTAGGAATTGGAAAATTAAAGTGTTGTGTCGTTTTATAACAGTGGTATATTTTTAAATTATTTTAGAATTTCTGCCATTTTCCATTGATAAATCAAGTTAAATGTATTATCAATAAATTACAACAAATTACTTGATTTATTTTAAATACACGTAATTTGAAACGTGTTTTATCAGAAATATATATTACCTACTATTAGATTACATTTTATTTGTGATATTTATGCAGTTTTAATTGCCGTTCTTTTAAAAGGCCAGTAGTAATATGTACTACTACAGAGTACTTTTTTGCGCATGCACTCTTTGAAGAGCATCACAGCATCGGCGAAGCCATGGGGCCCTACTATGGCGGCCATCCATGCAAGCAATTCATAAGAGGGAAACCAATAAGATGGGGGTATGAATTTTGGGTCAGAGCGACACGGTTAGGTTGCATAGTTTGGTGTGATCCATACCAAGGACAATCGAATGATGTTGGTAATCAAAACAAATACCAAAAGCCTCTGGGATTGGGTGCAAGCGTTGTATTACAGTATGCCGATGTACTGCGACAAATATAGGGCAAAGCTGCATTCCATTTATTTTTTAACAACTTTTTTACGTCCATTCATCTCATTGATGAACTTCGAGTACGAGGAATAAAGGGTACTGGCACAGTACGTGAAAATCGCGTCGCGAAATGACCTTTGCCTACTGCCTTTGAGAATTGAAAAAGACACCACGAGGTACATTCAAGCATCAATCGACCAGAGCAGAACAAATTTATTTTGCAAATGGAATGATAACAGTGTTGTGACTGTTGCATCAAACTCTGATACGATTCAGCCTGTGTCTACAACGGAAATTTTTACAATTTTCACAACAACAGAAGAAAAATATACTTGTCGTAAAAAAAGTACGAGAAAATGGGAGGGGTGGACAGATTCAGATCTGGTCAGCCAGAGCATCGGTTTGTATAAGACATCTATCAGAGGCAAGAAGTGGTATTTTTCTTTGATTTGTCATGGACTTGATATGGCAAAACATAATTCTTGGCAAATATATAAGTAAAAGGGGGCCATTATGATTATCTCCACATTCGTAGAAGTGTTGGAACTGCTCTGCTCGAAACATATAAGAATGAGGAACGTAAAGGTGCTAGAGTTTCCGTGAAACCTCTGGATTTGATGGAAAAGATCACATCATTAGGTACAGAGACAAGCAGCTTCGGTGTATAGAATGTCACAAGAAAGCCAATTTCTATTGTCCTAAGTGTAATGGAACCTTGCATCCTAAATTATGTTTTGAAAACTTTCATATTGCTACATAAATATATGTGAAATGTATGTTGTCATTTTAATATCATAGTCTACCTACTTAGTAGTACATATTACTACCGTCCTTTTAAAAGGACACCATTTTCCGAGATTTCCACGATAGATAAAATTTTTATATTATTTTTCCAGTTAAACTTTTTGCAATATGGACACAATATGTAAATTTCACCTTAATATGATAACAAAAATTGTTTCAGTAACATCTGGGTTAATTTTACAATGGATTCATATACATACTTCAGTACATATTTCAGTGCCAAGCCTAACGTTTACGGATTTGTTTTGTCAATAAATTATATTTAAATAGAAGGTAATGTAAACATTTGCGTGCAGGGCATGGAGGACGAGGAGCGCGCGTACTGGGAGGGCGGCGCCGAGGCGTGGTGGGCGCGCGGCCCGCTGCCGCCGCACATGCACCACCATCACCATGTAAGCACATACATTTAACATTTTAATGGTGAAATTGATTTAACAATTGCATTATTTGTCTAGCTTCAAAGTAAGTTTCATAATTTTGTTCACTGTGAGATTGTAATAATGTGTATTGAAAAAGTTACAGAGTGGTGAAGTGTTACAATTAAATGTAATATATAGAAAAACTGTTCTGCTTGCTATTATAATATGTAAGACAAAGCAATTTTTTGACGGGATTTTAGTTATTGTACTGTTTTTTTTTTTCCATTTATTCCATATATTTTCACATGATGTGTTCTCTCAGGGCATGGGCATGGGGTACGGCGGCGTGGGGCGGCGGCCCGAGACGTCGGACGACCGGCACGTGCTGGCGCGGCACGCCGAGATCTACCCCGAGGAGGGCGAGCTGCAGCACATCCAGCGCGCCGTGTCGCACACCGAGAAGGCGCTCAAGTCGCTCTCCGACGCGCTCGCCGACCAGGCGCGCCCCAAGGTGAGCCCCCACACACCCGCACACACACACACACCGCGCACCACACTTCACACTACATAGTGAACATCTGCATCGCGCACTTCACACATTACTCATTCTCTAACACACACATCTCACTCAAATTTGACAAATTGATATCATAATATAACTTCCCAATTCTCCAATCTAAATCTTTCTCTTGCATTTTGTTAGTTATTTTTTATTCTTCCGATAATGTACATATAAATTAATTATGTGTAAAAATTATTACAATTTCAATGAAGTTTTTGTTAAAGCTTAACAATTTAATAATGTATTGCATAAATAAAATATGTAACATGTATTTACGTTAAAGGGTCAACCAGCGAAGCCGCCAGTTAAACAAGAAGATAAGAAAGAAGACAAACCAGAAGGCAAGGAAGACGGCCGTGATAATCAATTGTAAGTGTAATATATTTAATTTGAGTATGAATTTACTAAATACGAATCAATTTTTCATTTATATTTATACATATGGGGCATTTCACGCCAAGCGGACACAGATTTCAGGGTCAGGTTTCAGATTTCGGTTATATTTTAGTATGTTACACCTGTATATATCCTCGGTTTGTATACGAAAAATTTTTGCATTTAGAAGCTTAGTTTTCAAAATACAGGTCTTTGAAGATGTCAGTAAGCGCGAGGTATGGGGGACTTTGAATGTAATTATCAGTTCAAGAAAAGTAATTTTTAAATAAATTGATGACTGAATAATATACCCCATGAAATAAACTTTTTATGCTCATATTTCGAATTTCGAATTTATATTTAAATTCCTTAGAAAAATAAAAAAATATTTTTCTTTGTCATTTTTTACAAACTTTGCGTATTTTTAATTTTTTTAAAGATCATTAAATAAATGGCTTATATTATGCTTAAACTTCATGCAAAGTTCTAGAGTGGTCATCGCAGTAGTTTAGAAGCTACATGTATTATAATGGCGAAGCGCGGCAATATCCCCATACTAGCGCTTAGTTGGTTAGCGCATCGTACTGTAGTATTTATCTCATTATAGTTAGTTAATAACACCGTTTCAGGTTTTAATAAGATTTTATAGTGGTAAATAACAAGCAAGAAAATATTACTTAAGTTTTCTTAAAAAAAAAATATTCAGTAAAGTAATATGACATTTTTACGACTTTGAACACGTATATCTCGTCAATTATTTATTTTAGCATAAAACTTATGTATAAACCTCCAATCAATTTTTAAAGACCTATCTGTTGACACCTCATTTAATTCAAATTTCTAGAATTTATTTTTTGTCCCCGTTTGTATGAATATTGAAGTGCGTCGCGCTAGGCGCTAGTATGGGGATATTGCCGCGCTTCGCCATTATAATACATGTAGCTTCTAAACTACTGCGATGACCACTCTAGAACTTTGCATGAAGTTTAAGCATAATATAAGCCATTTATTTAATGATCTTTAAAAAAATTAAAAATACGCAAAGTTTGTAAAAAATGACAAAGAAAAATATTTTTTTATTTTTCTAAGGAATTTAAATATAAATTCGAAATTCGAAATATGAGCATAAAAAGTTTATTTCATGGGGTATATTATTCAGTCATCAATTTATTTAAAAATTACTTTTCTTGAACTGATAATTACATTCAAAGTCCCCCATACCTCGCGCTTACTGACATCTTCAAAGACCTGTATTTTGAAAACTAAGCTTCTAAATGCAAAAATTTTTCGTATACAAACCGAGGATATATACAGGTGTAACATACTAAAATATAACCGAAATCTGAAACCTGACCCTGAAATCTGTGTCCGCTTGGCGTGAAATGCCCCATATATCAATTAGTAAACATGTAATAAACTAGATTCCGTTTTTCTCTTATAACTTACCTTTTTGCTGCAGGCGTGTATACTTGTATATGCACTCAAAGTCATCTTTTTACTTAAGCTCATAAGTTTGGAAAATCGCGTGTCAAATGGTATGCAATTAAAAGAATGTTAATAAATGTACAATGTTGCGCAGGTTCTCGTTCATGGGCGAGGGCGAGAGCACGGCGGGCGCGGCGGGGGCGGGCGGCGCGGCGGCGGGCGAGGGCGGGGCGCGCGCGCTCAAGGGCGTGATGCGCGTGGGGCTGCTGGCCAAGGGGCTGCTGCTGCGCCACGACCGCGACGTGCGCCTCGTGGTGCTGTGCCACGACCGCCCCACCGTCACGCTGCTCAAGCGCGTCGCCGCCGACCTGCCCGCGCACCTCGCCAGGCTCAAGGTATTCATTACTTGCAAAGCTCTCACCTCCACCTCCTGTGATCTCGCCAGAGTAATAGACATAGACATACATTTATTCACATAACATATAGAAAAAAAATACGTGTGGCACTCGAGGACTGCCGCAGTAAAGCTATTGCATAGCATCGCATCACTGTGCCGGTTGGAGTGGAGGGTGTTAGGTTGTTTCGTTACGGAATTTTTACATTCGGTCGCCGCGCTCAAAGTCTGAGATAAAAGCTATACAATAGTTTAAAAATTAAGCATAATAAAACACAGAACATTATAAATAAAGAAAAAAAAATTTAAATGTAATCGAATTTCTTCCACTTTTTTCAATTTTATGTGTCTAAGGGGCATCCCTTAGCCCTCCTATTCCCATACCATCTATTGAGATGATCAAACAAACATCTCAACCGATATGCAATGTTATAATGTTTGTCAATAATTACAATATTGTAACGATAGAACGCGTCCTTTATTGAATGTGATGATGATTTTGTTTTATAGCATTCAAGATAAGGTAAAAATCAATCAAAGTACGGTTCATAATTAGCAGGGCACGAGCGACGATCCGAAATACAAAGTGGACCTGCTGCCGGCGGAGGGCGCGGTGCAGGTGTCGGACGGCAACGTCAACGTGCTGGTCAGCCTCACGTCCGCCGTCATGCGCGAGCCCAACGGTAAGTGTCCGCACGTAGCCCCCCCCCCTCTACCCCCTTCCCCACCTTTTCCACCGATTTTCGAAACCAATTTCATACAAATCATTCATTTTGCAACTCATTAGAGACCCCATGAAATTGGTCATAAAAATCGTTCGACCCAAACACCCGCTCCGAAAGAACTGCCCGAACAAACTATCTGATTAATTATATTTTTATGTTAAGCCATTCGATCGTATCCTTTTAGTATATATAATAGTAATACGAGTACTGTTTTTGTTATAAAGGAGATAATTTGTTCAAAGTTTACCGCCCGCCGGGCAATGTGTTGGATGCTTATTTTTAGGTGTAGCATAAGCAGCGAGAAGAAGGATTTTTGATCATCCACACTTAATATATCACCGGAAGCCGGTGGTATATTCCAACAGCCGAAACGGAGCAAACATACCCTCCCGACTTCTTTATATATTGTTATATTCGTATTCCTCACGTTCGCCTAGACTTTAGTCATTTATTTTTGTTTAATTAGTGTAAATAAATATTTACTTCTAAAAAGCGTTACGTTGAAACTTGATTCAGTTTAAGATAAAATCTCGTTTCGAATATCTGTACAGGGTGCACACTGTTTATTTTATAGTGTTTTATATATAATCGTCGCTTAATTCCTAACACCGCGTGACGGTCGATTAACTCTTTGAATCGCGGTAGTTCAGATAAAGTAAAGGGTAGACTAGGGCGCGCTGTTAGCAGTTGGGCGACGGAAAGTGTTCGTTCTAGCGAGGTGGGCACCCTGTGGTAGCGCTGGTAGGTGTAGGGTGTAGGCTAATGTTTGCCCCGTATCGTGGTGCCTGATGGTCAAACACCCTTTGTTGTCGCTAGAGGGCGGCGACATAAAGCGGGACGACAAGGATGTGCTCCCGCGCCAGAAGTGTTTGGACGCGTTGGCCGCCCTTCGGCACGCCAAGTGGTTCCAGGTACTTGCTACTTTACTTACGGCGACCCTCCCTCGGTACGCTGCATCCCTAAGGAGTCAAGACCCCTTCATAACTACGCTTTACATCACAATGATTGTTTATTATTTAATGTGTTATCATTTGACGGATTGTGTGATTTTGTAATGTGTGCATCCGTTCCTGGGATGCGGCGTAACGAAGGAATGTAATTGAGCTTTTAAGTGCGTAATACATCTTATATATTTTTTTTTTGATGTATCTTTTTTTGTCGTGATCGAGGTGCAATATTTTATAATCACTGAATATTTATCATTATTATATTTTAAAATATTATAAAATATATACAGCAAATTGCACCGCATTGCGACTCTATCCCGTACAAATTATTCAGCTTTTTTGTAATTTGTGAGCGCAATAATTATTATGTCTTACACTTTATAAGTTAAAGATTTATTGCGCACCTATTTTAGTCACATGTTTGTTTTCATTTACTTTTCTTATAATATTAAATTGACTATAAATGTAGTAAATTAGAAAAAAAAAATGATAAATATTCCCCTCCCTGAACATGTGGCTACAAGTGCTTTTCGTCAGTTTTAAACTGCGTCTGCGCACTTAGAAGGCCGCCGGGAGACAGGAATGTAGAATATTATAAGATATTTACCGCTCTGATGATATCGCGCATTGACGGGACTTATTCTAGTTTCGATCCTAACATCTTACACCAAAATTCTACCATAGGCAAAGCGATTAAGTAGTCTCTCGGTCGTTTGTTAAGGGCACAATTTAGACTAAATTATTGAATATTTACTTTTACTATTAAAAAAACTAGGTTTATATAACATATCGTAGGTTCTACTTTCCGATGTCTCATTGGACTATATTGAGTCTGGACCGAATTAGGTTTACAAAAAAATGGTTAGTCGCGCGTGGGTAGGATGTTGGGATCGGAACGGGGAGCGTCCGGTGTGTGCGCGGGTGGTGTGTGACGCGCTGTGTGTCGCAGGCTAGAGCGGCCAGCCTGCAGTCGTGCGTCATCATCATACGCATCATGCGCGACCTCTGCCGCCGGATACCCAACTGGACGCCGCTCAATCCATATGTGAGTTGCATTTTCATATTTTTGGCTATGTTCATTATGTATATTTTCGTGTTCAATGATCAACAAAGTGATTTTTATTTATTCTTTAAATTTTTTTATTTTATTTTTTATCTTAACTTATATTATAAATGCCAATATACAACTCTATGTCTCTCGTTCACGCAACAACCATTTAACCGGATTGAGAGAAATTTGGTAAAATATAGCTAGATAGTTTTTCTTTCACTATGTGCGCGAAGTCACGGGTGGAAAGCTACTTTTCAATAATTCAATGAATGATGTCACAAATTGTCCTTTATTCTGAAATGTGTAATTGTTCCTGTTCTGTTTGTATTGTGTGTGGTCCTTCGAGCCGGATTGTATGTGCGTGTGGTGTGCAGGCGACGGAGCTGCTGGTGTCCTCACAAATTGTCTTTTATTCTGAAATGTGTAAATCTTCCTGTTCTGTCTGTACCGGGAATGGTCCTTCGAGCTGGATTGTATCTGTGGCGTGTGCATAAATCTGAAATATTTGTAATTGTTCCTGTTCTGTTTGTACTGGGAATGGTCCTTCGAGCCGGATTGCATGTAACTAATGTGTATGTGCGTGTGATGTCAGGCGATGGAGCTGCTGGTGTCGGGCGTGATGCAGTCGGCGGGCGCGGCGCTGTCGCCGGGCGAAGCGCTGCGGCGCGTGATGGAGGCCGTGGCGGGCGGCCTGCTGCTGGAGCACGGGCCCGGCCTGCGCGACCCCTGCGAGAAGGAGCTCGTGGTGAGTGCACGTGATGGAGGCCGTGGCGGGCGGCCTGCTGCTGGAGCACGGGCCCGGCCTGCGCGACCCCTGCGAGAAGGAGCTCGTGGTGAGTGCACGTGATGGAGGCCGTGGCGGGCGGCCTGCTGCTGGAGCACGGGCCCGGCCTGCGCGACCCCTGCGAGAAGGAGCTCGTGGTGAGTGCACGTGATGGAGGCCGTGGCGGGCGGCCTGCTGCTGGAGCACGGGCCCGGCCTGCGCGACCCCTGCGAGAAGGAGCTCGTGGTGAGTGCACGTGATGGAGGCCGTGGCGGGCGGCCTGCTGCTGGAGCACGGGCCCGGCCTGCGCGACCCCTGCGAGAAGGAGCTCGTGGTGAGTGCACGTGATGGAGGCCGTGGCGGGCGGCCTGCTGCTGGAGCACGGGCCCGGCCTGCGCGACCCCTGCGAGAAGGAGCTCGTGGTGAGTGCACGTGATGGAGGCCGTGGCGGGCGGCCTGCTGCTGGAGCACGGGCCCGGCCTGCGCGACCCCTGCGAGAAGGAGCTCGTGGTGAGTGCACGTGATGGAGGCCGTGGCGGGCGGCCTGCTGCTGGAGCACGGGCCCGGCCTGCGCGACCCCTGCGAGAAGGAGCTCGTGGTGAGTGCACGTGATGGAGGCCGTGGCGGGCGGCCTGCTGCTGGAGCACGGGCCCGGCCTGCGCGACCCCTGCGAGAAGGAGCTCGTGGTGAGTGCACGTGATGAAGGCCGTGGCGGGCGGCCTGCTGCTGGAGCACGGGCCCGGCCTGCGCGACCCCTGCGAGAAGGAGCTCGTGGTGAGTGCACGTGATGGAGGCCGTGGCGGGCGGCCTGCTGCTGGAGCACGGGCCCGGCCTGCGCGACCCCTGCGAGAAGGAGCTCGTGGTGAGTGCACGTGATGGAGGCCGTGGCGGGCGGCCTGCTGCTGGAGCACGGGCCCGGCCTGCGCGACCCCTGCGAGAAGGAGCTCGTGGTGAGTGCACGTGATGGAGGCCGTGGCGGGCGGCCTGCTGCTGGAGCACGGGCCCGGCCTGCGCGACCCCTGCGAGAAGGAGCTCGTGGTGAGTGCACGTGATGGAGGCCGTGGCGGGCGGCCTGCTGCTGGAGCACGGGCCCGGCCTGCGCGACCCCTGCGAGAAGGAGCTCGTGGTGAGTGCACGTGATGGAGGCCGTGGCGGGCGGCCTGCTGCTGGAGCACGGGCCCGGCCTGCGCGACCCCTGCGAGAAGGAGCTCGTGGTGAGTGCACGTGATGGAGGCCGTGGCGGGCGGCCTGCTGCTGGAGCACGGGCCCGGCCTGCGCGACCCCTGCGAGAAGGAGCTCGTGGTGAGTGCACGTGATGGAGGCCGTGGCGGGCGGCCTGCTGCTGGAGCACGGGCCCGGCCTGCGCGACCCCTGCGAGAAGGAGCTCGTGGTGAGTGCACGTGATGGAGGCCGTGGCGGGCGGCCTGCTGCTGGAGCACGGGCCCGGCCTGCGCGACCCCTGCGAGAAGGAGCTCGTGGTGAGTGCACGTGATGGAGGCCGTGGCGGGCGGCCTGCTGCTGGAGCACGGGCCCGGCCTGCGCGACCCCTGCGAGAAGGAGCTCGTGGTGAGTGCACGTGATGGAGGCCGTGGCGGGCGGCCTGCTGCTGGAGCACGGGCCCGGCCTGCGCGACCCCTGCGAGAAGGAGCTCGTGGTGAGTGCACGTGATGGAGGCCGTGGCGGGCGGCCTGCTGCTGGAGCACGGGCCCGGCCTGCGCGACCCCTGCGAGAAGGAGCTCGTGGTGAGTGCACGTGATGGAGGCCGTGGCGGGCGGCCTGCTGCTGGAGCACGGGCCCGGCCTGCGCGACCCCTGCGAGAAGGAGCTCGTGGTGAGTGCACGTGATGGAGGCCGTGGCGGGCGGCCTGCTGCTGGAGCACGGGCCCGGCCTGCGCGACCCCTGCGAGAAGGAGCTCGTGGTGAGTGCACGTGATGGAGGCCGTGGCGGGCGGCCTGCTGCTGGAGCACGGGCCCGGCCTGCGCGACCCCTGCGAGAAGGAGCTCGTGGTGAGTGCACGTGATGGAGGCCGTGGCGGGCGGCCTGCTGCTGGAGCACGGGCCCGGCCTGCGCGACCCCTGCGAGAAGGAGCTCGTGGTGAGTGCACGTGATGGAGGCCGTGGCGGGCGGCCTGCTGCTGGAGCACGGGCCCGGCCTGCGCGACCCCTGCGAGAAGGAGCTCGTGGTGAGTGCACGTGATGGAGGCCGTGGCGGGCGGCCTGCTGCTGGAGCACGGGCCCGGCCTGCGCGACCCCTGCGAGAAGGAGCTCGTGGTGAGTGCACGTGATGGAGGCCGTGGCGGGCGGCCTGCTGCTGGAGCACGGGCCCGGCCTGCGCGACCCCTGCGAGAAGGAGCTCGTGGTGAGTGCACGTGATGGAGGCCGTGGCGGGCGGCCTGCTGCTGGAGCACGGGCCCGGCCTGCGCGACCCCTGCGAGAAGGAGCTCGTGGTGAGTGCACGTGATGGAGGCCGTGGCGGGCGGCCTGCTGCTGGAGCACGGGCCCGGCCTGCGCGACCCCTGCGAGAAGGAGCTCGTGGTGAGTGCACGTGATGGAGGCCGTGGCGGGCGGCCTGCTGCTGGAGCACGGGCCCGGCCTGCGCGACCCCTGCGAGAAGGAGCTCGTGGTGAGTGCACGTGATGGAGGCCGTGGCGGGCGGCCTGCTGCTGGAGCACGGGCCCGGCCTGCGCGACCCCTGCGAGAAGGAGCTCGTGGTGAGTGCACGTGATGGAGGCCGTGGCGGGCGGCCTGCTGCTGGAGCACGGGCCCGGCCTGCGCGACCCCTGCGAGAAGGAGCTCGTGGTGAGTGCACGTGATGGAGGCCGTGGCGGGCGGCCTGCTGCTGGAGCACGGGCCCGGCCTGCGCGACCCCTGCGAGAAGGAGCTCGTGGTGAGTGCACGTGATGGAGGCCGTGGCGGGCGGCCTGCTGCTGGAGCACGGGCCCGGCCTGCGCGACCCCTGCGAGAAGGAGCTCGTGGTGAGTGCACGTGATGGAGGCCGTGGCGGGCGGCCTGCTGCTGGAGCACGGGCCCGGCCTGCGCGACCCCTGCGAGAAGGAGCTCGTGGTGAGTGCACGTGATGGAGGCCGTGGCGGGCGGCCTGCTGCTGGAGCACGGGCCCGGCCTGCGCGACCCCTGCGAGAAGGAGCTCGTGGTGAGTGCACGTGATGGAGGCCGTGGCGGGCGGCCTGCTGCTGGAGCACGGGCCCGGCCTGCGCGACCCCTGCGAGAAGGAGCTCGTGGTGAGTGCACGTGATGGAGGCCGTGGCGGGCGGCCTGCTGCTGGAGCACGGGCCCGGCCTGCGCGACCCCTGCGAGAAGGAGCTCGTGGTGAGTGCACGTGATGGAGGCCGTGGCGGGCGGCCTGCTGCTGGAGCACGGGCCCGGCCTGCGCGACCCCTGCGAGAAGGAGCTCGTGGTGAGTGCACGTGATGGAGGCCGTGGCGGGCGGCCTGCTGCTGGAGCACGGGCCCGGCCTGCGCGACCCCTGCGAGAAGGAGCTCGTGGTGAGTGCACGTGATGGAGGCCGTGGCGGGCGGCCTGCTGCTGGAGCACGGGCCCGGCCTGCGCGACCCCTGCGAGAAGGAGCTCGTGGTGAGTGCACGTGATGGAGGCCGTGGCGGGCGGCCTGCTGCTGGAGCACGGGCCCGGCCTGCGCGACCCCTGCGAGAAGGAGCTCGTGGTGAGTGCACGTGATGGAGGCCGTGGCGGGCGGCCTGCTGCTGGAGCACGGGCCCGGCCTGCGCGACCCCTGCGAGAAGGAGCTCGTGGTGAGTGCACGTGATGGAGGCCGTGGCGGGCGGCCTGCTGCTGGAGCACGGGCCCGGCCTGCGCGACCCCTGCGAGAAGGAGCTCGTGGTGAGTGCACGTGATGGAGGCCGTGGCGGGCGGCCTGCTGCTGGAGCACGGGCCCGGCCTGCGCGACCCCTGCGAGAAGGAGCTCGTGGTGAGTGCACGTGATGGAGGCCGTGGCGGGCGGCCTGCTGCTGGAGCACGGGCCCGGCCTGCGCGACCCCTGCGAGAAGGAGCTCGTGGTGAGTGCACGTGATGGAGGCCGTGGCGGGCGGCCTGCTGCTGGAGCACGGGCCCGGCCTGCGCGACCTGAAGGAGCTCGTGGTGAGTGCACGTGATGGAGGCCGTGGCGGGCGGCCTGCTGCTGGAGCACGGGCCCGGCCTGCGCGACCCCTGCGAGAAGGAGCTCGTGGTGAGTGCACGTGATGGAGGCCGTGGCGGGCGGCCTGCTGCTGGAGCACGGGCCCGGCCTGCGCGACCCCTGCGAGAAGGAGCTCGTGGTGAGTGCACGTGATGGAGGCCGTGGCGGGCGGCCTGCTGCTGGAGCACGGGCCCGGCCTGCGCGACCCCTGCGAGAAGGAGCTCGTGGTGAGT
This sequence comes from Colias behrii, assembly GCA_029959065.1. Taxonomy (NCBI): domain Eukaryota; kingdom Metazoa; phylum Arthropoda; class Insecta; order Lepidoptera; family Pieridae; genus Colias; species Colias behrii. Next base: position 11,604,754 of record JARWMC010000015.1, on the reverse strand, counting down.
GCACGTGATGGAGGCCGTGGCGGGCGGCCTGCTGCTGGAGCACGGGCCCGGCCTGCGCGACCCCTGCGAGAAGGAGCTCGTGGTGAGTGCACGTGATGGAGGCCGTGGCGGGCGGCCTGCTGCTGGAGCACGGGCCCGGCCTGCGCGACCCCTGCGAGAAGGAGCTCGTGGTGAGTGCACGTGATGGAGGCCGTGGCGGGCGGCCTGCTGCTGGAGCACGGGCCCGGCCTGCGCGACCCCTGCGAGAAGGAGCTCGTGGTGAGTGCACGTGATGGAGGCCGTGGCGGGCGGCCTGCTGCTGGAGCACGGGCCCGGCCTGCGCGACCCCTGCGAGAAGGAGCTCGTGGTGAGTGCACGTGATGGAGGCCGTGGCGGGCGGCCTGCTGCTGGAGCACGGGCCCGGCCTGCGCGACCCCTGCGAGAAGGAGCTCGTGGTGAGTGCACGTGATGGAGGCCGTGGCGGGCGGCCTGCTGCTGGAGCACGGGCCCGGCCTGCGCGACCCCTGCGAGAAGGAGCTCGTGGTGAGTGCACGTGATGGAGGCCGTGGCGGGCGGCCTGCTGCTGGAGCACGGGCCCGGCCTGCGCGACCCCTGCGAGAAGGAGCTCGTGGTGAGTGCACGTGATGGAGGCCGTGGCGGGCGGCCTGCTGCTGGAGCACGGGCCCGGCCTGCGCGACCCCTGCGAGAAGGAGCTCGTGGTGAGTGCACGTGATGGAGGCCGTGGCGGGCGGCCTGCTGCTGGAGCACGGGCCCGGCCTGCGCGACCCCTGCGAGAAGGAGCTCGTGGTGAGTGCACGTGATGGAGGCCGTGGCGGGCGGCCTGCTGCTGGAGCACGGGCCCGGCCTGCGCGACCCCTGCGAGAAGGAGCTCGTGGTGAGTGCACGTGATGGAGGCCGTGGCGGGCGGCCTGCTGCTGGAGCACGGGCCCGGCCTGCGCGACCCCTGCGAGAAGGAGCTCGTGGTGAGTGCACGTGATGGAGGCCGTGGCGGGCGGCCTGCTGCTGGAGCACGGGCCCGGCCTGCGCGACCCCTGCGAGAAGGAGCTCGTGGTGAGTGCACGTGATGGAGGCCGTGGCGGGCGGCCTGCTGCTGGAGCACGGGCCCGGCCTGCGCGACCCCTGCGAGAAGGAGCTCGTGGTGAGTGCACGTGATGGAGGCCGTGGCGGGCGGCCTGCTGCTGGAGCACGGGCCCGGCCTGCGCGACCCCTGCGAGAAGGAGCTCGTGGTGAGTGCACGTGATGGAGGCCGTGGCGGGCGGCCTGCTGCTGGAGCACGGGCCCGGCCTGCGCGACCCCTGCGAGAAGGAGCTCGTGGTGAGTGCACGTGATGGAGGCCGTGGCGGGCGGCCTGCTGCTGGAGCACGGGCCCGGCCTGCGCGACCCCTGCGAGAAGGAGCTCGTGGTGAGTGCACGTGATGGAGGCCGTGGCGGGCGGCCTGCTGCTGGAGCACGGGCCCGGCCTGCGCGACCCCTGCGAGAAGGAGCTCGTGGTGAGTGCACGTGATGGAGGCCGTGGCGGGCGGCCTGCTGCTGGAGCACGGGCCCGGCCTGCGCGACCCCTGCGAGAAGGAGCTCGTGGTGAGTGCACGTGATGGAGGCCGTGGCGGGCGGCCTGCTGCTGGAGCACGGGCCCGGCCTGCGCGACCCCTGCGAGAAGGAGCTCGTGGTGAGTGCACGTGATGGAGGCCGTGGCGGGCGGCCTGCTGCTGGAGCACGGGCCCGGCCTGCGCGACCCCTGCGAGAAGGAGCTCGTGGTGAGTGCACGTGATGGAGGCCGTGGCGGGCGGCCTGCTGCTGGAGCACGGGCCCGGCCTGCGCGACCCCTGCGAGAAGGAGCTCGTGGTGAGTGCACGTGATGGAGGCCGTGGCGGGCGGCCTGCTGCTGGAGCACGGGCCCGGCCTGCGCGACCCCTGCGAGAAGGAGCTCGTGGTGAGTGCACGTGATGGAGGCCGTGGCGGGCGGCCTGCTGCTGGAGCACGGGCCCGGCCTGCGCGACCCCTGCGAGAAGGAGCTCGTGGTGAGTGCACGTGATGGAGGCCGTGGCGGGCGGCCTGCTGCTGGAGCACGGGCCCGGCCTGCGCGACCCCTGCGAGAAGGAGCTCGTGGTGAGTGCACGTGATGGAGGCCGTGGCGGGCGGCCTGCTGCTGGAGCACGGGCCCGGCCTGCGCGACCCCTGCGAGAAGGAGCTCGTGGTGAGTGCACGTGATGGAGGCCGTGGCGGGCGGCCTGCTGCTGGAGCACGGGCCCGGCCTGCGCGACCCCTGCGAGAAGGAGCTCGTGGTGAGTGCACGTGATGGAGGCCGTGGCGGGCGGCCTGCTGCTGGAGCACGGGCCCGGCCTGCGCGACCCCTGCGAGAAGGAGCTCGTGGTGAGTGCACGTGATGGAGGCCGTGGCGGGCGGCCTGCTGCTGGAGCACGGGCCCGGCCTGCGCGACCCCTGCGAGAAGGAGCTCGTGGTGAGTGCACGTGATGGAGGCCGTGGCGGGCGGCCTGCTGCTGGAGCACGGGCCCGGCCTGCGCGACCCCTGCGAGAAGGAGCTCGTGGTGAGTGCACGTGATGGAGGCCGTGGCGGGCGGCCTGCTGCTGGAGCACGGGCCCGGCCTGCGCGACCCCTGCGAGAAGGAGCTCGTGGTGAGTGCACGCGGACCCGATAGGCGACCGACAGATAGAGATAACGGAAAAGGACAAGTTTGGAAACTCTTGAGCTGTTGACAAAGCCAGATACACCAAAAAATAACAGGAAAACTGTGTTTATAACCACGCTTTTATTAGCTTCACCTGTGTATTTGTATGTAACCTACTCCTTGAACTAGATTTTGACGCTAAAGTGCGTCCGGACAGATTTGATTCAAATTTTGTACACTTATTAAGGATCGATGACGATACAATAATTCCATGAGATTAGACGTGTTTTTTTAAATTATATTTATGGTTTGTGCAGGACGCGGTGGGCAACTTGGCGCCGCAGCAGCGTGAGGACCTCACGGCGTCCGCGCAGCAGTTCCTGCGACAGATCGCCTTCCGACAGATTCACAAGGTATGATGCACTACCATTCGAAGTGCATTTACTGAAAAATCTATTTTCTACTTTATTTTATCTTGACAAAATATCGTTTTTGAAAAATATGTCTAAAATTACATTTTAACGGTTAAACGTTGAAAAAACTAAAATATTGTATTCTGTTCCAGGTTCTGGACATGCAGCCGCTGCCGAAGCTGAAGGCGGGCGCGGGCTGGAAGTTCCCGCGCAAGCGCAGGCGCTCCAACACCGACAACGATCACGACACGCCCAACGGTACACACACAACCATAACACCTGTCTGGGATGAGCATACCTCGCAATTTATTCCGATTTAACTGCCCACTCACTTATTTTACGACTCAATATTTATACCACTTGATTTATTTATAATATCACCTTTTTTGATGACTATAAAACTTCTTCCCTTTTAATTTATTGTTTATTGAATAAAAAATATTAATTTCTATAATTGTTTTCAGGCGAAGGCAAAATTGTGAAAACGGAGGACAAAGTGGAGGCGGAGAGTTCATCCGCCAAGAAGTGAGCGGCGGTACATTACGGAGTTTCATTATATTTTATTATTTTCCACCCACAATCAAGAGTTACACCAGTATCGACTCAGCACCGCCTTACAACTGGTGTTAGATTCCTTAAAATTATATTATCTATATTATTTTATTTACTTTATATTTTGTGACGATTTTGTGTCGTGTAATAATTGACTGACTCTGATATTTACATAGATGTAATCCCTCTCTCGATTATTGAACGTTTTCTGTAAATAAAATCTTTCAACTTGAAATGCTTTTGAGTATATGGAAAAAAATATTAATGAAGTATCTCTAAGATATTTTTAGTCTCAAACAACAGATAGATTTAGTGTAACTATATTTTGTGAGCGCATACTTTATTGTCACATCGGTTAAATATTTTTGTGGCATCGATCGATCTGTCCAATACTAGCGTGGTTAGATAGGCTTGCGTCGCCTCTGAGAGCGAACAGTGAGCGACAATGCAATAATTATAATAATAACCGGACCCCTTCCTTACTAGTTAACCAAAAACTGGCTTGTCGAAGCCGACTCTTGGTACATTGTTTGTTTATAAAGAGATCGCTCCCACAGACGACGCCGTAATGTAGCACTAGGCTATAATGTTCTAATTATTTAGTATTAGTTAATATATATTATACGAATTGACAGGGAGACGCGCCGGTCATTAGAGTGGTCTTAAGTCGGATAGATAAGGTTTTATTTTTAGGATCGCAGTATTTTGACTTGTAAAGTTAGTTCCTTTGCCGATTGCGCAGTCGCAGTCGATTTGTGTTTATATCAGTCAGTTCGGCTGTACTAGAAGCCCTGTACGTGAAATTCATAGTTATAGGTATTAGATTTTTTTATTAAATCAGATACTAGGTATTTTGGAAATACATTTATTTATATGTTCTAAATACTTGAATCCGTTTAAGAATATCGTGGTATTCAATAAATAATAGAAATAAACAGCGTGTGATGTTATTTGTTTTAGAAGTTCAGTTTTCAGTCTAGTTTTCACTAGCTTCTTTAAAATTGAATCTACTCGAAGATTTTTATTTTAATATATTTTAAGAAAGAAATTCTTTTGTAACGTACTGTACTTTGAATATTAATGTCAATAAAGAAAATTATGTAAATTGTTGTTTCATTTTACAACCGACCTCCTTATTTTTATTAACAATCATGTCCTATTTATTTCATATCAATATACAAAATGAATATAATCTAATTCTGTTACATTACATTTTGACGTGACAACGTCTTAAATTAGGTTGCGGCTGGGAGTCACTTATGAAAAAGTGTAACGCTCGGTAACGTTACGATGAGTCACCGAACGAGAGAGAGGCCCGCGCGCCGCGGTCTGCCGCGCGCGCAGCACATAAATATTCTACCGAGAAAAAGACGTTGTCACGTAAAATCTTCGCCCGTAAAACCGACTTTACAGGCAACCATTTTTTAAGTTGGTTGACCGTTGAATACACTAAAATACTTATAAGGATCGTACCTACTAATAAAAGTAACAATGAATTTTTTTTTTATATTTTAATATAGTATTAAAAAAAGAACAGAATTAGTATCAACGCACATCATTATTGTCTGTGCAATATTTTTTATTATTTTTATGATGTAATCAGAGATTTTACTCAGAAATGCTCAATATATAATTTCTCATTCTCGCAGTGACCTTTGACGTTTAGTTCCTCGTTTGTTACGGCACCCCGTGTTACCTTGCGATCCTGTTGTGCCCCTCTTTCCCTATTTATTCTTTCTTCGTAGTTATTATATAGTTATAATAAAATATCGTATGTAATTTGTGTCATTGTGAAAAACATATGCATAATTTTATATGCACTATACCTCGTGGCACGTGGCTTTGTGTACGTTGAGTTTTTTATATGCCACGCATAACTACCAATAACAGCCATCTTTATTTTGTTTATATGTATAGATTTTAAATTAATGATCACACGTTCAAACGACTACATTAATTAAGTATTAAATATAATAATATGAACGTCATCTTAATGACTGCAAAAAACAACGATGTCACCGCCAAGGATGTAAAATAAAAAACATGTTATAATAAATTACACACTATTAAAAGCTAAATCACATTTACTGCGAACAAAAATACGTAATCACAAAATATCATTATACAATTAAATTGCAGGATGTTCATTTATTTACAAAAAGGAAATCTAATCTACACTGAGTAGTCGAAAGCTGCCGGGCATTCCCGCGTAGTCCTCATTGAAGCTGGACTTTTGCCGCAGGTTTTCATCGGTCCCTCCTTCGTTAATGTCACGCAAATATTCCATATTGTCCTTAGAACTCAATGCCTCAATCCAATCCTCTATAAAACAAAATAATTTAATAAGACTAATTTGTATAACAAAAAATATGTAAGCAGGTACAGGTATACCTATATTCATTGTAGCCTGAAGGTGCTTCATATTGTACAAAGTTTTATTAAAATAAATTGTACAAAGAAGGCGATTTGAAAAAAATACATTTACACAATTAAAAATGATATAATTAGCTTCAAACTTTGATATTAAAGAATACGGAAGTTTCACATTTAAATAAGAAGTTTGAGTCTTTGTTCAAGTCGGGTCCCGTTGTGGGGTGGTATATATAGATATTTAAATATTTATTAAGTATATTTTCTAATATTTATCACCGATTATTTTTTACGGAAGTGTGGGTCATTAATTAACCTTCATTGTCTTGCCAGACAGACAATTATTTTTAGTCTAGACCGAATTGAATGAAGGGCCATAATATTTTTAACACGTGGTAATGGGCGGTATTAACTACGAGAGGTGGGGGCTAAAACTTTTGAGTGTTCCTGTTAATTTAAATTATCTACGTATTTAAAAGACATTATTATCACATACAAAATTAACATCAGAAATCACTTTTAAAAACTTAAATTGTAAACTAAATAAGTAAAAACTAAGTACATGAATGTTTTCCGCTATTTTGAAAATTTATTAGATGATTATATGCATAAAGATTAAAGTGCATGTTGGTAATTTACTTGCACTCTTGGTCTTGCTTACAAAAGATCATGTTAATTATCTAGGTACTCGTTAATAATGTTTTCCACTACGGCTATAAAGTCGCAACACTGTAACCATATACCCATTTCAATAATAATTGTTAAAATTATAGTTACATACCTTGGATTTCTTTAGCAGATTTCTGATCTCCGCCGGCATCTGAAGGCAGGTATTCCTTGCCGAGGATCTTGACCAGCCCGTCACTGTCGGGATAGTGGTTCAGACGAGATATCAACTTGGGCTTTAATATTTGCTTCAAAATTCCAATAAAGCTCTCCATTAGTTTAGAAGGTGAAATAACGTGAATACCTTTTATTCGGAAGCTGTAACAATCCTGAAAATAAAGAATGTCTAGGTATCTAATTGCATACAAGTAGTACAATAGCAACAAATTATTAAGCTATTGGCTATTGCATAGCTTCTATCGCGGGCCTTGAGCGCGGGGACCGAATCCAGAAATTCCGAAACGAAAAACCTCACGCTCCCCACTCCGACGGGCGCGGAGGTGTGGCTTGAAGGCATAGCATGCAATAGCTTTACCGCGGCAGTCCCCGAGTGCCACACGTCTTTTTTTATTTATTGTACCTACAACTAGTTTTTCATTTCAACTTGAGGTAAATGATAATTGATAATACAAATTAAATAATAATAAACATAGTGCATTGTAGCTGCTTTGATACAGATTGTACAATGCAAGTTGTTTTTAATAAAGGCAATTAACTCACAATAAAAATAGAATACGCTTGTCGAAATTCCATTAAATTAAAGGAAGTTAAAAAATCTGCCATATTGGCCTGTCTCATGTCCAGGATGTATTGAATATTGCCAACAACATCAAATCTTCGTAAGGAATCCACTATCTGAAACAAAAAAAATGATTTTTTTTATGTTAATGAACTCTTTTATGATTATTTTGAATTCAATTTGCACAGTAGTTTTGAACATAACAAAAAAAATATAAATGCGCAAGAGAATAATATTTTAAAACCAAATTATGTTATTTAATTTTTTATTATCTCTTATCTATCTAGAATTATTACACAGTTTTTCTAGTATTGCAGCTGCTTAATCATTTTATAGACTTGTATGTGAGTAACTTGTAAGGTACATAAGTATGCGAGTAATTAAATAGACTTGGGTATGTTATGACTTAACATAAAAAATACAAAGTAAAAATAACATAAACTACATTCTTAAAATAATTGGTGATGTTTAATATAGCATTAGGAGAAATGAACAAAAGGTAGTTTTATAATTCCCGTCGAAAGAAGAGGATTGGAAAAAGAAAATTTTGGCATGTGTGACATTCGGTGTCCTAAAGGGATGATACGATTTCGTTAGTGTTCCTTTCACCTATAGATATGTCTGTCCATCAGTCCATATAGTAAATATTTTGTAAAAAGAGATGCAGCTGTGTAAGTGTGTACCTACAGGGCTACAGGCTAGGAGACATTCAGTTTTTTGGTACAAGTCATAATGATCTCAATTTTATAGGTATGTTCCAATGCTATTTGTGGTTGGGTAGGTTTAGTTTTAGTATTACCCATGGTATTACCCATAACACAAAGCTCTCATGTCCATTCAAGATCCCTAATGATACCTACTAATACTTTTTGCACAGTATTAAAACTCGTGTTTCTCGCAATATTCATCTTCCATATTTAATCTTAACCTAGCTATTTTTAAAGTTTAAAGTTTTATACTCATACTTACACAACATCCAAATTTGTAATGTTGCATTATTTGAGACGATTTGGTTATTGGTTTGTTAAAGGAGATGTAAGGTACCCGCGGGTATTAAGGCCTGTCGGGTAATAAGGCCTAAGTAACAAAAAACGTACGAAATACAGTAGTTGACGATCAAGATTAGACGCACACAAGCTCAGAGCTTAAACAAGTCGCTGCGAAGTGGTGGACCAACGCTTGCACTCCACCCCGCGCCAGTGTCGTCGAAATCATTCAGCGGTGCGGTCACGCGGCACGAATTATAAAAATTGACTCCGGTAAAACGTAAGTTATTTTGAAAATATCATATTTACAAACCTGTATTGACTGTCCGTTTATTAATTAATGTATGCTTGTCCGTAGGCCACCGTATTAAAGAACTTATAGTTGTAAAAAATATATTTTTATTTTTTTCTGTTACCGCGTGATTGCCGGATAATAAGGCCTATAAAATTTTACTATAGGCCTTATTATACTCAATTTTTTTAAACTGCTATATAAGAAGGAGCGCGTTTTTGAAATGTTTTTTGGTGGGTAGTATGTACGTAGATATATACATTTTCAATTTATTTATCATTGTTTTCAGTGCTTAAAGTCACGATGCTTCCCAAACGGGCATTGTGGTCAGAAGATGATCTGATCGCAGCTGTTAGAGCAGTACAAAGAGGAATTTTGAGTACGTATAAGGCTGCAGAGAGATATAAGGTTCCTAGAAGAACAATCAGAAATCATCTGCAGTCTGGCAGCTAATCAAGGGAAAATAAATAGTAAAGAAGTGAAAGGTAACAAAAGAAGGAAAAATAAACAAGACGAAAACTTTACTGATGTTAAAACAGGTAGAAAAGAAAAAACGAAGTATAAAGGCATTAAATCCTAAGAAAGCTAAAAACGTATCTGCAAGAAAGTCTACTACCGTCAAAGGCAATTGAAAAAATGAAAATGAGGCAATGCTCGCGATGCTCCAAGTGGTACCACGAAGAGTGTGTTGGTTTGACTGCAGAAGATACTGATGAGTTTCAATGTCCTGGTGGATGCGAATAAAGACAATTTCTTTAATTTTCTAAGTCTACTATGCTTCCTATTGCTTTATGTTAATGATTATTGATCTCAAAAATACCAATTTACATAATATTAGTTGATTTTTGAATAGTTTAAAGTATAGGCCTTTTTACCCTACCCTAGTATAATAAGGCCTACAGACTGCGTTTTTTTAAAAGTTATATATTGTTTTGTTTTTAAGCTAAGGAAGCTATTTTTTGTTGAAACTCTGTAGTAATTTAAGTCCATGACTGAATTATAATAAAACTTGTTGATTATGTTGGGTATTTTTCATTTTATTACAAATTTTCCTTAGCTAGGCCTTAATACCCGCGGGTACCTTACACGATCCTGTGGTGCTCCTTGGTGAGAACCGGCATGATGGCAAGAGACCTGCAAGTTATCATTGTTAGACCTAACTACTATTATATTTTTTGTATCTAGTTTTGTTTTTTTGTTGTTACAGGAATGAGGAAAAGTTATATGTTATAAATTACAATCTGAATTTTAAATTAGAGCTCAATAAATTCCGTAGATTTTTTATGAAAAACCAAAAACATCGTCACGTTTCACGGTTTTGGAATTTATAATAATGTAACGCTCACACAATATATTGCACGAATAAACAAAAAAGAAGCTTAGGTAACGTACTTATAATTTTTCAACTTTGTAAGTACGTAATACCACAGACTAATAATAATATACTACGTATACAAGTAATACGTATGTGGTTAGAGCAATTAATAAGCTGGATCAAAGATAATATAATACTGGCAGGATCATGTGCGGTTCATTAGATACAATCATTTTAAATTTACAACAATTTGTACCTTCATTGCAGCTGGATTACCTAGATTGTGGAATTAAAAATATATTGGCAATTCTCAATTAAGATAAGTATATATTTTACAATATATATATATACAATATGAGAAATAAATAAATGATTTGATTTGATATTATGGGAGTTGATCAAAATAAAATCATAAGATTTTTCAAGGTTGCTACGTCATACGTTGCTCAGAGAAATGTTTTTAGGGTTGTATATGGTTGTATACGTAGTATATTATTATTAGTCTGTGGTTATATCTATATATATATATAAAAATTAAAAATGAAACCCGTTTTCCTTGGTCACGTTTTCATATATAAAAAAGTACTCTGTGGTCACGGCATCACGCGTGAACGGGTGGACCGATTTCAATAATTTTTTTTTTATTATATTCCTTGAAGTACGAGGATGGTTCTTATGTGGAGAAAACGTAAATATGTACCACGGGCGAAGCCGGGGCGGACCGCTAGTTTTTTTATATAAAAAGTACGAATAAAATGTGCTTATAATAATTATCTTTTCGTATTTAACTAAGTACTTAAATATTATTATTAGTTAGCGAAAAATAAATATTTTTGTAAAAATTATTGAGTAAGCATTGCATAAATTAGGTACTAAACCTTGTAAAGATATTATAATAATAGTATTATATTATGTACAAATTATAATTCTAATGTGCAAGACTTACAAAAAAATAGGCTTCGCTCCAATTGATCCGAGCGTTATTAAATATAGCCTATGTGTTAATCCATCTATGTGTGTGCCAAATTTAATGAAAATCGGTTCAGCAAACAAACATACAATTTTTGGCATTTACCTATACCTAATATTAGTAGGATATCTATACCTTTAGGTACTCGTGGAACGAACCGTTTCTTTTTTCTGTCAACTTTAAACTTACCCAATATCATGTATTTCAGCATAATCTGTTCTAATATCTTTTACATTGAAGAAATGTGGCCATAATGTTCTCATAGTGCAGGCCTTGTCGATGACTCGCTTGGCGCGTTCGATGGACCCCTTGCTCGCTACTATGTTCGCTTCGATATATGTGTCGGCTGCAGAAGCAAATACAATCGATAAAATATGAATCTACATTAGAGATGAAACGGATAGCAGTTTGGCCGGATACCGGATACCGGATATTCGGCCGACCAAGTGGCCGGATAGCCGAATATCCGGCCGCCGAATATCCGGCGAAACTTAGCCGTTTGCGTAGGCGTCGCGCGAACGATAGGATGGACTCGGTTCGATTCGGGTCTTTTCGTTGATGAGTGAAGTTAACAATTATACAATTTTATTATTGTGTCGATTGCATGCAGGGCAGACACGTGCGTGATCGTTTTTAGGTTATAATTTTATTTGTGCTCTTATTATTTTAAGTACATACATATATACATAGGTCTAAAAGATTTAGCAACGAGAAATGGCATCGGTGAAGAAAAGATCGTCTTTATAGGAATACTTTGACATAAGCAGTGAAAATAAAAAGTTAGCTCTTTGTTTATTATGCAATGTTAATATTTCTCGTGGCGGCGAAGCGAAAAAAGCAGGTAATGTAATTGTAATAATAAATAATCTAATTGCAATAATTTTAATACCTATCAAGTAAAATAATATCTTGCAAGTTTCGTAACATATTCAATAATTATTGATTTCGGGGAAATGTGATTCTTGCTAAATAAAGCAAATAATTACTCAAAAATATGTTTCTTTTATCCAGCTATTTTTTTTTTAATCGGCTGGATGTATATCCGGCCGAATAGTAGCTATCCGGTATTCGGCCGGATAGTATTATGGCGGCCGGATAGGCCGGATACCGGATAGTTACCGGATATCCGTTTCATCTCTAATCTACATCTAGTATGTATTATTTTTCTGTGATCTATATTAATACTTAAGTCAATGGTATGTATTATGGAATGTGACAAAGAAAAAAATGTGCAATATCTGAGTTGCTCAGACCAATCATAGGTACATCTCCGACCACTTTTTTATTAGTTAGAGATTATTGTAATACTTAATAACGTGTTAAATTAGATTTGATTTTATTACCATAATACAATTAGCTACGGCCTACATAATAATGATGTATTTATTGCAGATTTATTGTAATTTGTAATTAATTAAAAACGTAAAGCTAGTTAAATACTTTAATGTAATATTTCCAGCCTTCCTGTTTCCTCGATCTAAATTCAAATATTCTAAGAGCTAGCGCGCACGAGCAACTTTGTCTTCGCAACTATTTTGTCTCTCCCATCAATTTGTATGGGGAGTTGCGTCGCTACGTGCGCGCACTTTCATACTAGCCCATAGGTGGGAGAGACAAAATAGTTGCGGAGACAAAAAAGTTGCGGAGACAAAGTTGCTCGTGCGCGCTAGCTCTAAGTGGTTTAATTTTGATTTTTGAATTTTTCTTATCTTGCAATGATAGGCATAATATAGAGCCAGCGCGCCCGAGCAACTTTGTCTCCGCAACTATTTTGTCTCCGCAACTATTTTGTCTCTCCCACCCATGGGCTAGTATGAAAGTGCGCGCACGTAGCGACGCAACTCCCCATACAAATTGATGGGAGAGACAAAATAGTTGCGGGGACAAAGTTGCTCGTGCGCGCTGGCTCATAATCTTTTCCGGTAGGTACATAGTTACTATACTTATTTATTTAATTTTGTTTTATTATATTTTTTTAACCGACTTCAAAAAAAAGGAGGAGGTTATCAATTCAGCCGGTATGTTTTGTTTTTTATTTTTTTTTTATGTATGTACACCGATTACTCTGAGGTTTCTCAACCGATTTACGTGATTCTTTTTTTGTTTGATGCGGAATGGTGTCGAATTGGTCCCATAAACATTTTATTCGGATAGGCATGCTAGTTTTTATTTTATGAGCATTTTTGTCTGATCTCGATGACTTAATTGAAATGTAGCAAGTAACTGATTCACTTCCCGGTAACCGATTGAGCTGAAATTTTGTATACGTAGGTATGTAAATTGGATAGCGATTAAACATTATCATGACATGAGCTGATTTGATGATGGAATCGGAAGGTGGCCATAGGAACTCAGTAGATAATAAGTATAATATTGACTCAACTTTATCGAGTTTGGGCGCGTTTGATTCGTGTTGAAAAATACACTAAAAAGTATTTAAATAAAAATAACTACGTTATTTTTATTCACTAACCATTTCGTTAAGAAAGCTGTGATGCATTGATTTTTTGACTTCTTTAAATTCTTATGTTAAGTTATATTGTGTCCTTTTACCAACTTGTCAATGATCATATTATCGTCTCGGATAACCACCAATTTCAACAACGGGTCAACGGGGTTTATAAAAAATAATTTAATAAAGTCATTAATTTATATACTTTAAATAATATATAGGGTGACCCGCATTTGTTGTCAAAGGAACTTACCTATTGTTTCGCTTACCTAGTGATTACGTAAACACGATTTATATTTTGACTTTATTACTGAATGTACATTTACATCTAAGTGTAGCATCTCGCTGGCATCAGCCTATGCAAAAGTATCAGTTCCAATTTCCATTGAGCATTTCTATGTATACGGGATACCTCATAATATCATAGTTTTGTTTAATTAGCGGGACACCCTGATATTATAAACGCGAAAGTGTGTCTGTCTGTTTGTCTTTCTTTCATGTCGCAACGGAGTGATTTATAATATTATTATTTGATTCCCATGGGAATTTCTTCGACTACGCGGGTGATACAGCGGGTGAAAAGTATTTATTCCTAATAATATATTTTGAGACGCTAAATCTTGATGCTTTATCGAAAACAGGGACGAACTTATAAAAGACAAAAATGAAACATAAACGACAACAAAAATAAACATAAAGAAGTTTGTAATTACTTAGCTAATTCGGAATAATTCTGTGATAATTAGAAATAAAATTTTATTCGTAGGTCGTAATAAGCGTAGGAACCTACGTATTGAAGTAATTAATATTTATTAATAATGCCTTTAAGATCACCGGTTATTCGACGAATCTATCATTTGAATAATTATGAAGAAATTCTCGTTTACTTTAGAATTTTAATAAGACAAATCTTGCTAAAAACCGGATCGTTAACGAGTATAAAACTAATTAAGGGCCCTTAGTAGGTGAAAACGGCAAAATGGACTGTTATCTATGGTTGTAATGAGCATTAATATGATATTATAGAGGTAACATCAGGATTTTTTTTTATCGAGCATAATTTTTCCAATCGTGTTTTGGAAACAGTCATCCCATCACACATACGTTCTGTAATACATATTAGAAATTTCAGTGCGAAAAAACTTCAATATTTTCAATTAAAGCTCATAGATAACAGTCCATTTTGCCGTTTTCACCTACTAAGGGCCCTTAATTAACAATCCTTGTCAATTTTATATTGATTTCGATTTTTTTCCGAGTTCGAAAATGAGAAGGTCCTTGTTTCACTAGTAAATTTTTAGTCAATTGTTTTCATGAACTGCTAAAAAAGGTAGAAATTATAGTTTGATTACGGTTATAATAAACTGAATTGAAAACCTATAAAGTACCTACTGCAAGTACCTATACTTGGTAGTAAAATTGCATTAGGAATTATTTGTAGCAAGGTGGAGCGACGATATACGCAGGGTTGCTGGTACTAAATAGCGGCAAAAAGCTGAAGACTGAGCTCTATAGCGTGCCTTAGGAGAGGCCTATGTCCAGCAGTGGACGGAGAAAGGCTGAAGAGAGACGAATTATTTAGACTAATAAGGTACAAAACTTACTGAAATCCTTTTTCTTGAAATGCGGCTGCTGCTGAATCCACTCCTTCACCAGCTTTACCGCCTGCTCCATTTCACCCGGTTTGCCCAGGTTAATCTCCTTGCGGACCTCATCCAGTGTGTTTGGATACACTTGCAACAATTTGGTCTTCTGTCCTGACTCCATCGTACTGCGGCGTTCGGATACAACTGCGGGCTGTTGATAGTTTTCCGATCTTATAACCAAACTGAGCTAAGACCAACATCCATGTAGTGACCTTTATTTCGCACCGCGAAACTAAAAATGCAAGAAAAAGTATATTTTGCTTTTCGATTATAGGTCGGGAGGCCTTCAACGTCAAATATGCGGCCAGATATCGTTCATCTCAATACAAAAAAGTGATTTTTTTTAAACAAATAGTGTGGATATATATATATTGTGCGCGCAGGTAAGGAAAATTTTAATTGTAATAAATTTTAGGAGTGAACATTATAATATATTATTATTCAGCGGAAAAATATAACGTTGCAGTTACTAACTGCTAATCATTACGTAAGCATATCTACCAAGTATGTACCTACGAATGAACAATTTAATTTCCTAGATTATTATTAAATAATTGTCAGTACACATTGGTCTTTAATTTAAATCAAATGATACATACCAATTACTAATAAAAAATATGATTTAGGTAGGTATGTATAATGTATATGTAGCTTGTAGAGACCAACTCCATAAAATAAGATTTCTCGATCCAGTCCGCATTTTCCTCAGATATATAATTACTTGTGTCTTAAAAATTAAACAAACAAAATTGAATTCTAAATGAGATTACAACCCAAAAGGTACAGGTAAGTACCTACCTGTACCTTTACGACCTTAGTATTGATTCGTGATACATACACTGGTCACTGACACATCACAAAGCCATATTATAGGTACCTAATTGTGTTTTATTATATTATGCACACAATACAATTATGTTTTTGTTTTAAATGCAATAAATGAACTACTTCACGAGTCTTCTCGCTCTGTGTGGACGAGTTGTGGACGAGACATTAATGATCTAAGGCTCTACATGATGATGAGATCTGATAACTTTTTGACAGTGCGAGTCATATGGGCTCGTCTTGGCAACATTTTACATGAAAATGTTTTTGGTGGGATTAACAAGTTTTCTATAAGCTCAGAAAAGTTCTGCGAGTTTGTTTATGTATAAATCATGAAAACTGTTTCAGCCGTTTTTTATACATAATATACTATGTAGTGATTGACTTGACATGCAATATTTTCAGAAAAAGATCATAACTCTTAACATCCCCGTAATCATGACCCTGTAACTTTGAATTACCCTTAAAAATGTTATAAATTCGAAAATGTATTTTGTGCTTGAATGCTTTGCTTTCACACCTTACTGGCTGAACTCATTAAATGAGGAATTTGAGCAAAATAATAGACGATGCTTAAAATAAGTCGCGCAAAAACAGTGACTTTAAAACATATACATACTATACTAAAATTAGTCTCACTTTGTAATAAAATCACAGATTAAAATAATTATTATCATAACATTATTAATTAATTCATAATAATAATAAAGAAAATTCCTTAAAGAACAAATTAATGACGGAAATATTATCTCAAATTATTTTTTTAGGATTAACGATTCCTTCCATATATGCAAAGAATAATGTAAAAAATTGCAATTTATGTATATAAAACAAAGTCCCTTTCTCTGTCCCTATGTCCTATGTATGCTTAAATCTTTAAAACTACGCAACGGTTTTTGATGCAGTTTTTTTTATAGTGATTCAAGAGGAAGGTCTAAGTATACAAAATTTATTAGGTTTCAGACAAAACGGGCGAAACCACGGGCACGGGCGAAACCACGGGCGGAAATCTAGTAATTGAATAAATATATGTCTCAGTAAGATAGGTATAGATAATAGACAAAAAATTGAAAATGTTTTATAAAAAATATCAGTAGTTTTACAAAGAAAAATCACAGTATGAATATTAGAAGAATGTCTAGTAAATATAGTTCAAGTTTTGGAAATTCATTTGTTTACAGTTAAACAACACTAGCTTACCGCCCGAGGCTTCGCCCGCTTTGTCTAAAACCTAATAAATTATATATACTAAAACCTTCCTCTTGAATCACTCTATCTATTAAAAAAAACGCATCAAAATCCGATGCGTAGTTTTAAAGATTTAAGCATATAAAGGGACATAGGGTCAGAGAAAGTGTAACAGTTTCAATTCATCAAGTTCTCAGTGTGGATATTGGGTATGTTATATTTTTATGAGTTCTTGTACATTTTAGAATACATAAACGTCTCTATCTAAATTTCTCCCTATCTAAGAAAAAATCCAAGCATTGTACGTCTAAATACGTTGAAATGACCCTCTACGATATCCTTATTCTCTATCACAGGTTATAGAAGAGAAGCCTCCACCGTGTCCATATGAAATATTTTCTTTAACCGATTCCAAAACGCTATGCGTTGTAAATTATACGGGATTTCATAACGCTTCACAATCTTGCCCTTCAAAAATACACCTCGAAGAATTGTTGGAAACTTGTAATAATCCGATAATGACGAAATGGAGGATTCAAAGGAATTACAGTGCTGCGGATCAGAGTGCAATCGATGTTTGTCAAGGAAGTGAGAGTTGTGAAATGACTACCATATACACGGTACGAATTATTATATACTTTACCGTATGTAAGTTTTTATATGATATGAATCTACAAACATGTAGTCCCTTCGTTGATACATGCATGTTATGAAAAAAGACCTACACCGTACACGGCTTAGAAGGCTTTTCTTGTTATAATTGTGAATATGAATACCTACACAGAGCGATCCTGTTAGGAAAAGTATAATACATTTTGTAGTGCATTTTATATTCTGGAAATATAGTTAAGAATTTAATTGATAAAATCATAATTGAAATTGGTAGTTATAAGTTAGGTACAGAATAACAGAAAGTTTGTTCTTCGTAATGCAGTTTTGCATTTCCAAAAGGCTTAAGTATCTATGTGCATCAATTTAAAAATCTAGCAATATTTACTCACTAGTAGCTAGCTACTAGTTATTATTCTGTGTCACTAGTCTCACTTAGCGCCAAGTACCTTAGGGCACCATAGTAAAAGGGGATTCCCATAGGCACTACTACTACACAACTTGCAGGGATCTACAATGTTGCAAGTGCGCGCACGCTTTGCGTGGCTCATATAGAATCACCAAGCCGCAAGCGTATATTAATAATGTTCTATTTGCACCTCTCTGTATGGATAACTCGTTTGATAGCATTCATAGCATTCACTCGCTCAAAGCTTCACTTCTACCTAGGTGAGAACGTCACAAAGCTGCCCTGCGAGACTGGTAAACGCACAACTCGCACAAGGAAGAAAATAAAATGTTATTTGAATGAATCTGCTTTATCGTTCATAACATAGTTTCTAGAAAATGTTTCTATTTGTCGCAATAATCTATACTAATATTATAAAGCTGAAGAGTTTGTTTGTTTGAACGCACTAATCTCTGGAACTATATCGAGGAAGGCTATATGTATATCATTAGGTACGCTAAGACCAACAAGAGCGGAGCCACGCGGGTGAAACCGCGAAGCGCAGCTAATCTATAATATAAAAATGAATCGCCAAATGTGTTGATGTAAGTGTAAAACTCGATAACGGCTGAACCGATTTCGTTAATTCTTTTTTTATAACATTCCTGGTATGAAGATGATTCTTATGCAGAGAAAACGTAAACATGTACCACAGGTGAAGCCTGGGCGGCCCGCTAGTTGCTTATACAGTAGCACCTCGTTAAGTCGAACCTCGATAAGTCAAAAACCTCCAAATCTCGAAAAAATGTTTTGTTCCCTTCCCTTCAAACATGAAAACCTCCATTACTTGAAATCTCTACCCTCTGTTAGTCGAAATAATCACCGAGTCCCTCCAAGCCATTTTGGTACATATTTTCACTCTATAACTCGAAAAATTAAATTTGACCTCTGTATCTCGAACATAGCAACGTTTTATTGAAGTGATACTTCTTTATCGGGGTGGGACAAAACTTTAGTGTAACGTTTTTGCGTTACGCGCCATCTTTTTTTATTTACAACCTTTACAACTTGATCATTAGGAATTTATTACCTCTATTGTTCGAACAAAAATAAGTTACCGACTTAAAGAACGTGCCGACAATGTAAGTACACTATTGTTTCTTAGAAAACATTTTAGGAGTATACGATAATAAATCTATGACTCACGTAAACACGTGTTTGCTTGATTGGTGTTCAATTATGATTTTGTGAATTCAAAATTTATAAGAATAAACCTCAAACTCTTTATGTCCAAACAAAATCCGCCTAAGTCGAAATCCTTTATAAGTTGAAAACTCTATAACTCGAATTTTTTGGCGTCTCCCTTGGTCTTTTGAACTACCGCACGAGCGGAGCGAGCGAAGCGAGCGAGTCGCGGCAGTGGCCGGCGTAAATATTCAAATAGGTAGCGAGGAGCGAAGCGACGAGCATCTTTGGTTAACTTTTGAACTACCACACGAGCCGAGCGAGCGAAGCGAGCGAGTTGCAGCAGCGGCTGGTGTAAATATTTAAATAGGTAGCGAGGAGCGAAGCGACGCGCGTGTTAGACTAACGTACTAATATTGTATACAAGCTGTGCCGCGCGGTTTCACCCGCGTGGCTCCGCTCCTGTTGGTCTTAGCGTGATAATATATAGCCTATATTACTCGTGGATAATGTAGTTTTCGAATGGTGAAAGAATTTTTAAAATCGGTCCAGTAGTTTATGAGCCTATTCATTACAATCAAACAAACAAACATACAAACAAAGTTTTCCTCTTTATTATATTAGTGTAGATAGTAAATTATTTTTTGAAAAATAAGGTCATAAAGAAGTTTCACTTCTTACGTGTGTACTCTAGTACACGCACACATATTTTTTTTTACAACCTTTATAACTTGATCATTTGGAATTTATTACCTCTATTGTTCGAACAAAAATAAGTTACCGACTTTAAGAACTGGCCGACAGTGCAAGTACACTATTGTTTCTTAGAAAACATTTTAGGAGTATACGATAATAAATTTATGACTCACGTAAACACGTGTTTGCATTAAGTATCTGATGACGAAATTATCGATTCAGTAGCTCAGAAAACCGATACTAATGATTATGATGACATAGAAGACGTGAATAGTAGGTACATGCGCTCCATGGGTTTCCATCAAAGAGGCAAGAAGCGCATTGAATACCTTACGAAATTTTATAGAGCAAACCAGTATCTCAGAAGAAGAAGAATTTTCTGCTCTTTATAGATTAGACAATGCTAGAGAACAACCAAATTATCTAAAGCAAAAAAACAAAATACTGACTTTTTTAATGCCATATTTTTTATTTTTAATAAATAATAACCAATATGTTTGTCACCTTTGCAGGTTGAATTTTTATTTATTTTACCTCTATAGCTCAAAATTTATAAGAATAAACCTCAAACTCTTTATAATAATTTTAATTAGTGTAACACCGTGGAATACACAGAAAACCGAGTATCTAGGTAACTCATCTATCAGCCGATTAACAGATTAAACGATCTTATATGAAACGTAATAAAATAAATCTTAGCTCACTAAAAGTAGAGTTAGATACCACATAGGTATATACAAAGATGTTGATGTTAGCCGACATGCAAGATCTTTACCGCTTATCAGTACCACATAGTTAACTGCCGGAGCCATACTAAAATATTTAAGAAGCTTTGTCTATGTAGGTACTATTTATTAACTCAAAACGTTGTATCTACCATGTGAACAAAACCACTGGCCAGTCTTCTGTCATAAAATTTATATTGGTAGATTAACTTAAAAATCAATTTGTTTATAATTATCTAACGTGAGTCAGATTCAGGTAAATTATTAGAAATAGAAACCAAGAAATTAAAATAATCGCTCATTTACTTTGTAGTGTCGGGTGAAGTTCAATGACTATCTGCACTGACCAACGTGATATCATTAATTCAGAAAAACTGACTTGGTGCCACTTCCACCTTCTGTAGATACATAATTAGTTTTCAAAAGGTCGCAAACTGCGTTATGTACCTTACATGGGAAATGTATACCAATATTATAAACCTGTATGTTTGAATGTAACCGACTTCATGGAGTCGATTTTGACCCACTTTAAATGGGCAGACTTCAGACTTTGTACAGTTTTCAAGGATCAGTGACAATATTTTATTATTATAATAAGACTAGCGGTCCGCCCCGGCTTCGCCCGTGGTACCTACATGTTTAAACTATCCTATCTCTCAAGTTGGATCGAACTGCACATGGTGTGCGAATTTTATAATAATCGGTTAAGTGGTTTAGGAGTCCATTGAGGACAAACATTGTGACACGAGATTTATATATATTAAGATTATTATATTATGTATGTAATAAGATTATAATATTAATTTTTAAATGCGCCTATAGACGCAATTTTTGCACTTGCGCACTTGTATAAAAATCGGTCAAACACTAAAACCTGTATTTATTTATTTATTTATTTATGACACTTTATTGTACATATAACAGGAATTTAAAATAAATGAATACATAAAATTGGAAAGTGTACAATAGGCGGCCTTATTGCTTAAAAGCAATCTCTTCCAGGCAACCATAAAAATAAAGGACATGTAAGACATTGGTAAAAAGCGAGGGCGCATCAAAAAGATTAAAAAGAAAAAGAATAGATAATACAAATAATTCATTAATAATTAAAGAATAGACATAGATAATTCAGTGTATATTACTCAAGTTATATTTATATTATACATACAAATTAAATAAAAATAATAAGTTAAATACAAATTAATAAATATATTTATATATATGCATATATGCATATAAATACATATTATACATATAAATACATATTATATATATTATACATGTATATAAATACATATTTATAAGATAAAAAAGGAAACTAAATACTGGAGAAAAAGTGCTCTTTTACAAGTGACTTGAAATGATGTGGTGTTTTGGCGCGTCTGATAGTCTCAGGAAGAGCATTCCACAGCCGAATCGCTAGGACGGTAAAGGAGGAGTTAAAAAAATTGGTATATTTAAGGGTTTGAAATAAAAATCGTTTTTGTTGCAGTTTGTATATATTTAATAATATATTTTACAATAAATTTTGTACAATTTTAACCTTGCTTGTGTCAATATAAAATAAATAAATAAATAAATAAATATAATAAACTGCAAATGAAGTATAAATGCCGGATGACAAATAAAGCAAAAGATTCTTGTAAATTTGCACTTTATTCCGTTGAAACACAAACCGATACATTTTATTGAATGAATGGATTTTAAAATAGCGGCTACGTAATATAACATGCGTGTATAAATAAGAAAAAATGTACTTAGAAACATGATTACGTGATTATAAAATGCATTATTTAAAATCAGATAAATGAATTGAGACTAATATTACAATTTCTTGTTAAACATTATAAAATCAAAAAGGGTGTGACAGTAGCCGCCTTTTAAATCCATTCAACGTGTAAACAAAAATCCAATACTCGTGTACCCCTGCCTTATATATAAAATACACAATACTTTGGCAGTGATTATTACTAGCACCCCATACATTTTAGCCAATAGTTAAGATTCAAATTGAAAACATTCCGCAACTTGCTTAATATTACTTGTTAGATTCGAATACAAACTGCTTAAATAAAATAAATTTGTGGGATCGGGGAAAGATTATATCGATTGGATTCCGGCGGCGGCGTGTGCGGCCACCGCCGGGGATACGCTGATTATGTAAAATTCTTTTTTTAAGAATTTTCCTCAATTATTTTTTAGTATTTTTTTTTTGTTTTTTTTTTATTAATTTTTAAATTTTTTTTTGTCTTTTTATTTTAATTTTTTATTGCTTTCGGTTTTTTATATATTTTCTTTAAATTAAGTTTTCGAGATGCAATTTTTTATAATATATTCATAAAGTTTTCTTACTGATTAAACTTTATTTATTGTACTTTTATATTCAGAGGCGGTACGCCAACGCAGTATACGTAAAATCAATATAAAACTTATTTAAACTATACAAAGAGTTGCCGGGCGACTGATCGATGAAGATAAGCGTTCGTGGACTCACGTTTCCGATAAAACATCAAAACAAATACGGAAATAAATATTGTAAAACGTAATTTCAAATCTAATTTTCAAAAATTGTTATTATAAAAATAAAATTCATTATTGAAATCCGACTCCATGCTAAAGTAATATATTGAAGGTGTATAAAATAGTTTGGTGTATTTCATAAGGCCGTACAAATTTTAAAATATATATCCCTCGACCTGTGCGGGAGTAACAACGTCTCATTATATCGGCTCTAACACGCCTACGTAAGAGATAACAATTACTACATTCTTTATTATTTTAAAGATATGCTTTGTTTTATATTTCATCTCGTATCCACTATGGAAACAAACTTCAACAGAGAAAGCGGTCATATAAAATTATTTAAATATTTAGCACCATTCAATGTTCATATCGGCTCGCAAATAGCACCCAAAAAAGCCTTTGATGAAAAATTATCGCTGACATATCACAGAAAATTTTGATCTCAATGCCGAATAGCGCAATACTGAACAATGTTGGAATGTGATTCATGCATACGTGTCTGATGTACCGAGTGAAGCGGGGGAGTCCCGGGCGGCTCCACGCAGTGCCCAGCGCTTCCGAGCCAAGCTTATCGTAACTTGTACAACAACTTCCAATATATTTTTTGTCATTTACTCTTTACATCACAAAAAATAACTATTTACATAAAACATACATACAACACGACTAAAACGTTTCAACAATAGTTCTCTTTCATTCTTACTATTTACACCATTAAATAACTTATAAATATAAATATTCAAAATTATAATAGGACGCTTTCGAGGCAGCTTCGGTGCGGGACGAGCTAAAGTTACGGACAAATGCGTTTCATATTCGATGCCGAGTGGATTCCTTGCGTCAGTCTCCAAGTGAAACCGGCCAACAATCTGGTCTCAGTATGCGCGTCTCGACCGATTTCAGAGCGGACACTCTTTGGTGGGCCGTAACTGACTAGTAACAACACTAACTAAAAACATGGCACTATGTGATTTAACATATGTCCATAGTGACAATAGTTCTATAAATATAAAATATGTACTATAAATAATAAGTGGCCGTCTGTGAAAAAGTAGGAACTAAAAATGCATTGCAGGCGGGCGGGGGGGCTCTGTCCCGCGCCGAGTGAACAGGACAGGGCGGGACGGGACAGAGCCGCCGCGCCGGCGGGCGACCGACCGCCGAGATATTTCCAGTCGGACGCTAAGTACTATATTACGACTACATATATACAGGGATTCAGTCGCATATCACAGCCAGTCGATTATTGTTACGGCACTATTTGGGACTGCACCCTATTATAATATAGCTTTGTACGCGATAATGTTGCAAGAGACGAGTCCCAGTGGAGTCACGTTAAACATTACACGAGGCTGCTCCTATTTTCATGAGTCCCCACTAATCGAGCGAACCAAACGAATCCCAACCGGCGACTCCTTGCAACACTGTCAAGATCACTTCACAATTTCACTGTCACAAGCCGAGTGGGGCGATCGCCCTGGCGCATCACATCACTGGTTCGCACCACAGGCTAGACCACCGCGGTCCTGCCAGTCGGTCGGCCTAGCGGCGGGTCGTCGGGCGGCGGGCCCCGGGCGGGCGGCGGGCCCCAATCGGGCGGCGGGCCCCGGGCCCCGGGCGGGCGGCGGGCCCCGATCGGGCGGCGGGCATCATCGCTGCGGCGCGGGCCACGCGTCCGCCAGCCGCATGCCGGCGGAGAGACGCTTGTAGCTCTCGCGGAAAGCTGTCACGATCTTCTCGAACGACTCCGGGTCGTAGACGGAACGCGCCGTGTTGGACAGGTCGAACGGTTCTGTGGGACAGGTTATTTAGTAGTGAGAAATGAGTTGTATTAATACTGTACCTAATGCTGATGAATAAGAGTGACATTAACTTTAAGGAAAGGGAAGTCCAAACAATTAATTTCTTAAAAAATCAATGTATAATTTTTTCTTGTAAAATCAGCATGAACAGTTTAATGATATTATGTAAAATACGTATTATAATTTTCTATGTAAACAATAAAGGGTCAATTTCAATCCAATTATCATTATGACCAAAATGGGTATTCTGTAAAAACTTAATCATAGTCATAATAGTATAGTAATTAAATTGTCTCAATGGAACAATAGGCTTGTTTCGACATGGAATTTATTAGCATGGTAATTTTTTAATATTTTCAAATGATCTTCAAATTAAGGTAAATTATTCAATAAATCGCAATGGTATGTACATATCATATAATGATTATAATATTTACGAAATAAATCCGTAAAAACAAAGAAATAAAATGGCGTGATTTTTTTTTATGAAAGTTTATGACAACAAACTGAACTGTTTAATTGTTGCTATTCTTGAACAAATGGTTGTTGTTATTGCTGAACAAATTGTTGCTGTTGTTCAACAAATTGTTGTTGTTGTTGAACAGATTGTTGTTGTTGAACAGATTGTTGTTGTTGAACAGATTGTTGCTGTTGTTGAACAATATGTTGCTGTTGTTGAACAGATTGTTGTTGTTGTTGAACAAATCGTTGCTGTTGTTGAACAAATGGTTGCAGTTGTTGAACAGATTGTTGTTGTTGTTGTTGAACAGATTGTTGCTGTTAAACAGATTGTTGCTGTTGTTGAACAAATTGTTGTGGTTAAACAAATTGTTGTGGTAAATGTGT
The DNA here is from genome assembly GCA_029959065.1 of Colias behrii. NCBI lineage: Eukaryota > Metazoa > Arthropoda > Insecta > Lepidoptera > Pieridae > Colias > Colias behrii. Next base: position 11,578,939 of record JARWMC010000015.1, on the reverse strand, counting down.
TCACATTGTTGTTGAACAAATCGTTGTTTTACGGGAACTGCAGAGGCTGCGGCTCACCCTCGACACAGATGAGCTGCTGCACGTGCGGGTCGTGCATGCGGCAGTCGGCGCGCGGCAGGCGGCGCGCGGCGCGCACCGACACGCACATGCGCTCGTACGGGAAGTGCGCGTAGTACTGCAGCAGCTGCACGAACAGCTCGCCCAGCGGCGCGCGGTTGGCGGGCCGCGCGCGCGCCGCGCCGCACGCCGCCTCGTGAGCGCGCGGCAGGATCGCCGGCTTCGCGCCGCCTGCCACCAAACAGTGTACAACTTAGTGCGAGATTCAAACTCACTAATTTATTCATTCAATTCGACTTTTTCTAGAAGTGGTACGGGAGCTATTAACGTTTTAAAAAAAAAGTCATTTTAGTATAGTTGGGTTTTTGATATACTGTTTCTATTGCTATTTCGGTTAGAGTCCGGGCTGTCTGGCTGGCGGTAGTGGTTGCGTTTATTAGTGCGCACAGGAAAATATCCGTAATTTAAAGTCATTTATTAACGCGTAATTTTTAATCTTTTGCCTTTAGATAGATCCATCAGACATAATTTTTTTATTGCAAGACGTTTTTTTCGTTGTTAAATAGGTGCCAGACGCAATTTTTTATTTCAAAATCATTAAAATGTCATCGAAATAAGTGAAATTCCATCAACATGAGTCCGCTTAAAAGGTAAGTAATAACTTTATTACTTATATTATATTATCCTTTTTTAATACTTATATTGAATAATTAGTAAACTAATATTTTTAATAGATGGTTTCATATTTATTACACTTTTGGGTATTAATATGAATTTGATGATATTTGGTTTTTATCAAGATTACATTAACACCCTATTTGAGGTTCGTTGGGAAAAGGAGGCACCATGGTAGATTGTTGCTAAAAATTGTAAATAGTTAAATGAATATTATACATAGTATATCCTTCACGGGGACTCATGTTGATGGAATTTCACTTATTTCGATGACATTTTAATGATTTTGAAATAAAAAATTGCGTCTGGCACCTATTTAACAACGAAAAAAACGTCTTGCAATAAAAAATTTATGTCTGATGGATCTATCTATCTAAAGGCAAAAGATTAAAAATTACGCGTTAATAAATGACTTTAAATTAAGGATATTTTCCTGTGCAGATAAGATGCGCACTAATAAACGCAACCACTGCGGCCAGCCAGACAGCCCGGACTCTAACCGAAATAGGAAGAGAAACAGTATATCAAAGAACCAACTATACTAAAATTCTCTCTTGTCAACATTGGTAGCTCCTATACGAAAGGACTTTGAATTACCATAACAGTTTTACAAATTACCACCGATTCTGAAAGCCCTGTTTAAAGAGAACCAGCAGGAAACACCGTAGTTACTCTTTTAAAATCATGTTAATTTTATAAAGCTGAAGAGTTTGTTTGAACGCGCTAATCTCAGGAACTGCTGGTTCGATTTGAAAAATTCTTTCAATATTAGATAGCTCATTTATCGAGGAAGGCTGTAGGCTATAATATATCATCATGCTACGATCAACAGGAGCGGAGCATTGCGGGTAAAACCTAGCTAGCCAGCTAGTTAGTTGCAGCGTTAAGGAACATATGGATTTTCATCTTCCATATGTTCCTTAACGCTGCAACGGGCTCTCTCAACTAATACATTCATTACACTCACACTGCAGGAAGTGTATGACCATGAGCGTGAGCGCGTAGGACGAGAGCGTGCGGCGGCGCGCGTCGTTGACGCGGTGCGCGCGCGCCCACAGCTTGGCCACGGCCACGAGCGGGCGCACGCGCCAGTCCGCGCGCGAGAACCACAGCAGCAGCTCCGTGTTGCGCACGCCCACCACGTTGTTGCAGTTCAGGTCCACGTGCACGCCCGCGCGCGCGTCGCGGAACTTCAGGATCGGCACCTTCGCCTGGATCAGCTCCGCGTCTGCAACACACGCATGTTATCTGATAGCTGTTCGCGCGGAAAACGACTCATTCAACGATTAAATTAGTACTTAATTAGTAGTAGCTAATTTTATATGTTAGTCAAACAAAAAAAAAATTTATAATAAATAATTGGAATATGATTATATTTTATGCACACGCAAGTTATGCAATTAATTATTAAAAAATTACGAATATAAGAATTAAAATTACTATATTTTCATGGAAAACTAAAATCAACTAAAAAAAAATGTAATCATGACTTTGAATCGTTTGTATTTTTTTTTAATGCGGACAGCATAGCAAAAAAATTTGCATTGAAATACTAACAAATCGCACAATTGTAAAAAAAATATTCATTCAACTTTTTACTTATAATGCTCAAACATAATATACTAACTAGGATCAATATTGCGTATATAGGCGAGTATATAGTCGAGGTGCAGCAGCGCATGCGCACGCGGCTCGAGATGCGCGAGCGCACGCACGTACAGGCACAGGTCCATGTCTGACGACTCGAGGCCGAAGCCCGACATTGTGGAGCCCACCACGTAGAGGCCGTAGCGGGGGAATATTGACTGCAAACAGAAAGATTACCAAATGAATATTATACTTTTTAAAAACAAAGTTCCCGCTTCTTGATCGAATTTACTTAAACTTACTTTCTTAAAAGCAATAAAAATACAATTACTTTGTTAGTCAAAAATATTATGACAATATTATCAAAGTTATTGACAAGACATTGCAGATTTTTATTTGCAATACGATTTCGTATTTTGAAGTGGTATCAATTTAATTTTTTGTAATTTTTATTTATCTCAAGCCAAACCAAGCGGAGTAGGACATTTTATCTTAATATATATAAATCTCGTGTCACAATGTTTGTCCTCAATGGACTCCTAAACCACTTAACCGATTATAATAAAATTCGCACACCATGTGCAGTTCGATCCAACTTGAGAGATAGGATAGTTTAAACATGTAGGTACTACGGGCGAAGCCGGGGCGGACCACTAGTTATTTTATAGATTTGAATATAAAATATGGAAACAACTTATAAAGGTACCAGTATACTACATAGGCAGTTCATGCTCACCTTAATAGTGATATAAAGATATCGCCATAAGTTCATCTTCTTGTGGAATGTCTCCTCAGTCTGCTGGGACTTTATGAATTTGTCCCAGATTTCTTGTGATAGTGTGTCCCAATTCGAGCCTGAAAATAAATAGTCTTCACTAACAATTCTAAACATAAACTTACTTGTAACTTTTCAGGATTTCTTTGTAGAAAAAGGCATAATATGTAAAAAAATTGTTATGCTACCCTTTCTTTTAAGTTTTATTGTATTCAAGCCAAAATAAAACTTAATCGAGTCTGATTTATGAATTTTTATGTACTAAAACTATTTCCTTTTTCTATAAAATTATAAAACAAAAATGGTTTTTATTTTTTAAAAAGTTTCTTTAATCCATTTATTTATTGAGATCACATACGAATTATGCCTTTTGCGCGTGTATGCGTGCATGGATGTATGTACGCATTTATGTGTGTATAATCAGATGATTGATGATGTGTAATCAGATGAGAGATCTCATCATCATCATCCCTACTCACCGTTCAACAAGTCATCAGGCGTGAACTTGACCTGAAACGGGTGCGCGGCGGTGAGGTAGAGCGATTTGCGTATGTATGTGTGCATGTATATATGTGTGCTTTTGTGTCTGTTAAATCATCTCTCATCATCTTCGTCCCTACTCACCGTTCAACAAGTCATCAGGCGTGAACTTGACCTGAAACGGGTACGCAGCAGTAAGGTAGCGGTCGGGCGCGATTCTACGCGGCCGATGCTCGCGGCGGTTGCGCGCGCGCCACTCGCGGCTCACGTTGTTCGTCGAGCTGCCAGAGTCGCGCTTGTCCCCTGAAAATTCAATTTAATATAGAAAAAACGACAAATAAATTTCCTCATGGGATTTGGAAACAATAACTTTAAATTTTTAAATACAAATAATAATAAACACTGATATGTATATAGGGTTGCAAAATTAATTAAATATTTATGCATACTGTTAAAGTCAAAAAAAATTTAATGGATCAAATTGAACATGAGACCAGAAAATTTCAATAAAGTAAAAATACATTTAATCAGTTTTCCCCCTTGTTATTATGTATTTTTCTTATTTTGTGAGTTTAAGAATTATTAAGTTCAGTAGGTATAGTGCCATAATAAAACACTGCAGTCACATCACATAATATCTGTCTTTTATAATTTCTCTTTAATTTGTGACAAGAGTCACAATTTTCCCATTTGCACGGTTTCAGTATGAAATTTTGTCTTAAAATATAATTGCTTGGCTCATTCCCTTAACATTACATCTACATTCCTTGAAGTACGAGGATGATTCTTATGTAGATAAAACGTAAATATGTACCACGGGCGAAGCTGGGGCGGACCGCTAGTATTTTATATTTGTGAACAGGGAGTTGTTACTCCATGACGTGACAGTATTGCCTTTATGCGATCTTGAAACTTCTTAATTTTACCCTCAATAATAATATTTCCCATGTATATTCCTTAAAATATGTTTAAAATAAACATATCTAAAAAAATTGTTGTATAGGAATTTAGCCACCCATTGTGTCAATAATTGTTATCCCAAGGTAATGAAAAGTGTTAATTGAATCATCGGTTGACATAGAAACATGATAAGATTCTTATTAGAAGTAAATTTTGTCAAAATAAAATTTGAATAGTATTGTAAAACGGCTTATATAAAAAAATCGTGAAATATTACACATGTAACAATAATGTTGTTTAAAGATAATTTAATAATTTAAAACCTTTTTAAAGTTACATGCTTGGTTAATTCAAATTTATCATAGCATTTATCAATGGGAAACTTGTTTTATCATTAAAGACTACAAGGTCATAACACATTTAACATTATTAGATATGTCACAAAATAAAACAGATTTACATGAAAACAGAAACATTGTGAAAAAAATGAGTTGATCAGATAAGATAAATATTAAAACCAGATCATAGCAAAAAAATGAGGGTACATGAAAATAATAAAAATGGCGCCTATAGCAACAGCTTAATTAACATTATGCACATTAAACACAAATGAATATATAAATCTTACCTTTTTCACTGGATTTATTTGAGCCAGAGGCATTACTTGATAGGCTGGAGTCATCTGAATCATATCCAAATGCATTTTCGCCTTTTTGCTGTCGCTCCCTGCGTGGCTGCCACCTGCGCTGCATTCCCTGTCTGGGGGAGCCCATCCCGCGCATCCCAACACCACCAATCATTTGAACCACTTCCATAGGATATTGCCGATTTTGACGTTCCATTTGACCCTGGCCTACATATATTCCGGGTGCGCCGAACCCACCGTTCCCATGGTACACTATAGGTGCACCTTCATTCATTTTGCCTCAATATCTGCAAATAGAATAAAGCCTTGAATAATAAATAACACCGGTAACCACACGAGATTTTCTATTCGTGTACAAACCTTTTTCTGCAACTGTAAAATATAGTGACGTGTCCAGTTGCAGTCGCTTATTTTATCATGCTAATTGTAATATTTAATTAATACGGTGCGACGTCTAAATTGTATAATTTTCACTTATTATATTATACCACCGAAATCCGAGACGATCCGTCAGACGTATTTCCTTGTAAGTCGATGGCTATCTTCTTTGATTCAAGTTGAAGTCAATTAAACGTTCTTGTCGCTTTGCTTCCACCGTACGAACAGATCGAATTAAATAAACGGCGTCTTTTTTAGCAAATCTACCCACAAAATTAAAAGGTAAATCTCTAAATTAGAAGAAAAAATCCGCCATGACTTAATGAAACAACACTAGCGACATCTGGTGTTATGAACTGTAATCTACACGTGATAGACTTCATTTTTTATTTCAAATCTCGTGTATTCGATTTGCAGCCATGAACAAATAATTAGCTTAAAAAGCTATTAGATTACTTATTAAAACAATAACTTTGCATTGATTAATAAATAACCAACAGATTGGCTATTTGAAATAAGTTATGTGAAAAATTGTTAAAAGAAAAACAGCAACAAATCGAATCATATGATTTATTTTTATTACGGGCAATATCATTGTGTAGTTAACTCTCGAGTTTACTAGTTTTTGACTTTTGTTTTGAGTTTGAGTATGACAAATAACGTCAAATGCTTTTCTCGCCTCTGTTTACTGATTAATTGATAAAATTAATTAAAATTATTTTGTCTTTAGTAAAATTGTTGGTCACATAGCATGAGATTACAGAGAAATTTTTGTTCATTATGCATGTCTTTAATATGTTAGTGTAACAAGTGATGACGTCGAAAGAGGATAATGTAACCTTAAAAGTGCTAAGATTGTGTAAATACAAACTTTGTTTTATTTTATTATCGTTATCAGTCGTTAAAGTGATTTGATATGTCACATTTTGGAGATTTTATGGACGGCGTACCCGTTAAAATATCAGAAAAATACAAGCGACCTCCACGAATCGAGTTACCTTATAGCATTACAGAATGTCCTTTGCGAGCGCAAAATGTTGTTGAATGCGTCAAGTATTGCCCTACATTCGAACGTAATGTACTTTCTAAACTCAAAGAGCTTAGAAGCGCAAAAGAAACGAAGAAAAATGAAAGGCGACATCGTCTTCAATTATTGGAAGAAGCGAAACAAAAGAAATTGGACGCCATAGCCGCCGCTGAAGCAGAGGAGAAGTTGAAGCAGCTCAGTGTGTCCGAGGTGTCCTACCCGAGCACCGATGAGATCAGCGCTCTATCGCCTGACGAAAAACCAGAACGAAACTGTGATACAAGTTCTACTCAAGACAATAGCCCAGAGATTGATAAAACTACAAGTGTAGATGTTACTTTGCCATGTAGTACAACCCAAGACTCACAGACTAGCATCTTGCAGCCCATACAAGTGCAGTCAAACTACCAACAAAGTCTCCTAGATGATCCAGATCCATTGCAGGAACTAAAGATAAGTTCTAAAATTACTAAACCCCAGTACTCTCATAATGTTGAAACAATGACATTCAAAGATTTTGAAAATGACACATCTAGCCCGTTTGATAATGTTGAACTTAAAACTATTAATGATATGGAATTATTAGCTCAAGTGTTGCAAAGTCAGAGAGATTCAACAGCTAGCTGTCAGGTGCCAAATTATCAGGAGCAGGTCTATCCAGGCTATGCAAATTGTGCGACACAAGCTCAGTTTGAAGGTGTCACATATATACCAAATGCTTACGGGGAACAGACAATACAGGGTCAAAATATTATATACTCGTCTCCACAGCATTACCCAGTCTCCAATGGCTATTATGTACAGTCTGATAATATATGTGATAGGAGTATTCCTGTTGATAATGTATATATGCCCAATTATCAATATTATGTTCCTACACAACCTTATACGGTAACAGATCAATATTACAACAACCAATTGCCGACCACGTCAGCAGAAATCAATCAAATAACTAATGGAGCAACCTATATCCCACAGCCTTATTATTATTACCAACAACCATATTATACGCAACAGACAATAAACACTAATGAAGTAACAGAAGAGCCGGCAGCAAATAGTTCTCAGAATATAGTTAAGTCTAGGTCTAGAAGTGTTCCTGATATTGTAAGGGAGTTGAATGAGGAGCTAGCGACGGCAAAATTGAGAGCTAATGAGAGATCTTGTAATGTTAGTCCCGCACCTGTGGCAATGGTTCCAAGATCATCTTCTAGTAGTGATAAACGAGATCATAGAAGGAGAAAAACTGAGCAGTTGCCAAATCCATATGATAAATTTCCCCCACAATTACAGAACATGTGTCAGAAAATTCATGGAATGGGCTTTCCCTTGGACAGGGTAGCCAGAGTGTGTAGCCTAGTTGGAGAGAATGATAAGAAGGTATGTTAAAATTTAAAATGATTAGGTACTGCTATACATATTGTGAATGGGCATTGAATAGTTTTTATTTACCAAAATTTTCTCAGGATACTATTGAATCCATTTAAATTAATTCATTCATCTTAACAATAAAAATCTACATTTTGCTCTTGTTCGCATCTTCAAAATAATTTGTTATAGTACCAACTTTTATCCCTTATACCATTCAGTGTAAAATTTATCAAATCCTTTGTTATCAGATGCGTGAATAATTAAGTCATTTAGCCATCTTTGTGTTTAAAAATCAAGAAGATTAGAAACAAATTTAAAGATGTGTATGTCAATTTGTTTTTTTATTTTACTTCTTTTAAGGTAGATTTCGAAAACTTTAGAGATTCCTTTCTGTAACAAGTTACAACATCTTTACAGAGACACTTCAAGTGAAGCAAATTGAGCTACTTATGTGACATAATATTATCTCTTATTGACCTGAATGACCTAACTTTACAGGCTTTGTTAAGAATTTGTGTAATATAATCAGTCAAAACTAGGTTATATAAATTTCGATAAATGGCAATCGAAATAATATTAAGATAAATGGCAACGTTAAAATCATTTTCTTTTGATAGTTTATTATCTCATAATAAAAAAACCAATATAACATCATTAATTTGCGACTGAAACATAATACATACAAATAAAAAATATAGAAGTTTGATAAATAATTTTAATGTCTACTCTGTTGTTGAAAAATAATATTATTAGAAGTATGGCCATTTTTGTTTATTTTGTTAACAATGAATATTATTTTTTCCAGGTAATAGAAGGTCTTCTCATCTTGGGAGAGCTGATGGATCTAGGATTTTCGGAAGGAAGAGTGTCCGCAGCACTTGCTAAACATGAATTCAACAGAGATAAAGCCTTGGACGAGTTGGTTTCATAACAGGAATACCTCACGGGATTGGTGGATCATACATACTGTAATGGGTATATCCCCATTATTACGAAATGTGGTTTTTATTGTACAGAAATGTTAAATCAGCTAGAATGTATAGAAGAAGAAATATATCTTCAATTCTTTTTTAATTTCATTAAAATGCCTCAAGTTATGTATGTGTTAATTTTTTAACTAGAAGTAATTTATTATTCAGAAAGCTTTGCACTTAGAGGTACATTTAAATTTAAATATGTTGTTATAATTTACATTTTTAATAATATTTTTCCATTCATAATATTCTCGAAATTTACCTATTCTAAGATATAAATTTATGGTTTACTTAATCAGGTCAATATAATATTATAGCACACTGCAGTAAATTTTAAGTTAAAAAGTCTTATTTTTGTAGCATAATTTTTGGACGGGGTAGATGACTTGTAGACGATTGTGTAATATTTGATATGGCGCGGCGCACCGAAAGCGCATTCGAATTTCGCGCCAAATTGTTATCTTTATGTTTTCCATTATAGTCTGTCCACTATAAGAATTGCTTTTTGACAGCTCGACGGGTGATACCAGAAGTGATGTTCAAAAGATTATCGATTGTGATACCATTTCAATTATAAATTCAAAATATTATCATAAATCGAATCAGGTACGTAAATAATAATTACAACGTAAACGTACTAATAAGACATGTAATAATAAGCCCACATATCTATGCATTTTATGTTAAAACTAAACTAAACTAATATTTTATTATTTATTGGTTTCTATCTTACAATTTGGTTGTCTTTACGTTTAAATTATATAACATAATAGAAGAGTTTTTCTGTATCGGACAGAGTATTTCTATCGATTATTATAATCTATCGACCCATCATTGAATAATTCTGTGTAGATATCACTAAGTGGGCGGGGCCTGTCCATGAAGTACAATAATTATTTGTATGACATTTTAACATAGACAATACAATCCTTCATAGGCGTGAAGCTGTCAAAAAGCAAATAATATATTGGACAGAGTATAACAATATTGTTTTTTTTTTTATTAATGGCAACATTAATTATTGAATTTAGGCATCACTTAGGCATACATAAATTAAAAACATACACAATATTTCGAATACAGTTTCTAAGTAACTAGCTAACTATATGATCTATATTCTATACATATGTGCTGGATATGGTAAATAAACTTCAAAATTATTAAGTCACTGTTGTAATATACAAGATTTTGCTGTTAATAGAGTTTACAGAAATTATGATAGCTATTTATTAAAAGGATAATAATATAAATATAAAATACATTCAAATTCTAAAACTCTTACATTACGTTTATCTTTTTGATATCTAAAAGGACTCAATGAAAGAATATGTTAAAATGATAATAATCAATAATGATAAATGATGCATATTGGACGGTATCTGAAGGCGTACTATGACGCATTATTGCATTGAAATTATCTTTATTTTGTGATTTAAATGCTTGCTTTGACTTTTTTGCACGTCATCAATTAATAAATTATTTTTTTGTCTTCAGTATACTCACTTTGAAGGCCACCAATTAAAAATAGAATTCTAATTTCTTAGATTATAAAATAAAAGGCAGATGGAGCATGACAGTCGTCCATCGCCCTTGTCAAAGAAAATACGAAATCAAAAACGAATACGAACCTCCGCCAGTGCTATAGCGATTCTAGTGTCATGCAATACGTCAAAAGTCGTTTGGTATTTTAGTAAAAAAATGCTGTCTTGTGATATTTAAACGCTGTAAAATTTGTTCCCGAAAACAGACAAAAAGATAAAACATCGTTTTACAGGTTTTCTGTAGATTATTTGGCTTATTTAATTTTGTATACAAATAATAATTTTACATATACGAAAACAAAACTTAATAATACAAAACTTCAACGTATGCTGCCAGTATTTTGAAAATGATTTTGCCATTTTTATGGGTAAAACGGTAAAATGGTTAAAAGATCTTCGGGGTAGTGCTTTTCGATCTTGAATGTGATTACATATTAATTGTACAGTGCAATAAAGGTTCATGATCTTTATTAGATAATTTTAATAAACATAATACTTTTTTTTGTTACTTTTATATAGCCTAAAAACGTCAGAGTCGTTTTCCCCCTCGATTTAATTCATTTGAACTCCGTGTTTAATATGACAAAATTATTATTATTCAGGAATTATATTTATTTATTATTTTATTTTTATTTATTATCCAGTAAAGCAGCTGACAATGTGGATGTCGTAAGGTGGTCACTGAAAATCAGAAGAGCGCTTATTCAATTTAACGCAAGTCAAAATCTCCGCGATCTATTACGATAGATCGCGGCTTGCGCTATCCTTTTACTATGAACAGCATAGGTCCACAGGAGAGCGCCGAGCAACATGTCCTCTCTCTGGAAAGGCTCGCTGCCGACTGATTTGAATCGGGTCGCGCGCAGTGTTTTATAGTACTTTAAAAAAAATTGTAGAAAAATAATAGAGGTACCTTAGTTGATTTTTTAAATTTTATCTTATAAGTAAGACATTCTTTTATTGCAATATGTATAAATTATATTCAATTAAGGCAAATATCTTGGTGAAAATAATGATTTTGTCGACTATAATTTCTAAAAAAATTCACATTGTTCGGATTTTAATTTCGTAAGTTAGGAGTCCAAAATAAAAAAATCTTTTAACTAACTATTTTAATAAGGATTTTTGCAGTTAGTTAAAAAAATTGTGTGTTAGATCTGTCAGCAATTTCAGATATTTTTAGCTTCGAAATTGACACTAAAAGTGAAATCAAGTAATCATCGGCTCAGTTATCTTGATGGTATTCACAAATACTGTATTAATTGAAAAAAACTCTTAACTAACTACATAGACAATAAAATTTCCTAAAATTATTAGTAATTCATATGTTTGTAAGATAAGTGGTTGATGGACAATCTGGTTTGAAAAATCACATATTTGAGCCAAACAGCGCACGGACCGCGTACACGGGTATTATGCCTCAGGTATCCTGAGTGGCTTCCTTTTTTAGCGCAAGCAACCATACATAAATTTATGTTTTCTATTAGGTACCTATTATTCATAATAATTTACAATGCTTTTGTTGTGTGTTTGTGTGTATTGGAATAAATGGTTTCTTCCTTCTTTCTTTCTAAAAATAAAATGTCCCGTGTTCTCGACTAAAAACCACCGCTATCCGCATTCATATATCTTGAAAATATAAAATAATATAATCATTGTAATTTTGAAACATTTTTTTTACGTAATTTATTTAATTAAAAATTGAATACAATTATTTTGTTCATTTATAACTTTAGTAGGTAGGTACTTTATCATTTATGTAACAGAAGAATTTTTACAACATTATAAAAAATTATCATAAACAATAATTTATATTAGAATTAAAATTAAAACCTGACAGCTAATTTATGTAGCCTACGTCACTAACAACACTACCATAATAATTCAGATGATTGCAATGTCACCTCATAAATCAAAATCGGTTCAGCGGTTTATACTGCAGGGCGTGCCAAAGAAATATTATACATAGATACACTCGAAAAACATAACCCTCTTTCTTCCGTAGTCGGGGAAAATTTTGGGAAAATTTTCAATATCTGGTAACATAACATCCACACAGAAGCACCGTGTACGTACAGTGCAGCGGCGAAATGACAGCACACATAGCTTTATGGAAATGACGATAAATCATTCGGTTTAGTTCGGCAACGCTCCATCTGTCTTTTATTTTGTAATCTAAGGGCCGATTTTTCAATCCCGAGATAAACAGTCTAATAACTACCCCTCGAATAGATTTATTCAATTATTTATCTAACTCATAACGGCTCGCCTATTTTTCAATCGTGATTTATTTGATGAATAACTATCTGACCAAATATTTCCATATTGGCAGCTCTGCTCTCGGAGTGGCGAAACAAACATATTAAATTAGTCAGGTTAGAGCGGGATAGAGTCAACTCTTGCAATTTGTCAACAACCGTCATTATGACTCACGTCAGGGATGCATTTTAAGTTTGTCTTGTATTGCTCTTGTCTTCTATGATTGTTGATTGTTGTTTTGATTCGAGTAAAGAGTTTGGTTAAATTTGTGTTTCAATTTATATATTTTACGATGGAAACGACATACTTAAAGGCAGCGTTCGGCAAATTTTCAATGGCATGGTCATCAGTACTATCAAAAACATCAATTTCAATATGATTTTAATTGATAATAATTATATAGAAAGAGGTTTAATTGTTAATAATTCTACGCTCTATGTTATGACATACGAAAATATCCCAAATTTGACGTATCAGTTGTCAACTCAAACGCCTAACCGTCGAATAGCGCGCTATCTGGCCGTTGGAGCGGCAAATAGATTTATTCCTCAAATAACGTAGTTATTCGATAGATAAGTCCTATTCGTCTATTGAAAAATTGAATATTTTGTTAACTGAAGAATAAAGTCTATCTAGCTGTTTATCTGGGCATTGAAAAATCGGCCCTTAGGGCTGATTTTTCAATCCCTGGTTAAAACTTATTCATCGAATAACGTATTAAACTACCATTTGAAAAATATATTCTAATTGTCCGTATTTGACAGTTTACTGGTGACATTTTAAAATGTTCGTGTAATACTTTATTGGACGGATAAATTTTAACCAAGGATTGAAAAATCGGCCCTAAGTCTAATTTATACGTTTTTGGATAAATGCAAGATAGTGACGAGATTTATTCCTGAAAAATTTTGCAATGAATTTCTTGAACTTTCTCAATATTACGTACAGGCTACACTGCAACTGTTAGTGTTAAGGTTAGTGTGGAATGGATTACGCATTTATAAGTCGCATGTGAATGTACTAAAGCCAAACATGTGCTAGAATTAAAATATCGTGTTGGTTGATTCGGGAATTGTATTGTATTATGTAAAAATCATCCTTTTCTGAGGAAACTTCTAGAAATTACTATTTTTGCACTCGATTTAATTTAGTGATGTAATTCTAATAAACATTCTTTATTTTGCTTAGTCATTGGTATTTTTGAACGAATTGTTTTAAGTGCACTTTTATTTGCTAAATTGCATAGTGCGTAACTTTTATATCTTAATACACATTTAATTTTGTCTTTATATTAATAGTGCAATTATTTTCGTCCATAAAATTAGTTAATACGCTCCGATTTAACTAAATATTCTATTTAGATTAGTTTATAATAAATTGAGCATCAATTATATCGTTTCATTTGTAAAAATGCTCACAATTTATAAATTGATATTTGCTTGTTATGGGTTAGGTCTTAGGGTTAGGTGTTAGAAATTAAAACAATAATCATTCAATTTATATGATGCTTCTAGGCTGTTTAAATACGTATGAAAGAATGTCGAATGAGTGCTTCCACCCAAACGAATTTATACTTTGAATCATATTTGAATGTAACTCGTGTCATTGTGACTGTATCACAATATTATATTGTAATACCACAGTATTACAATATTATTTCCTACAGTAAGGAAACGCCTTTGATGTCGCGCGATGCCGCCGCCAGCGTAGGTACTTACGCTGCCACACGAAAATACGCTAGGGTTGCAACAAATGGGAAATAAAACAATTGTGATTATTAATATTATGATCAAATCATTTATTCATATGTACATTCAAAATAATTGCGATTATTAAATCTGATGTAATTATGTTTTGTTCATAAATAGGTATATAATTACAGATATTGCACTGCTAAATATTATTTACGTGGACACTTTATTTTTGGATGTTCTTAATTGTATATTATAACATTTAACTAAGTAATGCATTCGCATTGGGATGTACAATCTGATTAGAAAATAATGAGGACAACATATACATAGCTTTGATTTTAATTCAACAGATACAATTAATACAATCTTTCTGAAATATTGTTTCCTTCTGGGATTTCAATGTAGATTTACATCCGTAAACGGAACAGTTTGTGCGCGCCATAATAGAATATGTAAGTACCTATGTATAATAAAATTATTACACAAAAAATACGACTGCGTCGTCCTTTCGCGCTAGGTAAGGCAAACGCGTGTTTGCCTTACGCGGCCCGCGTCGCCCGACCCCCCGCCAGTTCCCCTCCGTTTCTCTGCACAAGTACATTCGCTTCCGTTCTGTATAGATATTGTAATACTGTGGTAATACTGTGGACTATATGTATACAGTATAGTATATAGTCAGCATTTTTATTACTAACTAGCTGTGCCCGCGACTTCGTCCGCGTGGAATAGTGACTGCATAGTAGTTACTACTTAACTTTTATTGAATAAACACGTACTACCATAAATAATTAAAAGAACAGTTAGTAAAATTTATTACTAAACTGAGCTAAAAAATAAAAAAATAAGTGCCTAATTAATTTTCTACGTAAAATTTATTTTAAATTATGGCATATTATTTTTTAGGCACCAGGAGGGAGAGGAGCAAATTTATTTACCTTCCTTCCTTGTATGGATGTTTTTGACAATATATTGTGCAGCAACTGAGTGCCGAGGCAAACGTCAAAACGTAAAGGAATAGAATCCGCTATCGATACTAATTGACATAAGCGTATGATGTTTTGCTAAGGATTTGTTCATCCTACCAACGACGACGACGACCACGAACAAAATTTTCATCCAGTCGCAATTTAATAAAATTGTGCAAAACACAATTAAAAATCAATTATTAAAATTTCCTGTCGTTCTGGTGATTGGAATTTTTATTTTTGAGATCAACGATGAATGAAAAAATAGATTTTTCGTAGAAACAGTGGCTCCTAGAAAAAAATGTATGTGAAGTTTTTTAAAGATAATTTTATAATCTACAATTTTGGTAAAAGTTAAGGATACCATACCATACCATCATTATCATAATAATATATCTTATATATATATTTTTTTATAATGGTACTTAATTTTAAAGATCGTCGGGAAGTTTGTAAAATTATATACATTCCTTTTCCTTCGTTGCGTTGGGTTTTTTTTTTTTAATTTTTAAACTTCGGTTTCTTATTTTCATTTAATATTTTCAAGTGAGCGAGACCTACCTCTACCTCCATAATACATTCCTACATCTGACATCTTTTAAGTTGGGCCGTAACCGTGCATAAATTGTAATGGACCACAGTGGCAAAAGAAGTGGTATATTTAAGAAAAAAAATTGCCAAGGGCCAGGCCTATGTGGCTTTGAGAAGAGTTCAAAATTTCCAGGGTGTGGCTATCCTCTCGCTCCCATGTCCCCCTCTTCTTTCACAGACTTTCAACCCTTCCCTTTCCATCCCTAGTAAATGGCAGAACCGATTTTGATGTAAATAATATTATCTAATTGTACCTATATGTACACGTCATATCCTATCGTTTGATGCTCCATTTGGTTTATTTATCTAACCACTGTCACCCCTAAAGTGCCCTATATGTAAAAAACGGATGAACCGATTTCGATAAAACATTACTAATTGTAATTCACCCGTTATGCACATTCATATGATATATCACTTAGGTAGGTACTATCACAATATTTGACAACATTCGTTTCTTTCATTCCCACTTATACCTATACAGGGTGTAATCGTTAAGTGTGCACAGGCGATTTTTCCGTAAGTATTACAGATAACAAAAAACTTTAAACTGATATCGAAAGTACTTAACCTAAAGAGTAAAATGGCGGTAATAAATTTTTAAAAATAAATCGAGAAATATCAAAAAAATTATCTTTAAACCCTCCCATTCATTAAGTATGAAATATGAATATCCCATATACCTACATTTAATATGAAAGATTTTAGCTTTTTTTTTCTTTTTTTGGTTTTCTGCTTTAATTACTTCGCAAATTTGAAGTGACATTTTCCACATTTTTCCGGACATTTTCACGCATTTTCCGGATATTTTCCGGGAATTTTCCAGGCATTTTCCGGACATTTCCCTGACATAGCCTGTAAATGTCTGGAAAATCCCCGGGAAATGCTCGGAAAATCCCTGGAAAATGTCTGGAAAATCCCCGGAAAATGCCAGGGAAATGTCCGGAAAATGTCTGGAAAACATCGGGAAAATCCCCGGGATATGCTCGGAAAATCCCCGGAAAAAGCCTGGGAAATTCCCGGAAAATAACCGGAAAATGCCTGGGAAATGCTCGGAAAATGCGTGGAAATTTCCGGAAAAACCGTGGAAAATCCCTGGAAAATGCCTGGAAGATATCCGGAAAATGCGTGAAAATGTCCGGAAAATATCCGGTAAATGCGTGGAAAATCCCCGGAAAATGCCAGGGAAATGTCCGGAAAATGTCTGGGAAACATCCGGAAAATCCCCGGGAAATGCTCGGAAAATGCCTGGGAAATTCCCGGAAAATGTCTGAAAAATCCCGGAAAATAACCGGAAAATGCCAGGGAAATGTCTGGAAAATATCCGGAAAATGCGTGGAAATTTCCGGAAAATGCCTGAAAATGCCAGGTAAATGTCTGGAAAATATCCGGAAAATGCGTGGAAATTTCCGGAAAAAGCGTGGAAAATGCCTGAAAATGCTCGAAAAATGCGTGGAAATTTCCGGAAAAACCGTGGAAAATCCCTGGAAAATGCCTGGAAAATATCCGGAAAATGCGTGAAAATGTCCGGAAAATATCCGGTAAATGCGTGTAAAATGTCCGGAAAATATCCGGAACATGCGTGGAAAATCCCCGGAAAATGCCAGGGAAATGTCCGGAAAATGTCTGAAAAACATCCGGGAAATCCCCGGGAAATGCTCGGAAAATCCCCGGAAAAAGCCTGGGAAATTCCCGGAAAATAACCGGAAAATGCCTGGGAAATGCTCGGAAAATGCGTGGAAATTTCCGGAAAAACCGTGGAAAATCCTTGGAAAATGCCTGGAAAATATCCGGAAAATGCGTGAAAATGTCCGGAAAATATCCGGTAAATGCGTGAAAATGTCCGGAAAATATCCGGAAAATGCCTGGAAAATCCCCGGAAAATGCCTGAAAAATGTCCGGAAAATGTCTGGGAAATGCGTGGAAAATCCCCGG
Source organism: Colias behrii (assembly GCA_029959065.1). Taxonomy (NCBI): domain Eukaryota; kingdom Metazoa; phylum Arthropoda; class Insecta; order Lepidoptera; family Pieridae; genus Colias; species Colias behrii. The sequence continues at coordinate 11,561,084 of JARWMC010000015.1, read as the reverse complement.
AAAATGCCAGGGAAATGTCCGGAAAATGTCTGGGAAACATCCGGAAAATCCCCGGGAAATGCTCGGAAAATGCCTGGGAAATTCCCGGAAAATGTCTGGAATATCCCGGAAAATAACCGGAAAATGCCAGGGAAATGTCTGGAAAATATCCGGAAAATGCGTGGATATGTCCGGAAAAAGCGTGGAAAATGCCTGGAAAATGCCCGGAAAATGCTCGGAAAATCCCCGGAAAATATCCGGAAAATGCGTGAAAATGTCCGGAAAAAGCGTGGAAAATGCCACTTCAAATTTGCGAAGTAATTAAAGCAGAAAACCAAAAAAGAAAAAGAAAGCTAAAATCTTTCATATTAAATGTATATGGGATATTCATATTTCATACTTAATGTATGGGAGGGTTTAAAGATAATTTTTTTGATATTTCTCGATTTATTTTTAAAAATTTATTACCGCCATTTTACTCATTAGGTTAAGTACTTTCGATATCAGTTTAAAGTTTTTTGTTATCTGTAATACTTACGGAAAAATCGCCTGTGCACACTTAACGATTACACCCTGTATATGTATAGGTATAGTAAATGGATGAACCGATTTTGATTAAATATGTCTAATTATACTTTACACGTCATGCCCTTTCATTTCATATGTCACTTGAGTCAAAATTCACTTTTTTTATTATCTACCACTTTTATACCTATATCAAATAAATGGATGAACCGATTTTGATAAAATTTGACTTATTTTTACTGATAGGTCGTTCACTTTCATTTAATATATCACTAAAGTATATTCGACAACTTTAGTTATTTTCATTCCCACTTTTACACAATAAATGGATGAACCGATTTTGATACAGTTTATTTAAGAACCAGCGTCGGAAAATATGCTGCCTAACAAAAAAACATCATCTAATTCGGATTACCTGCTAGCGAGCTACGGTGGCACAAACACACACACACACAGCGGTCAAACACTTATCACCCATATTTTTGCATCGGGGGTTAAAAATATAATATTATAAATACGACATAATTTAAAGGACATTTTATGTATAAAATTTACCTAGAAATAAGTATAATTTTAATTTGACCCCTCCCCCCTACTACCTCAGCTTACCCCCCCACCCTTGGGGACTTTCGATATGATCACTTGGACATAACTGTAGCGTATAACAGATAACTTACGTTTTATCGTACACTGTATGTGTACCATAGAATGCCTTAGCAAATGTTCGCCGTGAGTACTTAAATGGTCATAACTTTTTTATTTATGAACCGATTAACATGAAATAAACACTAAATGTTAAATGAAGATTACCACAATATATTAGTGAAAACCGCATCGAAATCGGATAAGCCGTTTCTGAGATTAGCGTGTTCAAACATACAGACAAACAGACAAACAGACAAAAAATTTTTTAACTACAGTTTTGGGTTTGGGATCGATTTAATAATAACCCCTGCTAATTTTTTTTTACATATTTTCATTGTACAGACACCACTTTTCTAGAATTTTATTATATGTATTTAATATATATTTAATATGTATTATGTATTATTTATCATCTCATACATATTTCATAATTTACGTGATTTAAAATGGAGTGAGATTAAAAATTATTCATAACGACACTCCAGGCTTGAGCTTGAGGCATTATGTAAAATGAATGATTAACTGAACAGTGGCTTTCATTGTTTTCTATTTTTGTATACAATAAAACCAGCTATTTCCAATTACATAGAATTGGAAAATGTAAATAAAAGTTAATATATCTGATGGAGAAATACTTTGCTTTTATAATTAATGAAATTAGGTACATATATAGATATCATATAAAATTCTTAATATAAATATAGCATTTAATAACTCTAAAGGTTGGGTTACCACTTATTTGAAATTTAGTATGTTTAATGTAATATTAAAAAAGTTTTTATGGTGTAAAATCTTATCTTATAACAACAAACTGAAAGCTGTTCATTGATAGAAGATTGATAGTAAATAGATTTCAAGTCTGTGAAAATGTATTAAATAGGCATAAAAATATGTATGTACAGATAGCAATGTAGTGGTTGGTCTACTTCTGACGAAAAAATATGAATATGAATCTTGAAATAAAGGAGATGATAGGTAGGTACTTTATGACTGTTTAGAGCCTGGTTTTGCACATAAAATATATTAAAATATCGGTTAACGGTTCATATACATATTATATTTATGGGCAAAATCATTTTATATTTAACATCTCCTATTTGTTGCATTTTAATTAAGGTTGTTGTAAGCCTCTATTTTCACATATGATAGAAAGCATTTTCAGTCTATTGATTAGACTTAAAAAAAATATTAGCAACATCACGAATGTGGAAGAATTTTAAAATAATTTATTATATTAGTGAATTTGTTTCAAAAATATCAATATTATACATTAGAGTTTAGACAGAGCATTTAATATACAATAATAATTTACCTATCTTATTTTTATAATAAAGCGAATGGCTGTGATCTTAAAGACAGCAGCAAGTTCTGTAACAAGATGATAACGCAAATCGTAAATTTATTTAGAAAGTTAAATTTTTGAAGAAGGTCCTTATTATGGGACACTCAATTCTATACAAAATAAGTCCTGACTATTGTTTCTTAATTGAAACCCAAAAGTTTTTAATTACACTTAGATATTATTCAATAAATTCTAAGATATTTTTTTTTTATATTTACCTAACTCCGAAATATTGAGCACAACACCCATGTAATAAAATATTGCAGCCGCAACTAACATGTCTTATTTTTTGCACGACTCATGATGCGAAGCATCAGAGAGTGCTTTACGATCGAAAAATTTTTTTCGCCTCATTTTTGCAGCTATTCTTATTATTATAGCCTTGTTAGTTCACGGAATCAAGATATTTTGCATACTATTGTCGAGATAATTTAATGGAGATTAATCCCATACTTTTTAAAAATTGATTTACTTCAATAGAATTGGAAAAAAACACCGAAATAGGTCAAAAAATTTTCCTGTCCGTCATGTGTGAAACCTGAAAACACTATAACTTGTGAAAAAATCCATCATTTGAGTTAAATTTTTTTTTTAAATATTCTAATCGACGATTGTAGGTCACTGAATGCGAATGATTAATTAATTCAGTGTCGTTTAATTGCAATTAATAAAAAACGAAAACTACAATAAGTTTTTTTTTTTTTTTTTTTTTTTTTTCATAATTAAATGAGCATTATGAGTCGTGCACTTTTGGATTTTCCAAATTTTTTTACTCGTTTTACGATGCAATTCCTGGCAAGTTTAGTGCCATTTAACGACTACTGAGATATTTAAATGCATAGCCTTTTGGAATATCAAAAAAGCATTTAACGCTGAAGATACCTGGGAAATATCGAGATTTGAGAACATTTGTAAAAATACAATCGTAAAAGTTTCGTCGGTCAAACGTGAAATCTCAAGCAGTTTTGCATCCAGATATTGTTATTTATATATTATCTAGGTACCATGAGTTAGGTATGTAACTCCTCATAAAGTGGAAAAGAAGGAACTGTCTCACCCTCATGATAAGTCTATTTAGTATTTGTAATTCACACGCTGACTGTCTTTTAGTACTCGGCCTTTAGGCACATTCGTAAATCATACTCACATTTAGCCTAGATTCTGTATGACCTAGTTGTAACATAGATAAATATTGATTTTAAGAGTATAGAATAAACTTGCCTTTTGGTTTTAGTTAAGTTGAAGTTAAGTGTAAGTATGCTTTACGAGGTGCATTTAGTGATATTTTCTGCAATGCTTGGGCATAGGGCGCGTGATTTTCTATAGCTTCGTAGGTATATATGAAATATGTATAATAAAAGAGTTATTTTAATTCTTGTGTTTTATTTGCTATTGTAAAAAATTAAAATTATTGCCAAATTTATGCAATGTTAGTGGGGTTGCAGTTGCATACTGCAGTTGTAACACAGAATACTTAATAGTAGCTAACTTCTTGGTAGCTAACGTTGTGGTTCCACCGTATTGCCGCCACTGTTTAAAAAGTAAGTACATATGTATTTTAGTATTATTTGTGGTTTAAAAAGAGTTCTGAAAATCAGTAGGTTCCGTATCAGCAAGCGTTTTCTGCAATACTTCTTTGAACTCAACTTTATTTCCATAGGTAATTAAAAAAAAAACCCTTTCTTTTATAAGGGTTCATACGCACTACGTGGGTAGCCGCATTACGGCTAGCCGCGCGGCTGACCGCAGGATGCGGTTGCGAATGCGGCCAGCCGGATCGCGGGCAGCCGCATTCGCAACCGCAACGTGCGGTTGAAGAACCGTTGCGATTTGCGGTCATGTCGATCCATTAAAAAGATGGACGTGGAAGAAGTTGCAGCTATTTATTACATTTACACACGTTACGTAAAGAAGAAAAAACAAAGAAAGAAGTACTGGGTGCATACTTATTTGCAAACACGAGATGAGAGCAAGCATTTTGCAACCACGTGCACACACTCACTCAATGGCGGGCAGCCGCAGACTGAACCGCACAGTGCGTATAGCAACCGTCCGGCTGGCCGTCACTCGGGCCGCAGCCCTCCGAGCGACCGGAGCGATCTGCGGGTAGCCGCATCGCAGTGCGCATAGAAATGAATATTACTTACATAATTGTGCTTGCGGTCAGCCGGACGGCTAACCGCAATGCGGCTACCCGCATAGTGCGTATGAACCCTAATAATGCTTAAATATCGGGGAAAATCAAGAAGGGGAAAATAATATTATAACGATTGTTACGACTCTGACCCTTCCAATGTCACACATCTGTCAAGCAAATGAGAGCGACGAGAGCGATAACACATGTGTCAATTTCTTTGATTTTTTTCTCTGCACCGGTTGCATTTTTTTATTTTATATTCGTCGGCCGGGTGCTGGGTGATTGTGGGAATTATTGATTTTATTTTTATTTGTTAAAGTATTTATGTATATGTCGTGGCCATATCGTAGATTTGCTCATTTCATGAAATGGCCAATTTAGTTTGGCCAGATCGTTAAATCGTCAACGTTACACGATTTGGTCATCCACATTTGTGGATGGCCATTTCACGAAATGCGACCATTTTTGTTTCTTTTTTAAAAAGCGATTCGCTTCTGGCACTCGCCGGCCGCTGCCGCGGCACGCTCGCTTTGCTCGCTCGGCTCGTGCGTTGTTTATTAAAGTCTAACCTAACCTAACCTAACTGTTTTCTATTGAAAAAACCATTCGCTTCTGGTATACGCCGGCGCTACCGCGGCACTAACTTAAATGACAATAAACAAGTTCTTAAAATATTCTGAATTTTTTAATGTTTTATGGACTCTCTAAGATATTTTATACGATCTGGCCAAATGTCGATGACCAAATCGTGAAACGTTGACGATTTAACGATCTGATCAAACCATGTTGGCCATTTCATGAAATGAGCAAATCTACGATATGGCCACGACATATACGTACTTAGACTAAGGTTTATTATGTTTTTATCAGTAACTTATGAAGTTATAAGTTATCCATACTAATAATAAAATTGGAGTTGTTTGTAGTATTAATATAACCGCTTTTTACTAAATGCATATGGATGTACCTATAAACAATCTTATCTTATAATAAATTATAATGAATCGAAAATTATCTTGCTATTTAAAAAATGTGCGCTTTTTAATTAATTAATTGTTTAATTAAGTACTTACTTATTTGCAATTATTATCTAGCTACCTAGGTATGATTTTATTGTTTGCTTTATATCTATGGATTTACTGTTGGAATTATCGTATCTACAAGTAATTAAATATAAGAGTTGAATAACTGATTGTCTTGAAATACCATTATTCTATATTTGATAAAAAGGTCATTGGTACAATATGTTCCTTATTACTTACTACGCATTTAAATGCAAATATCTTGTCGCTTGATTACTTGTGAGTTGTGTATAATTATATACTTAAAGAAGGTAGTTAAGTTTTTTTTAATTTTTCTGTCCAAAAATAATAATAAGTAGGTAAGTAGGTAAGTAGGTACTTAAGTATTATAATTTGGTTTACCTAGTTACTGAGATGTGTCAGAATTCGGACATTAAAGCAAATTTTATTTTTTTTATTTTTAAAGGGTATGGGTATTAATTATTGTTTCTTATATATATACGTAGTTATTATTATTAGTCTGTGCTTATATTAACTTATTATACATTTTTTATCTCTTTGAATAGGTATATTTTTTTTTATAATGAATCCTAAATAGGAAATAGTACCTACACTTAAAGATAATTTCTTTTAAGCGGATAATTAACGATCTTTCCTTGTCTATAATCAATCTATTTAATATGCAGAAATTTTACGTTATAATAATCAGATAAGAATTTATAGATCAGCGTAATTAGAGTCAGGTGCGTGCTCTCCTTATAGCATGTAGTTATATCCTACGTCACACAATAATTACATGTATGCAAATAGTCTGATCGTTGAACACGTCATTTATGAGATCTTTGGCTCGTTAGCAGCTGCGTGGCTTCTAAGCTAGCCGTTTCCGTTTGCCGCAGTTTGCCGCTAGTCGTCACTTCAGATAATCCACTTTCGGACAGCGAATTGTCTATCTTTTGTTCGAGACGATGAATGGCCCTACTTCATTCGAAATCGGATCATATTAGCAAAGATAAAGACAAATTCAGCGGTTGAATACGTGTGTAAGCAGGAGCGGCGATATCGCGCGGACAACCGGAATTACCGCTGCAGCGCTGCTTCAGTTTTGTTTTGAGACGGCCGGTCCAGTTGCGCGGCAGGCGGCGCACGAGTTGGTCGTTTCGGTAGCGCAAGGTAAAATGTTTTCGCATTTCGACACGCGCCGCGCCTCACCGCGTTCGTTTCACCGATAACATCTGCAAATCCGATACTGAAGTGTGATAGCGACAGTGCCGTTCCACATTCGTTTTTTTCGTAACGTGACAATTTGTTGACCATGTGATTTGTGTGCGAAACTCTGAAGCCGGCCGCTCATGTCTTAACAAAAAGAACACACAGATATTCCGGGAATGCACACATGTGGTCGCCGGCTAACAGTGGGTGCGTTTGTTGAAGTTCTGTCACGATGCCGCGTAGGAATAAATGGATGCATCTGGTGGCCGGGGTCGTGGCCGGCGTCACGCTCGGGGTGTTCCTTAAATTATGTTTAAGGACTTCTTCGAGGACGTCCATCGAGACTTGTCCGGATGCGGCTAAGTTATACGTTCCTCCCGACCCATTAGCGGTGATAGGGTTAACGTCAGATGAAACCATACAGAACTCCAACCGGACCTTAGTGTTTGTGGGTGTGATGACAGCAGAACAATATTTAAATACGAGAGCGAAAGCCGTTTTTGAGACTTGGGCTCAGGACTTGCCCGGGCGTATCGCTTTCTTTAGTTCAGAAGTGTCTCGAGCGCCCGGTTTGCCACTGATTCCACTGCGGACCGTGGACGACAGTTACCCTCCGCAGAAGAAATCTTTTCTTATGTTACTGTACATGTATGAGAATTACGGTGAAAAATTTGAATGGTTCATGCGCGCAGACGACGACGTTTACGTCAGAGGTGACAAATTAGGAGAGTTTTTGAGGTCAGTGGACAGTCGGAAGCCGCAATTTATCGGGCAGGCGGGAAGGGGCACTAGCGCGGAGCGGGATGCCCTAGCACTGGACTACAACGAAAACTTTTGTATGGGCGGACCGGGTGTGCTTATATCAAAGGAGACCTTGAGGAGAGTCGCCCCTCACGTCAAGTATTGCTTGAAGCACCTCTACACGACTCACGAAGACGTCGAACTGGGGAGGTGTGTCGCTAAATTCGCCGGCGTTTCATGCACATGGAGCTATGATGTAAGTTTGTACGATAAGCTATTATAATTCCATCATGCAATATTTGCAAATTATGATTAATATCAATCGCTGAAATTTGAGCAGGGCAACTTTTTGCGATGCAGTTCGGTTAATAACGGGAAAATTATAATAATTATGCGCTATCTGGATGAGTAAGTTATACTCAGAATTTTTTTGTTCCACTAAAGTTGATTATAGGTTGAGATTAGAAATTATTTGCAGAAATATTCATTTATTTTTTTTAGGCTCTCATTTAAACGGATTGGAATATTTTTTTTAAAGGCATTTCTAAGCTTCAAATTTCAATTCTTCGAATTGGATTGAAATTTGTATTATATTATATCTATATCTTTACACAATACAATGATATCTCTTATATCTTATATCTCTATGCGGATCGATCGCTAAATGCTCTTCGTGTCCTGTATAATAATGCCTTCCGAATGCTGTTGAAACTGCCACGCTTCTGCAGCGCCTCCGGGATGTTCGCTCAAGCACACACATCGGATTTCTGGGCCGTCATTCGCAAACAAACAGCTTCTCTTTTAATGAGAGTCAGCGTGACCACATGTGGTAGATTTCTACTTTTTTGGTAGATTTAGGGCTTGCTTTGGTAGTCGAAAATTGTCTGGTAGATTTTGGTATATTTACAGATTTTTGATTTTTTTCTGGGTCGTTTTGGTAGATTTCTGATCGAATATATGGCAACTCCCATACCTAGTCTGTCATGGACGGGGAAACCCCGTGTAGTGTGTTTCGTTTATCTGGTTTGTCCCTTTGCATTTGTGTGTACGGAAGAAGTGATTTTATTTTCAGCGTTCGCCATGAAAAGAAAATACGAAAGACAATATCGTACGGAGTGGGAGCAAAACCCTTTATTTTCAAAGTGGTTATCCAAATCTCCAGAAGGAGACAATGCTTTTTGTAAAGCTTGCAATTGTAAGATTCTTCCAAGGATGGCGTCTCTTAAAGAACATGAAAACTCCGCAAAACATCAAAAAAACTTTAAAGGATTTTCTGGGACACCTCAGGTATGTACTTGCGTACGTCTTATTCTATTTATACGAGAGATTGAAATCATGTTAGATTCTTTTCCTTATGTACTCACCTAAATTTATTTTACCTAGATTTTTCCTGCGACTCGGTCTGTGTTATAATTACTATTTATGCATATTGTCAAATTAAGTAAGCTTTGTCGCGCGACAAAGTCCGATTTTCATGTTCCTTATTTTATTATAATTTTCAGGTGTCCCAACATTTCAAGAATACTTTGATCTCAGAAGAGGTCAAGAAAGCGGAAGTAATGATTGTTGCAGCTTTGGTTGAACACCATATACCTTTTCGGGCTATGGATCACATTAGTGTAATATTAAGTAAAGCTTTTCATGATTCGGAAATAGCGAAGAAATTTTCGTGCAAACGAACAAAAGCCGCTGCTATAGCTTACAATGTGCTTGGTGCCAATTTCGAAGAAAAACTGCGTGAAGAATTAGTAACGGAGCCCTTAGCATATTCAATCATAATTGACGAAAGTACGGACGTTAGTACAACTAAAATGCTTGCCATTGCAATCAAATTCTACTCTTCTACTAAGCACACCGTCAAAATAATTTTTTTATGTTTGATAGATGTTCAGGGAGAAACAGCTCAACATTTGTTTGATGCACTAAACTCTGCCCTAGAAGAAAGATGTCTTGATTGGAAATATATGGTAGGGTTCGCAGCTGACACTACCAATGTTATGTTTGGGGAACATGCAGGGATTGTCGCTAAAATGAGAGACTTGAACCCACACTGTTTGTATGTAAAATGCGTCTGTCATTCTGTGGCATTGGCAATCAGCCACGCATGTAAATTACTGCCCCGATCACTGGAACAGTTGGTGAGAGATGTTTATAATTATTTTTCACTAAGTAGCAAAAGGCAAAGAGAGTTCGCAGAGTTTCAGGATTTCACAGAGACAGAACATCATAAGATTTTAAGGCATTATGACATCCGTTGGCTGTCTCTCTCTGGATGTGTGAATCGCATCTTGGAGCAGTGGAATCCCCTGAAATTATTTTTCCAGGGACAGTTTTTGGAAGATATGAGGCATAACATTTCATCTGAATTTTTGTATAATTGCTTGAACGATGAATACCTCAAACTATATTTTTATTTTCTTGATTATATTCTGCCACTTACAAACAAGTTTAATATTATATTCCAAGGCGATTACCCAGTTGTACACAGGCTGTATAATGACATAAAAGGTATGTTTTTGGCTTTATTAAGCTGCTATATGAAAAGTGAGTATGTACGAGGGACGGATATTCAAAATATTGACCCAACAGCAACCATGCATTTTTTGCCCCTACACAATTTATACTTGGGAGTAAATGTTGGAAAACACTTAGAATCTCATAAAGATAAAATGACACAGCAACAGATTTATGATTTTTTCACTAGATGTCAAAGTTTCTTAATAGATCTTTGCTCCCAGTTGAAGGCTAGGTTGCCCACTGATAGAATATTTGAGGATTTAACATTTTTAAATCCACAAACAGCTGTATATGCAGAATTTAAGAGTCTAGCTGGAGTCGTGTCAAGGTTCCCAAATCTAGTTCCAGAAAATTTAATTCAATCTATAGATGACGAATACAGAGAAATGAAATTTGATGACCAAGTGGTAAACCTCATGTCCTCCAGTAGTGCATCTGCTCCTGCAATTGATGTTGAACAGTTTTGGGAGGAGATAAGTAAATTTTCAAAGTACAAAAATATGTATATCTAAATTTGCCAAAGACATGCTCATTCTTCCAGTTTCAAACGTTAAGTGCGAGAGGATATTTTCTGAAATTAATAGAATCAAGACGAAAGACCGAAATAGGTTTATAAATAAAAATGTTGCCGCGATTCTGCATGCCAGACAAGGCGTCGCACCATGTACAGATTTCGATCCCGACGCAAACATGTTAAAATGCATGTCTGATAAAATTTTGTATCACTACATACATCGACCACACAACCTGTGTGGTCGATGACTACATAGTATAAAACAAAGTCGCATTCTCTGTCCCTATTTCCCTATGTCCCTATGTCCCTTTGTACGCTTAAATCTTTGAAACTACGCAACGGATTTTGATGCGTTTTTTTTTAATAGATAGAGTGATTCAAGAGGAAGGTTTATATGTATAATAACATCCATTAAATAGTGGAGAAGTACTGTTATTTTTGAGGTTTCTAATGTGATGTCGTAAATAATTACAGTTTTTCCGCTTACATTGCAAACGCAGGCTGAACCCTACGAGTTTTATCAAAATAATGTACTAAGTATTGTACACATTGAAAAGGTCTACAGAAAAGTCCGCGATGGCATATGTCTATCTATTATGGATTACCCACAATAACTTTTTTTTGTCATTTACTTTTTACGTCAAATAATGGCTAATTTTCGAAGCGATTTTAACCAATACAGAATTAATCCATAACCAATTAAATACCTTGAATACATTGTTCATTTAATATAGATCTATATGGCCCTTTACACCGTATGATTTAAGTGAATATTTTCGAAGATATTACAGATTTAAAAATTGCGGGACGTACCGTTTGCGGCGGTACCGGCCGGCCGGGCCGCTATGTTTTAATATACAACGTTAAAAGTTTTTCCGTAGTGTATTTAGTATCAGCATTGCACCCGTGCGAAGCCGGGGCGGGTCGCTAGTAAGGATATAAAAAAATAAAGAAAATTATGTATAATAATGAAATATTGTTTTATTTTATCTCTATTTTATCATGTTACTAAGTAAGGTAGATTTGTGATAGTTTTTGACCAAGGCTGTTGTAGATTTTGGTAGTTTTTTAAAGGTAGATTTACAAATTTAAATGTGGTCACGCTGATGAGAGTGCGGGGCAGTTCCAACAGTATTATAAGGACCATCGCGGAGGATGTAAGTGCGCCAATCATGGGTGATGGGACACTTTGTGCGCACACTTGTTGCGAAGCGACATGTCTACGCGTAGACTGTAGAGTGTCCTAGGGTGGACTTAGTTTTTAGTTTTTAGATGTAATTTTACTAACATTAATACTTGGGTATATTTTTTTACTAACAAATGGATCTGCGATATCCGAATTTTTGATGCTAAATAAAATAAAATAAAATAAAATAAAATAAAATAAATAAATAAATGACATTGACTTATATTAAAAATGTTCGCCAGACTAATCTTTACGTACACAGATAAGTAGGAATAATATTATAGTCGTCGATTGTCCGAGTTATCGGCAAACAGTTACGATTAAAATTGAAAACCTTCAAGGAAGCTCAGTGTCAGTAGTAACCGCATCTTAAATTTTTTTTGCTTGTTATTTACTATTCAGAAACTTGTACGGTATATAAGATTTAAATACCTATGTATTACCTAGTCAACGTCAGGATTTTACGACTTAAATATGTAGATAATAAATTCGGGAATTGCCTTATTTATTATTAAGAAAGAGAAGAAGAAGATAATAAATTGTTACAACTTCCCTAGTTCATTCTTTTATATAAAATATAGGTATGAGCACAGACTAATAATAATATACTACGTATGTATGAGTATGACGATGTTATTGCATGTGCATGCACGTTTATGCAATAAATACATTATGTACCTAGGTATATTCCCATCTTGTTATGTGAAAATTAAGCATGAATGTATTGAAAGGTGTCCAGAAATCTTGTTTGTTGCGCGTTCAAAGCTGTAGCACTGATTAAATTAGGAATAAAATTATCTGCAGTGAAGAACCAAATCAAAGCTGCCCCTAAAGGATTGAAATAGGGAAGAAAGTTTTTGCCTGTAAATTCAAATAGTATTCCGCTTCCTTACTAATATTGTAAAATAAATAAATCATTTTTATTGCATAAAACAAAGATAAAGCATTCAAAAGCGATAGTATGTTTGTCTTTCTTTTACGTCGCATCGGAGCGATTTTATGGTACCTATCATTTTTCTATCACGAGATAGGTTATAGAGCTATAGTGATAAAGCCTACTTTTCTATAGTTGAAATATTTCGTTTCCATGACATGAATTTTTATTGGCTACGCGGGCAAAGCCGTGAGTAAAGACTAGTATAGGAAAAATTAAAAATAGTATAAAATTAGACAGCTTGTATTAGGAATTATCTTGGAATTATATTTCTAATAGTTTTGATAACGGATTGGATTAATTATTTATCAAACGATAATTTGCTACCATTCAAATACAAAGTGATAAAAGTGGAATGCTTACAAATTATAAGCATTCCAGTTATAAATTATGGTCTTAACGATATCCACCTGTAATTAGTTTGGATTTGAATAAAAATACGACTTGAAAATATATTAAATTATTAAATAAACAGAAAATTATTTTATCTATGTACCTACCTAGGTAACGAATTAGCATTAGCATTAGAATTCCACATCAAAAAAATTTTCAAGACGTTCGAACTTCTAAGACGTTATTATTAGAATATAAATTATTAAATTATTATATTCTAATTAAACATATTAATGTATACCTATTAATTTATAGTTTATACCTATGTAGCCATTTAATATGGCGTAAGGTTAATAATGAATGTACATAATATGATGATATTTTTAACGCATCGAAATCATCGTCATAATGTTTATATATGTATTAGTACATATTTAAATATGCATTTCGGAGATTGCAAAGTTTTATCTTGCAACTAGGTTATCTTTGACCTTCTTGTATTAATTATTTAGTTATTCAATTATAGATATGTAAATTTGTCGCAAGCGCATAAAATGAATATTATGTATGATGACAAATTAGAATTAATTTTATATCCGCAATTGTATGTTTTATATAAAAAAATCTTTTCATCACGTTTAGGTCGTAAAGAATAGATTTGCTTCGTCGCAATTTTAAGAAATAAAAAAAAAATAACCTACTTATGTGGTTTACATGTTTTTTAAAACGTGCGTGTTTGTTTGCATCATAAAATTGAATAGTCACGCTCGATAATTGATTATCCTAAACATGGCAGCATGAATAGGTCGGATATAACAAGGCTGCATTCACACTGTTAATAAAATCATAAGTAATGTAGCTCTGACAATGCTTTGTCCACACGGATTAATGCACGTATAGAAATGGGCGTGACTTTCTGTCAAGTTTTCATTGAAAATTGAAATAATAACTTGAAAATAATTAAACATGTGATGTTATGATACAATAACTTATAATTTTTATAATGTATTTATATTTTTGATTTTAAATTCAAATGATATTTATATTCGTATTTTAAATGTTATATGGCTCAGTTTGGATCCTCAACCACGTTATAAGGTTTACGTAAAATGAAAGTGACACACGGTAGCTAAGTTCTCCCCACACCCGATACTTTAAAGGTTTCCGTGTAAACTCATAGTTGTTTTACATTATGTATTCGAAAATTCGTTTATTTTCTTCGTTCCCTTTATAAGATTTCAGTAGACTTCGTTGTTTTATTTGTTAACTTGCGGTTTATATGAATTTTCGAAATAATTATATCCTAAATACTGAACGGATTTGTTTTTAATTCGGTGCATATAAGGTTTATAATATGCATAAATCAAAATTGCATAGCAAAATTTGTAAAAAAAATATTGTAATGAATACATTATCATCTTTTTATCAATTTAATTAGAAAGCGAATAGTATAATATTATATTGCTTGTAAAATGGGATATTCAAATTCCAAATGTTTCACACGAAATAACTGTGACAACTGTTAAAACATGTTTATTTATTAAAAAAATTTAGGTTTAATTTAATTATAGAGAGTAAAAAATTTTTTTAACATTACTGTGTTAGCTTTTTGATTTAACTATTGGACGATTGGAATTGCATGTTTCCCTTTGACCATAGTGTAAACGTATCATACCATAGACTACTAATCACGATAATTATTGACATATGTGTATCTAGATAATATAAAATATACCCTCATACGCCAATTAATGAAATAACCGCGGAAAAAATTTAGAGCACGTTCACGCATAAATATTATATACCTATAAGCAGAAACATGCGTATGTACGTACACACTTTTATACGTGTATAATTATGTGGCTTTATAATAATATATATATTATAAAGCCTTTCGATTATTCTTGTTTATTAACAGGTATGGAAGTTTGTCAAGGAAAACAGCTTTTCAGGCTCTAAGTTTTCAGGTATAAATAATTATTAAGAATTTAGCTATTTTTATGCTTCCATTTGTACGTAAACTCTTTTTTTCTTTAAACCGTTAATTCAATTTCCTGCTCAAGAGAAGAACGTAAAAAAATATTTGCTGTTTTTAATTAGGCAGTCGGTGACCCTTCGTTTGAGAGGATAACATTTAATTACCATATTTGCAAGCGATAAGTTTGTTTAATTTTTTTGTCATTCTAAAAAAATATTTGTTCAGCCGCCAATGCCCACTCATTTCGAAAAAAAAAGAATAAATGCCGTAAAAACTATTTAGTGGTTTTTTAATAAGTCGGTGACCTAAGTAGTCGCAAGTCATTACCGCAAATAATTCAGTGACCCGTTATACGCAGTTCAATGTATCGTGAAATTCAAACGCATTTCGTTTCACAAATCGCAAACTGGTTTTGTCATGGGTGATGGGGTTACTTGTAATTTAGTCAAGCTGTGTGCGATTTTTTGCTCCGTGCAGGAATTCGTATCGGTGTGATTTGATTGTAATGTGAGTTATCAATTAACAGTTAATTGATGTATTAGAAGCCAACTATCTTGATGGAAGCTGTTTAATTTTTTAAGTAGAACCGGTTGTAGGTAATTAATTATTCCTATTAACACTTCAATAAATGTAAAAGTTTTTTACATTATATTTTATAATTAACTTAGATGCTAGCTAGCGGACCGTTGCGATTTTTTATTACTTATTGGGAAACTTTTAAGGAAAGGGGTAAATACCTAGTAGGAATCAGGATGGGGTCAATCTTTATCGAGCAAGAGAACAATTTAGACTAACTAATCATAGATTACTAGTTTTCTATCTAGTATATCTGATTGCTATTGATGAATTATTTATTTTATACTGATTTATTGTTTTACATGCACAAACAGTTGGTTAACACTTGTTGTCTGATTCCTAGAATATAGTATGTATTAAGAAAATAAATATGTATGAATAAACGCACATGACTGAATAAACAGTAATATGTACTTAAATTTTTTTTTAAATGTTGTTCTTCAGAACTTCGTAGGCAATCGCCGAATTGGCAGATTTTATGAGATGAACACTGTTAATTATATTGTAAAGTGTAGTAGTAAATGTCACTAAAATAATAAAGGTAAGGCTTAGCGCTTAGCGCCTCTTTATATTTATTATCTGTGAAGTGCCTACTCTGTAGTTTTTTTAATATAGCATACTAGCAATGCCCTGCGGTTTTACCCGCATAGATAGCGATATCGTGAGTCGTGACAGTGAAAAGTCTACTATAGGTCGGACTATAGGTTTAATTTTTAATCACATGAAAATTGAAAATCACCTTTACCCCGTCCCGCACTACGGCCTGCTCATTGTATTGAACAGTATACCTACTATTATCTGTAGATTGACACTTTAAAAAATTCGTTATATCTTTTGAATGGAATATCCAATTTTTTTCATTTAAAAAGTGTTTTGCTGGTATTGAAACAGTCTATAATAAAACATCATTAAGGGCCGATTTTTCAATGCCCAGATAAACAGCTAGATAGACTTTATTCTTCAGTTAACAAAATATTCAATTTTTCAATAGACGAATAGGACTTATCTATCGAATAACTACGTTATTTGAGGAATAAATCTATTTGCCGCTCCAACGGCCAGATAGCGCGCTATTCGACGGTTAGGCGTTTGAGTTGACAACTGATGCGTCAAATTTGGGATATTTTGGTATGTCATAACATAGAGCGTAGAATTATTAACAATTAAACCTCTTTCTATATAATTATTATCAATTAAAATCATATTGAAATTGATGTTTTTGATAGTACTGATGACCATGCCATTGAAAATTTGCCGAACGCTGCCTTTAAGTATGTCGTTTCCATCGTAAAATATATAAATTGAAACACAAATATAACCAAACTCTTTACTCGAATCAAAACAACAATCAACAATCATAGAAGAAAGAGCAATACAAGACAAACTTAAAATGCACTCCTGACGTGAGTCATAATGACGGTTGTTGACAAATTGCAAGAGTTGACTCTATCCCGCTCTAACCTGACTAATTTAATATGTTTGTTTCGCCACTCCGAGAGCAGAGCTGCCAATATGGAAATATTTGGTCAGATAGTTATTCATCAAATAAATCACGATTGAAAAATAGGCGAGCCGTTATGAGTTAGATAAATAATTGAATAAATCTATTCGAGGGGTAGTTATTAGACTGTTTATCTCGGGATTGAAAAATCGGCCCTTAATGGAATAAGAATTAATATATGTGTATGGATAACATGGTTTGATTACTATCGGCACTTCTATTTACTTTGAAAACGTAAAAAAATTGTTGTAGTAACATAACTACTGAAGATGGACATATGGTATCACGGACTTTCTTGTAGATATTGATCCATTCTATAATACCGTAGAACATTTTTTTGTTCCATCTTCAATAGATTCCGCAGCGCACGCGATGACAGAAGTTTTATTGAGGAATTTTTTACACCTTGGGTTACATTATTGCATTTTTGGTAAGGATCTCTAATTTTTTTGAAAATGCAATATAGCCTATGTTGCTCAGTGAAGATGCAGCTTTCTAATGGTGAAAGAATTTTTGAAATCGGTCCAGTAGTTTATGCGTGAAAACCATACATACATACATACTTACATACATAATTACAAACCTTTCCTCTTTATAATATTAGTATAGACTAGCGCTCATAGATAAGCTATTGCCTATTGGTGATTACTGATTGCCGACTGTAGCCAGGTGACATAATGAGTCCGCATACTATGCACTAACATAATATTTAGATGGAAATCCTGATATATTTAACGTTTTCATACTTTTTATGACGTAAGTATACCTAGATGCGGGAGCCCGCGAAATTTTTATGACATTAAATATTTTTAACTACAAAGTAATAATATAAAATAATAATGTACACGATGACCTCTATTCAATGGTGTCGTCACTTTAAGCGATAGAGTGTGATAAGCGATAATCGCCAAATCCTGAACCCGTTGGGTACTTTAAGACGGGTGCAAGCGAGACAGATATATTTTTCGCAATTTTGCCTTCAACTTGTCAGATAAAAACTGCGTTCAATTTTGTGCATGACAAATTATTTAGAGCTAGTTTTCGTGTAAAATTCACATTGTTGATTTGTATGAGATTTTTATTTTTTCCTGCCTGTATTTTCATGTAAGAAATAATTCCTATTTTTAAATGTTTCAATGTTTTTATAGCTAATACAGTTGAACCTCGATAACTTAAACCTCGGTAACATAAAAACCTCTGTAACTTCAAAAAATAATATGTTCCCTTCCCATCAGAGCCCAAAACCTCTTTAACTTAAAATACGCAACCTCTATAACTTAAATAAATAATCTCTGTATTGGCCCTCAGTAACTTAAAGAAATGTTTCCACAACTTTTTTTGTCAATGAGTCATTTTGAGAGTGTCAAAACAAAAGGTTTCGGTATTTATTGCTTGCAAGTTGCACGTGTTTACTGTGTATTGTTAACGTAAACAATACATTACCTATTGTTTGCTTTATCGAAATTCTTCAAAGCTTTGCGGCGGTTAGCTTTATGACAACAACTTACTTGCATCATAAGTTTTTGATTGTTGTCCTGGAAACATCACTTTACTTACTGTGTGATAAAACTGGCTTAAAATGAGTCCAAAAAGAAAACTAACAACCCTCACATACGCTGATAAATTAAAAGCTATAGAAGCAGTGAAAAATGGATAGACCCTTGATAACTTAAAACCTTTATAACTTAAAATATTTTGTGTTTCCCTTGGACTTTAACTTATCGAGGTTATACTGTATTTAACTAATGACATACCTAGGAGACAAATTACATATAAGTAAATCATTCCAGTAGCGTGTGAGATCTCAAAAATTCGATATAATTTATAAAATCTCGATAAAACAAATGCTTCGAATAATAATTCTCCTAAAAACTGCTATCTGTAACTGTGCCTAAATGATAAAATATGTATCAAGAATAATCAATAATCAATGTGTATTTTAAAGTTCATTCTGTATTCTTTACCTAGTTACATT
This sequence comes from Colias behrii, assembly GCA_029959065.1. Taxonomy (NCBI): domain Eukaryota; kingdom Metazoa; phylum Arthropoda; class Insecta; order Lepidoptera; family Pieridae; genus Colias; species Colias behrii. Next base: position 11,541,970 of record JARWMC010000015.1, on the reverse strand, counting down.
TAAATATTAAATAGGTACTGTGTACGATAAAAATCGCAATCATCTTCGAAATTAATAATTTTTTAAACGCATACAAAACTACCTAGGTAATTTTAACTTTTAATTTTTTAAACTAACATTGATACGATGATTAAAACTGACAAAAGATCTTTATCGTCAGCAGGTAGTAAATCTGCCCTCAATCACTTAACATAATAGAATTGCGAATTGTCTGTAGGTCTTTCATAGAAACGTGAAAGTCAGGTAAAGTCGTTTGTCAACTTAACGCAAGTTACCGTGTTTGGCGACGAGCCTGCCACGCCATATGCTATTTCATTCAAACCCACTGTTACAATAAATACGAAAGTTTATTCCTGTTTCTGTGTGTTTATGGATGAATTAAATTGTGTCTATGTTATGCCATAGTGTGCCATCGTGCCATCGCAATGTGTTTTGAAATTGAAAATACCTATAATTGGCTATAACTGATGCTAATCAACTAAAATATAAAATAACATATTTTGGTAACATTAACATAATTTTTGTTCGGTCTAGTCCCGAAGAACCTTTCACCTCATATCTTATTGTTTCTTTGTAAAATACTAGCGGTCCGCCCCGGCTTCGCCCGTGGTACATATTTCGCAATAAAAGGTAGCCTATGTTCTTTCTCAGGGTCTAAAGATTATCTGTGCCAAATTTCATCAAAATCGGTCCAGTAGTTTATGCGTGAAAACCATACATACATACATACATACATACATACATACATACATACATACATACATACATACATACATACATACATACAAACCTTTCCTCTTTATAATATTAGTATAGATAGGTGTTTTTGTAATCAATGTATAGGTATTATAAATTATTTTATCTAGTTACATTTCAAAAGAGTATATTAGGTAGGCATGTGTTAGTAAAAGCTAGTTTCTTATAAATAGCAAAATAATTAACAAGGAAGAAACCGTTTGCTCAGATTCGCCTTGACTAACTCGCACCGTGTTTTTGCACGTTTGTATATTTATATTGCAAACAGTGGAGTTTCTTGTACACGTGATAAATACCATGAGTTTTAATATTTCAAGACAGTCCCATAAAATAATTAAAATATATAGTCGATAACTTAATTAATAAAATAAAATAAGAGCGTGTGTGCCGAGCACACGTGACAGAAGTGAGACTTCGTTGGCAAAATTCAAAGATACCAAAATCATCGCCTTACTCCGTGACGTGACGGTATTGCCATGACGCGACCTTGAAATTTTACTCTCAACGCGCCTAAAGAAGTTGTCTTCAAAAAATGCGTCAACATTTTAAAATCTTCACTATTCCAAAAATATGTTATTTTTTCTAATTTCTTGCCATAATATAAAGTTACGACCCGGTCCGTTCTGCCAGTTCTGCTTCGCTCAGTTTCACACAATTTTAAAATGCCAATGTAACCGCTTTATATTCTTAACAAAATAACTAATCGACCTTTTTTCAATTTTTGCAAATCTTTTATTGATGACCATCACTAAATTAAATTTAGCTATTTTATTTTATAACTAATTCATTTAATGGTAGGTGGAATATTCATGGGAAACATTGTCAGATATATTAATGTTTAATCATAAATTCAAAACCAACATTTGTACAAACCAACCAAGTAACTAACATACATTTTCATTTTTCAACGTGTCGTGAGTCGTCTAATTCAAGATTCTATTACGTCTGGCCGTCAAATTAAATAAAAACAAGTTGTAGACAAAGCTCATAAAGGCTATTTGTACGTAAGTGCTCATTAAAACAGTTTTAAAATTGTCAAACACACAACGAAAATGGTCATTGCATTGCGTTCATAAAATTGGAAGACCACGACGTAATTGCCGGTAAGAGGTGGAAAGTACACGCAATTATTTACCTTATTCACTTGAGAGTTGGACATGAAATTGTTTGAAGCTTTAATTTCGCCATTGAGGGCACTGTCTAACCTACATCGGTCGGGTCATCGACCCGCGGATATAGTTCATGATCAACTTCTAAAATTGAATGTCAGAAGACATTGTGTCTATGTGGTCTCCGAAATTTTATGTTTTTTGATGAAAAGAAAACAAAATCCAATTTAGGTTCTATTGGATAACATTTCCTTTTTTAATGATTATCCTTGTATTATAATATTATCGTCTTTCAACTTTTTTCTAAACACATAATTATTCAAATCTAAACTCTTTGTCAGTCTATTATGGCTAATGCGACTAATGTTATTATGTATGTATTTGGTTTGGGATTTATTTAAATTATTAAATGAAAAAAAAAACTTCATTTAAAATGAAAAAAGGGTGACGGACACTTAGTTAGCAGCTAAAACAAAAAAAAAAAATATCTTTTATATTCGTGATTTCGTGCTATACATGCAGACACGTAAACACGTGATTGGAATTATTTCACTTGGCGTACAATCCTGATACGTCTACATTTTTTCCTATAGTTTTTTCAATACACACGCACACCTATGGGCTATGATAATTTAAAAGAGCCACTAAAGTATTTATTACCACGATAAGGTATCAGACAGGTCATATATAAATGACCTACTTGAGTGTGAAACGTATTTAACACAATAACAAAAATATTATTAATATATCTAGTTTCCCTCACAGCCCAGTTGGCAGTTACAGGTTACTTATATAATTATTAATTAGTGGTTAAACGCGTCACAGCAGCGTTTCACCTTGTCAAGTACAAAGTATCAGTTTATCTCGCGATTATGACAAAAACTTCATAGTTCAAGTATTTCGAGTGCTGAAGGTTAGCAGCTTCGGAATGTTCAATAGGTACAGTTACGTTTCTTAACAGTTTAAATAGGAATTCATGATTCAATTTGAATATATGTTTCCGAACGATTGTTTTGAATCGGTATTTATGAAGACGTCTTTTCCGTTTGAGTTGAGTTTATCTGTGAATAGAATGGTCTGTTCATGAGATTTGTTTATTTTTTTAATAGTGAATTAAATGCTTTGGTTAGGTAATGGTGGAATTGCAAAAATAAGTGTTACACTAGGTGTACTATTAACATTTTGCACGGTTATACGTGTTTTATGTTAAGCATGAGGCACTTTATTTAAAACGATCATAAACAATTATTAAAATAGTACATTGAATAATGATTTGTTTGTTATAACCTAGCAGTTAACATAAACGCTTGCTGCTTGGGCCGCGATAATAAATAAAAAGTACATACTAATAAAAGCAGGTTCAGAAAGAATATGCTATAAATCAAATTCGGTTCAGCAGTACAAGTGATTACTTTCTAAAACAAATACACAAAGCAATAATCTGATAAACTGTATGTCTTTAAGATATTAGCACAGTTGACAGTACCTATATAATATATGTATAGAAAATTATATTGTTAGACTGTGATATCAGTTCAGACTTTAAGAGATAGCAGGAGGGTATGTTTACGACAAGCAATAGTCTCCAAGGTTTGGTAAGAGGGTCAACAGACCAATAGGCGACATCCTTCAACTGTCTTAATTTTAATGTCTTGATTTAAAACAAATTGGTTTCTTTATTGGTTAAATATCTTGTGTGCATATATCAGTATAAAACAAAGTCGCTGTCGCATTCTGACAGTGTATGCTTAAAATCTTTAAAACTACGCAACAAATTTTGATGCGGTTTTAATGGATAGTGATTCTCGAAGGTTTTAGTATAGGTATAATTTATCCCGGCTAGCAGCGGCTAGGTCTATTTAGAAATCTCCCGTCACAGTTTTTCATTTGATTTTCGGTAGAAATTAATGCTACATATGCCTTGGAATATAATAATTATTTGACTTTCTTCCATTTCTAGATAATTTAAAACAACGAAAGTTGCGGAAAATTTTCATAAAAGCAATAACATAATAATAACACATATTATTTTTATAAAATTATTACATTGTCTTATAAATAAATCTAATAAATGATAATCGGATAACGAGTTATAAATTTGTTTACAACGCAGTGCGCTTTAATCGGCAGAGTTTTTTAAATGGACGGATATAAATAATTATAATAAAACTTTATTGACATAAAACTTTATTGAAAAATGTGGATTTATGATGGGATTATAACCAAATTGTTATTGCTTACATCCTTCCTGAGGTATAAGTCGACTATTAACGAGAAATCGTTTAAATGCCTTTGGTAACTTCATCCTTTCAATGTACGTGTACACTTTATTGAAACTAACTGTAGCCCGCGGATGTACTTGCTTGGTACCCAGATAGCAGTGTCTTTGTACCAAATTACATATAGTTCTGATTAGCGTGGAGTTATGAAAGAGAAATAAACTATAATAAACACCCATAAGGCCATAAATTAATCCTAACAAAACTTACACGTTTACCTATAATTTTAGTGATGTAGGTTCGGATAGTAGAATGTATGAAAAATGAGAAACACTGTCCTATCCTGAAGATATGTACTCGTTTTCAAAAGATTATTATAGCTTTTATTGCCAATATATTTAGTAAGTTAAAGCAACGCTATCAAAATTACTACCTTCTAATGTTTATCAATGTACCTTTATGCAAAGTTCAAGTTGTTTAATTAGACATTGTTAGACAAATAGGTATACTCATTGCATCTTCGATTAATTTGCTTTAATTACGAAGATGCATCATGTGCATACAAGATGTTTATTTAGAGCTGTTATCATAGTTAACTGTAAAAAAATGTTACAATAGATTTAAGAAGAGATTTGCCTATAATATCCATCCGAACATACATCACTAAAATGTATCTGATGATTAGATGATGATAAAAATTGCATATGCACTCATTCAGACTGTAACTATCTCTGTGCGATTTCATGGAGTTCCAATCAGCCGTGTATATGCGTGAAAGAGTAACAAACATAAAAAAAAAAATTGCATTTATAATAGAAGTAGGATATATTTATTAACTATATTTATGACGTAACTAGAAGTGCAGTTGGATCATGTTTCAGTTTCCACAACATGACACCTTCAGGTCATCAACCATCGCACGAGGAAGGCTCGAATTTACGCGTTAAGGCTGGTTCACACTTTGATTAGTGCGAGTGCAGGTGATTAGTGCGAGTGCAGGTGTGTAGTGCGAGTAGTGTCCAATTCAACTGCGAGTGCAGGTGATTAGTGGGAGTGCAGGTCAATGGTGCAATTCGCGACGCTACACACTACGCTAAACACTAAACACTAAACACTCGTGTCCAGACGTGTTTAGGCAGGCACACTGCGAGTGAGGGGGAAGGGAGGGCGCGCGGGACGTGGCTACTCGCAGTCCACTCGCAAAAAAATAGAACACGCTTCTATTCACTTTACTACACAGCCTACTAAACACTTGCACTAAACAGTCGCTGTCCACACGTAGTTACTAAACACCTGCACTAATCACCTGCACTCGCACTAATCAAAGTGTGAACCAGCCATTAATAATACTTATTATTTACCATGTTTATGCAATACATTTGTATATATTAATCTATTTTATATTGTACTAGCTGTGCCGCAGTGCTCCACTCCTGTGATGATATATGTATAGCCTATAGCCTTCCTCGATAAATGGGCTATCTAACACCGAAATAATTTTTCAAATCGGACCAGTAGTTCCTGAGATTAGCGCGCTCAAACAAACAAACAAACTCTTCAGCGTTATAATATAAGTATAGATTTTAATATAAAGAGGAAATAATTTCTTGTTAAATTTTGAAAATTTCACCACCAGAAAGATATTCGCAGATATTATGACGAGAAATGAGTTATGTCGCTTTGGCTTAAATTTATTTTGAGTTCTTTGAGTTTTACAAAATTTCGGCTACAGGTACAAAGATAACATATATACTGTATAACATTCCGTTAATTTTCATTAAAACCTTGATACTTCAATAATCTCAGATAATCTATTAACATTAACATATTGTTATAATGTCTCATCTATATTTCATTCATTTTAATGTGGGTCATTAAATGCCATAACGAGTCTGTTACTTTGTCCGATTCCCACATAAAAATATAAAACAAGATTGAAGATAATCACAAAGACAATGTAGGTGGTCTGCTCTCTAGTTAATAATACGGCTTCACGCGAACTCAAAGCAAGGCAATAACACCAGTCTAGACCAAAATAATATCATTTCCTGTACCCATTTTCATTAGTATTGTTCGTAGTATTTACAACTTATTCAATGGAATAATGCTACCAGACAATTTTAAACCGTATTAACGTGGAATAGGTGCGTAAACGCCGTGTGTTGTTTGATGAATATATAATAACGTTTCTGAATACTGTTTTTATTTGCAATCAATCAAATAGATTGAATCTATTTAGATGCAAGTGTGCCGTTAGTGTATTTAACTATTTGAGTATCACTTTAACGTGTAATATTACACATAATATGACGATTGACGATATTATTACATGCTACTAGCTGGGCCCTCGATTTCACGCGCGGATAATTCCGCGAACCTTTCATCATTCATCTTTTTTCATAATTTACTTTAAACGCTAATTGAATAAACGAATTGGTTTTTCAACAAAAAGTGTATTTGATTTTGGTTCTCCTTTTCAGAAACTATTTTCATTACAAAATTCATCCAAATCAGTAGGTTTCATATAATAACTAATAATATATTATCAGTCGGTAGGTATTCTTATCATTATATTTTCGAATAAAAATGTATTTGCGATTTAATTCTATATACAAATTTGAAATGTAGGTGAGATCAAAAGAATTCGCATTAATAATTGAAATTGTTTCACTTATAGAAAGTAAAAATAGGCAATTTATTTTCTTTGAATTAAAATCGATTGTCGGACAATTAAACTACAGAATTTGCTTATTACATAATTGGAACGGCAATATGCTTAGTTGACGCATCGAGGGACAAAAATAATACGCATATTATTTTTAGCTTGTAGGGTGACAATATCTTATCATTATTATTAAGTTAAAAAGATTTGTAAACAATTTATAACACGTTTTTTATTACATTGGTTATGAGAATTATAAATCGATTTTCTCACGTACATAAAACCGATTAGTTAAATCATAATTAAATACAAACATCTGTATTCTGTTCTACACGTCAGAGACACGATACTGCTCAGCTTTATATAAATACATTATAATATTTTGTACTAGCTAACCGCCCGCGGCTTCGCCCGCTTTGTCTAAAACCTAATAAATTATATACTAAAACCTTCCTCTTCAATCACTCGTTTTATTAAAAAAAACCGCATCAAAATCCGTTGCGTAGTTTTAAAGATTTAATGGGATACATAGGGACAAAGGGACAGAGAAAGCGACTTTGTTTTATACTATGTAGTGATTTAATATAACAACATATTGTTCAATTTTAATTTTTAATTTATTCAAATATTCATGTAAACTTTTACAAGAGGTTATGAATAATAATTGATTCAGAATGTCGCTTCCGAGACGAATTGAAATATAACTACACCAACCCAAAAAATATCTTCATTGAGCAATAAGCCAATGTTTTTTCAAATGACCACCTCGGAGTGGGAATACAGTATTGTAAATTCATAAATTATGCAGTCTGTACTGTAAGAATACATAGTCACGCCATGTTTACGCGAGCGCAAACGTGGCACCGCGAATGACTGAAACCTAGACGAGTCTAGACTTCAGCTAAAATATTGTCTGTCGATGTGTGTCGATTAGTCTCCCGGACTGCGACCTTGCTGCAGTGTCGTGGGTTCGAAATAAAAAACTAAATGTGAAGAGACGAATAAAAATTATTTAAAGATTATTCGGAAATACATCTGAAATTTTAGTACAACATATGTATTTTTCTTTAAAGATATTCTTTTAGCAACATGAAACATTACCTACACAATTTTTTCTTGTCCAAATTGTGTATACTGTGCAGTTAAAAGGATTTAAAATTTAGCACGAGACGATTAACAACAAACTTTCTAGGTCTAAAGGCAAACATAATATACATATACATGCATGTTATGCACACAGGTCTTACCTCCTACATATATAAATGCTTCACTTTATACTCAAACTGAAAATATTGTGACAATCATTTAAACATTTGTACACACAAATCTACACCTATAATTCATAAACACCAAGTTTCATCATCAGTAGGTAACATTAAAATGCTTCTTACAACCAATCAGCAATCGAGATGCATTCTATCGCCGGTAATTGAATCTTGGCCAAGATGGATCACCGCATTACCACTGACCTTCATACGAGCCGTGATTTGTGAGCCGCTTTCTATAGCGATAGCCCACGATGTGTAATTATCATGTTTAAATTGTATTTCCTTGACCTTGATTTTGATAAGGAATTTAGTATGCCGTAAAGTATTAGATTATGTTTCTGTTTTCGTATTTAGTGATTGGTACCGCTCGTTCTTTTTTGGGAGTAAATAATAAATACTAAATTATTTCCAAAAAAAAATTGTCCATTTATATCTGTGAAAATCATGCCTCTTATTAGTAGATCCATTTTGATTCTCAAAATGAAAATTGAATAGTATTTTTTTTGTTTTAGTACATCCATATTCCATACTAATATTATAAATGCGAAAGTAACTCTGTCTGTCTGTTACTCAATCACGCCTAAACTGAACCAATTTTCATGAAATTTGGTATGGAGATATTTTGATACCCGAGAAAGGACATATGCTACTTTTTATCCCGGGAAAATGACGCAATCCCGGAAATCCCACGGGAACGGGAACTATGCGGGTTTTTCTTTGACTGCGCGGGCGAAGCCGCGGGCGGAAACCTAGTATATTATATCAATGCATATAATAAAATTGTAGAAAAGTAGTGTCTGTTCAATTGAAATATGTAAAAAAAAATTAGCAGGTGTTATTATTGAATCGTGCCCGAATCCAAAACTGTTGTTGAAAAAATTTTTGTCTGTTTGTCTGTTTGTCTGTCTGTTTGTTTTAGATGCGGTTTTCACAAATATATTGTGGTAAGCTTCATTTAACATTTAGTGTTTATTTCATGTTAATCGGTTAATAAATAAAAAAGTTATGACCATTTAAGTAATCACGGCGAACATTTGCTAAGGCATTCTATTGATACACTGTACAGTGTACGTTAATAACACATAAATAAATTTATTACGTAAGTTATACGCTACAGTTATTCCTTGACAAGTCCAGATTGTCATATCGAAAGTCTCAAAGGGGGGGCGGGGTAGGCTGAGGGTGCAGTAGGGGGGGAGGAGTTCAAAGGACCTTTATTTAGATTTTTGCTCAGCCTAAAACCTGCACAAATTGCATTATAGTTACTACTAGGTAAATTTTCTACATAAAATTTCCTTTAAATTATGTCGTAGGTATTATATTTTTAACCCCCGACGCAAAAAGAGGGGACGTGTTATGACCGCTATGTGTGTTTGTGTGTCTGTCTGTGCCACCGTAGAACGCTAACGAGTAATAAGAATTAGATGCGGTATTTGTGAGGGGGAATATTTTCCGACGCTGGTTCTTAGATATAGTTTATCAAAATCTGTTCATCCATTATATGTATATAGGGGTAAAAGTGGGAATGAAAAAACGAATGTTGTAATTTATACCCAAGTGACAAATCAAATGAAAGTACACGACCTGTCAGAACAATTAGTCAAATTTATCAAAATCGGTTCATCCATTTATTTGTTCATCCATTCAGGGGTAAAAATGAGAATTAAAAAATGAATTTTATCAAATTTACCCAAGTGACATATCTAATGAAAGGCATGGCGTGTAAAGTACAATTAGGTGTATTTTAACAAAATTGGTTCATCCATTTATTGGATATAGGTATAAAAGTGTGAATAAAAAAATGCATTTTGTCAAATATACATAAGTGGCATATCAAATTAAAGGGCATGACGTGTGAAGTATAATCAGGCATATTTAATCAAAATCGGTTCATCCATTTATTATATATAGTGTTAGACGTAACTTTTGATTTAATATTTTTGTGGATGAATAGTTGTCAATGTAGTTGTCATTATTTCATATCTGAACATGCTTACCTGTCGAATACTATAAAAAGCCGCTTTCCTTTGACTCGTGGTGCATTCGTACGAATCGTGCCTAGGGGCTCGGACGTTGTTTATACGACGTTTGACCCAACTACCCTCACTTTGTAAATAGTCGTTGGCTAGCTGCGATTTTTTATCAACTACCTGCATCACTTAGGTAGCTGAGTAGAATCGCAGTACATTCTTATTACATTCAAACTAATATTTAACCCGGCCTCGCGTGTAATTTCTCACAATAGGGTTAAAAGAGGGAATTTAAAAAACGAATGTTGTCAAATATACCCAAGTGACATATCAAATGAAAGTGCATAACGTGTGAAAGTACAATTATTAGTCATATTTTTATCCAATTCGGTTTATCAATTTATTGGATTATAGCAAAAAAAAAAAATTCGGTTTATCAATTTATTGGATTATAGTAAAAGTGGGAATGAATAATCGAATGTGGTCAAATAATACACTCAAGCGGCATATCAAATGAAAGGGTATGTGGGTACGTGTGAATTACAATTAGTCTGGTTTTATCAAAATCGGTTCATCCGTTTATTACACCTAAGGGGTGATAGTGGAAATAAATAGGTAATCCAAATGAAGCATCATAGGATATGACGTGTACATATAGGTACAATTAGACATGGTTTACATCAAAATCGGTTTTGCCATTTACTAGGGGTGAAAGGGAAAAGTTGAAAGTCTGTGAAAGTAGAAGGATATGGGAGCGGGAGGATAGCCATACCCTGGAAATTTTGAACTCTTTTGTACCTAAGTTTTTTAGCTCAGTTTAGTAATAAATTTTACTAACAGTTCTTTTGTGTTATTATTTATTTAATTTATTTTATTTCTTAACTGTAAAATAATCTGCAAGTGCTTATTATTTAATTGTTTATATACGTGTTTACTCAATAATTATGTGTTATGTAGTTTACTATGCAGTCACTATTCCACGCGGACGAAGTCGCGGGCACAGCTAGTGCATAATATGCTTATGCATTTAATAAATAAGTTGTTATTCACAATGACTGCGCTCTATTAAGCTAAACATAACATTATAATTAGTTTTGAATTAAAACATTTTTCAATTTGTGTTCATATTAAAGTTTTTATAGCTGCTATTAAACCTGGTTTAATGGTCGGACCGGTAAAAGAATAAAATCACTCTTTGATCCTTTTCCGGGAATAATAAAAGTTGGATAATAAATAAATGCTTTAATAAAGTTGTCTTACTAAATTAACAAAATGTCCAAAACAAAAGTCTTGTTATGGTAAAATACTAAATATAGTGTATCGATGTATTATGTAAATATGTATTCACATAATAGCATCTTGTTGGTAATTTTACGATTCTTGTGGGTTTAAAAGAAACGTGGCGTGAATACATGATATCTAAATATAGATAGAATAGATGCATTTGATATATTGTTTCTTTGCCGTTTTCATTTATGTTTTCTTACCTTTATTACATCATCGACTCCTTTGTCTCCCAGACGTGCACTGATTGATGTTTATTGTGAGTTAACTCGACGTCCCCCCAATTAATTAAACTGATATAGGTTTAAAATTTAACAAGTTATTGACACGATTTATGAACTTATTCAGGACAGAGGTGGGTCGGCCAATTGACCAAATTGTCGGCGAAATGGCGAATGCATTGTGTTGGTATCATGTTTTAGTAACAATTTGCTTTGTAATTTACTTTTTGTTTTGGTTTACGCTTCACTGGAGCTCCCAGTGTTGAGTGTATACTATTATCGGTGAAATTTAATACGTATAAGTTATAATTCATATTTTTATCGTCGGAAATATGCTAGTCTATGTGACGATGATTATTCTCTTGTCGGTATAAACTGTTGAACAGTTTAATTATACTTACGATAATACGTATAATAAGATTATAATGAGATGCTGCTGTAATATACTACTGTTTATTATAAACTCACAGCAGTAGAGTAATATCGTACTGACAAAATAAATTTAATTTTTTGAGCGAATTGGCAAATTTACAAACATCTCTGCTAATATATTTTACTTGCAAATTGCAATACTACCCACGGGTGCGTATGTCACATTTCTTCATATAGGTATAGGTATAACCTCTAAATATTGCAATTGATTCTAAACAATAGATGCACAAGCGCAGCCTCTCACTCTTAGCCTTCTTTCTGAAGGACGACTGCCTACAAAAATATATAAAGTTTAATAAATTGTTAGTTATTAACAAATAACAACCTAGTAGTTGCAACGATATGATTATGAGCGAGCTCAAAATATAATTACTCTTGTTATTTGAGTATATTACATTTAAAAGTGGATACAGTTATTTTTAGAAATTGAATACATTTACCTTTTTATTAATAAAAAGAGGTTTATTTAACATTCAAACAGTTATTTAAATTCCCTCATTGATTAAAATTTTTATGTAATGTTAATAATGCTTTAAAATGCGAACACAGGAGAATTGAGAAACAAGGTTTTTTGTTAGGGCCCGGGGTCTCAATGTTCCTAAAATAGGTTACCTGTCAACTATTTCCAACGAATTGATGCGTTTTTAATGATTCCTTAGAAATTTATAAGAATATAACCAATTAGACAAGTTCGGGAAGCTTTTAATGATGTTTCTTGACTACGTGTTATCTTAAAAAAAATATTGATCATTCTACAAGTGTGCATTTTGGAGTAAGTACTGTATTTTCTTTATTTGTTTAATTAAAACTACTAACATGTATATATGTGTGCTATGGATATATATTTGTATATGTATTTATGTATTTATTGTATGTATTGTATGTAAGTGTATGTATAACTATTTATTATAATTATTATCGTATTTATGTATATATTTATTTCATTATTTTTATGTATTTTATATTACTATTAGTAAGTACATAGTTAGCTTTGTATACGTTTATTTTGTACATTTTTCAATGTGTTAGTATTGCCTTATTTTTGCTCACCCACATCATATTGTTAAATTTCCTCTGATTGTTGGGTTGCCTGGTAGATATCGCTACCTAGCGATAAGGCCGCCCTTTGCTGTTTCTGTAGTATTGTCTTTGTTATATATATTTATGTATTTTTAATGCAATAAAGTATAATAAATAAAATAAATAAATAAACATTTCTTAATTTTATACCTATACATCGTTATATTCATTGTTAGTTGCTACAAAGCGGACATCTTTAATTTCCTATTGTTTCGCGTAACGCGAATGTCGTCAAAATTTGAACAATACACAATATAAAGATAATGACTTGCGTAATCATTTTGAAGAACTAATTACCTATATTTAATGTTATGAATCTAAAAAAAAACATTAAAAATGTATACTTATAAAACTATAATATCGTGGCAGTTAAATACATACAACTCTTTCATTTTTTACACATATTACTAAACATAAAAACTATTACAACATAAGTAAAAGCAAAAGGCTTGTTTCTCTTCACTTTAAAGTTCATAGGTTCACAGACGGTAATTTTTTTCAACGAACTCCAATAAAATTTGAAGTAGTTGTAAACACTTTCAATTTTAAATAATAATATCAAGTGTTTGCGAGATAAATTCGCCAATGATTGGCTGCGGTCACTGAACTCAGCCAATGGTGTTATTAAAAGAAATTGCCATGCTGTTAAAGCTTGTGCAGTGTGATGAGTGTGAAGGAAGCGGGGCGATAGATAACATTCATAAAAAATTAAAGATATTTTGCTTAGTTTCTACTGTTTTATTTATTGTTAAACATAAACACATAATATTATGTTCGTATGTATGGGAATGACTTGTGTTAATTTTTATGTTAAAATAATTATATTATGTATAGGTAATAAATAATAATACATATTCTTGCTTATCATGTGGATTGTAGAGTGTATTTCTACGATAATGTACTAAATATTATTAAATAATAATTTATATAAGAACAAACAGAGCAAATTTAAATAATTGTAAAATTTCTTATTATAGCGTAGCGTAGATATACCTTTTTCATATGCAAATGCAATGCAAAGCTCTTATTTAGCTACGCATTACAGACAAATACTTAGTAGGTACTTACTACTATTTATTCCTATACATAATCGCTTTAAAATAATCCTGCTATTAATGCAATTTTTGAAGATAATTCCACAATATATCTAACGCTTATCTCGCACTGGTTAACAAACTGGATCCATCCGGATGCTGCATTACTTTTTGAACTTAAACTCATTTGCGGGAAGTTTTTGCACGGTCGAAACATTTTAATGGAAAATCGACTTAATTACCAGCAAACAGAATCTAATTTTGCATCGAAATTTTAAATTAATTATGTGATTAGTTTTATTTAGTTTTTTGTATATAACAGTTGTATCTTATTGATAATGAGGTGTATTGTGTAACGAGATGTTTAACTTAAATAGGATTTTAATGTGTTCATTTTTTTGGCTTCTTCCCAAACTAATTTGGCCAAATCATGTGGCTTCTTTGGGGAAAAAAGTTATGTGATTACTAAACTTATAATATGAAACATTCTGCAATTTAACACATTGTATAAGGAAATATAACAATATTAACCTTCTTAACCTTACAGAAATATTGTTATTATATGGAACGGTTTCTCCATATTGCGATATTAAAAACAAAACTAAAACGATCTTTTTGTACAGTTCTCTTCTTATGTAATGAAGTTTTTTAATTTGATTAACATCATCAAATGTTTATTTATTATTATTTACAAAATGAAAATTACTATCTCCACGAATATACGGTCTCCACGAGCACTTTGGAACACATGTCTTCGCTATCGCGATGCATATAACAGAATACCTAATAGGTACATACCTATTATATAGAAATTACTGAAATATCACTACATAGTATAAAACAAAGTCGCTTTCCCTGTCCCTATGTCCCTATGTCCCTATGTCCCTTTGTACGCTTAAATCTTTGAAACTACGCAACGGATTTTGATGCGGTTTTTTTTAATAGATAGAGTGATTCAAGAGGAAGGTTTATATGTATAATAACATCCATTAAATAGTGGAGAAGTACTGTTATTTTTGAGGTTTCTAATGTGATGTCGTAAAAAATTACATTTTTTCCGCTTACATTGCAAACGCAGGCTGAACCCTACGAGTTTTATCAAAATAATGTACTAAGTATTATACACATTGAAAAGGTCTACAGAAAAGTCCGCGATGGTATATGTCTATCTCTTATGGATAACCCACAATAACTTTTTTTTGTCATTTACTTTTTACGACAAATAATGGCTAATTTTCGATGCGATTTTAACCAATACAGCCTTAATCCTTAACCAATTAAATACATTGAATACATTGTTCATTTAATATAGATCTATATGGCCCTTTACACCGTATGATTTAAGTGAATATTTTCGAAGATATTACAGATTTAAAAATTGCGGGACGTAGCGTTTGCGGCGGTACCGGCCGGCCGCCCGGCTATCTATTTTATACCACGAAGTCGGAGCGGGCCGCTATGTTTTTATATACAACGTTCACAGTTTTTCTGTAGTGTATTTAGTATCAGCATTGCACCCGTGCGAAGCAGGGGCGGGTCGCTAGTAGGGTAAAAGTGGGATAGATGCCCCACTTTTTGAAATAGCCTCATAATTTTAAAAACATGAATCTTATACGAACACTTTGTATGAATATAGCTAGGTTAATTATCTGTTTTGAATTACTATATATATTTTTTATCCTAACATTTATAGATAATGTGTAATAAATATTTTTGTAGAACACCTTTTTTGAGGATAGATGCCTACCTAGTTGGATAGTTGCCCCACCATGAAAATACTAAGGAGGATAGATGCCTACAGAGTGGGATAGATGCCTTACATACTCCATAAACGCGAAATCTAATAAAATTTATATGATAAACCAGCAAATGTCATGTTAACATAGTTGTTCTGTTGTCCAAGAATATACTTGCGCTCGCACTCCTTCTTTTCTTTTGTATTTTCGTGGCGTGGTTCTCCTACAATCAGTATAAGGGCAGATCATTAATAAGTAAGTATACATAACAAAAAAAAGCAAATTAAAGGAGTAAAATCGGTTAACATAGAGAAAACCTCTGACGCAATCAGGTAAAAATATAAACAGTACCTGTGATTATCGATAATAACATGTACATATGTATTGAGGGATGGATGCCCTTAGAGGCCCCTAAGGGCATCTATCCCTCGAAAAAAAAGGGGCAACTATACTTTTTGATAAGGATAGCTGCCCCAGTATTTTTTTTTTATTAAATAAAAACAAATGAGCCAATATTTTCACTTAGATTTGTACTTAATGAACTAGTGTATAGACATAATAAGAAATATAGTGAAATTTATTAATACTTATAAAGTTATGCAAAGGCAAATATCAACCTTTTTAAATTTTAACGTGTTCGTGAAGTTCGCCGCGGATATTATTACACGCACTAGCGAAACACGTCTTCACCAAACAACAGCTCATGCGTACCCGAGGTGCGGGGTGATAGGAGCTCCTATTTAAATCATTAATTCGTAGTCACGACTCTGGGAAGTGAGGTTTTTTGAAAATGGGGCATCTATCCCCGTGCGGCATCTATCCCACTTTTACCCTATAATTATACAGGGTTACTTGTAAAACACCGGCAACCTCGCAGGACAAGATAGCTAACATCATAAGTAACAACATTTGTTCAACGACTTTTGATAATTTGTTAGATTTTATTTTCATACAAAAATAAATATTCATTTAATTTTCCGTCTGAATATTATAAACTCTACGCCTCCCAAAAATTACGTAAACAAAAAGCGAACGAGAGGGGGAAGGGGGCGTCGCGTCGTCCATCCGATAATTAATAGAACATAGACTTACAAATGTAAGGAGAGTACAATAAAAGTTTAAAAAATCATTTAAAAATAATTTATTGCGTTATGCCAAAAGTCGTAGAACAAATGTTGTTACTTATGATGTTAGCTATCTTGTCCTGCGAGGTTGCTGGTGTTTTACAAGTAACCCTGTATATTTACTATTATAGCGTACAAAGAAAATACTTGCCATGATGAAATCAACTATGCCGTATTAACTACGCACAAAGTGTTAGAACAATTAGGAAATACTTTATCTCATTACTCTTAATACGAAGTTAAAGATAAACATGGGCCAATATCTAAAAATATCTATACTTGATAACTGCACGTTATCGTGGTGTAACTGGGTCGCCTAAAATTGAAGTAATATATCACTATTTCGTACGTTGGGTGCAATTGCCGAAGACATGACTTATTCTTCAATTTAAACTCATTCTGGGTATTGTTTTGCGAAAATTGATTTGGAAATTAGGTGATTAATAATAATTAAATGTTATTTTATCCGAGCGAGAAATATTTACATAATAGTTATATTGTTATAATAAAGAACGGATATATTAGCTTCCATTATAATGAGAAACCGAGTGACCGTCTTACAATATTTTTTTACTGTCTTTTCTTAAACAGCTTAAAATATTAGCAAATTGTTTTAGGATAGATCTTTTCCACGATTTCCATAAAATAATGTTATTTTCCAACAAATTATTACTGAAGTAGTCGGAATAAAGACGTTGTTAAATACTTACATAAGATATATGTTGCTTATTTTGTAATATTACCTTTACTGCTTGTGGTCTTTTATTTTGTGGTTATATCTTCAATTTCACAAAAATTGACGTTAACTGTACACTATGACGCAGTTAATAATGCATTAATTGGCATAAATGTGTTAAAAACATTGTACCATATGTAAACTTTTTTATTTTGTCACCTTGTTTGATAATTCATAATTTTACCCTTCAAATAACTGCTATTATTGAGGTAATATTTCGATGCGTATAGACTTAACATTTATACACATCAAAATGTAAATATAGAAAGAGTTTTGAGGAAACTCCCGAAGATTTCTAAGACACAAAGTTTCGGTTTCGGCCTGGTTATAAAAAAATGAATTGTTATTTCTAGGACACTTGCGGGTTTTGCCTTGAGCAGGTGAAACCGCGGGCGGAAAGCTAGTAATTTATATGTTCTCATATATAATATACAAGGTCGGTGTGTCGCCGGCGGATTGGCGTATCCTTGCACATTTCGTATATCCGTCATATCCTTACGTACAAGTGGGTGCTTCCTTTGTTCATCTCAATGTGTCGCTAAACGGTGCACCTGGAGATTTGCACGCGATTCCTTGTATTAACTACAAAGTAGAGTGCATAGATTAAAAAGGCCAGAAGGTCTCCTGTTTAAGTTAGGACGGCTTTGTTAGAAATTTTGTTGGTGGTACACAGGTGGAAATAAGTATGATTAGTCAGGACTGGTTGCTCATTGTTTTTTCCAAAAAAAAGAAGCACTTAGTAGAGCAAGTAACTGGTTCCTTTATATGTTATCCTTTATTGATTTTGTATTAATTTGTACAATATTATATTAAGTACATAATTAAATAAAAGTGCAATGTTAAATGTAATTGAGGAGTTTGTTAACATACTGAAAAGGTTTAATCTGTGATGGTACAATGGCAATTTAGAAAGTAGAATTTGTAAATAGCCAAATGGGCGTAAATGTGCAGAGAGTTTATGAGCATTTCGCTAATTATTTTCACACTAGCTTCCGCCCGCGGCTTCGCCCGCGTGGTGTTTTCATAAAAGGTAGCCTACCTATGTTCTTTCTCAGGGTCTAAAGATTGTCTGTGCCAAATTTCATCAAAATCGGTTGAGAGGTTTAAGCGGGAAAGCGTAACAGACAGACAGACAGGGTTACTTTCGCATTTATAATATTATATACTAGTAGGGATAGTAGGGATTGAAATTTCTAAGGAGCGGAGTGACTTCTAGTAATCTGACTACAACATCTAGCTTTCTCGTTACTATAATTATAAAGTAGTAGACAGTATGTTTGTTTATTAAGTCTAAATAACAAAGGTCATGTTACTTTTTTAGGTAATAGAGACACAAAGAGAAGATAATCGTATCATAACTTCGTAATTCAATTACTGTAAAGAAATAAAATAGATATGATAGTTAGTTAGTCATGTGAGTAATAATATTACACAGTCAATAAGAATTCAATAACAACTTTATATAGATAAATATGTAGATTATAATACATATATAAGTTATATATCCTTTCGGCTTATTTTTTATTGATTTATAATAGGCTCGGAATCTTAGGTATTTAATTATACCTTGTTTAACATCGAATCTATTACGTTGAGAATGTAAGAATTTTTTAATTGGATATAACGTAACTTCATTCAACGGTTTTCAATTAGCAGACTTCCTGAAAATAGCTAATGCTGCATTCTTAGCACATATTTATAAAGAATATTGGATCAATCAGTGCCATATTATAATAGACTATAATATAGCCTATACTCTATAGCCTTTATCGATAAATGGGCTATCTAACACCAAATAATTTTTCAAATCGGACCAGTAGTTCCTGAGATTAGCGCGTTCAAACAAACAAACTCTTCAGCTTTATAATATTAGTATAGACTATAGAATAGGCCTAAGACCTTTACGTGATATCTGCTGTACGATGGAGTGCTAAGATCGTCTCCTTGACTCCGACCGCTATTATAAATCCGGAAATTCCCAAATATGTACTCTATATATGACATGGTATTCGAACCTGTAGCTTTATCGATCTTTAGTCTAATTATGGTAACTAAGGATAGTACGTGAATTTATTTTATTACTAACTAGCGACCCGCCCCGGCTTCGCACGGGTGCAATGCTGATACTAAATAGTTAAATACACTACAGAAAAAATGTGAACGTTGTATATAAAAACATAGCGGCCCGCTTCGGCTTCGCACGGGTATAAAATGCCGGGCGGCCGGTAATATCTTCGAAAATATTCACTTAAATCATACGGTGTAAAGGGCCATATAGATCTATATTAAATGAACAATGTATTCAAGGTATTTAATTGGTTAAGGATTAATGCTGTATTGGTTAAAATCGCTTCGAAAATTAGCCATTATTTGTCGTAAAAAGTAAATGACAAAAAAAAGTTATTGTGGGTTATCCATAAGAGATAGACATATACCATCGCGGACTTTTCTGTAGACCTCTTCAATGTGTATAATACTTAGAACATTATTTTGATAAAACACGTAGGGTTCAGCCTGCGTTTGCAATGTAAGCGTAAAAAATGTAATTTTTTACATCACATTAGAAACCTCAAAAATAACAGTACTTCTCCACTATTTAATGGATGTTATTATACATAATATAAGTATAAACCTTCCTCTTGAATCACTCTATCTATTAAAAAAAACCGCATCAAAATCCGTTGCGTAGTTTCAAAGATTTAAGCGTACAAAGGGACATAGGGACATAGGGAAATAGGGACAGAGAAAGCGACTTTGTTTTATACTAGTAGTGATTTTAAAAGCTTCGCAATTTCTTTGCGGAACGGTAAATTATAAATGCCTAAAAGTTTAAAAGCTTGTTGGGTCATTAAAGTCACATTAAAGTGTAGTAGTGGCATTTATTAAAGGAAATACTTTTAGTCAAAGGAAAGCAAAATCGTTTAGGCAAATCCATACTAATATTATAAATGCGAAAGTAACTCTGTCTGTCTGTCTGTTACTCAATCACGCCTTAACTACTGAACCAATTTGCATGAAAGGAGAATGGCGAAACTGGGCCTAACTGTTACAGAAATCATAATATATTTAAAATTCATTATGTTAATTTTAATAATTATTTGTAAAATATTGACTTCTGATTCTATGGGAAAACAAATCTTTGAAAAAAAAGATAATTCGTTCACTACCGGTCTTATCAAGCAGAGATGTCAGTGTTGTCAGGAGTAAAATAGTCAAATATATAGATTAATACGAATGAATGTTTATTTTTCATTTTTAGTTTTGTTTAATTCAAATGCTATAAAAATCAGAAGCAAAACTTAACTTTTTTTAACACACATCTTAATTTATTTAGGTCATTCTATAAAATAAAAAACATATTTTACTTAATCAATAATAATTACTATAACATTTTTATTTAGGTAGCTGGCCATTAATAAATGTCAAATTATTAATCATAATTGTGTCAGTGATGAGTGATTTGTTATGTTTGTTGTTTGACTTTTGAGTGAAGTTTTAGTAACGTTATATTCAAAATTGCCTTAATCGTCTATTTTTACTCTAAAGATATTATTTTAATTGATTAGTCTTATTATGAAAGCGAATCCTGATTCATCCATTTATAAAGATATAAGAAATGTACCTACCTAACTAGTGATTGTTGATGTTTTGGTAAGTTAAAATGTGTGTTGAATAATATGTGTTGGATCCAATATTTCAATTACCTGACCACCTGACTGTTCAACTGTTACACTATCATTAGCTAGACAATGTAGATAGAAAATAAACTTACCTGGACCTAGAAAAAGGCAATGCTATTCATTTAATTCAAGCAAACTAACTTTTATTTTTGTTACTTTACACCCCAACATCTCTGCAACCCCATAGAACAGATCTATAATAATTATTTTCATAGAATCTGTATATTTTTATCTATTTAATCCCTCATAAATCATCAGTGTAACGCTCAGGCCCAGAGTCCTATGGGAGTTTGCCATTCTCCTTTGGTATGGAGATATTTTGATACCCGAGAAAGGACATAGGATACCTTTTATTGCGAAATATGTACCTACCACGGGCGAAGCCGGGGCGGACCTCTAGTAATAAAATAATTGACAAAAAATCGATATCCATGGGGTTATCATTAAAATAACTTGTGAGTATGATTGGGTACCGGAGGCTAATGTCGAAGAAATAAAATATTTTCATTATCTTTCGATTTCAATTGTCACGTTTTTATCATAGAAAACAATGATCAAGAATTTAATTTCTAAAAAAAATCGAATCGAATACAATCTCAAACAATGGTCCGGGAGCCAGAAGCAGATTTTATGACCAAGTTCCTCTCAAGCGGTAATTAGTAAAATGCATCAAAGTATAGTATTATGAAGCCTCGTGAACGTCAGCTGGAGCTCGGTTGGGGGGGTGAGCGGTTGTAGCCTCTCACGCACGTAAGAAAAAAAAGTATATTCATTCATTTCCTCTCAGCTAAAAATTTGTCAAATTGTAGCTAACCCAATATCTCAACGAAAAATAATAATCAGCTGGTTACAGCATGGTGTATTATACGTCAGCTGGTGTCTCGAATATAATGAGACATTAACAAAATCATCGAGATACGTGGAATTCCATCAACATAAGTCCCCGTAAAAGATAAGTAATAACTTTATTAATTATATATTATACTATTATTTTTTTAATAATTATAGTTAACTAATGTTTTTAGTGGGTTATTTCATATTTGTTACACTTTTAGGTAGTTATGTGAATTTGATGATATGATAGTTATTTTTAAATGCAGTTTATAATACATATTTGTAAAAACATGTTTACCGATGTGGCTGAATGTACGTAGTACCCCGATCATGCGCACAACTAACCACCTCCAAGTACCTTATTACTGTCTATATTATGCTAGCGTGTGTTGCTTGAATTTTTAAAAATAACGATAATAATTAAAGATACGTCATTTCATCTCAGATGAAAATTTGTGAGCTGATTGTTAATATACTGATGCGATAAATAAAAAAAATCAGCTAGCAATAATTCGAGGAAAACCTAGTCAGTTGATGCATATAAATTGGCAATAGATGCTTCTGTCTAACTCCTATGTAATAACTTTCAAAGTATCAGCTGACGGTTTTTCCACCAAGATACAGCCAGCTGACCTATATATATATCCACAGTTACATATAAGCTATCATCAGGTAAATTTTTGTTTGAGAGGAAATCACGGAAAATAATTTTATTTTTTTCATGTTCGAGACACCAGCTGACGTATAATACACCATGTTGTAACCAGCTGATTATTTTTTTTCGTTGAGATATTGGGTTAGCTACAATTTGACCAATTTTTAGCTGAGAGGAAATGAATGAATGTATTTTTTTTTCCTACGTGCGTGGGAGGCTACAACCGCTCACCCCCCCAACCGAGCGCCAGCTGACGTTCACGAGGCTTTGTAATACTATACTCTGATGCGTCTGACGAATTATCTCTTGAGAGGAAATAATTAACCAAATTTGCACCTGGCTCCCTAACCAAACGTATCTTCACTAATATTACGACGAAGTAAGATTTGATTGTTTTTAAGGTTTACAACTAAAACAATCAAATTTTACTTACTTCTTTCGTTCATAATTTCACAATTTTACACTTTACAACACAGCTAACCAGATTCGGATAAAAATGGCAAAGAGGTAGATTATATTATACTCGCCTCTTTGCTGGCGCAAAGGCTATAATAGATATATAACTAAGCGCACTACAAAAGGCCTACTTTTATTCCTGTACACATGAATGAAACCGCGTGTTGTAACTAGCTTTATATTTATTACCTAATGCTGAATAATTGAAAGCCCATTATAACTTCCAAGGTTGCACTTTGCCGACGAATTTGGAGAGAGATAATTTGCAAACAATAGATCAAAAGAATAGGCCCTCTGCATTCTGTTACGGTAATTTTAATATGTATCTATAAATAAATATTAACTACCTTTTCATATTATTGTCACAGTATTACAATATTATTTCCTATTCCTACAATAATATTCCCTACTGTGTTATTGTGTCTCGAGAGGTAATAGAAAGCTGGTAAACTGCAAAGGTCGTTAGGTTTAAATTTCTAAAATCGCGTAAGTGTTAATTTTCGTACGTTGTTGCAATTTGACTTGCTAATCCATTAGATATGTGTCAATATTTCTCGGATATCTAAGCAAGTGTTATAAAATATCAGTGTATGTATTTCTTAAAATTACTGACACCGAGACGACGAAATTTTGTGTAAGTTATAAGATTGGATATAAACACCTAATTTATGAGAATTTTTAATGATACTAAGTATATACCTTTTATCATAAAAATAACTAATAAGTAGCTACAAAATTACTTTTTTATGTCGGAAATAAATAGGTGTAATGATTTAAGAACGCTTTTAATCTTTCTACTCTACACTTTATAGCATAGGTAACTATCTGGGTTCTCTTTATAAACTCATGCGCGTCAAAATTGCACACACTCCATTGGTTAAATAAAATCAAGCTATTTTCGTATAATTGCAGATACAACAAACATCCCGTGCTTCAACAGGAGTTTAGAATTACAATTTACAAATTCCACCAATTACATCGTTAGTAATTACCCACGTGTTCAGTTTTGTTATTTTAAAATCTTTACAAGAAACAGTGCAAGTGATTTAGATAAAGTCTAAACATCCTTTTGTAAGTGTTAAAAGTAGATTGTGTAGGCCAATGTTTAAATTTGAGTAAATCGGTTATTGAGTGAGTTGACCCACTTACGTTGTTTTGATTTCTATTGATGTTTCAACCTCATTCTGGGAATATTTCTTAGCAATAATAGGTTAAGTATCTTGGGTTTTTGCCTTTTTAGTAATAAAGAGGTTGGCGTATTTGTTTAAACTGAATTTAAAGAGATTTCAATAGTATATTATGTAGATGTATTTTTGTGACTACATAATATCTAATAATAATTAAGTAAGTACATATTCATCCCTATTCATCCATTCATAATAAAAGTAATTCGTGGTAAATGTTAAGGCCTTAATAGGGGCTAGCGACCTTGCTAGGTGATTTACAAGGCGGGATCGGGGGCCCGGCGCAAATCTACCGTAGTAAAAGTACGTAAAAAAATTATTAAAAAGATATTTGGATATGGAATCAAAATTTAAAACAACCATGCCCTGTGTTTCAATTTCATAAACACACTGTAAAAACACTACAATAATTGACGTTATATTGACTTAGCGTTTTGGTTTGAAGTCCAATAATCGACCTCAGTTCATGATTTTTTTTCCAAAAAACCTGATTGTAAAATAAACAAATTAAAACAACTATGCCCTTTATCATATTCGAAACTTTAATATACATTTTTTTTAGATATGTACATTAAGAATCTAAGAAGAAAAACGATTATAACTAGAGTTAATTTTCGGTATTAAAAGGGAATTCTACCCGATTCAGGCCTTAAAAATATGCAATGACGATTCAAAAGTGAATTGAATAAATAAATGTTTGAGTTTGAGTTTCATATACTTTAAAACCTTTGATCTCAATTGAGCTACCTCTTCTAAGGTACTACAGATTGTGCATCATAAGAGCCAAACAATAAAATTAGGACTTCGCTTAAATACCAATTGCAGCACTTCAGATTGTTTGATTAGTAACCCAGTAACCATACTGGGTTACTAACCTTCATAAAATGGATTTAACTCTACGCAGAACTAATTTTATTATACTTTGGTACCGCATTCCGAATTAGCACCTAGTTATGTCCCGCGGTTTCATCCGCTGATAATAGTAGACTATGACAATGCGTTTTCAACTATTTTCATTTCTAATTGTATTGATATCGCTGCTATGCCAAAAATGGGAACGAGATAGAGAGACTTTCGCATTTATAATAATTTATATGAGAATATGGATCTCACAGTCGATGTGTCGTTAGCGTATTGATGTGAAATAATATTAATTAGTTAAATATTCATGAACCTTTCTGAATGCCGCAGTAATGGGTTATTAAGTTTTGATAAAATACTCGTCCTTATTAATGTAAAACATTTTTTCATAATGTGCTTTTAACATAAATCCAGACGGCGAGATAAATCCAATTAGGATTAAACGTGTATTTATTCATATTTTATTATACAACTAGCGGTCCGCCCCGGCTTCGCCCGTGGTACATATTTCGCAATAAAAGGTAGCCTATGTTCTTTCTCAGGGTCTAAAGATTATCTGTGCCAAATTTCATCAAAATCGGTCCAGTAGTTTATGCGTGAAAACCATGCATACATACACATAAACCTTTCCTATTTATAATATTAGTATAGATTAACTAATAATCAAACAATAATTAGAAAAAGTATTCACAAATTTTCAAAACTAACCATTTGCAATAACCACATTTTCTATAAATATATTCTTTTGCATAGACTAACAGATAGAACTTTTTAGGTTTTACTGGAAGTATTGGTATGGCTAGTATGAGTGTTAATACTAAGTAAGAAAACTGTAATCTTTTAAGTTTATATACACAGAGGATAATCTAAATCTGCTTTCAAGCCAGGAGGCAGAGATTAGAAAACATTATATATGTACCTTATTTCTTAAGTCAAATAATTAGTTACTGATAAATGTACTATATAGAAATAATGATAACAAATTAATATAAAATGACTGACATAAAGGTATTGATCGAATAATCGGTTAAATAAGGCATAATAACAGAATCTTACGATTATGTGCGCTGATAAGAAATGCTAATTAATTCTAATTAATTTTACTGCGACCCTTAAACT
This sequence comes from Colias behrii, assembly GCA_029959065.1. Lineage (NCBI taxonomy): Eukaryota > Metazoa > Arthropoda > Insecta > Lepidoptera > Pieridae > Colias > Colias behrii. Next base: position 11,515,550 of record JARWMC010000015.1, on the reverse strand, counting down.
TCACGGTTGATAAACGATCATAATTCATAATGCACTATTTTCGCATTAATATTATGTAGTTTTGAATATTGATATGATTAGCCATTCTCGGCTCTATATATTTGCTTGATAAGGTTTGTTTTTCTGTTTACTTAATTGAAAGACTGAATAAGTCACGAAAATTTAAACGAACAGTCAGTATGAGGATGTAGAAGTAAAAAAAATCTGTGATTCCTTTATAAAAACAAGCGTTAATAAACAAATAATACCGATTTGAAAAGTCATTTCACTGTTAGACACACTGTTGTTTTGATCTTCCGTTGTTTTTAATTTCAAACCGGCAAAAACAGTGCTGTGAGTGTTCAATAAAGGTCTTCATGGTCTTCATATTATTTATATTATTTCCTAGTTAAGTGTATTTAACAATCATCACACTAATCGTGTTATAGCACCTAAATAATGTAGTCCAGGATCCTTCGCCCATTTTTGCAAGGGATTACTATCAAGCTAATTTTTCGTGAGTAGCTTTATTTTGATGAGACGCCCAATAATTTCATATACGAAACTCTCGATGGTGGTAGCTAACAGAGGTAACAAGGATAAAATATTTTGATTTGATGCTTCTCAAATATTTATTACTAACTGAATGTTTTTTTTTGTTCAATCTCAAGATAATTATCTAAATTATTCGAAAAAATATTTGTCCTACAAAATCTATGGTTTGATCAAAGAGTCCCCCTTTCCAATGTGTATCGATAACGAGGTCATCATAAATGATTACTAACCAGCTGATTTTTTTGTTTTCACTTATTTAATACTTATATAATTCAACAGACATATTGTCCTACAAATTGGGTAATAAATATTTGAGAACCATCAAATCAAAAATTTTTATCCTTGTTACCTCTGTAAGCTACCACAATCGAGAGTTTCGTACATGAAATTATTGGGCGTCTCATCAAAATAAAGCTACTCACGGAAAATTAGCTTGATAGTAATCACTTGCAAAAATGGGCGAAGGTTCCTGGACTAATGTTGTTTTCATAAACCAAAATTAATATTGCACGAGTACATAACAACGATTACAGTATAAACATTTAAAATATAAACTCGTTGAACAGGAAAATGCATTCGAAACTTTCTGACGCTAAAATGTTTGCTCAAAATATCTCGGAAATGGCTATTCTGTTTAAGGCTTATACATGCGCTAATAACCTTGACCATACTTGACGGATCTCAAACCTCTCCCGCTGCACCTTCTTTTTTCCTCGCATTTTGTATTTAAAAAGATACTAATCAGTGTAACAAAAAATCCTCGTCAGGGACTGTTGTGTAACTGATAATTTATTAAACATAAAATTTTCAGAGCTCTAAGTCAGCAGGTTACGAAGTTTATAGAGTATTTGCGGAAAAATCGATGTCCACGGCACATTTTTTTTCTAGAAATCTATTAACTTTGGAAAAAAGTCCTCGCGAGCAATTAAAGATCAAAGACCATCCTATTTTATATATTTTTTTCGGTATTGTGCTTTATGTTGTACCAGACTTTATAGAGGTTGAACATAGTCGAAATTGCCGGGTAACGCCTTAACGTTGATAGCGGTTGTTAAAATTTTAATGTATCCTGTGTCCTTTTTCTGGGAATACAAAATTATCACTTTAGATATTTTTTAAAAGATGTATTAAATGAATAATAGCAGGTTATAAGTTTTTAACATTATCTATATGAAATTATCTTGTAAAATCTATTTTTAATGCAAATATGTATTTTAAATAGCTTGGAATATAATATGATCTGATAAAGGATATGCAGAAAAACGCATGTTTCTATTTAAGCTGCAGTACTCTGTACAAGACTTGTTTAATTTTTTTTTTCTACAGATTAAATCCGTCCCGGAATGATTGATTAAGAGTAACAAGAATCCATTCAAATATCAACACATTTTAATAAACTTACATGTTCAAAACGTAATATTTTATAGAATATGGTTTCTATACGATAGTAGGTTGGTTTAAGAAACATATTTTACAAAGATTACCAAACAGTCACGCGATTAAATGTTCGTACTCGCCTCTCATCGGGTATTTTATACCTAAAGACCCTTATTCTTCACATAATATAACACAGATAATAAAACAACTAACAATCCACCCGCATGTTTCCAGATGCAAACGATCCTGCATCACAACAGCAGTGGATCCGCGGCGTACACCGGCCGTTTGAAGAAGAGGGAGGTCCACCGCGCCATCTCGCTACATCCCGTTAAGGATCACAGGCAGATGTACAGATTGCATACTTATTTTAAGGTAAATGTTTGGATTGTATTCAAAAGAAAGTTGGTTAAGCAGTGCGTGTGATATGATTGATATTGGAACAAACGCATGGTGGAAATTGGTTGCATATGCACAGGTGTTCGTAGCGTAGTACGAATTTTAGATCGTTAGTAGCGTATTTTATAGGTGTTTGTACAACTGGGGTTGTATTTATTAGTTTTTTGTTATATGAATCTTTCATTTTAATAATTTTTTGTGTGTCTCACAGTTAAAAGGACTTTAACACCTCTCAAGCTAAAATTACTCGAAAACATGACTTTGGTGCATCACGTAAAAGATTTAATCCTTTTGGTCGGGTTGTATACGAACGGCTGATCACCTGCTTGAGTGCTTGTCCGTTAATTAAATACCTCGGAGAAACAGATGTGAAATGCATCTGCCCCTTTCCCCTCAAGGGGCACTTGAACTAAGTTCTTAAAACAAAGGTTTAATTCTATAATTTTAGAGTTTTGATTTAGATTGTTTACATATTTTTAAGGGTTTATAACGTAAATAATGAAAAGGCTTTTTGTTATGATACCATTTGGTATTTGTCGTATTTATGTTTTTAACTTCGGCCACACGATACGCAGAGGCGATGAAAATCTGGAGAGACTGATAGTGGTTGGGAACACGGAGGGAAAAAGATCGCGTGGTCGTTCACCAACACGATGGACAGACCAAGTCAAAAACTCATCTGCCACTACTTTTTACACGGTCGTAAGAGACGCCATGGACAGAGACCGGTGGAGGCAAATCATCCGCTCCAGATGCAACCCTGATGCTGACCACGATCCTCAGACATGAGGGACCGACAAGAGAGAGAGTATTTATGTTTTAAGATGGCAAAATATTTTTCTTTGCTTTCCATGAAGGTATAAAATAATTTATAATTCTCACGATCCCGTCCTAAAGGTTGCATTTTATAAAGCTTACATGCATCCACATTATAAAATGATGAATAAGGTGATGAATTAATTTTTCTAACATTTACGGCCCTTTTTAAACCTTCGTAATTTTTATATTATTAAAGTTGTCGTGATGAAAATTCTTGACAAGAAAGTTCAATAGTAACACAATACGTCTACCGTTTTAGAAACATGATTCCATGATATTTTCTCGATAGAAAAAAAATACAAAGTTCTCATTGTTATTTTTTTTTAATCTCTGGCATCTTCAAAATAACAAACGTAAAGTTACGACATTTTGGATATTAACTAAAAAATATATAACCTATACGTCTACCGAGTTAGAATTTTGAAATATGCGATGGTTTTGAAATAAACAAGAAATACTTGAAATTAGCGCGCGACCAGCCAATATAGCGAGAGCCGCCCTGTTCCTTCCTACCCCGATCGCTGCACGAGTCATTCCCGCTACGGCCGTCACACGGGGAACTTGTGTCACATGAGTAGAAAGACGGAACAGAGACTAAGCTTCTTAAGAACGTGCAAAATTGTTACCTATTTTGGTAGGGTTGTCACAATAGGTTAAGACAAATTAAACAAAACTACCTACTACAACCCAACCTAGGTATGTACACACTTACAATACATACATACATACTTACAAATGCTAAACTTGTAATAATAATGAAAGGTAAAAACACACCATGTACAATTCTCATCTTATTAAAAAAGGACCTAATAAAATAAACGCAAGTAGGTACTGACTTGAAAAAGTAATAATCAAAATATTTACTCACCTATTGTACTCCCTGGGATAGTTGAAGTATGATATATTTTTAGTTTTTCTAGTATGATTCATACACACAGTACAATAAACAACCATTTTTAACAATAAAATATTACGTTTTATATTAAAATATTCAAACTTGCAAGTTGCAACTAATAAAACAAACAACGTGCGTCGTATCAACCCTGAGACTGTCCTCAGCCTGTGCAAGCGCAAACCGGTTTTTTCCAGAATCGCTGCGTACGCGACAAGCGGCCTGAGGTCACACACACATGCCCCGCGTACTTGTAGTAGTGCAATCGATTCGCGCGGTTGTTTGAAGCTTAGTCTCTGTTCCGTCTTTCTACTCATGTGCTTGTGTCGCTCGCGCAATCGTAACAAAGGGTGACAACATGATAAGACAAAATGAGACAAATGGGGACAATAAAGAAAATAAGAAGAAGAAACATAAAGGTTGGAGGAAAAAGAATGCTTACAATTTGAACAAATTAATGAAGTAAGTTGGTTTTATTTTAAATTTGATGATAATTGTATTATAGACGATGTTTGATATGTACCCCTGTTTTAAGTTCATAACGAATGTGTAAGATTTTTTCATTTATAGCATAGATAATCTTTTCTGAAATCCGGAATCCATAAGGAAAATAAACCCACTGATTGTTCACAATGGTAACCCACTCCTTCGTAAGTACCTTTATTCAGTCAAAAATGTATGTTATCAACGCTCTACTGGTTTTATCGCATGATTCCATTTTTAGCAAAAAGCAACAAAGTGCAAAGAAATAAAAAATCATGGTGAACTAAGTGGAAGTATGGTGGACGTAATATGGAACAGGAGCTCATTGGAGTAGTATTATATTTAAAAAAAATACGAAAAAATTTCAAGAATTACATTTCTTAGTAGGTGGTAGATAAGTATGTTGTATAAAGAATTTGATGTTGATATTTATTTCATTTATACTTACTACACCTGTGCGGGAAATTGCTTAGTACTAAAACAGGTTTATATTCATATTTACATAGTAATGTGAGTTTTCATTTCGAAAAATTTTGTGTAAGTATATTAAATTGAGTTCCTGGGTGATCTGGAAACACAATTGGGCCCGGAAGATGGCGCTGCAGTCACTCCTCCTAATCACATGAACCGATTTGGATGAATATTTGTGTGCACATTTCATTGTTGTGGGATGATTATGATTAAACGAATCAACCATTCGTTTTCACATTAGCTAATATTATGTATTTTTGTTGTTAGAAAGTAAACTTAATTTAATATTTATAATACATTATTATTGGTATAAATAAGCCAGTGTTCGTCTCACATTGCTGTACCTGCCTACCTACCCTACCAGGGCCTAACTTTGTTCTGGCTATTTTATTTTGATTATTTGTAATGAATAATTACAATTATAATAGAGTGCAAAAAATAAATACATGCGTCAATATATTTTGTGTTTTTTTTTAAACAATTTTTTTATTTAAAAAAATATCATTCCGACCGCGGCTTTGCCCGCGTGGAATTAGGTTATATCGTGAATCCTGTTTTATCCCACAGAAGTGTTCAGTTCGGATAAAAAGTATCCTATGTGTAAATCCAGGCAATTAGCTATATTTTATCAAAATTGGTAATGTAGTCTTGACGTGATTAAGTAACAACTAACAAAAAAATATACAAATTAACATCCAAAGTTTCGCATCAGTTTTACTGTATTAGTGATATCTTCCACTCTTGACTTTGACTGAGAAGAATTAGGGTTTATAACTTCTTTTAGAAATAGTACCTTTCATTTCTGGGCATGATGTAATATCTACGTCAGCATCAAATTCTATCTAAATCAATTCAGTAGTCCGCGTTATTGAGTACCATTTCATTTTTTCAGAGTAACAATATTTTTTGTTATTTCAAAGATTATTTATAACCTGTATTATTTTGTAATAAAGTAAACATTACGAAATAATAATAATTATTAATAATGTCTAAGTAGTTGTTAAAAAGAAGATTATTTGTTTATAAGCAAGAAAATAAAACCAATAAATCAACAATTAAATATATGTATAACAATATTATAACTGTATGACGACTCCATACATGTTTGTCCCGAGTCGGCCAGCGGCAGCGCGGCGAGTTTGCAAGAATGACTTCGCGCACACCCGCGTTCGCGATAGCGAGCTATTAGACTCCGCCCACCAAGCAGTGGATTTTTTTTTGTGTATCGTCTTAAAACTATCTTCTTTACAAGCGGATGTCTGTCTATTTTTTCTATTGTATAAATTAACTATCTTTTGCCTGCGGCTTCGCTTGCGTGCACTTCGCTTTTGCTGACGGGCATTTCCCATACAAAAAAATTGTGTTTTGAACATTACGTTTTCTTTTCTACGAGTTTTGAAGCGTTAAAATTATTAAAATGTTTAATTTCCACATTGCATGCTTTAGATAGTTTGGGACTTGATAAAGGCGTGAGAAGTGTCTGGAAAAATTTATTTAGGTATTAAATTATTATTAATTACCAGCTGTGCCGCGCGGTTTCACCCGCATTGCTCCGCTCCTGTTGGTCTTAGCGTGATGATATATAGCTTCTAGCCTTCCTCGATAAATGGGCTATCTAACACCGAAATAATTTTTCAAACGGACCAGTAGTTCCTGAGATTAGCGTGTTCAAACAAACAAACAAACAAACTCGTCAGCTTTATAATATTAGTATAGATAATTTTGAAATACATGTGTGCTTTATCGACGTCTGGATTTTGTTTTGTTGACTATACAGTTTTTAGAATATTTTTCATACAGGATTAGCAAGAGGACTTAATTGGAACAAAATTAAGTCATCACCACAGTTTACTGAATAATAAACGATACAAATCAAATTAAAACAGACTCTAAAGGTTTATGGGTCGTAAACATTCTGGACTAGTAATTACACTAACAATATTTATGGTGAATGAAATATAGCTCGGTAGGCTTTGAATATAAGATAATTATGTCTCTGTTTCCGCAGCCATTCCTCATCTAATTACTAAAGATTAACATAAATAATATTGTATTGGGCTTCTGTTATTTGATGCTTCTAGGAAATATTGACTTGTTTCCTGTACTTATTATTGGCTGTATGTTTGTCTATTTTTATCGGATAATCTTTAAGACAGTTAGGGTGGTTTTGATTGTGTTGGTTAGTGGTAGATAGATGATTTATATTATAAAATTTTATAATAAGTAGCAACTAGGGCCGTTATCACACAATTTGGTTGATCGTACAAAAAAAGACTTTAAAATATGTAATCTATTTCTAGATACATTTACATACTTTAATTTTGTGATCCAGTGGCAATTTCATTCCTTGCTTTCGTTTTTAAATATAATTTACAAAATAAATATAAAACTAAAAACGTTTGATAGCCTGACCAACATGTCTGAAATGCAGTCTACCAATATTTGCATTGGCGGGAAATAACAAAGGTGGAATGACCTCGTTATGCGCAAAAACCTTTGCAACCCGTTTTCGTGAAGGTTTATTTGAATTTTAATTCATTAGATTTTTATTTGAATTTTTATTTACACTAGCATAGCAGTAGCAATTAGCACACGATGTCTTTTCGTTTTCATTTCATGGTGACATATGATTTCTTTGTTATCTCCAGAATATCAAGTATACCTAAATAAATATACTACTTGATATTCTGTAAATAAAAATTAATGAATAAAAATAAAAATTAATTTAGACTGTTTTTTACCCGACTATCCTAGAAAGGGGAGAATGTTTTAGGAGTGTGGAGGACATTATGTACAGTCACGTGGTCTCCTCTGAAAATCAGTGCAGCAATACATTTTAAATAATGGTTGCTGCTTTGCTGACGGGGAGTCCTTTTTGCCTCCAATCTCCATTGCTATCTCTTTTTTCTGTTTTGTGTATTATATTACTAAAAGGGCTGGCCTGATAGACGTACGAGTAAGTACGCGAACTTGTGGCTCGATGACCTTTTTCGCTCGTGTATCACCCCAAGTACGCGTACTTAAAAGCGGTCGAGTAAGTTCGTTGACGATCAAACATGTTTGAAATTTTGCTCGTAGCCCGCCTTCACTCGCACGTCTGTCACCGCCGGGAGCCGCGAGCCTAGCCTGCCTAGCTATAATAGATGTTACTAAGTGCAAAAGTTCATCATATAACGGCTCAGGCATCCTCAAACAATTATGCAAGTCTTCCTTCAGCCTTCTCTTCACGTATTAGCTACTTCACCAAATTTACGTGAGATAAACGCTCTTTTTTGAAAGCCAGTTTTTCACCCAATTTTGCCGCTTTCGTCTTCTGCTTTTAGTTTTATGGATATAATATAATATAATTCCTGAATAACACAAAATTCCCTCCTTTCATGACAAAGTAACGTCCGATATCGGTGACACGTGAGAAGCTACTGACCAAGCTCTACGTGTGTCACCGACGTCGAGCCGAGTACGCGAACTAACCGCGATTTTAAAGTTCCTACGTCTATCACTCGTTTAAGAGTTACATGGTGGCAAATAAAACGCTTTCTATTCTATTCTATTCTATGTGCAAATTACATGTAGATATTCCAATAAGAAAATACATTGATTATATTAAAATAACAGTTAAAGAAGATGCAGTTAATAGTCAAAAGTTGTGACTCAGTGACGGCTCTAATAAAAAGTCGAGACAAGACGAACGTGCAAAACATTTTGATTGAAATTTAAATCAATTTGCACATTGTTCTCATCGCCTATCGGTACTGTTTAAATTGGTGCATCGTGATACAGAAAGTTGATGATATATTATCTATAGTATAGAGAACATTAGTATAGATTCTTAACTACTGTAATAAAAAGGTAACGTTTGGGAGTTTGTGACGTTGTAATGGTATCTCTGGATCTGATGAACTGTTTTTTTTTAATTCTTTTACCATTACAAAGCTGCATCCTTATCGCTATATAGGCTTTTTCACTTTTTTTAGGCTAGACTATTTTTTTATCCATGTCGAATGTGGGGGCGAGGCGAGCGGCTAATTAGGAGCATTTTCCAAAAAAGGACTTGTCAGTACATGTGTAATAAACCATCCTAAACTCTTTTTACAAAAATAATTTACAGGTAGCCTCTGAAAGAGACGAAAATACAAACGAAAAAAAATCTGCGAATAAAATCTAAAATCATGAGTGGATTTTATGGAGTTTCTTGCCGGTTCTTCTCCATAGATACTGCTTTCCGAATCGGTGGTAGATGTTAAAATTATGTATTGACGTTTCAAAAGTGCTTCTCGAAGAAGTCTAATTGAATAAATAAATGTTTGAGTTTGAGTTTGAGTTTGATTTTAATCACTTTTTTGTGAATGTGGAAAACAAGCTTTTATATAAGTAGTTTTATTATAGTGGAAATTTGATATTTTACAACCCAATAAACATGAATGTTTAATGTATTTTATATTAAGAAATATATAAATAGTAATTGTAGGTATACTGGCGCCATAAGCAATCTGGTACACGCGAGGAATTTTGTTTTCGTTACAAATTGATTATACCTACATGTTAAATACTATTGAACTTACTTAACAAATTTAAAATGAAATTAAAAACTAGTTTTATTTTTGTGAATTAGATATGTACATACATTACCTTTTTATTGCTGGAGTTTATAAATCAGAGAAACTTGCAATCTTTCGCAGCAAAAGCTTACTGCTTATTGCGGATATGGCTGTCAAAACCTGATGGTTATATATTTATAACCATCAGGTACCACCAGGTTGTTCAGATGTTATTCTTACAAAATATAATGTAATAATAGCCTATGGCTGTCTAAACTATGTATAATCTATTTCTATTCTAATATCCATAAACAGTTTTCGTTATATGTATTAGCATGAAGATGGAACATGTATGAACATTTTAGTAACACTGTAATATAGGTAATAAAAAAATTACAAATACATATATACTTATCCGTATTATAATCTATATGGGTAAAAAATTACTTCCAATTTTTAGAAGCAGTACAAAAGCTTGCACACCTCATTATTTAAGTTCTTCTATATTTTCCAGAACCTCAAAATCCAAGATCTGCGGGAAACATCACTAGACCTGCACAGAGAAATCGCATCATCAGTGAAGGAGCTTGGAGTGGAACAGGACCAGGTAGCTGATTACGAGCTGCCGGGGGGAGTGCCGCTGTTCCCGGCGAAAATGGGCACACCTGGGTACTTGGGGAATAATAAAATATTAGGTGAGCGTCTATTCTGTCATGTTTTTGAAAGGCTTGAGGTTGTTTAAAAATACAATTGTATGAACTTAACTTTAAGTTATAGAAAAGACAAAAAAGAGACAGACCGGAAGACATCTATACTAATAGAAAAGAGGAAATATTTTATTGTTTGTTTGTCGTGCTAACCCGGGTGAAGTCGTAAACAAGTTTCATGCCAAATTATTTAGCTGCGTATAGTACTAACCTAAAAGATTTTTTATGTACCTACCTATAGCAAAAAGTTATTTTTAGCAAAGCATGGGTCAAGGACCATAGATAAAAAATCTGGCTTTTAAAAATTATCATAAATATTTTCGTTATTTTATTTTTATTGTGATTAAATTAATAATAAATGAATTGTTGCATTTTATTCTTCACACCTTCTTCATCAATTCATACATCTGTTTCGCTACATAACCATACATTTGTAACATTTCAGGTGCACCCATAGATTTCAACAGATATAAAGCAAACACGGTAGAAGATATCATTCCGTTCGACTACATCAGCAAATCTATCTACTCTATGAGCCACTCCAACCCCAAGAGAAGAATCGAGAGCCCTCTGAAAGAAGCCCTTGATGACGTCATTAGAGAGGTAAACAATATTCAAATAATAATTATTCATAGCGTTTATAAGTGAGGAAGATCAGGAGAGGAGTATTTTCATGTAATCCACATTTGTTATCAAATCTAACAAAAGAGATATCTATTTATTGGAACCTTTGAAACCTCTGGATGATAATTGAAATAAATCTTTTTGGACTGTAATAGTTATAACAAGAATTTGAGATAAATTGCAATAATTTGATATTAATTTAAACACGTTATATCATCGAGCATTGTTATTGCTGCATTTACTTGATATTGAAAAATATTAAAATCTTTATAATGAAAGTAAAAGATTAGTCTTCTTCAGTGCAGTTCAATCTCGAATATCTATAAGTGGAAAAATATCTTGATTGATATAATATCTCATCACTTGACATTTTAACGCTTCATTTTCTTTTCTGAAGTAGTCTGATTATTATTATTTGATATCAACTTGCTGTTACTATGTGTTTCAGTTTATTCAAATTAATGATATTGTTAGCTCGTCATAGGAGATAAATCTGGTCATTCAATCGTTGACGTCTTTAATTTGTATTATTTTTATTGGGTCCGATACATTTTAATTCTTTTAACTAAGTATGTGTTTAAACATTATTTTGTTTGCTATATTAAATATTTTTATATTTATCATAATATATGTAATAAATATGTAAATGGATAGATTTTTTTAAATTTTTTTAACATTTAAGTACATATCTATCATCTAGCCTTGTTTGTTATATAATTTTAGTCTCTTGAGAATTATTTTCGGTACGAAATGTTAGTCGTTTGATTTATATCTAACGTCCATACGAAATATTGTCTACTATCTAGATTTGAAATATAAATAAACATACTATTTGCATGATTATAATATTGTCATTTATGAGTTAAAACCTATCCTGTTTCGGCTTCAGTCGCTTTGGTAATAAAGGATAGTTAACGTCGAAATTAGAATATCAACTACTTAGCTAATCTATACTAATATTATAAAGCTGAAGAGTTTGTTTGTTTGAACGCGCTAATCTCAGGAACTACCGGTCCGATTTGAAAAATTCTTTCGGTGTTAGATAGCCCATTTTTCGAGGCTATATATCATCATGCTAAGACCAATAGGAGCGGAGCAATGCGGGTAAAACCGCGTGGCACAGCTAGTATTGGATATATTCAATACAAGTTATTCAACTACACCTATTTAAAACATGAATGAGTTACCTCCAAACATTAAAGAAACCTCCTAATTACCTCGCTTCAAACTACAATGTCGTACTAAAACTACAATCATTTCCTTGTTTACATTACAGGTGATGGAAATAATTAACGCGCCATCCCGGCAGCGCGGCCGGGTGATCGACTTCAACGAGCTGCTATACGGCTACACGAGGTTGCAGCCGCTGCACGGAGTGGACCATGTGCTGGACCTGCTGCTGAAGTACAGGAGATATAGGGGCAGGAAGATGACGGCTGCTGTTCGACGGCATGCGTACTTGCAGCAGACTTTTACAGGTTGGTGTGTTCGTGTTTAATCTGTTAAAAAATCGTGTAGATTAGAATATAAAGAACAAGGAGTATTTCACGATTTTTTAAATATCAAATTACTTAATATTTAACAATACTACTGCATATGGAAACTCCGCATTACCTATAATATTATTTTGTTCAAACGTAGTCTGTTACTTTTATCATCATTTAAAAATATCTTCACACTGGTTTATCGGTTTTAGTGACTGTAAACGTAATGATTGATCTATATCTTATGATGCTTAGCAAGTATGTATTGGGTTTTATAATTTTATGATATAAATTATCTCTTATGATTTTCAGGAACTGAAATAAGAGAACTGCCAATGGGTGAGCCGCCGCCGTTCGAAGAACCAGAACTGCTCGAGGAAATTAACATGAAAGACCCTCTCGATTACGAAGACTTCGACGAGCCGAGTCCGCAACCAGCCGGCTTCCTCGACAAGCTTAACGTCAAAGAGGCCATCGAAAGTGGTCTCATGAAGCTCCAGAATAACCTCCCTAACGTATTGAAGTGGAGTGACGATGACTATGAATATCCCATCTACGACAGAAGGATACATTTCATCCTACCGCTTCTGGGAAGACAGGAGATATTCGGACGTTTCATGAAGAACTACGAAGATATCGTGCTCAATAGCAATGAAGCCGTTAGTTTAATAGTCGTTTTATACTTGGATAGCAAGAATCCACTTGATTATAGAAATGCAGAAGCCTTGATAGATCATTATAATGATCTGTACGGGAAAGGCATAAAAATAGTGCACATGGGGTCCACTACGTTCTCCAGAGGTGCAGCTTTAACAGAAGGACTCAAGGAATGCTCAAGTGATGATTTAGTGTTCTTTATAGATGTGGATATGATGTTTAACCACATCACGCTCAGGCGCATTAGAATTAACACAGTGAAATACAATCAAGTGTACTCACCAATAGTGTTCAGTGAATATAATCCTGATGTCGTAAACGGAGAGGATTATAACAAATTCATAGGTGAAACACTAGTGACTAATACAGATATAGGTAAATTTTTAGATAGTGATACTCCTAAATCGGACAGAGAGCTAGCGGACTTGAAATATAGCAAAGAAATACACGAGGATCTAGGATATTTTAGGCAATACGGTTTCGGTATACTTAGCATGTACAAATGTGACTTTGAAAGGGTCGGTGGTTTCGATTTAAATATCAAAGGCTGGGGTTTAGAAGATGTACAGTTTTTCGAAACGTTCATTAAGTCAAATCTAACTGTGTTTAGGATAGCAGACGAGAGCTTGGTGCATAAATTTCATTCGGTGGACTGTGATAAGAATTTAGAAAAAAGTCAGTTTTTGATGTGTTTGGGAACGAAGGCATCTACGTATGGTAGTGATAAACACATGACTTATTATATGTTAAATCATCCCGAAGTGTTGTGGCCCCAGGACAGCAACGAGAAAGGTGCAAGCTAGCACAGGGTTTGAGCTAGTCTCGATTATAAAATACTATGACAATTTTAGCATTTACGTATCTGTAAAGGGATGTATAGTAATTGTATATTTTATGACGCAGTATTGTGATTTTAGTTTGTTGTTGTAATGAACAAATATTGTTCAGATGAAAGTTAATTCAAAGGTAGGTTACTTTTGCAATTAGAGATGGTTATTTGGTATTATTCTTCTAGTTTTATGCTTGTAAATAGAGGAACTATATTTTTGTAAGCATTTATAAATTGTAAGATGTATTATGTACATATTTTTCCTATTTAAGTAGGCTAAAATTATAATCTTATTTGTATAATAAGACGCCTTCAGAAGGCAGCTCCATTCGAAACACTTAATAATAATTTTACATAGTGATGTCTTTTATATAATAAATCTTTAATCTAATTTATACTTTGTCTCTTTCATTCTATGGTCAAATATCTTAACATAGAAAGAGATAGAATGATTTGAATAAGATTAATTTTATAAAATGGGATCCTCTCTTAGCTAATTGTTGTAAATTATTGTTGCTAAGTAAGTATATGTCGCCAATAATTAATTTATAATTTAATAACTATTTGTAATAATTTCAGTCATAGGTATCTATAACTTTGTCAATCTATAATTGTTGTTGAAATCGAGATTTGATATGAACTTATATTTCTTTTGTTTTACTATTTTGTATCAAACAAAGGACTGCGAAATCCAATTTTAATTTGATGGCATGAAAATGATGAAGTTAAATTATTTAAGCATTAGTCAATCCAATTATGCTTTATTGCATACATTTGGCAGTAAAAATAAGTCTCATAGATAACCATTGTATCATATTTAAATAGTTTTCCAGATGTAAGAAGCAAAAATGATCCTGATATTGTTTTACTTACGACTACACGTATAAAGAGTCATTAGACCTATTACGATATTGTATTTAAATGATTGTATTGTACATATATTATTGTATTTAATTACATCAAAATGAACAAAACAGTTTTAGTAAGTGATGGTAGTAGATCCCCGCTATATATTAGAACTTTAGTTGTAGAACAATATTTGAAATTTAATAATTCAATAGTAAATTCATCTGCCTTGATGTTCACATGATGTTTACCAATTATTTTTGCGTGCAAAGGAAACACAGACGCCATCTATAAAAACATTGGATCCATGATAGTAAAAATAAGTGGGATGGGAATATTATGGTGCGTTGTTTTCTATTGTCATAATTTTACCAGAGTATTTTTTATCTATCGAACACGATAAGTCAACCCATAACCATGCTATTAGGTTTTTATAACGTAAATAATATTGTAAAAAGCGATTAAATAAGATGTATATGAATAAAAAAATGGTGCCTATTTCAATATCAATTAATTGGCTGTGTAAGAATACTAAATTTATATCGCCAAGGTCCAAATTGTGATACTCTATAGGACGAAATATTCATTGCAATCTGTTGTATTATGACAACTCTTATTTAAGTTGTGCTAAGTGCCAATTAAATTAAGTAGGTAATTACCGCAATATTATTGTGTGGATATTGTTTTATACTTGATATTGTAATTTAAATAATAATTGTAAGATGAGAGTTAAGAATTAAATCGAAGAATGCTGCGATTAAATGTATGTTTTAATAAAATGTGTGTTATTTAATTTCCTTTAAACAAATGCGTGTGGGTGTAAGTAACCTAAAAATGTGTCACATAAAAATTCTATAGACGCAGTATATTTTTATATGATGAAAATACACTGAGCAATACCTATATATCTCGGCACCTCTTGACTAGACTATCGTTTTATATAGAGCCTATTCAAATATGTTTTCAGTTATTAAATACTAACTTAGTTGAAACAGAGCTGAATCAAATCAACCAAAAGTCATTATAATTCGTTTATCCTTCTTGAGTTGCAAAAAGTAATTGCCACTCTAAACTCTTTTATATATTACTAGCTTCGCCATGATCCTACGTTTTCCTTTTTTTCATATCTTAATTATTAAAAAAGATATGAATATTTCAAAACGTAAGAAATAGGACAGATTTTCCGTTATGTTCCGTCTTCCATAAGACTAATTTTTGAACATTGTATAAAAAAGCAAAACTTAGGAACATAGATCGGTCCAGTATTGGAGGAGGACACAGGGGACTACAAACGTCGAATGTGCGTAATTTTCCTAGGTATTTTCGGCCCGAGCTGCAGTTGTCCCTGTCGTGCTCTACGGGGAAGGCTTCGGACGACGGGCATAGCGCGACAGCAATAAATATAATAGGAAAACCTAATTTTGAATTCTCTAATCTAACTTGTTTTGTTGGCTCTTAACATTAAAATATTAGTAAGGATTTAGAATATAGGTTAGATTTTTTTTTATATAGAGAATTTAGAATGCACTTTCAATCCTACTGCGAACTGCTATAAACGTGAAAGTTTGTGAAGATGGATGGATGAATATATCAAGGGCGGATCCAGACGGGAGGGCGGAGGAGGGGTGAGGGGGATCATGATTGTAATGCCTGAATTGTAATGAGTTTGTTTCTTATTTGAACGTCCAAATCTCAAAAACTATTGGTTCGAATTGAATTGATGTTGTATAATTCATATACCGAGGAAGGCGGGCTAGAACTTATAAGCATAACATAACGAGCGGCATATAATAATCAATATGAGGGGAGCAGCAATGAAAAATGTAAAAGCGGGAAAAAGTATTCCTAGTGCGGCTGAAACAGCGAGCTATTAAAACAAGCCAACATCTAATCGCACTTTCAAGTCAACACTGTAGACTATAATACGAGAAGGTGCGATGCGTCAAGCGGTTTCTGCCACTATCCACCTATAATTAAACGTTACAAATCGTCTGCAATAAACTACACATCTTTAAAAATGTCATAACGGCCGCAGCAATAGCTAAAACAATAATTAACACAATTTTTTCAACTTTCACACAGTAATTACGCTTGCGTCACATAGGTGCTGCCATTATCTTATTGTGGTTTATGTAACGCTGTATTATGTCCGAGATTTAAACGATTAGTCGTGGGATTGCATTTCATAATGATCAAACGATGGTAGCGGCCAAGTGGGTCGCTGGAGGCCATTAGGAACGAGATAACTGTAGGTGTATGGGGAAAGAAAATCTCGTCCGATTCAAAATTATTTTTTTTTAATCTGTTTACCTACGCAGTCCCTGTGGGCGCTAATGTGACTTGTTGCGGGTTCACCAATTGATTTTTTATGAAAAAAAAAGTTTGCCTTTTGGTAAGAGGATGAGTAGTCCATGTTACCACGGGGTGATAAAAATTAAACCCATTACAATAAATAGATACTTTAATCGTTGAATTTATATTTTTGGTTTTATGGCATTCAAATGCTTTATAAATATAAATTTATAAAGAATAGAAAAAATTCGATCACGAGGCGGGACTCGAACCCGCATCCTTTCGCGCCATTCCGGGGCGGATGCCTGACCAACTCAGCCACTCGTGACCCGCCAGAGCAATCGAATTTATTCTATTCTTTCAGTTTTATGTGTCTGAAGGGACACACCGCGCGCCATCTATTGATATGATTAACAACCATTTCAACCAATATGAAGCACTTTTCAGTGAATACAATATTGTAACGATGGAACACGACCTTTTTTGTTGAATTTATATTTTTGAATAAAAATATAAATTCAACAAAAATATAAATTTGCCTCGTGATCGAATTTTTTCTATTCTTTATAAATTTATACTTTAATCGTGTAATTAAAATACAGTATTTCTTAATAATCATCAAATTACCAATCATCAATATATCTCAAACATATACATTTTATCAACAAATAACAATAAATCCGCGTTTTCAATGGCTCTAACAATCACGAGAATAATCTTTCATCGCTAAAAAGTGCGCATTTGCAATCGTAAAGCTGAAGAAATCTAAAGATGTACTCGAGATCCATTGGTTGGTGCCCCGGCGTTGCGCGTCATAGAGCGGGTCAAGTGCGACTTGAGTGCTAGAGAGCGAGTAGAACATCTTAAGACTGCGTAATGTAATAACGAGAAAACTGCAATATATGCAATTGAATTATATGTACGTCTAAATAACAGAGCTTTTTATAAGAATTTGTTTTAAAGTCCTATGCAATTGAAATTATTGTAATGTCAAAACGACACAGCTTTTTATTACATTAGGTATTATATTATATTGTCCTATGCTCTTTTGATAATAAATATCGAAAGTTTGAGAGGGTGATCCACAGGGGTGATCAATGAAATAGTATCTAGACTATTAAGTATCTCTAAATTGCCCGATTTATATCGTTAAGAAATATAAAAAAGGTAATATAAAGAAGTTATTTAAACTACTCTTGTGTTCGAAAAATTTGATACTATGTTGATACCAATAATCCCCCAATACATAGGTATTACAAGCAAAAATTTCAGCGCCTGCACATTTACGTTAGCAATGTCGAAACTTTTTTATGTTCCCTCTTTATTTCGTGTTTCTGTATTTGTGTAGTAGTTATTATTAATTTCTTATAACCTATAACAATCTTTTGCTGCTGAAAGTACAGAAGTAAAAAATAGGCAGGTACATCTTTCATTAAATTAAGAATTAAATAAACTAAGTAAACGATGGACATTCAAAAAACTTTTGGAGGGAAACTATAATAATCACTACACAGCGCATAGTATAAAACAAAGTCGCTTTCTCTGTTCCTATACATATGTATAGGAATCAATAAGGATATCCTTATGTCCCTTGTATGCTCAAATTTTTAAAACTACGTAATTGATTTTGATGCGGTTTTCTTAATAGATACCTAGAGTGATTCAAGAGATAGGTTTTAGAATAATATAATTTATTAGGTTTTAGACAAAGCCGCGGCCGGAAAGCTAGTCGTAAATAAATTGAAAAATCTAATTTCTAATGAGATTGATTTCGCGGGCGGCTTCGCAACACCCAGCCGAAGCCCGTTCAGCGCAATATGACACCGCCAGTGCCGTGAATTGTGTATAGTGTAGTGCTTAATATATTCTTAGTTTTAGTTTTAAATTATTATATGTATGTTAGTCTGTAAGGTATTTATTCTATGGGTCTGTACAATTTATTGTCTGTTACCTGAATTAAATATAATAAATAAAAAAAAAATAAAAAAAAAACTGTTACAGTTTGTAAGAACTATAAATAAACATCTAATTTAGTCATATTTTTATGACGCTTAAAACATGACTTAAATATTACTTCACGTCTTTTGAAAATATTCAAATTTATGAATAATCTTTTTATAATTTAAAAATAATCCTTGTTACATCATGTTCTTAATTATAATATATATTTAAAATTTGGATTTGAATAACAATGCAGTAAGCATAAATTAATTAAAAGACAAACATAAGGGAAAGTTGCGTCTTTATGTAAATTTGATGAATGTTTTTGATAAGTTCTCTTATAAATGAAGACATTTAAATGTATAATATGTTAGTTATCGTTAAAATCTTGCGAACATGCACTGTTTGAAGTTCTTTGTTTATTTGCGACTTGCGTGTGCTTAATTATTTTCATCATCTTGGCACATGATTTGTCTTCTAAGTTTGTAATTAAAGAAGATGAAAAGGGTGGAAAGAATTAGTTAGTTATATTGTTTTAATTATTATTTTTAATTTGCATAATATTAAAAACTTCTCTATCTTTAGGGTTTCTTTTTATTACTGAACTGGTATTTTCTCGTATATAATATATTTTAAGAAATATTTTTAACACCTTACCGAATCACAGACCTAATTTAAATGGGAAATGGAATGGAATTTAAAATGTATCATAAATGTGCAGCACATAATTTTGATGTGGGCAAAGCTTAGATCATTAAGTAAGGGCAAAGGGATAAAGAAACAGATATTACGGTGTCGAAATGTATTTATTTTTTTTTTGTAAAAAATAAAAAAAAAAACAAACTTAAACATAAATTAAACTATCCTTAAAAATAGACTTTATACAAAACAAGAGTCGTTCCCAGCGGTGAGCCACTTCGTTCTGCGTTCTGGCAGACTGACAGATGACGTTTGACGTGACAAGTGTCATCTGTCAGAGCTGACAGCGTTACGACTGGCTGACCGCTGGGTAACCCGTAAGCGTGCATAGTCGCAAGCGTTGGCCAGGTGTGGACGGCAGGGCGCCGCCACCTACATTGTACGTGGCTGACGTCCAAACATTATTTACATTCGAGCCATCAGATGTTACGACGCCCGAATATCGACGCTCAGAGCGTTTTGGTTCATCGGGCTGGTTTAGTAGGGAGCTCCGTAGCTTCCGGATGGGCCGGACGGGTAGCCACCACCGGAGGCGGACTGCTCGTATTGGGCGACCTGGATAGCCTGACGGATACCCTCAAGGTTGATGCCTACAACGCGGCCGCCTCCATGGGGCACACCGTAGGAGGAGGAAGGAACGCCGTAGGAGGAGGAGGGGACGCCGTATGAGGAGGAAGGAGCGCTGATGCCGAATCCTGAGGAGCTGGAGGAAGATTCTTCTTTAAGGAGGATCTGACGGATTTGGTCCAGGAGGGCGGAGTCGACGTTCTGTCCCTCGGAGGTTTGGTAGCCGGAGGACACGGCGCGGTAGGAGCCACCGCCGCTGAGGCCGGAGCCGCCGTGGAAGCCGCCGCCGCCGCCTCCTGAGGGACGGTTGTAGTTGTAGCCCGATGGGGGCTCGGCGCTGGCACACGCCACCAAGGCCAGGGCTATGCACTGTGGAAGAATGACCAAATTAATATTATACTTCATTTTAGATTTACGATCTATAATTATTGTAATCTTCAATACCTACGTGTGAATAAAAGAAAATCTATACTAATATTATAAAGAGGAAAGGTTTGTATGTATGTATGTATGTATGGTTTTCACGCATAAACTACTGGACCGATTTTGATGAAATTTGGCACAGATAATCTTTAGACCCTGAGAAAGAACATAGGCTACCTTTTATTGCGAAATATGTACCACGGGCGAAGCCGGGGCGGACCGCTAGTTAAAAATAAAATTATATACACATAATGCATCTATTCATTTATCATATTGACAGGTCATTTTTATATAACTATACTGTGTGTTGTTTCAATTAACCCTTTTGACCTCTTCGTAAAAAATAATGGCGGCAATTAAAAAAACACGAAATTTAAATTAAGAGAGAAATCTGCATGTTTGATAATGATTAGCGATTGTTTGCTCTATCACGATTACAAATGATTGTTTCTACTTTCTAAGATTTATTTGCTTAGTAATTTGAGGTTCATATGTAAATATATTTTATTCAATAGAGTTGCGTAAATATTAGTGATGCTAACAGACATGTGCTGCATTTGTTTGTCATGTTTTAGCTTCTGTACAGCGTAAAACAGTCAAACATGTTTTTGTTTTATTGTTCTTTTTATTAGCTTTTTCTTACGTGACATTGTTTTGATTACTAAATAAATCAGTCAACAAGAGAAGCTCTTTTTACAGTGAATTTAAATAAGTTTAAGGTGGGATTACAATGTTAAATATTATTGAACTGATCATACATTATATACTCTTCCTATTTTTATTAATTAATAATGCAATTATTGTAAATAGTCAAAATCAGTTATTTTTCTGTATTTTTATATTAAATCATGTGCTCATATTTTTTAATGTGTATGTCTTTAAATATTGGTTCAAAATTAATGACTATTTGCAAAGTATATTTAATTATTCAAATGCCTCATTAAAATATATTGAATATGTTTAAGAAACGCAATAGTTTTCACCTTGTTCTAAATAAATATTCATTTGTTTAAATATCCTAATAATAAATGGAAAGTCACATTGTTCCGCATTTTAATACAAATATTTTATGCAAATAATATGTAATATGATACCAATATTATCTTAATAATATGATAAGAATATGCATTGTTACATTATTTATTAATATTCATGACGCATATTTATGGTATTTTAAAATTTAATCACCTAAACTTTAATTGGACGATTGTGTAAAAGTAAAAGTTTAAAGTTAAAAACCGCTAACACAATTAGAGATTTTCGAATTTAAATATTTTTCATGTTGTATGTTGTTTATTATTACTTTATGATGATAAAGTGTGAATTGGAGTGAAAGTTAGGTCGCAGGTCAGGCGCCTAGAACAGAACATTACTAGTTACGTCAACGCTCAAAGATGACTTTACGAAAAGGTTATTCTACCGTGAGAAAGGGGTTTTTGAAGATGTAATCATCGGTTTATTATCTGTGCAAAATGTTGACGACATTATGCTGTGAGCACACTATGCTCAACTTTTTGTTACAGTTGAGATTATGGTTCCAAATTGTAATAGTTACTGTAAAATGTACTGCACACTTGTGCACTTAGCCACTTGATAGTTTTAAAATAAAATGTGTTCTTGATAGAATGCTTTTTTTTAGATTCTCGATTCTGCCTAGCTTTGAAATAATTTTAGATTACACATGTTAAAAACACTTTTTGAATAATATAAGGGCTGTAAGCCATAAAATGAATAATAATTTGCACATAGTTATAACTACAAACTGAAAGTGAACAAAAGTCTTAACGACACTAAGGCGGAAGTCACGGATGCGCAAACTTTGATCTCCACTTTCTTCAGACCATTATTTTATCTGTGCACTGTCACGTAATGCAACTTTTGACAAGATGTCGTTAATTAATTGCAATGGATTCATCTTAGACTTATCAAGATGTAAACTGTGTGGCAATTGATCATTTATGGTTGACACTAATTTCTTTGCACCTAGGTGTTCTGCGAAGTTTTATAGTTTTAAAAGGTGGAATTTAATACCTAAATATTTATATTATAATAAAAATGGATAAGGTTAGCAACAATTGAAAAGTTCATCCAGTACACAACCGTTATGTTTCATTATTTCAAACACTGAAGCTGTCTATAGCAAATTACATCAGTTTTTCTAATCGATATAAAATAATCGAGTCACGTAAAAGACAATCGTGTTTAGAATCGGTTGCAATTACAAAATCGATAAGACTTTGAAGATGGCCGAATGTAGGACACGGTTGACGACTATGTCCTTTATGGGTATCGAATACTGATAATAATTGGAATTGCTCTACATGTCAATTAGGAATTAGCTTTGCGATTTTGTGATAGATTATGTCACCGTATTAGATATATCTGCAATGCTTTTTTCTTGGTACGAATAGTATAAAATGCAGAGGCTCTAATGCCGAGTGCTTCTAACGAATAGCTCTTGGAATTTTGCGTAATTTGAGCAAATTATTCAATTTCCTATTATCATATTTTTAACAGGCGCTCTTTTGATGTTATCTTGACATAAATTACAATAAGAATAGACATGTACCTAATTAGATATGAAGTTTATGTTTAAAAAATAGTGTGATGTTTATCTATTTTTTAATTTAACATAATAACTGGGTCTAAGTGTGCCCATCAAATGCCCAAAAATGTAGTTATTGTAAATATCAAACAAATTAAATAATTTCCTTATGTACCTACTGGCTTGTAAAATGGCCGCAAGTATTGTTATGAGTACCTTATATTTTTTACGCAAAATATAAAATTCATAAATAATGACATGTAATAACTAATAAGTCGTGATGTTGAAAAATGACTTTGTAAGGATTTTAAATATTCTATGACTTTTTAAATATGAGTAATGTTTCAAATATGACCCATTGTCTTGCTCTCTTATTTTCTTACAATAGGTACATTTTTAATCTTTGGGTTAGTTGACAGTTTACCTTTTCTTCTTAAATTTATTAGGAGAAATCAGTCATATATTTTCGATCCTGGCTAGTAACAAATTAAATCAAACGAACACGGTAGCTGACCCATGACCCGTGGACCAAGCGAAAGGAAAGATGCAACGCATAATTATCTAAGATTAATAATAATATATTCGAGTTTACACAACACAATTGCACAGTTGTTGCAGTTACATGTTCTCATGACATAAGTGATATTTCTTGATTTGTTATGATAATTTGTAAACCCGTGTGTTCAGTGCTGAAATGATTTTCAACTTTTTTAATCTATATTTTGTATTTTAGTTGTTTGGTGTTGTTTTAAATAAAATGTTGCTCTTTATTTTCCGTTTTTTATTTAGATACTGTTTTTAATTTTAAACAATTATCTATAAATTTTTCGATTTGATGTAAGAAATATTTGAATACATTTAACAACAGTCTTTTACATCTTAATATTGTTGTTTAAATTTTTGATTTTCAAAGAGCGTTTATTTTGTGCACACGTTGTTCGGTTGAATTTAATTTCGATAAAGAAAGGTTATAATATTTATTTGGTAAAAGAAAGTACGAAAGTAAGTGACGAAAAAAGGCGTGCGATTGTTTTATTAATTAAATCTATTTTTACTTGGTCTACTGTACTAATTGTTAAAATCATTTTCTATAGATGCAAGCTTATGTTATGTCATAAGATCAATAGCCTGTGAAATAGTCGCAGATTTACATCTCCATTGTGTTAGTTCAAATTATAGAGATTGATATCGCGACAAAAACGTGCATCGTGTGTAATTAGCTTTTTATATTGTGTGAATTTATTAGACCCGGTGACATTTGAATAACGGTTCGTTTTATCTGTATTCCCAGGATTGTATTGATTTTTTATCTGCGGAAAACGTTCTTTTTTTAAATAATATTGTAATTGTGATTGTATTAATTTTTTCATGCGGATGATTCAAATTTGGAATTGGATAATTTCGTTTAAAAATAGAAAATTGTTAAAGATGTTGATATTTTAATGTAAAAAAAAGTTTCTGTTTCCTTCATAAACTATATCTTATATTAGTTAAATAACATTAAGTTCTAGTTAACACATTAAACTAACTATTTTAACATAAAAGCTATGTTCGGAAATCAAGGGACGCGTTCCAGATGGAAAAATCATGAAAAACAAAAAATAAAAAAAAAAAAAAATTGAAAATTCCCGCGCAAATCAAAATGTCACGTTGATTTCTGAACGTCACTTCACTATCACTGGCACATCACTACACTGACTTACCGCTACGAATGCTTTCATGGTGTTAATGCGGGGTCACTTCGGTTCGTAAAGAACTTGTGTGATGGTCCTCCACTGTCATACAGATATATACCTAATGTGCTGGTGGGGAGGAGAAAGGATAGGAGCATTGCGCAATACGGGAGATGAGTGTATGACTGTCTAATTGGAGGGCATCATGAGATTTTGGTGATCGACGGGTACTTTTGGTACCCCTACTCTAGGTTTTGGTTCAATGGGCTATAGGGAAACAGGGCGACAAGCGTTTTCGATGTGTGATTTGTATTTTGGAAGAAACGGTACAAGGAAAATATATTTTTGAGTTATTAACGATGAACATTATTAAATACTTGTTGGATTAACTTTGGGTTTTCTAAAACGGTAATTCTTCAATAGCTCTACATAGGGCGATTTTTTGTCTAAAGAAGTGCTGAATTGAGAATTCCCATTCAAAATACCTTATTAAGGAATCGAAGATAACTGTAAACTACATTGATTACATATTATAACACTTATTACTGCTGGTGGTAAGACTAACTTCATTCATATAATGGTATTGCATCTCTACCCACTGCACCCGAATGGTCCTAGGTTCAATTCCTAGCTAAAGCTATGAAAATTAGTACGTAAAGGTCACTGGGCACCATAGTATGAAAACTATACCCACGCTGTACAGTAATGAAATAGGCTGGAATAGACAGAGTAATGTCACTAGTTTACGATAGTATGGGTCGCATTAATGTGGGTAGGCTGTCAGTCAGGAATAAAAAAAAAAATGTATTATCCAAGTCTATATATTTTTTATTAATAATTATCTTTTTAATTACATATTATTAATAACTTTTCATTATTTTGCGTCATCAATTATTACTGTTAATCAAATATTAATGTAGGGACTATGGAAAAAAAAACTAAGTACTTAAAAATAAACTTTTATTTTATGATTTATTCAATGTGGTCAATGGCTAGAGGTACAAATTACAATTGTATCATCTAAAAAGGCCGCCGGTGCATCTATTTGTCCTTGATGTCTGGCCCAAGATAAAAAAATAAACCACGCTGGCTATATGCGCGCAGCTTCCAATGGTGCGGCGGCCGTAAATGCAAGAACAGTTATAGTAGCCTTCGATACTCTGTCTACCATGAATTTTTAGATAAAATTCGCAATCGATAATTAGCGATTAGTCTGGTCGAATGTACCCAGTGGTTCAATTCATAATTGAGGATGTCGTGTAAGGATATCTCACAAAAACATAGATTTTTTATTGTACTGTAACTTTTTACTCCCATAGTATATAAAGAAAAAAATATTGAAAGTGGGGTTTCACTTAACAATTAAAACCTAGTTTGGTTTTTGTACGCGCATTTCACAAAACGGGTCAGATTGTGCCCAATGTCCTTTAATCAATAAGTCACAGGTTATATATGAAATCAAGAGGACTAAGTTTCATAGAGTTTTATAAGATTCCAAACTTTTAGTAAATTTTGGTTACATACCTAATGTAATTTTTAAATATCTATACTAATATTATAAAGAGGAAAGGTTTGTATGTATGTATGGTTTTCACGCATAAACTACTGGACCGATTTTGATGAAATTTGGCACAGACAATCTTTAGACCCTGAGAAAGAACATAGGCTACCTTTTATTGCGAAATATGTATCACGGGCGAAGCCGGGGCGGACCGCTAGTGGTAAATAAAATACATGTTCTCAATTTTTCATGTGTGTTAACATTTTATCAAACATTTAACGTTCTATAATAACTATCGCATACTTGGTCCTTGTAAAACGCACAAGGTCATGATGTTATGCACGCAGAATTTGATTGTCAACTGCTCAGTCGTTATCGATGACAGGTATTTTCACAATATGAGTCATATTCAACAGGAAAATAAGCTAAACATAATATAACATCTAAAAGTTATGATAGGTACTCCCTTTCGTATATATGTATAGATATATAAAAATGAAACCCGTTTCGCGTTGTCACGGCATCACGTGTGAACGGCTGAACCGATTTCGATAATTATTTTTTTAAAATGTTTGTGGAAGTCCAAGGATGGTTCTTATGTAGAGAAAGCGTAAATATGTACCACGGACGAAGCCGGAGCGGACCGCCAGTGTATATATATAATAAAACTGAAGAAGAGTTCAATTACAAAAGAGGTCTTCATACTACTAACACAAGCCTAAAATCGTTTTGAAAATGTCGTTGTATGTCTGCCATTGTTGTCCCGAGTACGGTTTTAACGCATTTTTTTTTAATAAATAGCTTTTCGTCCTATATTACCTTTTAACTTAAACTTACTAACAGCTTAACTATAAATATTTATTTATTAACACACTAGTTGACTAAGGTCGTGGGTTGTAAAATCCATCACAATCTATTCAGCTGTTTTAGTCTGAAAATATTTTAGTATTTATAAAAATAATTAAGTATTTTAAGCGATCGTAACCATGGTTACGTACATAAGTATCGATTGAATATCGAGATGAAATCGTAAAGAGAATGTTTAACTTAGATTCTAATTCAATTACTAGAAGACTTCTCAAGGCATTATTTAATTTAATGATATGAACGCGTCATTTATGTCTTAATTCTTCAGCAATTACTATAAAAATCTCTTTACATTATAATATTTTAGAAGTTAAAAATAGTGATTGGTAAAGTCTCTCAAATACAAGGATTGGCGTTTCTAAATGACCCTGGGTTTGATTGTCGGAGAGGGAATTATTAGTTAGGCATATGGCATCTTTCGGTGAAAGCTGCGGTCCGTACAAGCATACCTAGATGCTGGACAAATCATAAGTAGGTACATCACCAAGTAAAATTGTAATGTGCATATTAGTTTCTGATATAGAGCTTCAGTTTTCCTTATTCATTTTTAAATAACTTCGTCTGCTTTAACTAAGGGCAAACTGTTTTTGTATCTTGATTCTTGACTCTCGAGTCTCAACTGTTGTCTCGACTTAGTTAACCGCACGGTGAACAGACAAGTGGTCAAATATAAACGAATCCTGCGATTGCTTTTAAATGTATTTTAGCTATTGGTTATATTTATATCTAATAAATGTTTTGGCTCAAATAAATAGATGTTTTGGGTGTATGCAGCAAGCTCCTGAACTTTTTGAACAAGTTCGCAACACTATACAACTACTTCAAGCGAGAAAAATACACGTTATGTGCGAGTCAGATTTTGTCATTTGCCCCAATTTTAACAATACACACTAACAAACCAAATAAAATAGTAACAAACACGCAAACAAACTTACAGATTAATTAATTATTTATTTATTTATTTATTTAAATTCTTTATTTAACACACACAAAAAAGAATAAACACAAAAATAAAAGAACAAAAAAGAAAATCATAACATGTTAAATAGGCGGCCTTATCGCTATAAGCGATCTCTTCCAGGCAACCTTTGGATAGTTTGTCATACGAATTAAAATTAGATGGGTGGTGTTTGATTTAAAAGGAGAAAAAAAAATCATAATAATAATAATAAAAAATAAATAAAAATATGTACATACATATACATATATATTATATATTAAAATAGATACCTAATAATAAATAAATAAGTAAAAGCAATATTAATATTCATATCAATACCATAAATACATGCTATAAATACACATACATACATATATACTTACATACATACATACCTACATATCATACATGATACATAATACATAACTATGTATAAATAAAAATATTACAGCTCGTTGAAGAAATGGTTAAAAATTAGTTTTTTAAATATGTTCAGAGATTTAGCGCGACGTATGGTTATCGGAAGTGCATTCCACAGGAGTATGGCTTGAACATGGAACGAATTTTGATAAAATTTGGTCTTGTGAGGTGGAATTTTTAAAAGTACATTTTCAGAGCATCGAAGGTTGAAATCCGTACTCTCACGAAATTGGAATTTTTCCTTAAGGTAACTGGGAGTATTAGGATGGAACAGGACACGGTATAGGAGTTGGAGAAGGTGGGAGTTCCGACGCTGACGTATTGGTAACCACTTGAGCTTTTTCCTGTATTGAGAGACGTGGTCATACTTGCGCAAGCCAAATATGAAGCGTATGCAAACATTTTGGAGTCGCTCAAGTTTGTCCAACTGGATTTCGGTCAGGTCGGGATAACAGGCATCGGCATAATCCAGGATGGGAAGGAGAAGGGACTGTGTAAGAGAAGTTCTGGTGGAAATGGGCAAGAAGTTACGAATTCTCATGAGTGAATGAGATGAGGCAAAGATTTTTTTATTCAACTCATTGATTTGTGGTTGCCAAGATAACGTCTGATCAATGGTGACGCCTAAACTTTTGATGCTATCACTGAATGGTATGATGTTACCGTCTACAGTAATAGGGGGTAAACTAGACCATCCTATTCTTGATATGAAAGAAGAGCTGCCAATGAGAATGGTTTTAGTCTTAGAAGGATTAACAACTAAGCCATGTGCTCTACTCCAATTCATAATCAAGGAAAGGTCGTTATTTGTAGTAGCTATGGCAGACGGTAAATTTTCAAAGGTAGACATCGTGTAGATTTGGAGATCATCTGCATACATGTGTGAGAAGGAAGTGAGAGAAAGTGAGATAGAGTTTATAAATATAGAGAAGAGAAGAGGAGAGAGGACGCCACCTTGTGGAACACCAGCAGTGATATCAGACCAGGTAGAAAAAGTGTTGTCAATTTTGATCCTTTGCTGGCGTCCCAACAAGTAACTTTCGAACCATACAATCACCGATGGAGATATGTTAATTGAGCGTAACAGTCCCATTAGAATGTCAAAATCAACAGTATTGAAGGCATTACTGAAGTCAAGTAATGTGAGGATGGTGAGCTGCTTATCATCTAATCCTGCCCTTATATCATCGGTCATTATTATTATACCCATCTATAATTATAATTATATTCGCCTATCGCTTATCGCGTGAACTCTACTCAAATAAGCTCATGATTTAATGGCAATTTTTTTAATCGATACAGCATTTTGAAATACGTAATTATTAATTTTTTGCAATATTTTCTCAATTACTTGTAAGATATTTGAAGCTTCTATTGCAGAGAATTACGATGGATGTTTATGTCTATTTTATCATAATTAAGAACCCGTAAAAACGAAAAGTATGAATTTTAACTCCATACCTCCAGATTTTGGCACTGATATTAGAATTAAAGATAATAATAAGTATAGTATAAGTTTTTGATATTGCAGCGAAGGGTCTCACACATATAATATAGGCTGTCCTTTATACGTACATATTTGTGTGCAGTGGTGGTTCAGTGGTGAGGACCTCGGCATTTGAATCTATAAGTCATCACCACCACTACTCGAGGAAACATCATGAGCAAGCTGGTATGTCAAAGAATCAATAGTTCGACGACATGTGACATTTGCCGCGCTTGGGCATCGTGGTGGATATTGACCTGAAACCTTACAGGCTCTAGGCGGCCTGTCTCCCTGCAGTGGGAACATAATGGGCTGATGATGATGCTTAGGTCCGTATTTTAGATTGTTCGCTCTACGAATCTCGATGATACATATAAAATTGTTTTCGTAACAATGCAGATTTGTAGAATGTATGATTCAGAGGTACGTGCAGCGGAACGCAGCTGCAGGCGCAGGTGAGAGTTAGTTAGAAGGTCGAATTTTGACCATCGGACGACATTTGTTAGCATTATTTACATATAGTATTTACAAA
The DNA here is from genome assembly GCA_029959065.1 of Colias behrii. Taxonomy (NCBI): domain Eukaryota; kingdom Metazoa; phylum Arthropoda; class Insecta; order Lepidoptera; family Pieridae; genus Colias; species Colias behrii. The sequence goes on along the minus strand of JARWMC010000015.1, from coordinate 11,485,004 downwards.
TTATTATCAAATAGTGACCGTGACTTTATACAAAAAATGTAATTTTTTTTATTGTTTTATATTCACAGAAACTTAAAAGGAATTAGTTATTCATATTCTGATTTAAGATTTATAAACAAAAATTTTATTTAATTAGTATTGCTGTATATTCTTGATTTCTTCATCATTTTCTAATTTCATTCGTAAGAATTGTGACCGAGCTGAAAATATAATGTCTATAGAGTAAAGAGTATATAGATGGATTTACCCGCAGCCCGATAAGACATAGGTAGGTAACTTTCTTCTTGCATGAACAGAAAAGATATAACATTTATGTTAGAATTAATCAGAATAGATTTAGCAATTTAGACTTAAAAACGTAACAGATACAATAACTTCCGCATAAAGATACTCATCTTCCAAGATTTACAAATGACTATCAAATAAACAGTATTGAAAGTAAAAGTTGAGCGCGCACACACGCGCATAGAAAATCTGTTTTTTTGTTGCATGACTTAACAATTTTGGAGATTTCTTCTTTAATCTATAGATTTGCTTAAATTGAGGAGGTTTATTCAATAAACATGTGATAATCGTTATGTGAATTCGAAGAACTTTAAATAAAAATATCCGATTACGTCGAAAGCAGGGCTTAGATACTTTTCACGACACTGTGAGGATAATCGTGTTGTGTTCGATTTAAATAAAACAAAAAGTTTCATATTGTCAGTTCGTCTAGATATAGAGGTTTTGATTTTCAATCATTAATTATTTATACCATTATTTTTTATTCTGATTAGATCATAGGTGTATACTTACACATTAGTCACTTACATTGTAATTATAACCCGGCGCGGCGAATGATGATTCCTATGACACTGACTGTTATTCTCAAGAGACAAACTTTTAATGGCGTCACCATTAAATTAGAAACGTATTGGAGGCGTCTAAAAATGGCATTTATTAATTTTTACGTAGCTTTAGGCCATAACAATGATATTGCGTTGGAATTATAACAATTCTTAACATTTACGAGAAATTATATCAATCTGACTTTACGTTTACGTCCTACAAAACTTACATCGTTGGCATTTATCGACTAGTGCAGAAAGTATCGATAAACAAATTTCGATAATGGAAACGAGTTCACATTTTTCCCATGCTTAAGCTTTAGTTCATTCACTATTGAATGGAACAGAAGATCGCAGCATAATTAATTAATTAATTACCGTTCGCGTTAATTTACTTACCGATGATAATATAAGTTTTTTTAGACAAATTAAATGGGGGCTTCCATTTTCATGGTAAAATAATATGTAAACTACTGGTCGTTGGGCGCTTTCACCAGGGCCCTGGAATTATGGAATTATTATTAATTTCATGAATAATATCATCATCATCATTTTTATTTAAAACAATATTCATATATTTTTCTTTGCCCGCGGATTCCCCTGATGTTAAATTCGCATTAGTATGAGTCGTTTCACCGCTGTCAAAAGTTACCCATGGCCATGTCACATTAAAACGAATAAACACACTTTCGCATTTATAATATTTCTAGAGGTCCGCCCCGGCTTCGCCCGTGGTACATATTTCGCAATAAAAGGTAGCCTATGTCCTTTCTCGGGTATCAAAATATCTCCATACCAAATCTCATGCAAATTGGTTCAGTAGTTTAGGCGTGATTGAGTAACAGACAGACAGACAGAGTTACTTTCGCATTTATAATATTAGTATGGATTTATAATGTGGTGCTCATTTTTTTTGTAATAAATTATCCTGCTAACGCTATTGTATTTTCGTTGTTTTATTTCAAGTGAACACCCATACAATTTTGTCACGAGCCGTCTCTGGTTTATAATACTGATAATTAGTTGAGTCGTTACTTGTTACTGTCAACAGTAACAACTTACCCGGCGCGGCGAATGATGATCCCTATGACAGTTCGTCTTAGTGATTGCTCGTATGATGGGTCGTGTCGATACTTTACTATTTTATAGGCAAAGGCGTGGTTTGCATTCAGCCACGTCGGTAAATATGTTTTTACAAATATTATAAAAAGAATTTTTAACTAAAATTTTTAACGTCTATTATGTTGTTGTTGTATTAATTTAAGTTTTTTAGCATAGATTAAGTACTTAGGTAAGTAAAAAGAAAGTTTTCCAAAACATAAAAATGCGCCTTATCATTTTCACGTAATTTTGTGTATATACGTTCGCTAGGTATGCAGATACTGAGCCATTCTGCGCACGCGCGGCCTGTGGATAGAGAGCATAGCGTACGGGATGTGGGTGGGAATAGGTGGGTGGTTTACTTTAATCAGTCGTAAAAATTTCCAATTTTAGGAAGATTAGAAAAATGATTTTAACAATAGTTAGGGAAATTTCGATTGACAGAAAAATTACGATAAGTCAGGAAAAATTACTATAAGTCAGGAAAATTTCCATAAGTCGGGAAAATTTCTATACGTCAGGAAAACTTCTATACGTGAGGAAAATTTCTATACGCCAGGAAAATCCATAAGTCGGGAAAATTACGATAAGTCAGGAAAAATTTCTATAAGTCAGGAAAATTTCCATACGTCGGGAAAATTTCTATAAGCTGGAAAATTTCTATAAGAAAGGAAAATTTCTATAAACAAGGAAAATTTCTATAAGCCAGGAAAATTTGTATAAGTCAGGAAAATGTTTATAAGCCAGGAAAATTTCTATACGCCAGGAAAATTTACGCCATAAGTCAGGAAAATTTCCATAAGTCAGGAAAATTTCTATAAGCTCGATAATTTCTATAAGCTCGAAAATTTCTATAAGAAAGGAAAATTTCTATAAGCCAGGAAAATTTGTATAAGTCAGGAAAAATTATATACGTCAGGAAAATTTCTATAGTCAGGAAAATTGATATAGATAAGGAAAATTTGTATAAGTCAGGAAAATGTTTATAAGCCAGGAAAATTTCTATACGCCAGGAAAATTTCCTTGTATTTGAGACAGGAAAATTTATATAAGACAGGAAAATTTCTATACGCCAGGAAAAGCCGCCGCCCGCGGCTCAGCCCGCGTTTTCAAAGGAAAACCCGCATAGTTCCCGTTCCAGTGGGATTTCCGGGATAAAACCTACCCTATATGTTAATCCAAGTTACCTTCTATATGTGTGCTAAATTTCATTGTAATCGGTTCCGTAGTATTTGCGTGAAAGAGTAACAAACACACACACACACACACATCCTCACAAACTTTCGCATTTATAATATTAGTAGGATTAAAACTGCTTTTTACATTATCTCTCTGATTAAATTTTTTAATTTATCTATCAAATTAAATACTTAATTAAATAAATAATAACATTACCTTCACAATCGCCTAACAACGGTTTAGAGCAATTACTCCAGTCAGTCAAGACAATCAATTCACAATAATTCCAAAAGTTTTCAAACTTCGGTCAAGTGAATGGTACATTGGGACGACAGTAAATCTCATTTTGCAACCTTGTCCACAGTCCGGAACAATGTTAAAATTGCAATTAAATTATTTTTTTTTGCTGTATGATCGTGGAAAAAATTCCAAAAGTTCTGCAAACTTGGGAAAGTTTTCGATATAATATTAAATATTACGTATTTAATTTGCAACCAATCTAGGTGTACGGAACTTATGGATTTTTCCTGACTTATAGAAATTTTTGCGGCAAAGAGAAATTTTCCTCACGTATAGAAATTTTCCTGGCTTATAAACGTTTTCCTGACTTATACAAATTTTCCTTATCTATATAAATTTTCCTGGCTTATAGAAATTTTCCTTTCTTATAGAAATTTTCCAGCTTATAGAAATTTTCCCGACTTATGGATTTTTCCTGACGTATAGAAATTTTCCTGACTTATACAAATTTTCCTTATCTATATAATTTTGCGGCAAAGAGAAATTTTCGTCACGTACAGAAATTTTCCTTGTTTATAGAAATTTTCCTTATGGAAATTTTCCAGCTTATAGAAATTTTTCCGACTTATAGAAATTTTCCTGTCTTATAGAAATTTTCCTGTCTCAAATACAAGGAAATTTTCCTGGCGTATAGAAATTTTCCTGGCTTATAAACATTTTCCTGACTGACTGACTGACTGACTTATAGAAATTTTTCCTGACTTATCGTAATTTTCCCGACTTATGGATTTTTCCTGGCGTCTAGAAATTTTCCTCACGTATAGAAGTTTTCCTGACGTATGGAAATTTACCTGACTTATAGAAATTTTCCTTGTTTATAGAAATTTTCCTGGCGTATAGAAATTTTCCTTTCTTATGGAAATTTTCCAGCTTATAGAAATTTTCCCGACTTATGGAAATTTTCCTGACTTATAGTAATTTTTCCTGACTTATCGTAATTTTTCTGTCAATCGAAATTTCCCTAACTATTGTTAAGATCATTTTTCTAATATTCCTAAAATTGGAAATTTTTACGACTGATTAAAGTAAACCACCCACCTATTCCCACCCACATCCCGTACGCTATGCTCTCTATCCACAGGCCGCGCGTGCGCAGAATGGCTCAGTATCTGCATACCTAGCGAACGTATAAACTCGCCCGGTCGTTGGGCGCTTTCACCAGGGCCCTGGAATTATGGAATTATTATTAATTTCATGAATAATATCATCATCATCATTTTTATTTAAAACAATATTCATATATTTTTCTTTGCCCGCGGATTCCCCTGATATTAAATTCGCATTAGTATGAAGTCGTTTCATCGCTGTCAAAAGTTACCCATGGCCACACCCCGGACACTCCATACAAAATTATCGTTTTGACAGTCAGTGTTAACGCTTTAGGGTTCGCACATTAATTGTGACTAGCGTAAAGAAATTCGCGTTTTTCTGATGAAATACATCCGTAAACAGCACAATATCTAACCATTTTCTACGAAAAACGATATTCACAAATCCAAAATAATAAAATTACTTGAAGTCAATTTGATTAATGTTGTCAATCTTCGTTGCGTATCGTCCTTACGAAAAAATGCGGGCCATCTAATAGACTGATCGTGCGGGGTGAGGTAAGTGTTTAATTTTGGCGGGAGGCGGAGAGTGTCCGTTCTGTAGCGTTTAGCTACTATTATGTATTCTGTGCCATGGCCATGTCACATTAAAACGAATAAACACACTTTCGCATTTATAATATTACTAGAGGTCCGCCCCGGCTTCGCCCGTGGTACATATTTCGCAATAAAAGGTAGCCTATGTCCTTTCTCGGGTATCAAAATATCTCCATACCAAATTTCATGAAAATTGGTTCAGTAGTTTAGGCGTGATTGAGTAACAGACAGACAGACAGAGTTACTTTCGCATTTATAATATTAGTATGGATAGTATGGACACAGTATTACAATATCTATACAGTACGGAAACGAATGTACGGTATGGTACGGTATGTATGTTAGCGCGTTTAATTTAAAGATAAAATTATATTTTAAAAGTAAATCAATTGATGAACTTAATTAATTATTTTAATAATAATCAAATGGATAAAAGTATTAATAATCATTTAATTATCAAATAATAATAATATTACATGTCATATTCAAAATAACGATCAAAACAACACAAATAACACCTGCGCTGACTCACGCAGTCACGCCACTCGAATAATCGACCTATAAATAACGGTCGTCTGCAGTTGCGAGTCATTCTTGTTCCGACTTTGGTCGAGTCAAGATGTCTAAAAAGTATTATATCAGTATTTAATTACGTAATATAACCACGCTTTAACATCAGAAGTGGGATGAACCAGCCCTTACTCGGAATCCTGGCAGGCTGGCACAAATTCTTCCATCATACTACGTGACAGTGTGCAACTGTCACTGTCACCATCATGACAGTATGCGACTGTGGACTTCAACCTTCGAAAAAATTGAATTGAATTGACTTCAAGTAAACAAGGATGAAGGAATTCGCACAATGTGTGTTTTCTTGTGCGTTGTGTGAAGTAAATGTTTGTGGTGTGGAATATTGTAACGGTAATGTAGTTCATCAATATTTAATGTGATGTGCAATCCGGGCGGTTGTCCAGGATATTTGAGCCTTTAATTGTGGTAAGCGAACGACGTGCTTATGTCACAAATAATAAGTTTTTGATCCCAGGGAATTTGAATCCAATGTGGTGCCTTCGATGGCGCCCAGTGTAAGCTATTGTGGTGGTACATTATTATTTTTCTGTATTTTGACGATTGAAAAACGCTTCTAAGCGAAGTCCAGTTGAATAAATCAATATTTGAGTTTGAGTTCATCGAGTTTGGATGTGATGGTGTTCTATAAGGTCAGTTTGGCCGAGCGGTTATGTTTGTGTTATAATACATTGTGTTTTGACATCAAGAGATAAATTACCGTACTCATTTCAAATGAACGTACGAGGACGTTTTGTTTTATTGTTTTACTATGGCCAAGCCGGATATAACTTGTGTTTTAACTTTTAATTATGTTCCAGGACTTATGGTTATCACTTGAGAGTTGAGATACAGATGAGATACAGAAGCCGCTGGATAATCGACTGCCACTTGTCTGTACGGGTCTTCTGTGACTTAGTCTGACAACTGGGCAGATAATAATACAATCGAATGCCACTTGTCTGTACGGGTCTTCTGTGACTTAGTCTGACAACTGGGCAGATAATAATACAATCGAATGCCACTTGTCTGTACGGGTTTTCTGTAACTTAGTCTGACAACTGGGCAGATAATAATACAATCGAATGCCACTTGTCTGTTCGGGTCTTCTGTGACTTAGGCTGGCAACTGGGCAGATAATAGTAGAATTGAATGCCACTTGTCTGTACGGGTTTTCTGTGACTTAGTCTTACAACTGGGCGGAAAATAATAATAACCTGATTGTCAGTATGGATCCAAACAGTGCTTTAGCCTGACAACTGGACAAAAAAACAAATAATTTGAATTACCGCTCAGAGCACGAGCTTTTTTCAGAATGGCCGTGTTAGCGCGTTTAATTTAAAGATAAAATTATATTTTAAAAGTAAATCAATTGATGAACTTAATTAATTATTTTAATAATAATCAAATGGATAAAAGTATTAATAATCATTTAATTATCAAATAATAATAATATTACATGTCATATTCAAAATAACGATCAAAACAACACAAATAACACCTGCGCTGACTCACGCAGTCACGCCACTCGAATAATCGACCTATAAATAACGGTCGTCTGCAGATGCGAGTCATTCTTGTACCGACTTTGGTCGAGTCAAGATGTCTAAAAAGTATTATATCAGTATTTAATTACGTAATACAACCACGCTTTAACATGTATGTAACGGAACTGGCAGGGGTCGGGCGACGCGGGCCGCGTAAGGCAAACACGCTTAGTTTGCCTTACCTAGCGCGAAAGGACGACGCAGTCGTATTTTTTGTGTAATAATTTTATTATACATAGGTACTTACATATTCTATTATGGCGCGCACAAACTGTTCCGTTTACGGATGTAAATCTACATTGAAATCCCAGAAGGAAACAATATTTCAGAAAGATTGTATTAATTGTATCTGTTGAATTAAAATCAAAGCTATGTATATGTTGTCCTCATTATTTTCTAATCAGATTGTACATCCCAATGCGAATGCATTATTTAGTTAAATGTTATAATATACAATTAAGAACATCCAAAAATAAAGTGTCCACGTAAATAATATTTAGCAGTGCAATATCTATAATTATATATTTATGAACAAATAATTACATCAGATTTAATAATCGCAATTATTTTGAATGTACATATGAATAAACGATTTCATCATAATATTAATAATCACAATTGTTTTATTTCCCATTTGTTGCAACCCTAGCGTATTTTCGTGTGGCAGCGTAAGTACCTACGCTGGCGGCGGCATCGCGCGACATCAAAGGCGTTTCCTTACTGTAGGAAATAATATTGTAATACTGTGGTATGGATTTGAATGCCATAAAACAAAAAATATCAATTTCAAATTTTAACTATTTTTAATTAAATTTCTTATGCTTTAAATTTTCAAAGTCGGCGTCTTTGATTGTGGCAGGGGCGGGCTAATTTTTAATTTTTAATTTTTATAATATTTATAAATTACGCGAAAATTTTCGCTTATAAAAATTGCGATTCTATTTCCCAAGGGCTATGTACTGCGATTATTGTAATTATGTGATCTGGAAACCGTGAAGGCTGCTTATGAAATTTTAAATGGAAAAAAAAAATGCCTCATGAACATATAGAATCCAGCAAGTCTCTCATCATCATGCAAAAGGCAGCGTCTTGTAATTTTCAATATTATTTTAATGAGGATAATGTTGATAATAGTTTGACAATGAGAAATGCTCTGCGCTGCGCTCCGCCACATCTGCGCCGACCCTTATACACATACAATGTGTGAGTAAAGAATACTTTTTATAATTTTGCCATAAATTATTATTTTTTTGATTTAGTGGAATTTTTATATGGGGAGCATCGTAACACCTAACCAAGGTCAGTGTTGTAACGGTAACTGATTGACTACTGACTAGCCATTTAAATTCAAACAGTGGTAAGGTTAAAAAAATAACCGTAGTCCAATGCATATTCGATTAACGCCTCTGTTGTAAGATAGGTATTTTATGAACTCAGCATACGTAATCCGTTTAGTTAGTTGGTAATCAGGTTTATTAATATTAGCCTTTATTAATGTCATTATTGCACTCCAGTGCAATAAGGCTGTCAACTACTTGCATATGATATAATATTTTTTACAATGGTTTTTTTTTTATTATTTATTTTAATAATGCAGTCTGCTTTTTGTTGTATTAAAATAACGAATGGATATGGATGCAATTTCATTAAAAGAATTAGTTTTAAAATAAATAAGTACAGTACTCCCAAACTGATAATGCGCATAGAAAAATTCGTCACTGTTCGGCAACTGTCATATTCCCCGAGCCTCCGAAGACGATATGTATATAGAGTGGTTAAATGTATTTTCTTCATGCATAGTTTATTAGAATTATGAGTTTTATTGTGATTTTATGGTAAAAGAGATAAGTTACGAAATTTGTTTCGATAATTCAATGTAAGTTAATAGCGAGGATAAGCCACACGATTGCGAATATATATTTGTTGTATTGATTTACTTGGAAAATTCAATACTTAGAACTATTAAAGTGTCTTACTGAAGCTGCCGTCATGATGGATGTATGGAAGGTAAAATAAGACAAAGTTTATATTAAAAAAAAAATATTTTCAAACACTGGTTTACATTTAAATTGTAGAAATCTAATCATTAAAGTCTCAGTCCAAAGGATTTACAGAATCAGGGATTATCTCTATTTCTGATATCGTAGAATGATCAGAACTTTCATTATGCTCTTATTAACTTTCACTTTCCCCCTGCTATCTGCTACCTGTGTAAATAATCATTTTATCGGAAAATTCAACTTTGAAACAAAACTAAGAAGGGTATGTAACAGCAGCTCTATATAATTCCATACAGAGATAATACGTGCGGTTACCACCAATATATAAAGACGACTGACGGATTTTTGAATTTTTTGACTGACAGGCTACCGTCACCTACCGCCCGAATTGTTTTCGATTGTGTATGACTCTGAATTGACTCCTATTTCTTTCGAACAAGGTGCAAGATGCAAGTGCATTGTTTAGGGCACTTACTATTCAATGATTCGGGGTGATTCGGGTGTTTCTGGAAATACGATAATTAGCGAAGATCTGCATGCGCATCATTAATTTTGGAGAACTGTATGCGTTGTTTCACAATCTCTGTCACATTGCCATACATCTCCATAACTGATTTACTAAACGCTCCAAGGCTGATCATGTGGCCGCTCACTTTACATCTAAAGTAAATTGACACTGGACTGTTTACTGACTGTGCATGTGATATCACTAAAAGAACTAGAAAGAGATGGAATTGGTTAGGATTTTAAGTGGGACTTGCTATTAAAAGAACAGATTGAGGATAAAAAGTCTTAATAGCTTACTATGTAGGTATTTAAACATCTGAAAGAATCCCTGATGTACTTTGATGTCTACACACATTATTAAATTTGACTCCATATTCAGTTGTCACACCTATGGTTTGAAATAGGTGGAATTTCTCAGAGAGACGACTGTAAAAGGTAAGTAGGTATCACACATATTATTACAAAACTTGGAGAGTAAGTAAACGTTATTTTAGAGTGTAGAAAAACTATAATTTATCACATGTTTTAAAGCTCACAGTGAGTAAACGAGTAATGAATCTTAGATGGCTAGTGCGGTATTGGATACATCAGCCGATATAACAACGCAACGCATTGCGGCATCGCTTGTAATGCATGGCATGAACTGTGCCTGCTAAATAATCAGCCGATCAGGCCTTAGAAATGTGACCTTAGTCTTATTGTTTTGAACAAAAAAAAAAAAAGACAAAATATGAAACCTTTTTAAATCTGTCAATAGGTCTTAGGACAACCCTCATAAGTTAAAGAAAATCATGCACCTGCCCTGATTTTAAATTTAACTACTAGCTCAAATAGATAAGTTAATGAATCACATAAACAACAATAATTTCAAGAGTAACCTTTTGTTAATTTAATTTTGTTTCTACTTTTTTTCTCAAGGTGACATAAAATTATCAAGGGAGAATGGGCGTTTCTAAAATTTAATAATTAAAAAGGACAACAAACACATTTTCTTAAAATGAAATGAATTGGTAGAGTAAATGCCTTTTATCATATTTTATGCCACGGTTTAACTCGATTGGAAAATAAATACTCGATACATACACATGAAGCATCGATTATTGTATAAATCTCGCAACACACGCATCTCAGTAATCGGATATAATGTTATGTCATTAGGGCATTAGACCTATATTGCATTTACGATGATTTCAACAGAATTGATCATGTAAACGAGATGCGAATGTTCCAACTCTGGTTTGTTTTTGCAAGGACCGTCTAGGTTCCAATTGAAAATATCTCAAGCTCTATATATCTATCGTGAAGAAAATATTAATATGATGCTTTTTTTATATCTAATGGATAAGTAATATAAGTATAAAACAATCCAGTAAGAGAGCTTATTAAAAGTCGAAAATATTTTTTTTTAATTTTTCAGAGATATATCTAACACACTTTTTCATTAATTGCAACCTATTTTAGTGATGCTTCGCTGTACTACGTCGCGGACGTAGTGCAGAGCGTCGTAGTGTGGTGTGATTGACTCTAGTTTCAATTGGAGTTTAAATTTTCCATATAGTTAGTTAGATTATTTTCACCTAACATAGCTCAGAATAATCAGGCATCTGATGGCTGGTTGATGCTTATGACAACAAAATAAAATCCACTTAGTCAATGATTATCTACAGAGCGTGCCAAAGAAATATCTCTACATCCACTCAAAAATTATTATCCTCATCCGTCGAAGTCGGGTAAAAAAACGTTCCTCTCGCTTTCCATTTATGAAGTAGACAGCGCAATTAAATGAAGACATCTGACCCACACATCGCATGTCTATACTATAATAATAACGCGACGTGACGCAGCTCATAGATGTGCATATATTATGTTTTCCTCTACATTGTCACTTACGCTGGGTTTCTTGGTGGGATTTTTAGGGGTCAGGGCTGCCCTTTGAGAAGGTGTTTTGGAAAAAGGTGATTTCTATTTGATAAATAATAGGTATATGAATTATGATGATGTAGATTATGCACAGTTATTTAGAACTCTATCAGATTATTATAATCTAAGCCAGCACGTATTAAATAAGCTCGCTGTCTTGAAAAGTCGTAGTAGCTTTGGCTTTATTTTCTAAAATATTTGAGCGAATTGATATGAGCGTATAAATTAATTAATCACGCCCGAGACTTAATACGTATTAAAGGATCTACTTTTTACTTAGAGCATTAAACCAACTGTTGAACCCGGTGCGAACTGTTACAAATATTATAAATACCATAACTAATATCTATCTTCTATTTATCCTTGAAGTATCTTTGATTGATTTTTGTTTTCGTCTCACAAATAGGACCCTATAAATCGAATAAAATTAGTCAGTGGCCTTTGGGTAAAAATCTGAAAGGTTGAGTGGCGACGGTAGGTAAAGTGCTCGCGAATGTAGCCGCAGGCGACAGCTAGTTTTCTTTTCACAAATGCCATAGGTTGCTTTTTATATAGCAAAGCTGATAATTAAACACTAATAGAAATTTAACATAGTGTTATGTTCTTATTCATAGAAACTTTGTAAATATTAGCAGTAAAAATAACGAATAAAAATAGATTTACATAGTTGTAGGATTATCTCTATTACGAAAAACAAAAATTTAGGAATCTTATGAAGTAACATTTTTTAATTAAAACTGACCGTATAATATTTTTAATTTAATACTTAAGGTCAAGTACATGAGGTTCGACTTCGTGGGTTCGTGACCCGTGTTTATGGGTCAAAATTGACAGCTGGTGAAACTTAAAATAGACCACTCACTCTATACAAACATACAGTGTGTTAGACTGAGACACAATATAAAGATTTTTCCGTACGTTTTGTAATCATAGTGACATTGGGATTCTTTTTGTTTGCTTAATTTATGATAAATACTTTTTTATTTAAATTTAATTAGGATTTTTATCGAATTAAGATAGTGTCTGTTTTGTTTTCGCTTTCACATTCTTTTTTTTATTTTTTGCGCCTTAGATATTTTATGTTTTACTTATGTTTGTGTACAGTTAAACAAATTTTTTATCCATTCAAAATATAATATCTGTGTAAATATTTATTTTTAAATACCACCAAACCGGAGGTAATACACATTCAATAAAATAACATCAAAATAAGCGGAAGCTGCCAAAAGCTAACTCTTACTAAGTCAGACCTAATGGTTCAAAAAACGGTTGCATAAAATATTAATTATAAAAAGATTATTTCTAGTTTAAATGTCAAATGGCCATTCAATTTCTAAGAAACAAAAATGCAAAAATCATTCAAATATTATGGTAATTCAATTCAAAAGTTATCTGAATATTTTCTTTGATCCCATTGAAAAGGATACTTATTTAGAATTAAATAAGAAATAAATTGAAAGCATTTGCAGTGCACTGTGCAATATTGCTTAGGTATAGAGCTGGAAATAGACCTACATACAAATATATGTATAAATATATGTCTTTCTTTACAGGTTTTTGTATAACATGACATGTATGATGAATTTGTGGGAAAATATTAGAAAGTCATTTAGATAAGAACTTATGCTATACTTAAATGTTCACTTAATTTGACATTTGACCTTAATAAAAACTACGATTACCGACCGCAACTTTGAAAATTTCGACTTATGTGATAATTGAACACATGAACAGTGCAATGATTTCACAAATGAATTATGCTTGCAAAATATGCATAATGCATTTTTGCGAACGTATCCATCAATTAAGCTTAAATTAGAAAGCTAAAGAGCACTTATTCACTAAACTGGAACAATAGTGCAAGGATTTTTCATTTTTAAGCGTTCCAAAGTGTTTTTTTTTAATTCGTCAATTTTGACAAAAATGACATAACGAGCATGCTTTGGAACGAATTGGCAAGCTCCAAGCAGAACTAGAGAAGCTACTTCACCCTATCAGAAGATCAGCGTCAAATAATAATTGTGAATCTATAATGAAAAAATTAATTGCAAAACGTGTTGGTAAGCGCATAACTCGAGAACGGCTGAAACGATTTCGTTAATTGTTTTTTTATGATATTCCTTGAAGTACGAGGATGGTTCTTATGGAGAGAAAACATAAACATGTACCATGGGCGAAGCCGGGCTGGACCGCTAGTGAATAATAAAACTGATTTTTGTTTCATGAATGCTGTTTTATTTCTAGCAATCCTTTTCAGAGTATTGTCGAGTATTTAATTTTAAAACTGCAATCTACATTAAATAAATACACACATTAACATGTAAGTCTAATTGAAGATCCATACCACAAATACCGGACATACACAAGGCTAGACCAAGATGGCTGCCCCATATATGGCACAGCAGATGCGCTAAATTAAATCACTACTGACCGAGAATTTATAGATTACCTTTTTTTCTTAAATGCTAAGTAATCTGGGTCAATAAGACCAACTAATTCACCTAAGCTCTTGAAGCCATTAAGTAATGATTTTTACTATTTAGGCAGTAAATATTCAAATTTATAGATGTATTCATTCAATTAGACTTCTTTAAGAAGAGCATTTAATTCTTCATATAAGAAAAGGAGGTATCCTCGTTTCGAAAAGTAGTTGCAGATATGAGACGACAGAAAATGTGATTTGTAGATCGTAGAGTATCGTAGAGGTAGAGCCAAGGCAGAGCTCTTTTCAAAGGCTTAAATTGCAGTTTTCGTATTCAAAATATAGTGGATTTTTATGAATTATTATACCTAATCCTACTCCGTTGTGGCCTTAAAAATTATGGTTTAGAAGTAAATAATATGAAAATATATTTATATAACTAATATAGTAATATACCTATTTATTTAAGAAAATATTACACCTGCACAAATGAAAAAAATAAACTAAATTTTATAAATTTATAAAGAATAGAAAAAATTCGATCACGAGGCGGGACTCGAACCCGCATCCTTCGCGCCATTCCGGGGCGGATGCCTCACCAACTCAGCCACTCGTGACCCGCCCGAGTGATCGAATTTATTCTATTCTTTCAGTTTTATGTGTCTGAAGGGACACACCGCGCGCCATCTATTGAGATGATTAACAACCATTTCAACCAATATGAAGCACTTTTCAGTGAATACAATATTGTAGCGATGGAACACGACCTTTTTTGTTGAATTTATATTTTTGGTTTTATGGCATTCAAATGCTTTATAAATATAAATTTATAAAGAATAGAAAAAATTCGATCACGAGGCGGGACTCGAACCCGCATCCTTCGCGCCATTCCGGGGCGGATGCCTCACCAACTCAGCCACTCGTGACCCGCCCGAGTGATCGAATTTATTCTATTCTTTCAGTTTTATGTGTCTGAAGGGACACACCGCGCGCCATCTATTGAGATGATTAACAACCATTTCAACCAATATGAAGCACTTTTCAGTGAATACAATATTGTAGCGATGGAACACGACCTTTTTTGTTGAATTTATATTTTTGGTTTTATGGCATTCAAATGCTTTATAAATATAAATTTATAAAGAATAGAAAAAATTCGATCACGAGGCGGGACTCGAACCCGCATCCTTCGCGCCATTCCGGGGCGGATGCCTCACCAACTCAGCCACTCGTGACCCGCCCGAGTGATCGAATTTATTCTATTCTTTCAGTTTTATGTGTCTGAAGGGACACACCGCGCGCCATCTATTGAGATGATTAACAACCATTTCAACCAATATGAAGCACTTTTCAGTGAATACAATATTGTAGCGATGGAACACGACCTTTTTTGTTGAATTTATATTTTTGGTTTTATGGCATTCAAATGCTTTATAAATATAAATTTATAAAGAATAGAAAAAATTCGATCACGAGGCGGGACTCGAACCCGCATCCTTCGCGCCATTCCGGGGCGGATGCCTCACCAACTCAGCCACTCGTGACCCGCCCGAGTGATCGAATTTATTCTATTCTTTCAGTTTTATGTGTCTGAAGGGACACACCGCGCGCCATCTATTGAGATGATTAACAACCATTTCAACCAATATGAAGCACTTTTCAGTGAATACAATATTGTAGCGATGGAACACGACCTTTTTTGTTGAATTTATATTTTTGGTTTTATGGCATTCAAATGCTTTATAAATATAAATTTATAAAGAATAGAAAAAATTCGATCACGGAAATGGTTGTTAATCATCTCAATAGATGGCGCGCGGTGTGTCCCTTCAGACACATAAAACTGAAAGAATAGAATAAATTCGATCACTCGGGCGGGTCACGAGTGGCTGAGTTGGTGAGGCATCCGCCCCGGAATGGCGCGAAGGATGCGGGTTCGAGTCCCGCCTCGTGATCGAATTTTTTCTATTCTTTATAAATTTATATTTATAAAGCATTTGAATGCCATAAAACCAAAAATATAAATTCAACAAAAAAGGTCGTGTTCCATCGCTACAATATTGTATTCACTGAAAAGTGCTTCATATTGGTTGAAATGGTTGTTAATCATCTCAATAGATGGCGCGCGGTGTGTCCCTTCAGACACATAAAACTGAAAGAATAGAATAAATTCGATCACTCGGGCGGGTCACGAGTGGCTGAGTTGGTGAGGCATCCGCCCCGGAATGGCGCGAAGGATGCGGGTTCGAGTCCCGCCTCGTGATCGAATTTTTTCTATTCTTTATAAATTTATATTTATAAAGCATTTGAATGCCATAAAACCAAAAATATAAATTCAACAAAAAAGGTCGTGTTCCATCGCTACAATATTGTATTCACTGAAAAGTGCTTCATATTGGTTGAAATGGTTGTTAATCATCTCAATAGATGGCGCGCGGTGTGTCCCTTCAGACACATAAAACTGAAAGAATAGAATAAATTCGATCACTCGGGCGGGTCACGAGTGGCTGAGTTGGTGAGGCATCCGCCCCGGAATGGCGCGAAGGATGCGGGTTCGAGTCCCGCCTCGTGATCGAATTTTTTCTATTCTTTATAAATTTATATTTATAAAGCATTTGAATGCCATAAAACCAAAAATATAAATTCAACAAAAAAGGTCGTGTTCCATCGCTACAATATTGTATTCACTGAAAAGTGCTTCATATTGGTTGAAATGGTTGTTAATCATCTCAATAGATGGCGCGCGGTGTGTCCCTTCAGACACATAAAACTGAAAGAATAGAATAAATTCGATCACTCGGGCGGGTCACGAGTGGCTGAGTTGGTGAGGCATCCGCCCCGGAATGGCGCGAAGGATGCGGGTTCGAGTCCCGCCTCGTGATCGAATTTTTTCTATTCTTTATAAATTTATATTTATAAAGCATTTGAATGCCATAAAACCAAAAATATAAATTCAACAAAAAAGGTCGTGTTCCATCGCTACAATATTGTATTCACTGAAAAGTGCTTCATATTGGTTGAAATGGTTGTTAATCATCTCAATAGATGGCGCGCGGTGTGTCCCTTCAGACACATAAAACTGAAAGAATAGAATAAATTCGATCACTCGGGCGGGTCACGAGTGGCTGAGTTGGTGAGGCATCCGCCCCGGAATGGCGCGAAGGATGCGGGTTCGAGTCCCGCCTCGTGATCGAATTTTTTCTATTCTTTATAAATTTATATTTATAAAGCATTTGAATGCCATAAAACCAAAAATATAAATTCAACTAAATTTTAAGCAATGTACTCAAGAATATTCACAATTAGATATTACATATTATCGTGATAAAACGTTCTATCGCCACCCAAATAGTTAATTATCGCTTCATTAAATATATTAGCGTGAAATTCTAAGACACACGATAATTTCGCAAAAAAATCTCCTATGTCAAATGTGATAGAGGTTATATTCTCGTGAAAAATATAAAATCACGCGAACTATGGTCTTCTCATGGCCTTTCATGCGGAAGTAAAAGCTATGTTATTACGAAGCATCGCAATTGCAAATTGATTAGATATTTTTAGGTTCCGCGGTCGAGTGTCAATCAGTTCTAACTTGTAAGGTTGGTGAATATTCAACTCATGCTTTGAACAAAAATACGGCCTTTTAGTTGCCTTTTTTAAGTAAAATGTTTTTGGTTTTGTATGACATCGTGTTTCCTCCGTTTATTATAATTTCATTAGGTACATGATTGTGCTGAATGGAAATTAAATGAGATAATTTGTGAAATTATTTTCCTTTTTTTAGAGCTGTAGCGCTATTCTAAAAGTCATTTGCTTATGATATACGCATCACGTTCATATTTTGTATATTTATTAGGTTACTTAGGTAGCAAGTAAGTAGTCGTTTTTGCACTAAAATCTTGTAAATAAAATCAATGCAATTTATGCGAATAAATTATATTTTTATCTTGAAGTAATCTGTACACAATTAATTCTATCTTCCCATACAACGCATAGACCATGCATATGATTAATATCCTATTGAAATATTCCTTAATTAATGTATAGTTTCACAAAACAATAAACTTTCACATAAAATACTAAATTACCAATTATATCTACTGTTATTGCAATACGGCTAACCTTTTAAATATGAAACCAATATGAAACAGGAATTTTTGCGAACGAATTTATTGATATGCGAGTTATTCTATCGCTATTCAATATTGATTAAATATCATATATCCGTACTCATATTAGTCAAAGTATGTCTACCACAGCACAGATGAATGGATGAATGGATTTAGAATGAAAATTGTTAACATGTGGAGGAAAATTAAAAAATTTTGTCCTCCGTTTTTCCGAGCGAAACACAGCTTGAAGTTTATTTTAGTTAGTAATTATTTTAGTCTCGCAAGCCGCATTAATAATTGTACTGGGGATTCATAAGACAAAACACTTTAATATTCAGACGATAGAAACACACCGTCTTTCTTCAATTTTCTCCGTTCCTTACCCTTTAAACCATTGGACTATTACTGCATTCAGGCGCGGTCCTAGCCTCACATTTTGGGGGGGGTCATGCGGCTGGAAAGGTATGCAATCCCCCCCCCCCTCCCTAATCGTACTCGTCAAAATTGTATTCAATAGAAGTTATAAACTAAAACTTGAGAAGATTTGTATACATTTTTTAAATTATTTATATTTTACAAAAAAAAAACCCGCCAAGTGCGAGTCGGTCTCGCGCACCGAGGGCTCCGAACAAACCTATTTACTTTTTATTATGTTGTAACTCTAA
Organism: Colias behrii; assembly: GCA_029959065.1. Classification (NCBI taxonomy): domain Eukaryota; kingdom Metazoa; phylum Arthropoda; class Insecta; order Lepidoptera; family Pieridae; genus Colias; species Colias behrii. The sequence goes on along the minus strand of JARWMC010000015.1, from coordinate 11,466,205 downwards.
GGCGCGGGACATATACAAGCGGCGCGGCGCGCATCGGGCGCACTGCGGGCGCGCATCGGGCGCGCATCGGGCGCGCTGCCGGCGTGCATCGGGTGCGCTATTGGCATTTTGTATGAAATAATTTTGGAAAGGCGGCGCAACCGTGGCACAACCGTGGCGTGCCGTCTCGACGCCTGTCCAAAATTCTTTCATACAAAATGTATAAGAAGGACGTGGTGCAAAACAGATTCAAGAGGTGCGCTTATGGCATGCCCGCGCCCTCGCCGCTTGTGTTTGACCCGCGCCTAGGGGCCGATTTTTCAATGCTTGGATAAAACTTATTCGAATAATGTATAAAACTACCATTTTAAAAACGTATTCTAATTGGCCGTATTTGACAGTTTACGTGACATTTTAATATTATCGTGTAATACCTACTTTATTAGACGGATAAGTTTTATCCAAGCATTGAAAAATCGGCCCTAAAATGTATGTTTTAGCAATTTTTTCTTTATCTGTGCTATAAGTCTTTGCTTTTAACCAAATTTCTTGACTCTGTATCAACGGGAAGTGTGGGAAGTTCAATATAGGTTTTGATTCCCATGCGAATATGTATCGAAATTTGCTAAAATTTTCAGCATCAGCAACGGCTGTATCTCCTGATTGCGTTGACATAGAAGTTTGATTTTATTACAGCTTATAGATATTATAAACTTCAGTTTTTGAAATTTGGTAGAAAGTAACGTCTTATAACACAGATATGAATAATTGCGAAAAACGTGAATTTTTAATTTCATTATATTAAAAAAATATCTTTAATAATTCTAAAGTTTTCTGTCTGTCATCACCCTTTTTCTCAGGAAAGCGTAGAGGTATCAAGCTGAAATTTATATCGAAAACTTAAGTATACGGTCCCACGAAGCTGTGAAAAAATTAAACATATAAGCCGACGCAATCAAAAGATACAGCCGTTTTTGCTGCAAATTATCGCAAAATTCGACATTCGCAAGGGAATCAAAACCTACATTGTACTTCCCTTATACACAGAGTCTTGAAATTTGGTTAAAAGTAATGTCTTATAGCAGAGATAAAGGCAAAATTGCTAAAACATACATTTTAGAGTTACAACATAATAAAAAGTACCGTTTGTTCGGAGCCCTCGGAGCGCGAGTCCGACTCGCACTTGGCCGGTTTTATTCAAAAGAACGCATGGATTTTTCAGACTCTTATTTTTATTGATTACATAAACACACCCTTGAAGCTGTGAAAAAATCAAACTTATACGCCAACGCAATCTAAAGTTTTACAACCGTTTATGCTGCAAATTTTCGCAAATTTTGACATTCGCAAGGGATTAAAAACAGGTATAAACGGAACTTTAGGTTTACGAGTGACTCCGATTCGCACTTGGCCAGTTTTTTATATTTTGTATAGTATAAGAATTGTTTTCTATTTTATCGAGTACGATTTTGGGGGGGGTCATGTCCCCCGTGACCCCCCCCCCCCTGGGACCGCGCCTGACTGCATTGCGCCTGTGTTGCCAGTTCTAAAGGAATTTGATTACTACACGGCATTTACAAGCATTTATTTTTTCAAATGTGTAGGCTTCTTAGAATCGCTTTTCAATTGTCATATTAAAGCAATTTAGTACATAGTTAGGTAATGATTCAGAAAGTCTGAAAGAATCTTGTTGCTCTTTTAAAAAAAAATTTTTGAAGCTAATTTTTAAATAGCCTATACCTACACAAATTTCTATGGATTTGTGATATTATTAATGGTGATTAATGCTTCTTTTTTTTTTTTTTAAAAGGCACCCGTCATCACAGGGTGTTCGCGCCACCTCTGGATTATAGTCCAGAGACATTTTTTGCTTTTATTTATTTTTTGCATGAATAATATTAAAATACAATAAAAAATACAATATAAAATACTACTTTAAAACAAGATAAAAAAAAAATACTGGATTAAATTACAAATAAAATGATTAATGCTACTGATTTATAATAATCTCAGCAATATTTAATGTAATTTAAAATTAATATTACATTAACTGCTGTGGGTCTGTGGTCTTATGAAAAAATCTTATATAAAAAACGATTGTTTTAAATTAGGTATCATGCAGTTAAGAAAGGGTTTCATACGTGAGCTGGGAAACTTAAACCTTCGTTTATTACAGATAACAATCGTAGAACTTATTGCGTATTTTGGTTATGGACTATGTGTACAGTGTAACTTAAGTAGGAACGGCTGGACCGATTTGAATGACCTTTGATTTGTTGAATTTCTTCCGCTTCAAATACAACATCTATTAAATGTGAAAATTGGAATGAGGCTTTACAAAGTTCACTATTTCTTAACAATAGAGAACAAAAGAATTGCTTGTCGGAACTATCTGGCTTGTAACTTGTCGACCATCCTAAAGTCATTCGTAAAAATATTGAGAAAAATTTGGCAACAGAATAAAAGAGGTGTGTTTGGGAGGTTTCCCGTTACAAGCCTGACTTTCGTAAAATAAACTTACTAACAAAATAAACATACCTACATAATATTATACCTACTCATATCTCGAAAGATATCTGATAGAGCTTTGCCAGGCGTAGTAGGAAGTCTTTAGTATCTAAAATATGATTAATGTAGCTATAGTATTTCTTAAAATATATCATTATTACAATTATATGTTTGTTCACAAATTAATATCCATATTGCATATCTACATATACTTAAAATATTGAATAGGTAGATACAAAAAAATCGAAATTCGAAAGGAAACGGGCTACTACTTATTTATTTTCACACTAAAACCAATTGACAAGTCACAAAAGGTTCTATTATCATGAGACTGTGTTTACCGCGTAAATATTGTCATATTCGTGTTTGAAATCGTAATTAGCTGTTGGTTTCCGAACGAGGCGCCGCGCCAACTCATTTGCCTAAACGCTGTCAGGTTCAATGATGTGATTAATATATTTGCATTCTATAAATGTGGTAAACATCATTTTTCTTGTGATTAAAAATTACATAATGTCTTGTATTCTGCTCTAAAATTTAAATATCATACATTTAACATGCTACAATACTAATCTTTGGCTTTGCATTGAAACTTCATGAAGAATGAAATATTATAATAATATGGTTATTGTAAAACAATTTTACAGTAAACGGAACATAAGTTCAATTAAGACTACAAAGTGCAAGATGGACGAATCAAACTTCTTTTACCTATTACATTTCTATAAAAATAAAAATATTGATTTAATACGTGTTGTATTAAATCAATATTTTCATGATTATTCATGTTACCATTGCAAGGATATAATATAAGAGTTCCTTTTAGGAACAAAAGACGAGTTAGTGCCATGGACGATATGCAAAAACAAACGCTTTCTTTTATTTTTATAGAAATTTCCATAATAGGCACAGCTAAACAAAATTATATAAAAATAATGTAATCAACTATTGATTGTATGTAACACGGCACTCATATGTGTTGCTTGTTTTACAAATTTCAGTTTAGAGTTAGAAAACATTAGCGATGCCCGCGGCGTTTCTTACGTGTGGAAAACAAACTTTCCCGTTTCACCGCAGAATCCTTTTAGCGCTTCTCAAATGTGTGCTCCAAATATAAGGATCAAGCGATTTCCCATATTATTACATTTATACCTAGATAGAAAAAAGATCTGGATGAAAAAAACTGTAAAAAATAAGGCAAACTGGTAGATAGGTACTATAATATGTATATTAATATCTAGTGAAAAGATAATAAGATTGATTTTTAGGTGTAGAAAAGTGCAATAAATCTTAATGTCATATGCATAGTAGTTAATTATACTACTTATCTCATAAATAACAACAGTAAAAACAACAACAATACAACTTTCACTTTTGTTTATGAAAGTGAATTATCATTCGCATAAACACTAATAATATTATCATAAGCATGTGCTTTTTTATGTATCATTTTATTTTAGAAAAGCATAATTTAATTACCTAGCGATTTATAATCGGCGTTCAAATTTCATTCAAGTTTCTTTGTAATTTTATTATGGAAAATTTCGCAACTTTCCCCTATATAAAATGCAAGGAAGTTGCAACAGACATTAGATAATAATTATACTTAAATCAATTCTCAAGTGATGCGATATTAATTAATCGCTTTCGCTCATGCTTTGCGCTCGTATATCGGATATTTGCGTAAGTCACACGGAAGCAACTTGTGACTGACATAATGATTCGACCATTACCCATGTTTGTACACTGCAGAATGCATCATCGCTTATAATCTGTGAGAATTGAGGCAGGTCATGCATTCGTTACATGTTATTGTTTACAAGACTACCATCTTGTTTTAAACCGCTCACTCTCATAGGCAAACCTACAATTATTGTAAGATGTAGGATGTCATTTGTAAATGCTTTAAAAAAAATTCTATACAATTATACATGGGGAGTGGGGACATTCGTAGTTATATTGTGCGAATGTTTGCACGCAAGTGAGTGAACCGGGAAATGATTAGTTCGACTGTAAATCCAGAGAAAAATGTAATTGGAATTTTATAAATAGCTGAAATCAGGAAGGTGACGGTGTTGGAATTATCTTATTCCCGGATTAATGTACATACGAAAATAAGTATGGTGTGGCTTCTGAATTAAAATAATAGATGGCGCTGTCTGCTGACCGTTATTTTATTAACATACACAGTTACAGGTTTTATAGATAGAGTAAGAAACCTACGTTTTCAGGTTCTTTGGTTAAAATGACAAAGAAGAGCGCCTCTATGTTAAATCATTAAATACAGTATTTCACATATTCGTTATTTTCTGCTCGTAAACAAGGCAAATACAAGTCAAGGAATATAGTACATAATATTCATAAAATTCTTGAAGACTCAAACTTATGTAAAACCGTACAATCTTCAACCTCTGTAAATTGAAATGTTAAAATTAGATGCATTGATGCGTCTTCACTCGTAAACCAAGTTTCCAATTTAAGCACAAAAAGTTCATAAATAAACAACAATTTTTACAATCATTAATTTATTTAAGTTCAATTACATAATTAAGGATCGCAAATAATAGATTGCCTCATTTATTTTTCATGTAGGTACAACAGATTTAGGTTCCTAATTTTGTATAATAAGTATGTATGTAGTACATAATATTATGAAGTACATATATAAATATTTTATTAGTATGCGAAGTGAAACTTCAATGATTAGATACTTTATGGTGTGATTAAATTATAACGAGTCACTTATTAATATTAATAAATGTGATAAATTAGTATTGTAAACATTGCATTCATGTGTGCATATAATATCTATATACCGAGAAGGTGCCAGTTCTCGGTCCTAAGTATTCTTGTAAATAAATATTCAATGTACAATTTTGACTTTCCTTTGATTTTATTATATGTATAGAAGATTTAAAGTTCTAATTTAAATCTTAACAGTCTTACAACGGCTACCTACAATACGTGTACAATAACAATAATGCCAGTAAACATTTTAGCTTTATCAAAAAAGATTACGTACTTAGTTACCTATGACCAAAAATTTTTAATTTAGGTATATCTACGAAATACCATCGTACAAGTCCATAACTTATCAATATCTATAGATTACATATTAGAGAAACAAAATCAAGTTAATTTTATTGATTGAATAATTGTAATACATAATGTAATTATTTCAATATCAACATTGCAAATAAGTTGATTGGTAATTTCATAATCTTGTTTCACAATTTACTTACGCAAGGTTTTCAAGGTTTGAAGGCCTTAACACTGGCAATGCTTGGTTATAACTTATAGTTTATTATATTTATCACTTTTATATTAGTTTTTATTGTTAGGATGGGAAATAGTGTAACCAGAAGAGTAAAGAAAAAGAAATAGTACCTGTCCATTATTTAAACTTACACTTTTTACACACGTTCAAAAATTTATTAGTTAGTCACACTGTTTATTATAAAATAAAAATTTGTTAAATTTGTTCACGTAATTTCGTCATGTTACTCGTTCCCAATCTTCTTCTAAAGTAATATTAACAACCTTCTTTGATTCGTCCCATAACTGCTTAGTCAACAATTCTTCATTGACCAACCAATGGTTTATCCATTTCTTACAGAATTTATAATGCTCTCCAGTGATATTTTCCATATTAGGATCAGCTGCTAAGAACGTTATTTCTCTTCCTACATCTTCTTTAGGCTGTCCAATTACATCCACAAACAACTGAGAAGCATTTCGAATCAAGCCCGGTATATTATTCAGGATATCTGTCTCACGAACTATGAATGGATCGAAAGTATTTGCGGTGACACCAGTATCTTTTAGTTTATTACCTAATTCAGCTGTAAATAGCGCAATAGCCAGCTTCGAATTCGCTAGAGATTCTATAGAGTTATACCTTCCGATGTCATTCCAATGATCAAATTCCAAATGTCCGATGTACATTGACGACGCTGAACTGTTTATTATCCGACTCGGTGATGAGGACTTCAACAGAGGCAGCAATAGATACGTAAGCAGGAACGCGCCGAAATAATTCACTTGCATTGTCAGGTTGAGTCCATCTTCAGTGAGTCGGTCTGACAGTCCCACCGCGCCTGCATTGTTTATTAAAACATCTAACCTTTCTTCCGCTTTTATTGTCTCGCTTGCAAAGTTCCTCACAGATTTCAATGATGCTAAATCTATTTGCCTATATGTGATAAGTGGGTTCCCTGTCAGTTTTTGGAGGCGATCTCTGGCTTTTATGAGTTTTGTTTTGTTGCGACTCGCAATGATGACTCTAGCTCCTTTATAGGCTAGATTTTTAGCAGCTTCATAGCCTATTCCTGCACTACCACCAGTAACTATGATGGTTTTACCATCGAGCCGTGATTCGGTGTTACACATTTTCTTATTAATCCATAATACAATAACACAGCGCGAAGTCGATCAAGGTACTGTCATTATGCAGGAAGTTAACGCTGTAAATGGACTATGCATTTATTATTATTATTTTTATGACAAAAAGGTTTCGCGAAGTACCATTGTTTCTCGTTTAGTTGGCGGTGCCCATTTAGTGAACAATGCTGTTGAGGTTTTAATTACGAAGTAAATTATGTATGGAATGTCAATATTTTTGTTCTTACTTTGGTTACAGGTAACTACAACCTAAACAAATTTCTACAAGATTTTACCACTGCAGAAGTCAAAAAGTCGTTCAAAATTAATTCGACTGCATTGGTGCGAAAGCAGAATTAACCTGATGAAAATTTATTTCTTTCATCCCTTCTCGTGGTCAATCTTATACAACATACTAGTAGCAGTTATAATTATTTCGATGTTATCTATTATGATTGATAGCCGATAGGCTTTAGATTATCCGATTTCATCTACATACGCAACAAATATTTTTTAAATTCATTTTTCGTCAGTAGCCTATATTGAATAAGTTTCGAGTTAATTTCGACTTACAATAGTAAAATAGGAAAAGGCGACCTTTGATAAAGCCATTCAATTATAAAATCTGAACAAGTTTTATAATTAAAATCATATTTTAAGCGAGTAATTTGATTTGTTTAAAGTTTTTTTATAGGCCACGGTTTTCGTATATGTATTTGTATTTGGGTCGATCAACTTTTAATGGTCCGACGCTACACGCATCATGTCCCTGAACGATAATGAATAAACATGAAATCATAAAGAGTTAAATTGGTTTTAATTATATTCCTTTTAATATTTTCTAACATTATTGTGAACAATATTTTACTTGTTTTATTAATTTGTGCGTAGTTTCATGGTTGTCCAGAGACTAAATGCAATTTTCCAGTACTATCACATTTGTCCCCAAGCTACAATGCATTAACAAACTTCGCATCACGGACACATACTATCACGACCATAAATACCAAATACACTTCTTGTTTCAGTTCATGATTATTGACATAAAAACATACAAATATTTTTTGATGTGAAACATCTATAGGCTCACTTGTAAACCGAATTGTTGACGTGGCGACGCTTGCCATGGCGACGGGTCGCCACGCTATACACATCTATAGGCTCACTTGTAAACCGTTTTGTATCTTTTATGCATATTACTTGTACACACACGATGTTTCACATCTGCCAGGCGTCCCATGACGGCTCACATTTTTTTTTTTTATTGGATATAATACGATTTTCAGGCATTTTACTTTTGTCCCCATAAATCATCTACATGGCACAGGTCTCACAGACAACCGTAATTTAGTTATGGAAACAAAACACAAATGGCGCGGTAGATTCCTAAACAACAAGCTAAACACAATAATTAACTGTCGGGCTCAAACGCCATTTTGATTTGTATAAAATCACGGCAACAGTCGTCCGAGCGACGTTGGTGAGTGTGGGGTGGCTTTATTGTCAGTCCGTCAGACAACTGTGATTAAAACATAAGTACTTGATGCATTGTTATCAATTATACTACACGAGATGCGCTTTCGTCTATAATTTAGTGTGAGCTGAGATTAATATATAAAATAACAATAGTATTTGCTTGGCGGCTCAAAATTTTAAAAATGTCCCGCGGACAACCAGTCACTTGGCCAACCAAAGTGGTTGTACCATGGACAATTTGGTTGTCCCTAGGACAATAATTATATAAAACTTATACTTTAACAGTTAAATAGTTCATGTTTTGTTTATTACTCGGCTGTTTCGGGAACACATTTTTATTACGCGATTTTATGTCTAGTTTAATTGTAATTTTAACATTTCAAAAATCAAGACGCTACTACTACAACTAAGATGTCCCCATATGAAAATCACATTATACTTCATTCATTCAGTTATATCGAGAATCAGTTCATTTTAATTAAGTAAAATCAATAATACGATACGTAACAACCTCGCCTTAATAGTTTTTTTGTAAAAAATATCACTATTTCCGCTTTACTGAAACTTTTTTATATATGAAACATTATTTGGTTGTTCAAAAGACATCATTCGTTTCAATTTTAATAAAAATATTTCGTATTTTGGGTGTAAATAGAACAAATATCAAAATATTATTTATTATTTAATATTAGAAGAATTTGTTTTAATTCTTAAGGGAATTTAACATTTAAAAAAGTACTATTGTGTAAGTTGTCCAAAGGACATTATTTCCCGTGAATAGATCGGTTCGTGAAGTTAAATCCACAAATGTATTTAATCAACATCATTGCTGCTTATATAATCTTAATCTACGAAGAATTATCTTCTAAATGAAATAGTAAAATGCTGAAAATTAAGTAAAAAAAAAAAAAAAATACGAGAAAATTATGATCGGGACCTTTAAAAATTGATTGACCCATTTATCTACATTTTTTATATTATCTTCTACTCCTACTTGAACAATAAAAAAATCCGTATGCAAAACGAATTGCTTTGCAATAATATAGGTTAAGAGTCATTTTGATATTCATTCAAATAGAAATTAAAGATTTTTTAACGGATTTTAAACGCGATTTATTCATTATATTATTTTCCCGTCTCCCCGTGACCACGCTCGCTGTAAAGTGTTCGAAACGTCGGGAAAATCATATAATGAATAAATCGCGTTTAAAATCCGTTAAAAAGTCTTTAATTTCTAAATGTATAATACCTACTCGCGTTCATTCAAATATTTATAAAATTGCTTTTAGGTAGGTACTTACTAAAATTATGCATCATAAAAATGTAAAAAAAAACTGCGTAGAAATAGAATGGAGAGAAAAATATGTCACTTTAGGTCTTTAATTTTAACATACATTTTAAGTTTTGATGTTATATTTAAAACAACTATTGCAAAATGCAATTCCATACAGGAAAAATAACACAGGAGAAATTGGACACTATTGTAACCTTAATTGTAACATATCTTAAATGTCACACATATACCGGTAACGTTTTTTTCCGCATTCGACCCCGCACGCATACGCACTTGACCGTTCATGAATTCTTTCAAATTAAAATGCTTTGAATGAAACTACAATATATTTATATGTTTATTAACAATCACACGTTACTTCTGATCATGTCTACTGCTTTTTCCGCCATTCCTATGATAACTGAGTTTGGATATAAGGAGATTGGTGATGGGAACACACTTGCGTCCATTATTCGAAGTCCTGTTACGTTTTTCACCCTGTAATTACAAAGATTACATCAAATAAATGTAGTTAGTTATATAGTAATGAATATGAATGTGTTAATAACAACACAAAATATAATTATTTGACACTTGTATTTTTAAGGTAGCATCTCTCGAATTTAAGTTTATAATGATCCTTCCATCGGTGGGTCGTTTATTTTATTTTCCTTTTAGCATTGATGATGCTACCAATAGCCTAATAGGAGAGAGTACTATCACAATATACAGATACAACCAGTAGGGAAACTTCATACAAACGTTCGAAATGGCTCACGCACGGTATTATGACAATTGACAGATAATTATAAGAATACCCTTACGATTCTCATAAACACGCTTGCTTGTGTGCGTGAGCCATTTCGAACGTTTGTATGAAGTTTCCCTACTGGTTGTATCTGTATATTGCGGTACTATAGTAAACTTTTTATTAACATTATTGTTACCTAAGCTCATTGTCCACCACAGTACCGCCAGCCGCAGTACCACTAACGTGATGTCCGGTCACAGCTATTTCTCGAATCAAGCATTCTAAGTATTCGTTTGGTGGACTCGCTCTGGGTTTTGGCTTCTCTGCTGTTTGAGACTTTATCCTATGTAAAACAAAAATATATCATAAGGATCGTAAACCTAGTGCAAACAGTATCGAATAATAAATGTCTTTCAATTGTCATCAATACTATAAACCACACATTAATCAGTAACAAAAAATCTTATAAGTAATAAGTATTTAACTAATTTACAAAATTTACAAAAACATTAATTTATTAATTATTTATATGTTTAATTACTGAAATGACGGGCTAGTAAGCAATAAAAATTAGACCATGACTGAAATCCCGTAAATTGTAAATTCTCTTCCAGGACATTATACGTGAATACGTTAATTTTAACATACTTTTTCCTCCGTTTCTGCAGGCCGATCTGATCTTGCTTGGAGTATCGCCAGAAGGTCAAGCATCTCTCGAGTCGGGGCCAGTGTATCCTTGCACCTATCTCCTTGAAGGGCTTGGTGGAAATCAGCCTTTCTGCTCTGCGAACAGCTGCAAATTTCGACAAGCTTCATTTACACTTCTACATCATAAAGTCAGATAAGTTATGACTTAAAAATGGCTGCACCAATTAAAATATAGAGAAAGAAGATAAAGCAGAAACATACATTTTTTACCATTAAATTATTTTACAGACACACATCTACGGTCAAATATACGAATATACATAAAACTAAAATCGATGCCATGAGATATAATGCACCAACTCAATGTTCCTTATTTATTTTTTTTATATGTATTTACTTGGAGTGTATAAAGTGTATTTATTTATTATTTATTATTTATTATTATTATTCCTATATCGTTAAAAAATTATAGCATTCAAGAAAACATGAATTAAACTACTATACCGATACTTCACACACACATCAGAATTTTCGTTTACAAACTGTTAAATATCACCCGATCTCCACTAGATTCTTACCTTTAACCATGCACTTCACATCCCAATCCTGCTGCAAGTAGTTCGGATTGACCACCACCGGTATTGTGGTGCTCGTGTCCCGTAGTGTGACACTCCCCCTGCTTTTGGGCTGGGTACAAGCGGCCAGGAACACGAAGCCCTCCTTGCTCGTATCATTGTGGAATGGAAACGAGTCGCGGAACACCTTAACCCAAAGTTATACAGGGTTACTTGTAAGACACCAGCAACCTCACAGGACAAGATAGCTAACATCATAAGTAACAACATTTGTTCTACGACTTTTGATAATTTGTTAGATTTTATTTTCATACAAAAATAAATATTCATTTAATTTTCCGTTTGAATATTATAAACTCTACGCGCATCCCAAAAATTACATAAACAAGAAGCGAACGAGAGGGAAAAGGGGGCGTCGCGTCGTCTTTTCGATAATGAATAGAACATAGACTTACAAAATATGTTAGGAGAGTACAATAAAAGCTTAAAAAATCATTTAAAAATAATTTATTGCGTTATGCCAAAAGTCGTAGAACAAATGTTGTTACTAATGATGTTAGCTATCTTGTCCTGCGAGGTTGCTGGTGTTTTACAAGACGTAACCCTGTGTATTTTGGAAATTTCTTCTTTAATAACGTCAGTGGTAATTTGTAATCAAGCTAAAGTAATATTGCTAAACTTTAAGAAATTAGATTTTAGCGTCCTGACATAGCTATATTTAAAAAAATAGGACTGAAAAACAAAATACTCAACCAATTAATTCATTTAACAGTGGTTAGGGAGCCAGGTGCAAATTTGGTTAACTATTTCCTCTCAAGAGATAATTCGTCAGACGCATGAGAGTATAGTATTATAAAGCCTCGTGAACGTCAGCTGGCGCTCGGTTGGGGGGGTGAGCGGTTGTAGCCTCCCACGCACATAGGAAAAAAAATACATTCATTCATTCATTTCCTCTCAGCTAAAAATTTGTCAAATTGTAGCTAACCCAATATCTCAACGAAAAAAAATAGTCAGCTGGTTACAACATGGTGTATTATACGTCAGCTGGTGTCTCGAACATGAAAGTTAAATTTAAAGAAAAATTTATTTTCCGTTATTTCCTCTCAAACAAAAATTTACCTGATGATAGCTTATATGTAACTGTGGATAAATATATATGTCAGCTGGCTGTATCTTGGTGGAAAAACCGTCAGCTGATACGGGAGGCTACAACCGCTCTTCCCCCCAACCGAGCTCCAGCTGACGTTCACGAGGCTTCATAATACTATACTTTGATGCATTTTACTAATTACCGCTTGAGAGGAACTTGGTCATAAAATCTGCTGCTGGCTCCCGGACCACAGGTTCTGACAGCTCTGTTCCGCATAATTAGTTTGAAAAAGACAAGTAGAAAATTTAGGGGGTATATGAACCAAAGCGAAAGACGTTATAAATTTAAAACATAACAAATATACTTAATTAATGAGAAATTATTGAATAAATAAAGACAATATGAATATATACCTGTGGCTTGTAGTTAGAGAGATCGCTTAAAAGACGTTCACTGGTCGAACCCATCGCAAACAGCATTAGGGCAGACGTGTTTTTGTATTCTACACCTGCTACTGGTGGAAACGATAATAATCCTGAAAAGTAATTAAATTAGTGAATTAATTTATTGGATTTCATTTTAAATTTTTAATAAGCACTAATTCGATTAACCAATTCTAACCATTGCAGAAAAAGAATCGTAAAAAGTTCCTATAGGATTCCTAAACTCTGAAAAATATGTAGGTAAGTATGTGGCCTTATTTAAAATCCGAAGTCACAAAGTCTTTTGGATAAATTCGCGAGAAAAATTATTCAACCAACTTTTAATGGAACTATTAAATCTATTCATTCTTTACCTTCTCCTTTCCAGTAATAATTCCAAGCTGTAGACAAAGTGAAGACCTTCGCCAATGTGACGCTGATCGGTTTCTTGATACTAACGTATATGGGCACGTTCATATGGTCATGAAGATTTCTACCGACGTTGTTGTTCTCTGATACTGGTGGAATTTTTAGTCTATAATTGAACGAGAAAATATTAATATCGAAAATCTTATGCCTTATCTTGCGTTTTTTGGTAAACCATTAAAAGTTACTAAGTAGTAAGAACAGCCATGTTTTCCATGACTTTCCTAATATTCAACAAAACTGCATTACCAATGAGATTAAGGTATGCGCTGAGAATACACAGGGGTTTCATTTAATTATTTATTTTCATTCAGAATAGCATTTACTATTAACATACAATGATAATAATGACCTTTTTAATAAATCCCTAGGTCCTATCCCGGATAGCATCAATATCTGTGGAGTTTTGATAGCACCAGCGCACAGAATTATTTCCTTATCCACAAATATGTTGTTCAGGTATTTGTGGTCTGCTAATAAATATAGTGACGATGCGGCGTTGTTCTCAAACCTAACCTGAAAGTAATTTATAATAAATAATTGGATTATAGGGTTTCGATATCACCTAATTAGGTGAACGTCTTTTGTGAGCAAAAGGTAATTTTTTGCAAATTATCTTTCAGTATATAAATATTAAAATGACATCTACTGTTTTATGGATTGTTGCATGTTTTGGTTGTCTTCAAGGAATAATAAAAATAAATGGTTATTGTTTCAAAAATATAAGGCCACATGATCTCTCACTAAAATTTAATGTATGTATAAGGTCTACTACATCAATTTTGATTGGACTTCGATATCAAATCATAAACTGCTACTACTCCTATCACTATATCATGACGTGACACATCTTTTCTAGTCCACCAAAAACTACTAGACCTTACCGATATAGCCTGTGTTTTCAACATTACATGCAAGTTGGGTCTATTCAAGGCTGGCTTCAAGTACGCATTATATGCCTGATACCGTCGACCATCGCGCACCGCAGCTGTCGCACGCCGAAACAGCGTGTACCTATCAGCCAATCGGGAAGACGCACGCTTGAATATGGACGTAAGCTCGTTATCCTCTACGAGCTTTAGTTGCATTGGTGCCTGGAAATACATAATATGATAAAATTTTAAGAGGATCTTATTTTTAGAAGTAGTTTTGTTCTTTACAGTTTATTCAACCCTTTATGCATGAAACAAAAGTCCCAATATTGTCTGTAAGTAGGTAGTTTGTAACACATTTGTAATCAGTTCTGGATAATACTATGCAATAAGTAGGTATTTAAGCAAGATTATAATATTAACCTACTCTAAATTGCACGTGGATTTTATAGTGTACAACGACATTTACACAATATTAGGATGTACCAACCTTTGTCTCATCACAGTAACCAGAAGACAAACAAGGCGATTCGTATTCACTCTCAGTAGTTCCGAATGCCTTCATGAAATATGGTTTTAGATCCTTGAAGGTCCATCCTTCGAAACCAAGGCGCGACCACCGGTTATAATCTTCAGGTAGACCGAACCCATGCAGGAGGAAGTTGATTTGACCAGAGCCACCAAGTCCCTTTCCTCGTGGTAATATTGGAGTCTGAAAATAATACATACATTATTTTTATATATATATCACACGGTTACGAATTTATAACTATATATATCACGCAAAAAAATATATTTTTTTCATCTATTTTAGTTTTGTAAAAACCCCTAGGTAAATGAGACGGTAAATTGTGAAAAATATAATAAGAAAACGTCCTTAGAGATACAGAGGAAAAATTGTTAATGTAAAATAATACATTATAGAAAGTCTGCAAAAGGTATAAATGAACTTATAAGTTACCTGATCCCACATTCCGAAAGACGAATACTTCTGAGGTTTAGCGCGAACAGACCAATCATTTGGTCCCTGTTGAGCCGCGGTAGCCGTTAGAGGTATATTGGTGAAATATCCCATATGACCTCCGGCTTCTATCAGCAGCACCTTCACATTTGGATCCTCTGAAAGCCTGGCCGCTATCACACTACCCGCAGTGCCAGCGCCTACTATAATTGAAATATTGATGCGTCAAATTATGCTCGTTATATTTTCTAAGGGGTTTTATTTTAAATTCAAAACACGGAAAGTACGTCGTTTGAACTTTGAACACTTACCCACAATATAATCATAACGTTTATCAGGTTTTGTAATAATACTAGTATTATAATTAATATACTTTTGGTACACTGCGTAAGAAATAATAGCTACCGTTAACGCACCAATATACGAATAGAGAGACATTATTGCCACCAGTTACTTTTGCTACAATCGTGTAATATTGACTGTTCATGATTCTAAATTCAGTCAGTGGCTTAGTTCTAATTGGATTGACCAGGGGTGAATAAACTTTTACCCCACGTGAAAAGTGATGCGATCTGTTATGCAAAATCAATGTGTGATAATGCGATCTACTTTAACTTTGCAGAACTAATCCAAGTATAGATTCTAATACCTATTTAGGTAAGTGTATAGTTTTGCACAAAATTACATTTTGAATTGGCAGATGAAAAGAAGCGTTGATAATCATCACAGAAACCTTTCGAAAAGTAGACCAAGCTGAAGGGAAGAAATTGTTTTCAATGTCCATGGAAATAAAAAGGATACCTATACTTTAAGCTTCAAGATAGTATTATAACAATGATGTTCATTTATTATATAGATAGATGCTTAAATTAAGGTTTTAATTCGGGCAACAACACATACTTAATCTAATTTATAGTTTCCAAAAGCAAACATGAGGTATAATAATAAGAACTAAAAATAATTCTAATTTCCTCGTAAAATCTCAGCGAAATGTTTGCAACCCCTGAATGAAAACTTAAGAGGATTACGTTCTAGGCAGCGGAAATCAATAGGTTTATAATGATGCAATATATGACATGTTTTACTTTGATTGGAGACGACCTAGTTCCATCAGCATTCAATTATGGTAATTTTTAGGTAAATCATGGAACAATTGATGAACGATAAAATTAAATATCTAACATAAATATAATATAATGAACATTTGTCATGTTTATTCACTCTCTGGTAGAATCTTGTATATTAGGATTAGTGTATTATTTTTACCAAAATTATGCTTGGTAAATTAATAAATTTTAACCTATACGAAATAAATTACGTTATGAAATGCGAAGGTTGGTGTCATATAAAATAGAAAATGAACTCTGTAAGGTAATAGATACCTGGTTAGAATAATAGTCTGTTTTTGGCGACATTTTGATTTTCAGGAAGTTTTAAATTTTAACAGTTCTAACATTTTATGTTACTACAAACAGCTTGCAGATATTAATCTACAAAACATTAATTTCATTAAAATATTATTGATACAATTTGTTGGTTTTATATCTCTTTTTACATTTTTTGTTTGTTGTCTCTAGGTATATAGAAGGTAAAATGTGAAGACACTACGGTAGCTTATGCTTGCAGTAGGTAGATACATAAAACGATTTATAAATCTGGGTCAATGCTAAAACTAAGATAGTAAAACTAGGATTTCAATAAAATAAAACAACATTTTCTGTACAAACATGGTATAATCTTGGCATACAACTTTCAATGCAGATTTGTTATGTTAACAACTATTTCAATATTTATTATACATAGTATGAAACTACATAAAGAAACAGTCAATTTTCTAAATTAGATTTGAAATACAAATGTTTTGCGAACACTAGGTATTGGAAATTAATATGTTAATGTTCAATTTGAAAAATAAAATAATAAACTTATTTTATGAATTTACAAAAAATTCAAATGTATTTTTACTCCAATCAAAAACTCTCTCTTGCATCACATGATATCAAAAATCTCTTGTGCAATATATTCAAAGATGTTTTGAACCTTTTTCTCTTATAATTCTACTTCTCCGCCTTCTTCAATCATTTCTCCAGTAGCGGGCACCATAACGGGTGCCTCGATGACCTGCTTCCGACCTTTGGCATCCACCACCTCAATGGTTTCTGGCTCAACTTCCATTTCAGTCTCCTCTTGCATCAATCTCTGTTTAAGACCAGCTGCGGGTGATCTGGAAGACAATTTGATATTTAAAAATTTCCAATTACATACCTATAACATAATATCTTGTTTAGTGAAGTTGGAGTACTAAAATTTTTGTGAGCTTGGTATATGTTTTGATTAATGACTTTTTATGGACAACAAACATTTAAAAACTGTTAATGTAGATTTGTGTGTGCATTGACACATAAACCAATTAAAAATTCTATACTTGTGATTGTGACAAATAATGTAGTGATAAAATTGAAAACCTTCAAATTTCAAGGGTATACATAGAGTTCAAAATTGATTGAAAAATAATATGTATTTCGCTAATTAGTAATCCATTCTCTAAAAAAAAAAGACGGGTTGCACTCTGGGAGTGCCGGCAGAAGTGAAAACTTGATTATTAACGTTGAGTTCTCTCCATCCGTCTTACGCTTTTTCGATCAGGTCACGTGTCCTGACGCGAGTTTAAGATTTTATACCCATTACAGAAAAAGTGCTCAACGCCGCTAAAGAAGTTTTCACTTCAAAAAATGTAACTTCAAAATACCTGATAAGAGATATATCCCTCTGTACTTCCCGGACGTCCCTCTGCCACTCCACTTCCCTTCCTTTCCTTAATCTCTGCATTATGTAGTTGTTAGAGCGACGCTGGCGTATCTCCTCTACTTTCTTCATTGCTTCTATGGTCTTGGTCCATAATTCTCTGTTGTACTTAAGTGGTACGTGACGACGCTTTTCAAACTCAAACGATGGGTCAATAGCCAATTCCTTGCCAGCTGTCTTACGATACGCTTTGGTCCATTTGGTTTTACGCGGGTTCTTCTTCTTTTTGAATGCTGCATGGCATTTTGATCGACAAAATCTGAAAATCTAACCAAAAAGTTTGTACAAGGTTGCAATTGGAAATAATTGAAAATGTATTAAAAATGGTTGCCTGTAAAGTCGGTTTTACGGGCGAAGATTTTACGTGACAACGTCTTTTTCTCGGTAGAATATTTATGTGCTGCGCGCGCGGCAGACCGCGGCGCGCGGGCCTCTCTCTCGTTCGGTGACTCATCGTAACGTTACCGAGCGTTACACTTTTTCATAAGTGACTCCCAGCCGCAACCTAATTTAAGACGTTGTCACGTCAAAAATATATTTACCTTGCAGTCATTTCTCACAAATTGTATGCCGTGTCCAGGATATATCCTGGACGAGCAGAAATAACATGTTTCAATACGCATTTTTACACGTGCTGTATTGTTGTTTTGACAGCACGTCAATAAAAGAACAAATATGGCTGGACATTTGACTTAAAACGATATTGTTACCAGTTATCACATTTTTTTCAATAAAATAAATAAAAGATTTGCATTGTTATATTGTTTGCTTTATTTTAAATAATCTAATGCACGTGTTCACTTGTATCAAATAGTGTCGTAACAATTAATTTCAATGCATGCAAAGTTAAGAAATTATCTTTGTCTGCCATCTAGTGGCGAAGTTTAGTAACTAATACATTTATATTAGTTCGTCTATTCACCAACAGATGTCGCTAGAAACATCATTTCGTAGTAAAATCTAAAGTTATGAGGTTATGATCACCGATTCAGAATCAATGAGTCGGTAATGAGTAGTAAAACAAGTTGCTTAGCCGGTATATCACAAAGTGAATAGGCAATACTTTTCAGTTGACTGCCCGATTTATAGCTTTCCTAAAAATACCGGCGTGTTTACTGCGTCGGTTGTATGCTAAGCGTCTAATTACTTGTAAGTACCGTCGATATTTTGTATGGCTTAAACATACCGTTACTGATGGTTAATGCCATATAAATATAATTGTTTACTGTACTAGAAATTGTGTTTAACATATTAATCTAATTTCTTCAGTTTGCAAAATTTTGCGTAGGTAATTATAAGAATACCTACCGAAAAGTTATTAATGATGTTATTATAAGTATTCCAATATTCCAATAAGATATTATGAAAATACAATTTGTTATAAATTAATTTAATAGTACCTATTACATATAAATTGATTTCCATATCAAGTAATTCAAATACCTAAATTACACAACGTTAACATTAATTGGCTGTAGTCAGGTCATCTTGGGTGGTAGGTAATGAGCCGTGGATGTGATACGAATCGCAATGTCTTAATTATCCCCTCGGCTTCTCTTAAATAGATAATAATATGGATAATAAAACGACACAGGAATCTTTATTGTGTGTTTAAGTTTGATAGTTTTTAAATAGGCGTACGTGGTATTTGATTGTCAAGGTCATGATCATTTTATAAGGTTATACCAAAAACATTACAATAAAATTGGTGTTTATATGTTTGAAGCATACGACTGGGCTTTAATGCCGTGAGCTAATGATGTTTTTTTTTCGTTTTAAGGTTTACTTTGCATAGCAAACAAAAGTAACACTATTTATTATATTGATTAAACTAGATTTCCGCCCGCGGCTTCGCCCGCTTTTTCAAAGGAAAACCCGCATCGTTCCCGTTCCCATGGGATTTCCGGGATAAAACCTATCCTATGTGTTAATCCAAGTTACCCTCTATATGTGTGCTTAATTTCATTGTAATCGGTTCAGTAGTATTTGCGTGAAAGAGTAACTGGTGTGAGTTGGCGTGATTTGGCGTGATTTGGCGTGAGTTGGCGTGAGTTGGCGTGAGTGGGCGTGAGTTGACGTGAGTTGGCGTGAGTTGGCGTGAGTGGGCGTTAGTTCGCGTGAGTTAGCCTGAGTTAGCGTGAGTTAGAGTGAGTGAGCTTAAGTTAGCGTGAGTGATCCTGAGTTAGCGTGAGTGATCCTGAGTTAGCGTGAGTTAGCGTGAGTGAGCGTGAGTTAGCCTGAGTGAGCGTGAGTTAGCGTGAGTGAGCGTGAGTGAGCGTGAGTCAGCCTGAGTGAGCGTGAGTGGTCCTGAGTTAGTGTGAGTTAGCGTGAGTGAGGGTGAGTGATCCTGAGTTAGCGTAAGTGAGCGTGAGTTAGCCTGAGTGAGCGTAAGTGATCCTGAGTAAGCGTGAGTTAGCCTGAGTGAGCGTGAGTTAGCCTGAGTGAGCGTGAGTGAGTGTGAGTGGTCCTGAGTTAGCGTAAGTGATCCTGAGTTATCGTGAGTGATCCTGAGTTAGCGTGAGTGAACGTGAGTTAGCGTGAGTGAGCGTGAGTCAGCCTGAGTGAGCGTGAGTGGTCCTGAGTTAGCGTGAGTGGTCCTGAGTTAGCGTGAGTGGTCCTGAGTTAGCGTGAGTGAGCGTGAGTTAGCCTGAGTGAGCGTGAGTGGTCCTGAGTTAGCGTGAGTTAGCGTGAGTGAGCGTGAGTGAGCGTGAGTGAGCGTGAGTGATCCTGAGTTAGCGTGAGTGATCCTGAGTTAGCGTGAGTGGTCCTGAGTTAGCGTGAGTGAGCGTGAGTGATACAGATTTAGCGTGAGTTAGCCTGAGTTAGCGTGAGATAGCCTGAGTGAGCGTGAGTAAGCGTGAGTTAGCCTGAGTTAGCGTGAGTTAGCCTGAGTTAGCGTGAGTGAGCGTGAGTGATCCGGAGAAAGCGTGAGTTAGCCTGAGTGAGCGTGAGTGAGCGTGAGTTAGCCTGAGTGAGCGTGAGTTAGCGTGAGTGAGCGTGAGTTAGCCTGAGTTAGCGTGAGTTAGCCTGATTTAGCGTGAGTGAGCGTAAGTTAGCGTGAGTGAGCGTGAGTGAGAGTGAGTTAGCGTGAGTGAGCGTGAGTTAGCCTGAATCAGCTGTTTGGCTGGTTGGCTGGTTAAAGTAAATGCAATTTTGTCTGACGATAAGACATTATTAACCAAACTTTGACATGATCATGAAAGTGAAATCAACAAACAATTTTTCTTGTAGATGTAATCATTTCATTTGACTTATAATTTTTTGACGTGACAACGTCTTATAATTCGATAGAGCCGGCTGCACGCGCGATAAAACATGACTCATGCGGCGTTACCTCGCTCTGAGGCGTTTCATGTAAGGCTTGAAGAGCAAGCGAGAGCCGGATCGAGCGACCAAGAATCACAATCGTTCGTTCAACTATCGTCAGTAAACCGACTTTACAGACAACCAATTTTTTTCAGATCGTTCAAATCTGACGAATTCTCAACGCGCACATGTCATCAATGCGATGGATAGATAACTCCATAGCACAGATTTCAACCAAACTCGACCATCTTAAAGCAACCCACGATACTCTTAGAAGAGATAATAATGAAAGATCTTTCCAATTGACTTATACTTAGCTAAATAAGTTTTGAAGATATAGATTTTTTTTTAAATTTGTCGTGAGAATAAGTGGAATATAAATGTTCATGTTGATTCAGAAATAAATGTGATGCAGTGAAATTGTGTTTTATGTAAAACTAGCGACCCGCCCCAGCTTCGCACGGGTGCAATGGCGGCCGGCCGCCGCAAACGCTACGTCCCGCAATTTTAAATCTGTAATATCTTCGAAAATATTCACTTAAATCATACGGTGTAAAGGGCCATATAGATCTATATTAAATGAACAATGTATTCAGGGTATTTAATTGGTTAAGGATTAATGCTGTATTGGTTAAAATCGCTTCGAAAATTAACCATTATTTGTCGTAAAAAGTAAATGACAAAAAAAAGTTATTGTGGGTTATCCATAAGAGATAGACATATGTAGCATCACGGACTTTTCTTTAGACCTTTTCAATTTGTACAATACTTAGTACATTATTTTGATAAAACTCGTAGGGTTCAGCCTGCGTTTGCAATGTAAGCGGAAAAAATGTAATTATTTACGACATCACATTAGAAACCTCAAAAATAACAGTACTTCTCCACTATTTAATGGATGTTATTATACATATAAACCTTCCTCTTGAATCACTCTATCTATTAAAAAAAAAGACGGGTTGCACTCCGGGAGTGCCGGCAGAAGTGAAAACGCGCGTAGTAGAGAGGGGATAGCTGTCTACTCTCCATCCGTCTTACGCTTTTTCGATCAGGTCACGTGTCCTGACGCGAGTTTAAGATTTTATACCCATTACAGAAAAAGTGCTCAACGCCGCTAAAGAAGTTTTCACTTCAAAAACCGCATCAAAATCCGTTGCGTAGTTTCAAAGATTTAAGCGTACAAAGGGACATAGGGACATAGGGACAGAGAAAGCTACTTTGTTTTATACTATGTAGTGATAAAAGAACTTGAAGAAGAGAGGATTGGAAATTTCAATTCATAATGCCTATCGGCTATCACAGGAATATTCTATGTGTAATTTTTATTATATGGTAATGGGTAGTAATCTCTATATATCAAAAAAATGAATCCCCATTTCCCTCGGTCACGGCATCACGCGTGAACAGCTGGACCGATTTCGATAATTCTTTTTATATAATATTCCTTGAAGTACAACATGAAGGTACCACGGGCGAAGCCGGGGCGGACCCTAGCGGTCCAAGTAGTTATTTTCTAACGTTTTTATCATAATATTATCAAACTTGTGGAAACATTGCCAACAACAAACAGCAACTGCATATTATGGACTTATTAATAGTTTAAATTATGTTATTCTTAAAATTTTCATCAGTGTATTATTATACATTTACAAGTTTAAAGTATTTCAAAATCATTAGTTTTCAGAACACGTACTTACATTACCACCAAATAAAGACATGGCGCCACCCAGGAAAGTCAAAATTCTAAAATCAAAATGCATCTTTAATCTACGATAAAAATTCGCCGAAAAATGTAATTGTATTTGCAGAATTCTAATACTCAATTTTAAATTTCAATTTCTTAAGTATAAAGTTCAAATTTCTTTGTTTTATGAAGTTAAATGCAATGGATTCTTAATTTAAAATTCATGGCGCGAACGCGGTGTCACCTCGTTTGTCACCATTGACAGGCCGACGTGTTTTTTTAAATGCACAATGACATGAGTTTTGCGAAAAAATATCGCGCATCGTTTAAACTGATTTGCATATTCGTTTTGTGAATGGCAAATTAATGTAACTGCATGTGAATGGTCTCAGTGCATTC
This sequence comes from Colias behrii, assembly GCA_029959065.1. Taxonomy (NCBI): domain Eukaryota; kingdom Metazoa; phylum Arthropoda; class Insecta; order Lepidoptera; family Pieridae; genus Colias; species Colias behrii. The sequence continues at coordinate 11,442,650 of JARWMC010000015.1, read as the reverse complement.
ATTTTTTGCGTATGAAATGCAATTTCAGTTAAATAATCTGCGAAATTAAATGTCGCATTTTATAACCGTGTTTTGACAAGACATACAGCGTGATAATGATGTTTAATTATTGTAAAATATAAATACTTAAGTTTGATGAATTTTGAAAAGAATTGAACTCAGTAATAATTTAAAAGCCTCAAAGAATTTTCAGTATTTTTATATATTATAGACCATTTTTTTTTACATCGAGAAAAATTGCAGCTCTAATCATCTATGTGTCGGCGAACACCAAAGGATGCCAATGAAACAAAGTTTTATACGATTTATATCACGTCTAGACCAACTAGACAAAGTTCCCGCGAATTGTAAAACTGTCACATTGACACTTGACAGTTGCCCGCCCTTCAGCTGTCAAACTTCGCATCGAATTGCATTTATCAATCCTAGCTAAAGCTTTAAATAAAACATTTCATGATAATTATTATTGATTTTTCAATGGGTTATAGAAACACTGCCTGATGTAGAATTTATAGTTTTGTAAATGGGAGCAATGCCATCGTATACTTATGTCCTAGTAAAATAAATAGGTACAGTCATAGAAATCTAAATAACAAGGCAATACTCGGAGCAATTAACAAGCCTGGAGAAGTAACAATTAATTGAACGTTTCTTATATAGTGGCTCTCTTTTATTCAATACCCTAATTAATGCGATAGAAAGAGACAACACACTGTTATCGGCTTGGCATTCAAATCCACATGTAGCCACTTTTTGTTCTAAAAAGGTAGTGCTTGCCACTTTATCGAATACTAAAATATCGATAAATAAAAAAATTAAGTTATAAAATTGCTTGAAGATAATTTAAGATTCTTTTAATTTTGAATTATGGATAGGTAATTCCAAATTTTAAGATTCGTTTAATTTGGAATTATTCATTTACGATGCGTATTGACTGCCTTGCATTGTATGGTAGTGGTATTTATAAAAAAATATTATTAGGTATTTCAGTTTAGGTTGTTTTTTATGGTTTCGTAAAAAGGTACGTATTTTTTCCTGTTTTCATAGATTCATTCATAGAATTATACGGAACCCTTCGTGCGCGAATCTGACTTCCACCTGGTTGATCTTTTTACAAATCAATAATCGTATCCTACTAATATTATAAAAGCAAAAATATATAAGAATGGACATTTGATATTCTTTCACGAAAAAACTACTGAATGAGTTTTTATGGAACTTTACAATTATACATATTATAGATTAAACATCAGAATAACATATAGGCTACAATTTACCGCGGGAAAATAACTCATTCCCACAGGAAAAAATTGGTAAAAGTTTAAAATAAATTGCTTCAAATAAAACAAATAAAATTTAAAATTTTTTTTTACAACATTTTATTGAGATACTTAATTAACAAATTACAATATTTATTATTTAAAATAGATGCCACCTTAAACTTGTGGCACAGCATCTCTGCAAAGCACTTTACTTTTCTTCCCGTCTGATTCGAAATGATTTGAACAAGGCCGAGAATGTTTTGAAGGCTTCCAATTTTCCCTGTGCTATAGCTTTAACCCAAACATCTTTTAATTTTTCTCAAGCCAGAAACCTGCAAATAACAATAAAATCCATACTTAAATACCTTTTTTTTTCTCCTAACCTAAAGCAGTCATTATCAATGAAGTACTTCGTACCTACTCAAGTATCGATAATTGCACAACACTATGGAAGTTATATTTTGCATTTTTTCTAAAAACTAAGCTGATTATGATTTCATTTCAATGATTGCGGTTAGATAAAACATAGATGATTATGAAAATAACGTAAATTAACTTATTTATAATACAATTAACAAAAAAATTGATCAAAACACTAACCTGTGAAAAGACAAATTCCAATCTTCATCCGATTTCCCAGTACTACGGCTTTTACAGCCGTGAACAACACAAGCCATGTAATCTTTAGTAAATTATCTTTTCAGAAAATAACATAAGAAACTAGAAAACACGTTTTTCACTTCAAAAACAATAATTAAAATCACCATGCGTTAGTGACCAGACTGGTCACTAAAACAAATTGAAATGGCTACATGTCATTTCAAACTGTCGAACTGACATATATCTGTCCTCTTTTTTCGCATGACATTTTGCCATAAGCCAAAAAGGCCAAACTAGTGCTTTATTGTTCAATTAATTGTTACTTCTCCAGGCTTGATAATTGCTCCGAGAGGCAATAGAAGTCGTAAGCGCGCGTGACATTGTCGCCGCTCAGGTGGTTACCATACGACCACCATACCACCAGTGCGTTCGTCGCTCTTCAGTTGTTCCTGAAACGTGCGTGAGTAAACATGGTGTGTTACAGCATTTCCCAGTACGGAAATTCTTCCATAAATTGTAATTATACTAATAAAGGAATAAAATTTCACCGGTAAGTATTTTTGTTTATAAATATTGCCGTTTTTCCTTAAAATTATAGAATATTTACAAGTATTACGAGTGTCACCATAGTAATCGAAATAACAATGAATGACACAGTCGACTATTCTTATTATCACGTTTATCACAAATTTCAACCTTATTTCTATGAGTTTATGTTTAAAGTTATATCTATTGAAAATTGACAACCTCTGTTGTAGAAAAGCCGAATTTTTTCGTATTGGAGCAAAAATAAACAAAACGTCTCATATACTTAGGGATGTTATTCTAAAATAAACCGTAAATTCGTGCGTTGGGATACATATTAAAAAGCTTAATTTAATATTTAAGTTAGTTTTCACTAAAATCAAGCTGTCCAATAAAAGGCATAGTTTACTTGTGTGTATACATAGTAAAATTTAGTATTAGTAACAAATTTAGTATTAGTAACATACATAAACACGCACACAAACGATTCTGACTGTTTTATATGTAAAAAAAAAATATGTTATACAAGTATTATTATTGATAAGGTTTTATTTTACATATTTCAAAGAGGAAATTTATCATTTGGTAATTAAATAGCATCATATTATAATATTAAGCCGTAATTTTCTAATAGAATCCAATTAAATGTCCTTTTCCTCTCAAAATCTAAACCTAAGCTATATATTTACAGATTGTAGTGTAACGAGACAGTAAATTACAAGCGGAGCGCTTACTTGAGCCCTGGATTATATTCAATGAGGGCTTGTTGACCAAGGTCTAGTTAGACCACAGTCTACTAAATAGCTATGCACTTACGCTAATTCATGGTATTTAGATATGTGATTTTCTCACTTGAAAAAGAAGGTATACATAATGAGATATGTGCAGATATTAGGATAAATAATTATTGATGTAATAATCATTAGGATAAATTGTTGTTGTTTAATATTTTCTTTTATACTTGTTGTTAATTGTGTAATTTTGGAAACTGATTTATAACCATAAATTGGAAGTTTTTTATCATAAAAAATGTGTGAATGAGAGAACTTTGTAATTAGGAATTACTTATATTTTTTAAGTTGTATTGTCATAATATTGTTCCAAATGTGATAATCACTAAGTTGAACTCATAACTAAATATTTTACAATGCTAACATAAAGCTTTGTATCACATAAGGATCAATGTAAAAGAAAAAATACGATATTCACTGAAACGTAAGGATTTATATGGTGCGATTAATACCAACTTATTATATATATTCTTATACATTATTTCAAAAGCGTTAATAACATGAAAGAATAGAATAAAATCAATAAGTCGGTGTCGTATGTCGTCGTGGTAAGCTGTTTCACTGATATGATATGACGGATTGCACATTAATTTAAAACCTTTTATAAATTACACGGACGTAGACCGAGAGCTGGTATAAATTAAAAGTCTTTTTGACGACTTCGATTAGGTACATATTTTCATGTCTTTAATGCTTTTATTTTTATCGGCTATTTATTTATAGTTATTATTATTATAAAGTATTGTAAGAACTGAATAAAATATAAATCTAAATTCTTACACATCATCATAATATTATGTTATCTCAATAACCAATATTATAAATATATTGTAGAAGTATTGTAAATATATTGTAGAAGTAGTCAATAAGCGAAATAATGGGGTGTGATGTGATTCTGTGATATTAGGGATAGTTTCAATTGTTGTAGCATTTATTTTATTTATTTTATTTACCCAGTATTTTAATATTTAATTTTGTATTTGTAATATTTTTATCTTGTAATAATTCTATTTTTAATTTATTAACTATGTGGATATAAATTGTGTTTGTAAATAAATAAAAAATGAAAATAACGTCTCTGGACAATATTCCAGAGGTGGCGCGAACACCCTGTGATGGCGGGTGCCTTTACAAAAAAAAAAAATAAAAAAAAAAAAATAACCAATATTGTACCTACATAAAATGAATAAAGAAGTTAGTACTTTAAATTTGGGTAAATCTCTGGAGGTTCTAAATTGTAATAGTAATTTTGCATATTTGAGCGAATTTTAACTAAAACATAAAATCAAACATGCGAGTTAACATTGATTTGCGAGTTTAATTTTTGGTTTTGAATCATAAACATTTAGGCCCCCTACACTATCGAGATTATCTCGACTCACCCAACGCTGCCCATTGTGTTCAGGGCCCATTAAAGACGTATCAATTTTCCTTCCCCAGCTCTTGGACTACAGATATTAAGCACCATTTAGCATTGTGCGAATTTGATCCCCATATCTGTCTTGTCCAATACCAGCACAATGGCCATTCGTTTGTTCCCAGTAAAATATTATTGCTTTTGCGCCATTGTATTGTGTGTTTAAAAACTTTTCGTGTTATAACTCTGCGTCCGAGTTGTGTTTTATCAAACAATATTGGAGTGCTTGTCATATGTTATAGTTATGATTGATAACAGAAGAGTGGATGAGGAATTTTAGAAAATTATATTTCTTCTGCAATGTAAGATTTAAATATTGTACATATTCCTTATCTGATATTCAAAATATAGGTCAAATGTCTTGGGGAAGATTTTTTAATTTGGCTCTAGGCGAATAAAACAATAGGCGAAAATGTAATGCATTAAAAATCTTCCTATGTTTATCAGTGTAACAATCTTAGGTTAGTCAGAATACTAGTTGGATAATAGAGCTGTTTGAAAATATTGCAAGGTATATTGCATATGCACACAGTAGGATTTCATATTACATATAACCTACTGCAGATTTGTCAAACGTATACTTCATCGCGATACATGCGTAGTTCAAATCTAACTGTAAAAAGATCTAACATTATTAACCAATATTATGAATTATTATGCTAATAACACAATGCTAACATAAACGCCATGAATGGAATAGACACACTACATTTCCGTGAAAGCCGAGCGGAGATAAGTGGTCCACATTAAGGAGCCGTAAATAATCACAAATTGCATCTTCTCAGTACCGCGCACCCGTTTGTAGTGACCGTCAAAACACGAGTGCAAGACGAAGCTAAGCTGATATGTTTCCAAGTAAGAAACAGGGAATTTGTTGATATTCTAGGGTGGAATAGAGCGATTTAGTGCGGTTAGTTTGGTTGGTTTTAGGGACCGTGTAACGGGGAATGTGTAGGTAAAAGTGTAAAGAATGCCTAGCTCGAATGCAAAAACTAAAAAAAAAAAAATAGAATTAGAGGACATCACTTTGATAAATATGGCAATTTTTCGCTTATGTCGTCTTATTGTCTACCAGACCATTCAAGAGAGATAACAATAAAAAGATTAAAATGAAAAAAGTACGATAATTGATACCATTTCAAAACAATATTAATTACTTATTTATACCACCTACAAGTGCAGTGTATTCACAGATAATAACATTAAAATGATATTTTAGGATAGTTTCTACGCATGACGGCTAATCAGTTTAAATTATAGCGACCTTGGCATCGACGTGGGTAATTTATTGCATTTATAAGTAAACACTTGTAAATGATCTGCTCGGTGTTTGAGTAATTTAGTTATCGAGTGCTTGAAAAAATATTAGGGCAGTTTATATGGGTGCTAGTTTCAGGAATATTAGGTAAAGAGAGATATACTCTTTTTTATTACAAGAGACTTCTTTAACTTTTCATTGGCTAAATCAATGCAAACAATATAATTAATGAAGTGAATGTCTATATAATTAACTAGCAAACCGGGCGAACTCCGTTTCGCCACTAGAGACACCTTTTCTTTGCTACAAACCTCACAGAGCCCGAGACCTTTCCAACAAATGCAAATCCGTGGAAATCGGTTCGTGCATTCTGGAGTTATAGCGTCAGGAAGGAAAACCCGACTTCACTACATAGTATAAAACAAAGTCGCTTTCTCTGTCCCTATGTCCCTATGTCCCTATGTATGTGTTTATATGTATAATAACATCCATTAAATAGTGGAGAAGTACTGTTATTTTTGAGGTTTCTAATGCGATGTCGTAAAAAATTACATTTTTTCCGCTTACATTGCAAACGCAGGCTGAACCCTACGAGTTTTATCAAAATAATGTACTAAGTATTATACACATTGAAAAGGTCTACAGAAAAGTCCGTGATGGTATATGTCTATCTCTTATGGATAACCCACAATAACTTTTTTTGTCATTTACTTTTTACGACAAATAATGGCTAATTTTCGAAGCGATTTTAACCAATACAGCATTAATCCTTAACCAATAAAAATACCTTGAATACATTGTTCATTTAATATAGATCTATATCCATACTAATATTATAAATGCGAAAGTAACTCTGTGTGTCTGTCTGTTACTCAATTACGCCTAAACTACTGAACCAATTTTCATGAAATTTGGTATGGAGATATTTTGATACCCGAGAAAGGACATAGGGTACTTTTTGTCCCGGGAAAATGACGCAATCCCGGAAATCCCACGGGAACGGGAACTATGCGGGTTTTTCTTTGACTGCGCGGGCGAAGCCGCGGGCGGAAACCTAGTATAGATCTATATGGCCCTTTACACCGTATGATATTTTCGAAGATATTACAGATTTAAAAATTGCGGGACGTAGCGTTTGCGGCGGTACCGGCCGGCCGCCCGGCTATATATTTTATACCCGTGCGAAGCCGGAGCGGGCCGCTATGTTTTTATATACAACGTTCACAGTTTTTCTGTAGTGTATTTACTATTTAGTATCAGCATTGCACCCGTGCGAAGCCGGGGCGGGTCGCTAGTATTTTTATATAGTAGATGAAGGGATATGAAGGTAAATTATTATTTATTATTATTTTTGGCTTGGACTATAATTGTATTAAGAGCTGTGTAATGATTTGCAGTTCTTTGTTGATCATTCTTGTAAAATTACTATTTTTATCTGTAAAAAGAAAGTTGAATTCATTGTGTTTACAAAACCCGTTACTTTATTTTTAAAATTAATTCTGTAAATAACTTTGTACTACGATGATACCAAGAAAATTGTGTTAACATTTTATACATTGTATAAAATTGTGTGATCGCTTCCTTACAAGACATTATGTTAAGATGATCTGTTTTTAACTGCATTACCTGTACCAATAAAATAGATTTAATGATTGCAATGACTTTGAAATTTGGCGAGAACCACTTGTATGTAAGAAATCACAATTTTAAAAAGTTAGCCAAGCTATTTTGATATTAATAATGACAGCATATTTTATTGATAAATATAATAGGCGTCCACTCATCTAATGTAGAGTTAAACGAAATATTATGGTAAGTATTGAAATTATTACAAACATAGGGAAAAACAGTGAAGCAGGTCCCATCTTCAAAGGGGACTATTATAGTATAGTATTTACTATATGGACGCTTTGAGGTAAACGGTTAAAATATCATACAATTATGGAAGAATTTAAAGAATGTTCAGACAACTGTATGAAGGTCGTTGTACCTGTCAATTATTCTGTTCAAATATGCGCGAAAAATTACCGAATATCCGTAAACTCAAATACGGGGTTCAAATTTTACTTGTAGTGCAATTTTTGCATATAAATCTTTTCTCTGGTGTTAAAAACAATGCAGTAGTAACTTATTTCAATCTTTATTACCGTGTATTAAAGTTGGATTTGCTATGTGCTTGATATTTTTCATTTTGTAACAAATAATGATGTGTCAGAAGCGAGATTTTGCCCTCAGGAGACACCAGGCTTTTGTCTTATACCTACTAAGATCACGATGAGTTAAAAAATCTGCAATCAGTTGTAGTGTTTATGTTCAAGGTAATTTGGCGTAAATTCCTTTGTATTTTTTTGAGCACGTGGCCCTACTTTGGTGTCCTAATGTACGGTAGAATTAAATGAAATGATGAAGTTGTGTTATTTTGAAACGTACCGTTTTGTTTGCCTGGAATCATTATGCAATAAATTTTGGTCGAACCTTGAATTTTGCGTACATTTTATTTATGAATAAATTTCACTGCTTATTTAACTAGGAGTCTTATTTATTAGAAAAATATAGAGTTTGATGGTGAGATTTTCTGTGTGAAATTATGTAATTCAATATCAAATATCTCAGTGACATTTCAGAACAAACTTTCATTTTCTGATATTTGACGAAAGATATACAATATATTATAATTTCAGTCCAATATTACCTACTTCATATGAGTGAGACGAGGTTTTTTTATGTATTACACCGATTATTGTGAAAAAGTAAGCTTTTATATTATATGAAAGCGTTTTAAATAGACAGATAAACTTTCACGTTTTTAATAGGCAATAATATTATCTATGGATAAATACTAGTTTTCACTTATACATATAAACAAATTGATAATTAAATTAAATTGCATTGAAATAACTTCTATTTTGTAATCGCTACCGTAATTTGTTAGAGTTAATTATATGCGAGGAATATAAAATAAATAAAGTTTCATTATAAGAAATATGGTGAAGGTGTTTGGTTTTTCTGTGATTGCATTGTGGTAGTATAGTGTAAAAAAAAAATATATATTCATAAAAATATTATGTAACGTTTATTTAATAGCCTTTAATAGCTTGTAAAAACAATTTGAGACAGTGAACTTAAAATAATTTCATTTGGTAGAGCTGTGGGTAGAGCAGAGTATTAGTTTAGGTGACGGGGATTTGTAGCTTTTTAAATCGCTATTTATTACTATTGGATGTGATGATGATGATGATATATGATGATGTATGTACCTATAATTATTAAATAATAGCTAACTTATTAATTTTAAGAATAACACAACTCTAGCTGTTCCAAGATTTATCTATTGAATGAAGCGTAATATTTAGTGTCATTGTTTAATATTAAGTTCATGTAAACGGTTTTAATGAGAATATGTAAGCTATTATAATAAGATAATATTGATGTCTAGTAGAGTCATCGTGTCTTGCGAATATATTGGCGACATTAGATTGGACTATTTAAGATGTAAATATAAACGTATTTTTATTTGCTACTGTAGTTATAAAATAATACAATCTTGAACACTTTTTTACAATCACATTGTTAATGATATAATTGTGGAAATATCACTAAACTACGAATGGATTTATAAAAATACAAATAGAAATAGCTTTTTATTCTGTTGATCTGAGGTTTACGTAGAATATAATTTATTTTATTATTACGTCAGCATTTTTAAATAGCTACATACCACAACGCACTTTATAGTTTCCCTAACATCCAGTTTCTTGCATATTAAGTAGTCAATATTATTACATAAATATATTGATTCTTCATTATCTGTGTATCTTTGAAGCCAACTAAGTAATTATTTTAATTGTTTGTGGAGTACGTTTTAATTAGTTAAAAAATAAACTGTCAATTGACATAAAGGTGTAGGTACATCTATTTGTAAATTTTCATAATGAATTCATTATGTCGTGTAGTTATCTGTATGTGTGTAATTATTTGGAAATAATATATTCACAGTTAAGTATATGAAATTTATACATGTACTAGCAAACCCGGCGAACTCCGTTTCGCCACCAGAGACACCTTTTCTTTGCTATAAACCTCACGGAGCCCGAGACCTTTCCAACGAATGCAAAACCGTGGAAATCGGTTCGTGCGTTCTGGAGTTATAGCGTCAGGAAGGAAAACCCGACTTATTTTTATATAGTAGATTACAGGTGGTGTCGTTAAGAGGCTTCAATAATAATTAAAAAAAAAAATAAGAACTCTACATTATTATTAGCTTTAATTCCTTGAAACTTTATAATTAAAGTTTAGAAACAATATCCATGCCACCCGCATAGTTGGATGCATTAAAATATAAAATTAAAACAGAGATATCAAAACACAAATCTCCTCGAAGTAGACCGCTGTCAATTTTAATTCTAAAGTAGGACTTGGGAGCACGCGAATTTCGCGCCGAATCAGCTTAACTTGTCAAAATTGACGCGCGCAAATTAAGAAGCGCGGTGGTCTGCGAGCCGGAGAACGTGCTAAAGGTGCAGCGTCAATCTCACGTCTTCACAGATTTTTCTTTTAGTTTCAAAATAAATGAAAAAAAAAGAAACATTCGTTTTATTGCTGTCTCGCGGCAGTAGCTCAGTTTGAAGATCGGTCGCAGCGCGCGCGCCCGTTTGCCGTCCGCCATTTTTCCCGCCTAGCGTCAGCGCGATTTCGAATTCAGAAACGTTTGACATTTCTTTTTTTTTAAGTGCAGTTCTGGTGTGGTCTGTGTTGTGCTGTGTTTGGTAAATGTAAAAAGGGTGCACTATAGTCAGTTTAGTGTGGTTCGATATCATTGCGATGACATTTAGCATATCCTGTCCGTCGACACAGGTAAGGACTAGATTTAATAAAATCAATAGGTTGTGTTAAGAAGTATATAATTGGCTGTTATAGTTACATACCAGTGTTATTCGAAAAGGTAGCGCAAATTTTTCCGATGGAATTTGTTGTAAAAAGAATCCAAAATTTATTATAAAACAGAATCAGTTTCACAACTATTATTATTAAATTTAATTTGATCAATATGAAGAAAAAGAAATTAATAAAGCGCTTGCAATAATTTCACTGACCGATCAGATTTAACACGTGGAAAGTACAAATGTTAAAAAAAAATGCGGAATATCAAAATTTTGACTCTACGCAACTCATCGTGGCAATAATAACTCCAAGATCAAAATTTAAATAAAAAATAATTAACTAAGATATCTTTTTAGCAAACTCCGACCCATGCCATGAGTCGAATTTGTAAAATTCTATAAGTTCAAAAACAAGCACTAAAAATTAATTGTAAATCCGTCTTGAAGTTATTTCCCAAAGTATGGTTGACAAGAAAATAATATAAAAGTGAGGAAGGTTTCACGTCCCTTTTGGACATTATTAATTTTATAAATGACATGTACCATTACAATGCAAGCGGATTTTACATTTATTTCTAATCTACAATCACTAAAGTGTTTTTGGTTGTTATTTCAACATTGAACACATAAAATTAAATGTTTATTATTCTAATACACAATAAATCCATGTTATAATGAGCTTTCCAGTCTAATCTAGATATGTTGGACACTAAATGTCTGCGTTTGTCCCTAATGAGTCCAATAGAATTTAATATAGTGGTATCTTGATAGAAGTTGCCTCGCGGAGGCTTATGTCTGGCTTGGGCTTTTGCAGTTGACTCTACAATTTATTTAAAAGACCTATTCAATTTCGATGAACTGCTAGGCGATGGTTAGAATATAGTTGATGAAGAAGTGACCAATATCAATGTTATAAACATTTACGACAGTAATTTTAGTATCGAATATAAAAAAGTAATTTATTTATTGCTACGAAGGGATTCATTTTGGAATGGAATTTTTGTGTGGTGAAAGACCTTATAACAGGAAAACAAGTGGAAACATTTTGTCCTATTTTATCTTTATTCTTTCTTTCTCTGCAAATTATCAAACCTATCTTTGACTTTGAGCATTAATCTTTGACGTAAGTCCTAAAAATTTCAATGAAACGGTAGGTAAGTAATCATTTTTATGTGTAGATTGTAATACATAAATAAATCATTAGTTCGAAGAAAACTGACATCTTATTAATAATTAATAATTCTAATGTAGAGTAGTATATGAAATACATACATTCAAAATAAGCAATTAGCAATCGAATTTAACCTAAGCCTTCGGGAGTTCCAATACACTTGCAAAGGTCTAAACTACATTGATGACATGCAAATTGAAACATAATCAGAATGCAAAATTAATTATCATTATATAATTCTTTGCATATTTGGTTCCAACTACTTTGATTATATGCGTGCATATATTGAAAGTGTATTTGCGATTAATAGTCAATATGACGTCATAAACTGTTCTTACAAAGTAATAATATGTAATCTTAGTTACCAATATATAGCAATGAATTTACCTATATCATAATTATTCAGAATACATGAATTTATATGGTAATGAAACATCATACTATTATGTAAATTAGATAGTAAGACTTAGTGAATATAATGTTGCTCTACATTATAAGGATTTTTCAGAAATATTTAAATCTAGGAAGCACCATGATGATGACGATGACATGATGTTATAACAGTATGCTTTTACTCAGTTCCAAATATTAAATGTCACAACCTAATAAGTCTAACTAACTGCAATTTGAGTCCAGTCTCTCCCATATATACTGGACATTGGCGGAGTCCCTACTTATTTGGAGCCATTAATTAAGAGAAGAAGAAGTCAAAATTCAAATTATAAGAATCTTGCAAAAATACTTGATTACGAAAACATTAAAATGGAATATGGGACGGTAATTGTGAGAAAATAAGCTCCTATGTATGAGGAATCAACTATCTTTCTATTAAACTTTGTCGTAGTAAGCTCTGCTATCACTATACAATACTGTTGTGTCCCTGGTTTCCTTAAGATCCTATTATTTTAGAACAAATTCACCACATGATTTTATACCACTGTCAGCGTTAGGTACTATCAAGTATTCTGAGCCACTGTCACACTATGGTATGCGCTTTTCACTTCTTAAAAGCTTCTTCCATGATCCTTTGACTTTCAGTCACTTTAACTTGGTTTTAATACATTAAACTTTTAAGGTTTCTCTTGTTAGGGATTTTGTATTTAGTACGCATAGTTTGTGTTCAAATATTTAATAGTTATTAGTGTGTGTACGTATTTAAATTGATTGTCTAACGGTAGATACGTTTGTCTTATAATACTCAGGTCACGCTTGTTGCTAGTCATGTTCATGTCTCTTGGTGACAAACTTTATAGAGTCATTCATTTGTGGAATTATTTGATACATTTTCTACGAATGGCGTACAATGGTCTAGTTATTTTTAAAATAAATTATTATATAGATTACAGATGAATACAATTCTTATAAAGTCATAATTTTCCTGTAGATATTCTTATTCTGATAAAGAGCTAACAATAACAAAATTTAAACATACTTAAAAAAATAATATATTGTAACTCAATAGTTTAAGCGGATCAATAAGAAGGTACGTTATTATAAAGTATGATTTTTGCTATTTCTAATTAGTAATGCTCTTTGCAAATGAGTATACCATTATTTTCCGGTTAAAAACATATGTAAAACGCGTTTAACCGTGTTTAAAACCAGTAAAAACCAAATAGTGTCGAGTGCTACCGCTATCATTAAGCGGTTTTGGTTTGTAAACAACTTTGGAAACTTTCTTTACAGTCGCGTAGATAAGTGCTTTGTTTTTCCTTGCACTTCAGTTTTGTTTGGAAATCTTTAAATGCTAAATATTATGTGAAATATGTAAATACTGTGTGTCTTATGAACAGTTGCTAGTAGTTGTTAAGGATTATTGTTAATTGAATGCACATTTATTACTTATTTTGTAGCGTAATTGGTTATTAGTTATCAACCAATTATTTTAAAAGTTCATCAAGCGCTGACTCACCTAGCAGTCCGTATGAAAATCATAATGCCCTTCGAGTTCGAAGTCATTTTATGGAACTATAACACTACCTACTTAGCGGTCACCCTACAATGGCCTCTCATGTCTTGAATATTTTTTTCATATTATGATTATTGATTGCATGAAAAAAGCCAATTAAGAAGGGCAAATTTTAAAAATATGGATTCAGGCTAGCATAGCATAGCATGGCTGGCATAGCTTAAAAGTTCAATGTCTCGTAAAAATTCTGAATAGGGCAGTTACTTTAGGCAACAAAAGCATTCAAATATATTTACAGTATCACCATTGAATATAAAAACAATATATTTTGAGATATTAAAATTACCAATTTTTGTTTATAATTATTTTAAATCTCATCATACGATGGTATAAAAATATCTACTAAAATAAATACAATATAATAATGTAAAATAAAATATCCCAAGTCGTACTGTAATAATAAAATAGGTTTACAGTGCAAACATATTTAAATACATTCTATTCAACGTTACATATTATTTTATCAAACAAAAAAGAACATCAAAGAGGCTGTTATAAATCACGAATGAAATTATGATGTCTAAAACCACAATAATTCAATACATAATAAGCAATTTGTCCATCTGTCATATCATAAATTTGTTTTCGCAAACAAATTCGTTTTGTGGCTCGTTGCTTCTGCGTAAACCGCACATTTAGACAGGAATAATTCAGTGATAACATTGTGAACAGGTGCTAAAGTGACGGATAGATTACCCGCTTATTGCTCTGTGTATTGGCATTATAATTTTTTATATTATTATCAGAGGACTGTTATAAAAATTACTACTACTAATCTAAGCATAGTAATGTACCATATTAAGGAGACTGTAATTAACTCTACGATCATTAGAAATTATAACATTTTATGTTGTTTGTTATGTTATTTTTAATTGGATAAAATTGCGCAACGAAACTTTAAACACAACAAGCATTCAGTTCTACCTAAAGAAATGTAGACCAAAATTGTATGTCATTAATGTCATTAGAAAAGATAAATTGACTTTCCATCACGACTGTACATTCGTTTGTTTAGCTCAGGTGCTATACACCTTGTAGTAGGAAAGTGTACACAGTGCTGAGTGGGCAGGAAAGCTTTAATTATCGATATAATTGATTTTTAATAGCACCTCGTTATAACGAAGAATATGACTGACTCATTAGGTGGGTATTAATTTGGCGGTGCCTTTTGTTGACCAATCATCGTTTTCTAGGATTTTGGTACCTACAGGGTCGAGTCGGAATAGTATTTATCAAGTCTGTTCTAGATGAAAAAAACAGATGCATAAAATTAAATGTGGTGTTAGAATATAAACGATTGAAGAGATAATTTATAAATTTGCTGAGAACATAAAAATAAAGAAATACTGCTAGACAATTAGACGTATCTGCCTGTAAAAATAGTGCGGATGGACTCATATACACTTCATAAGATAAGCAGATATATGAACATACGAACAGAAAATTACGTTGTTGGGGTCAAATTATATCAAAATAATTATCCAATCATTCAACGACATATTTAAGACGTTAACTACATAGTTAGAATAACTGGAGTTTGTTTTACTCAAAATCTTTGTAAAAGCCTTCGCTTTCTCGAATAAATTATATTTCAAATACAATATCTAAGAATAACATATTACGATGGCCATATAAAAGCTTGCTAACCGTCGGGAAACGTGTAGGTAATCTTTTGTTCTATCGATATGAATAAAACAAGAATCTAATATTTGTCATTATAAATAATGGGTGTCTAATTTATATCATAAAACAGTCATTAATAAAATAATTAATAGGCCACCAATCAGGCGGTATTTAAATAGAAGACGCCGCGTCGGATGATCAAACACATAGTTGTTGGTAGAATTTATTAAGCTTCAAAACAATAGATAAATTGTTTTTGAATATAACTTTTATTGGTATGTGGTATTCGTGAATTTAAGATTGTGTCTCATGACATTTTTTTGGGATGACATGTACCACCCATAAGCAGAATATACTTTAAGAAGGTGATGAGTCTGACTTCACTGAGAATTAAGGAAGTTTCTGTAAATCAGATTTTTTGCAGCTTTGCCAATCTGCCATTATGCAAATTTACTTTCGTCACTGTCTGTATATCCTTCTCATCGATGATAGGACACAATTTTTTACAATTACCAATCTATTACGAACGAAAAACACATTGTATTAATTTAGAAATGCATAAAGATAGCTAATCGTGAAGATGTAGAGGTGCGGAGTATCGCTGAAAAATGTGCAAATTACTCGAAAAAACCGTGTCCTTACTGTTTTTTATCGCCTATTGGAGTGGGTACGATGTTCCATGCACTGTATACTGTACAATACTTTTTTGACACAGACAACCATTTTTTTGACGTGACAACGTCTTATAATTCGATAAAGCCGGCTGCACGCACGAAAAAACATGACTCATGCGGCGTTACCTCGCTCTGAGGCGTTCCATGTAAGGCTTGAAGTGCAAGCGAGAGCGCGGAACGAGCGACAAAGAAGCACAATCGGACGTTGTCACGTTCAACTATCGTCAGTAAACCGACTTTACAGACAATTATTTTTTTTTTTATTTCAAGTCGACTATAGTTTGAAAAAACATGCGAGGAATAGACAAAAATACATGAACGTGTATTCCCCTATAATTATTTCCCATTCCTAATAGACCGGACTCTCAGTGGAGTTTCGTTTGCAAAAATCGCGGACCTAAATCTGACTTCTGATATATATTGTATAGATCCCAGACATCCTATAGACAGATGTTGCCAACCAGTTTTGTGGTCCCCCTGCCCGCACCCCGGTAATTAAATATGGCATACAAAGAAAAAAATAAAAATTTCCAAAACATGCCGTGTGGGGTATCAAATGAAAGAGCTTATTGAGTAGATCACGAATATATAGCATACTATATACATTTCTTACACTTTCTCTAAGATTTTTTAGAAAATTTACGAAAATGGTCCATTTTTGAGTTAACTTTAAACCACTATAGATTGAAAACTCATGAATATATTTTTTAAATTATTATTTTAAATAATTAACAATAGTCCATTGTTTACGATTCAATATTTCGTACAGTGAAATAGTTGCATGGGGGAGTGGGGGGAGCATTCAAAGATGGCGAGTATATTTTCAAGTTCATATAGTATATAGTTATTTTCATCAAATCCACCACATAGCTCACTTATATTATATTACGAACTATTGAATCATAAACAATGGACTATTGTTAATTATTTAAAATAATAATTTAAAAAATATATTCATGAGTTTTCAATCTATAGTGGTTTAAAGTTAACTCAAAAATGGACCATTTTCGTAAATTTTCTAAAAAATCTTAGAGAAAGTGTAAGAAATGTATATAGTATGCTATATATTCGTGATCTACTCAATAAGCTCTTTCATTTGATACCCCACACGGCATGTTTTGGAAATTTTTATTTTTTTCTTTGTATGCCATATTTAATTACCGGGGTGCGGGCAGGGGGACCACAAAACTGGTTGGCAACATCTGTCTATAGGATGTCTGGGACCTATACAATATATATCAGAAGTCAGATTTAGGTCCGCTATTTTTGCAAACGAACATCTCCTTGGAGCCTGCTCTATAATGTCAATGCCCTTGCCATAAAAACTTCTAGACTTCAATTACTCCTTTTACAGTTATCTACACTAAAATCAACCTTATCTCTTGAGAAATAAGAATTATAAATAGCGCAAAACGTTTGCAGACTTCTCCCACATTGTTTCATCTCTAGGGATTAACTATTACTTTTTATAGTTATTGAATAGTATCCTTATGTTCCTGGGTTACAAATAACTCGGAGAGGTATCTAAATTTTATGATAATTTATGTTTTGTTCGATATTTATTAGAACCTAGTTTAAAACAGGAAATGTGGGATGTAGCGTTTATTCAGATTATTTCAAGGGTGAAAGATATTAATATTTTAGATCATTGTCGATCGAATTGGTATTTTTTTATGATTTCGTGGTTATTTAGTGCGAGTTATCCTTTACAACATTAATTACAATATTATTTACTACAACATTACGTGAGTTTTTTTCGTGGTAGTTTATCATGCTGGAGCTTATTCCGAATTCCTTTTAAATATAATGGTTCAAAAAACGTAGAATAACAAATCTTTTAATCAACTTACCAATTATATACAACTTATTTCAGACATAGACCTTATTTAAGAATTAAACGTTATAAAGTTATTGTAATAAAACAATATTATGGCAACATTGATTTTATTGTATACTATTGTTATGAATACCCCTCATGCAACAGCCGGACAAGTAATACGCTAATACATATTTTAATATGATTACACGAGAGATACTTGTTATCTTGTAATAATATTGTTTCTAGTCTGCGTTTTGTGAACCGTCTAACTAAATTTACAGCCTCGTATTTGAACTTGTCTTCCCGCGTTTACTCATGTCAAAATATAAGATAGTGGTATAAACTAACTGCAAGAATACGTGCATGTGTTCATTTATTAAAGAAATTTCCTTATTATGCGAAAAGTTATGTGCATAAAATATATATTGTAATTAGATTTTTAAAGCATCATTTCAATGATAATGTTATATCCCGAATTTGAATTTCAGAAAAAAAAAATGACAGGTGACATGGCTGTATGTCCATAATCCTTTGCCTCGTTTGAAATCCTTCTAGAATCTTTTTGGCGGCAACATTTTGCGTAACGTGGCTTTACGAAATGTTTGTATGTGATCCAGAGACAAAGCCGATCGATTTAGAATCAATAGTGAGTTCTTATTGGTCATTTGAGTGAGTGATGTTTTATAATTAGTTAAGTGCGGCAGAACAAGGACACAGTGACTGACACTCTTAATATAGATGAGATATTTTTGAAGCAATCGACGATGGCGTTAAGTGATTTGGAATGTGTAATCGTATCATGCAACTGCATAGGTAGTTGTTTTTTGTATGTATAGTTTATTTTTATAGTAACTCGTGTTTATTTCTAAGCGCTGAACGAGTGAGATCCTTGTGTTATCCACTACAGTCTGGAGACAAGTATCTTGAAAATCCTAAAGGATGTTTTTTGAAATTAAATTTTCAGCTGCTGTTATAGTAAATAAATAATTGATATAAATGTATTCGATTTAATTAAAAAGGGATGTTTTAAACGAACAATGAACGAATTAAGCATAATGTGAAGAAGAGACACAGAAATATTATTCCATTTCATTTTATAAGGTAACCCGTAAAAGGTATATATGAAAAAAAAAGAATTTCTAAAATCCCTTACTATTTTAATTTAAGTCCTTTTTAAATTATAATGTACTATAAAATGCCACACAAACTTTAGTTTAGTCTGCACATAGCACACAATAATATTATCTCATAGCGTGTGCGATAAACAAAACATATTCGTAAGTGTGCACACACGAACAACTTTACAGTCAATCTACACGTTTATGACTAGATTATTACTAGTTTATTATTCACATAAAAGTGTATTACCTACGAGTTAACGCGCTTTGTGCGGGGGTTGCCAGTCCGTGGTAGAGAAAATAATGATTTTTAAATTGGTTATAAAACGTAAAAAATATTACTAGCAATCTTCCCTGATTTTCTCTTAGTTCTGTCTACGTCACTGTAATGTAGTAATTATTTATGGTGTATCTACTACATTCCTAAATTATGAAGCTAAAATAATCGATCGAAGTTTTGTGATGATTTGTGTTAGATACATATTATTTTGGGATTGCATAGATCAGATAATAGTTGTATTGACGGCGAGTGCCAACAAAAAGTTTTTCTTGTCTTTTATTTTTTACACAAATTGAGAAATTTATATTACTACTACTACTATTTATTTCTATGTTCATGCCGGGGTTCCGCAAGGTGGCGTGTTGTCTCCTCTCTTATTCTCAATCTTTATTAACTCTATCTCCAATAACATTACTTCTCCTTATCATATGTATGCAGACGATTTCCAACTATATTCACACGTGGCCCTACCTGAACTTTCTGAAGCGATTTTTCGTACAAACACTGATCTCGCAGCCATCGTCAATTGGAGCAAGGAACATGGTTTAAAGGTAAACCCGTCAAAAACTAAAATCATTATAATTGGTAGCAAGCCGCTAATGAGCAAAGTTAATTGGGATTGTTTGCCAGATGTAGTGGTCGATGGTACCCGCATCCCCATCTGCAAAACCGTTAAAAGTCTTGGATTGCACCTCGACCAGCACTTATCCTGGACGGAACACATCAAGCAAATTCGGAAAAAAGTGTTTGCTACTGCATCCTGTTTGCGCCGTTTGCGAAACTTTCTACCGATTTCCACCAAAATTGCGTTAGCCCAATCCCTTCTATTTCCTTTCCTTGACTATGCCGATTCCTCATTTCCCGATCTTTTTGAGTATCAGCTAGACATCCTTGAGAGGGTGCAAAATTTCTGCATCAGATTTATTTTTGGCTTACGTAAATTTGATCATGTCACCGAGTTTCGCAAAAAACTTAATTGGCTTCCCATCCGTCTTCGCCGGGATGCCCACATACTTAACCTTCTGTACTGTGTTCTGTTTGATCCTAAAACGCCAGGGTATCTTAAAACTCAATTTAATTACCTTAGTTCAAATAATTCACTCTCTCTTCGCTCTTCTAATCTTCTGCTTCTTTCTGTACCGGTTCGCCGCACTAATTTCTATGGATCTTCATTTACTGCTCGCGCTATTCAACTTTGGAACGCTCTGCCTGAATCTATTAGGCGGGCGCAAAATGTCAAAACTTTTAAAGCTCTTGTCAAAAATCATTTCCTGTCTTTAATGTACTATTATGTGTATGTATATTTATAAAATACATTAAGTATTATATTATATTTATATTTATTTATAAGTATTTATTATATATATGTGTTAAAGCGTGGTTGTATTACGTAATTAAATACTGATATAATACTTTTTAGACATCTTGACTCGACCAAAGTCGGTACAAGAATGACTCGCAACTGCAGACAGCAGACGACCGTTATTTATAGGTCGATTATTCGAGTGGCGTGACTGCGTGAGTCAGCGCAGGTGTTATTTGTGTTGTTTTGATCGTTATTTTGTATTCAAAATAACGTTCAAAACAACACAAATAACACCTGCGTCATATTTGACATGTAATATTATTATTATTTGATAATTAAATGATTATTAATACTTTTATCCATTTGATTATTATTAAAATAATAAATTAAGTTCATCAATTGATTTACTTTTAAAATATAATTTTATCTTTAAATTAAACGCGCTAACACGGCCATTCTGAAAAAAGCTCGTGCTCTGAGCGGTAATTCAAATTATTTGTTTCTTTGTCCAGTTGTCAGGCTAAAGCACTGTCTGGATCCATACTGACAATCAGGTTATTATTATTTTCCGCCCAGTTGTAAGACTAAGTCACAGAAAACCCGTACAGACAAGTGGCATTCAATTCTACTATTATCTGCGCAGTTGCCAGCCTAAGTCACAGAAGACCCGAACAGACAAGTGGCATTCGATTGTATTATTATCTGCCCAGTTGTCAGACTAAGTCACAGAAAACCCGTACAGACAAGTGGCATTCGATTGTATTATTATCTGCCCAGTTGTCAGACTAAGTCACAGAAGACCCGTACAGACAAGTGGCATTCGATTGTATTATTATCTGCCCAGTTGTCAGACTAAGTCACAGAAGACCCGTACAGACAAGTGGCAGTCGATTATCATAATTAGTTTCCATTACCGCTAACACGGTCATCTAAATTTGGCTTTGGTACTATTCTTACACGTACTTAGGACACAATAGTAGTCTAGCAATTGCTTGTACTTTTCGCTTCATAGCAATCATTGTCGAGTATTATTGTGATTTACAAAGAATTCGATAGCTCAACGAGTTTTTCCAGCTGCGAACAGCGGCTTCTGTATCTCATCTGTATCTCAACTCTCAAGTGATAACCATAAGTCCTGGAACATAATTAAAAGTTAAAACACAAGTTATATCCGGCTTGGCCATAGTAAAACAATAAAACAAAACGTCCTCGTACGTTCATTTGAAATGAGTACGGTAATTTATCTCGTGATGTCAAAACACAATGTATTATAACACAAACATAACCGCTCGGCCAAACTGACCTTATAGAACACCATCACATCCACACGATGCACTCAAACTCAAATATTGATTTATTCAACTGGACTGCGCTTAGAAGCGTTTTTCAATCGTCAAAATACAGAAAAATAATAATGTACCACCACAATAGCTTACACTGGGCGCCATCGAAGGCACCACATTGGATTCAAATTCCCTGGGATCAAAAACTTATTATTTGTGACATAAGCACGTCGTTCGCTTACCACAATTAAAGGCTCAAATATCCTGGACAACCGCCCGGATTGCACATCACATTAAATATTGATGAACTACATTACCGTTACAATATTCCACACCACAAACATTTACTTCACACAACGCACAAGAAAACACACATTGTGCGAATTCCTTCATCCTTGTTTACTTGAAGTCAATTCAATTCAATTTTTTCGAAGGTTGAAGTCCACAGTCGCATACTGTCATGATGGTGACAGTGACAGTTGCACACTGTCACGTAGTATGATGGAAGAATTTGTGCCAGCCTGCCAGGATTCCGAGTAAGGGCTGGTTCATCCTCTGCTTCTGATGTTAAAGCGTGGTTGTATTACGTAATTAAATACTGATATAATACTTTTTAGACATCTTGACTCGACCAAAGTCGGTACAAGAATGACTCGCAACTGCAGACGACCGTTATTTATAGGTCGATTATTCGAGTGGCGTGACTGCGTGAGTCAGCGCAGGTGTTATTTGTGTTGTTTTGATCGTTATTTTGAATATGACATGTAATATTATTATTATTTGATAATTAAATGATTATTAATACTTTTATCCATTTGATTGGGGGGGCAAGTATCTCGCCTCGCGGCGGTGTTGTGAACAACTCCGGCTGAGTGGCCAGACGGCCGGAGTCTAGGGCGACTGAGTGAGGAACCTACGGACTATCCGAGCGTTGTCCAGCAGGACTGCCCGCTGTATCCCCACTGTCATGGGCTTCACCGGTAAATCCAACCTCCTTAAATATTGTTTTAAGGAGGTAGGAACCAGCCCATTGGTGGACACAACTATGGGGATTATCTCGGCAGAGACACCGCCCCACATCTCGACAACCTCATGCGCCAGATCCAGATATTTGAGCCGTTTATCTGAATCGGCCTTAACAAGATTGTCGTCATGTGGGATAGTGATGTCTACCAAGAAAATCCTGGAAGTTGCTAGGTCCATCACCACAATATCAGGTCTATTCGCTAGAATAGTCCTGTCTGTGATGATGGGCCGATCCCAGTACAATTTGGCACGGTTATTTTCCAGGACCGGCTCCGGCGCGTACTTATAATAAGGCACTTTTCCGTCAAGAAGGCCATACTTCAGAGCGAGCTCTTGGTGGATAATCCTAGCTGCTAGGTTGTGCCTGTGCAAGTACTCAGTGTTGGCAAGCATGGAACAACCGGAAGTAACATGTCGGAGAGTTTCTCCAGGACGGTGACACATACGACATAAGTCCTGGGTTCCGTCCTTTATGATGTACTTCCGATAATTGTTCGTCTTAACCACCTGATCCTGTATCGCACAGACAAAACCCTCGGTTTCCCCAAAGAAGTCACCGAAACGCAGCCAGTGCACGGAGGACAAGAAATCTACATGAGGTTCATGCAGAATCTTGTGAAACCTACCGTGTAGCTCTTTCTCTTTCCATATGGCCTCCCTGTCGGAAATGCTGAGCACCGCCGGCTTTTGCCAGTCCTGTTTGGCCAGGGATAGGGGAGTGAGTCCTTTGTCACATTCTATGACTTCAGCATGGATTGCATGACCAACCTTTGCGAGGAAATAGTCTCTGAGTTTGCATATCTCACGATTGTGCAGCGATTGGGCACTTAACATGCCACGACCACCGCACTTTCTAGGGATATACAGCCTCATCACTGACGATTTCGGGTGATGCAACCGATGCAGAGTCATAGTTGTGCGGACTTTCCGATCCAGAGCGTTCAGTTCGGTCTGAGTCCACTTGAGTACGCCAAATGTGTACAGGAGAACGGGCATGACCCAGGTATTGAACGCTCGTATTTTGTTCACGCCCGACAAATAGCTGTTGAAAACTTTTGTCATGCGTTCACAAAATACATCGGCAACATCCTGTTTCACGCTCGCCCCCTCCACACATATGTTCTGTGACATACCCAAGTACCGGTAAGTTTCAGCCTCTGTAAGTACCCTAAGATGGGCCGCGCCAGATGGTGCTATGTCATCAGACGCGGTTACTTTACCCCGCTCCACATGTATAACCGCACACTTATCCACCCCAAGTTCCATTTGATTATTATTAAAATAATTAATTAAGTTCATCAATTGATTTACTTTTAAAATATAATTTTATCTTTAAATTAAACGCGCTAACATATGTTATTATTATTATTGTATATATTATTTTTATTATTTGTATTGTACCTTTTGCTTAATTTATTTATTGAATTGGCGCCAAGTCGCGTTCTAGCATCCTTACCAATCAGGGTTGCCTGGAAGAGATTGCTTTTGAGCAATAAGGCCGCCTTTTAGTACGTATGTGCCGTGTGTTTTCATTGTATTTAATTATAGTATAGCTTATTTATGTTCGGTATATTATGTACAATAAAGAATAAATAAATAAATAAATAAATTTGTACAATTCAATAAATTTCCGATGTTTTTTTCGTTTCTGAGTAAAATAGAATCTTCATTTTAGATTAAACTAGATATATTAAAATCTAATCTATTTTAAATAAATATTCTTACATGCACATTCGATTAAGTATATTTATTTAGTTGCCCACCTCTGATAGTGATTTCATTCGTGTCCAAAAAATTGGCACAAATTCAATAGACAGAGACACTGACCACATAATCTGAAAAATGTGCGGCTCTATATTTATTGTTCTACGAAATTAAAACATTGTCTGATATGACTAATACAATAATACTATAACATTTAAATGTAGAGATTATCTCTCCGCTATCTTACCTTGACTATCTGCTAAACTATTGCATAATAAAAACAAATCACCGTGTTTTTCTGGAAACATAAAAAAATTGGCTTCATCCATGAACATTAAATTTACAAAGATATTTACAAAAAATATTCAATGGCATAGAGCAGGCATATATACAGTGTAATAATGATACATGTTAATCAAAAGTTTACATGTCTTTAGTGTAAACATCTTAATAATAAGGACATTATTATCCAGTTATTGAAATGGATTCATTTATATTTGCATCTCACTACAGGTAGAACATGTTTAAAACTTCATATAACGTAGGTACATAATAATTTATCCGTTGACAGTTTTAATTCTAAAATTAAACAATTATTTTATTAAACTATTTCACTTAAAATGATAGAAGAAAATATTTAATACAAGGTATTAGAAGGCAGTTACGAAGTGGTTTTATGAATGTTTGTTTATTATCTTCATTAGTTATACATATTAAACATTTACTACAATCACAGATAATACAATACTACGATACTACTTCAATAAAACAACCGGGAAAGTGTGCGGGAAAGAGATTGCTGACACTGACAACATTATGTCAAAATTCCCGCCATTTCTCTTTACCGCGTTACCATGGCAACATTGTGTTGCAAGATTTAAATACGCTTTAACCCCCAACCGAGCTGCAATAGACAACCGAGATATTAATTCGATCGGACCGAACCAGTCTTGATTATTTACTATAAAGTTGTTTTTAATTAATATTCACTGTAAATTAATATGCAACGGGTTTGTGTCGTGTGAACTGGCTAACGAAGACGAAAGTACGTACGCAAATACTTCTAAAGTAAAGCTAAAATTGTGATGCAATGAAAATTGATAACAATGTAGATATGAAATTAAACGAAATAGTAAGATTATTTTTATTTAAGTGCAAAGGCTTCTTGATTATTTTTAGAGACAGAAATCTTAAACTAATAAGCACAATATCTATTCAACCAAATACCAAATTAATTTGCAGTTCATAATTTTAATATCGAACTACTAAAACCTAAATACGTGTTTTTAGTCATCGAAATCATATTAAGTACAGTTAAAATGATTACCGAAAAAACACATAATTTTACGCCCAATAAATTAACAATTTCCTCGTTACTCCATTTACACACGCCTTTCGAAAAGTTTGACATGAAGAGGAACAAGTTTCACGTCGTGGCGGGAAATGAAAATAAAATGGCGACTGCAAATTACGTCCAATTCAAATTAATTGGCGTCTACCGGGGTTTGTGAGCACGCGATTCTCAGACCCCTGCTGAGTGAGATCAAAAACTAAACAAGCTTAACTATTTCATCCAATGGTTCATTGAATATTGATGAGTTTCGTTTTTAAATATTGACGTAAATGTGATTTAGATTTAATTTAGTTTCCGCTTTTTAACTTTGACATTGTAACGTTTATTTATAATGCCTGGAGTTGGCCGCAAAGAACCATATAAAAGTACGAAGTAAAAGGCATGAATGTGGTTTCAATATTGATGAAATAAAATGTCCAATGTCTATTAATATATAAAATGTTATATCTAAATACATCGTCTTAATTACACCCAAGCCTACACAAGTAGGCAAGATACGAAATAGATATTTTTCAATTAACCGAATAATTGATTTATTGAATAAACCATGGCACGAAACATGTCTTTTATACAGACTTGAAGTCTCATTATCTTCGAACATCGTTTTCCTCACCGAGATCCCGTTAACATTTTTTCTTAACACTTTAAGCGTGTTTACTCTAGACCAGTAAAAAAATACACTCCAGGGTAACAAGTAAGACGAGATTGCATCGACACTATCATTTGCGGGTGATAAACCAACAGAATGGGAGATTGACGCGTTTTTAACAAGAACCGTTCATGCATAATGCATACGGTAATCACTATGCAGTGTTGCAGGGCTGCTTGTAAATATTGTTAGCACTTTAACATCTATTTCTAACATAAATGGTTGGTGCTTGAATACGAAGTGGTTACCGAATAAATCTGTATTATGATGTCTCACAATGGGTACTAATGTGGTAATGGGAAACATCTGCGGTCTTTTTATTGTAATCTAGTTAAGACACTATATTTAATTTTGCATGGGTCTTACGTATGCACTATGCAGTTAGTAACATATTTGGAATAAAAATAATTTTGTAAGAATAGCATTTTTTATATAGATATTAGTTAATTTATTGCTTTTTTGATTACTTGTTTTGCAGTTTTTGTATATAATATCTCTATATATACTTCTATATATATAGTCTATTTTAGCTCTATAATAATTTTGCTCTCCTTCCTTACATCTCAAGCGATATTTTTTGCATACAACTATATAATATAGATATTTTTTGGTTGTTTGTTGTTTTGACTTAGCAATTCTTGTAGCGATACCGTAGAAGACTTCAATTTATTTTCAAAAAGCTTTCTCGCTCCGTTTATCACATACGGTTCATTGTTACATTATATAAACCTTAAACACCTTCTTATTAATTTTCAAGCACCAGCCTGTCCCATATTGGAATAACATTATTACTCTGCTTCAGGTTTATCAATGAACAAATGTAGGCATCATTCCAACATTCAGTTTAAGTCGGTCAGCTTGTCACTATATGTTGGGGATGTCAATACGTATTCATTGAATATAATGGGCCCTCTTCACAATGGTCAGCGATGGGCGAGTAGAGGCAATCACGGTAGTGTAGTGGCTATATGTCTATGATCGGTCGTCATTGTAGGTGTTTATGTGTAATCGCCGTTGGCGGCAAACATCGACGATCATTTGTTGGGCCAACACTGCCCATTGTGAAGAAGGCCCATAATGTAATCTTTGGTATGCTGTGTAGTCTATGGTTGATGTGTGGACACGCGCCTGTTTTGGCTTGTAAACTGTATTGTGAATGGAAGCTACTGAATTGTTTACCTGATTTGCTATATTGGTCAAGAGTCACGAGGTTTTGGTACTAAGATAGATAATATGTTATAGCTGTCTGTAGTTGTGAAAGTTTTAAACGCATAGTGGGATCATAAAGCATATGATATGACTGTGTTACGGCGGTATAGGAAACTGGAAAAATAATACTAAGTTTGGAAAATGAATAATTATTTTGATGTTTATCTAAAGTAATAAAATATTTATCTATTTATTTGCGTTTTATTTATCATTCGTATCAATAATACACATATAACGGATGTGTATAATATAGATATTAGTAAGAAGTTGAACATAAAAGTAGTTCGCACGATACTTTAACTGGAAAAGTTTATTGCTTAATATAAAGTTGCAAGTGGAAAATTTCTTAATGTAATTCAATATTTTATGATCAGGCCCATGGAGATCAAGTTTCTAGGTTGAAAACAATGCTTTATGGATGTAATAATAATATTATTGGGATATTTATTTCAGTAAAATGTTATAAAATATATTCAGGATTTTGTTTTCATTTTATGTCCTTTATACAAAGAAAATCTCGACTCAGCTTCACTGCAAAGAAGAAACGAAAGAAATAAATCGATTGTATTATTTTGTTGGTGAGTGACTTCATACATACATTCACGTGATGATAAAATATTACTTCGAAATATCCTCATAAAATAGGATTCTCTTTAGTATTTACTAAGAAACAGATTTAAAAATTTACTGAAGTTATAAGAAGAACTAAGGTAATGTAGAGTCTTATCGCTAATCCCTGAGCGTACTCCTTGATCGCAGAATCAAGTTAAAAGTAAGTTGTAAGACCTTGATCTATATTATTTTCTAATTTTATTTCTTCTTACCAATTAACGAACCTAGATTGTAACTGTAGTTATACTAAACAGGTCAGTTCTGTTAAGCCGTAAAAGAAATGATCCTCATATTATGCTCATGTTTGTAGTAAAACGCGGTGATCATAACATTGTAAACTTGAAAGTTGGGCATGTTATTAATGATATGATAGTAATTGGCAGCAATGAAGACCTGCCTGCAATGAAAAAAGAACAAAACAAGAGACCAAAAAATAATATAAAGGATATCAATAGTGTAATTAACAAGTAAAATTGTCAAGTTATAGATTAAAATTTTTATTGATGACAGGTAACAGCACATAATATGTAACAGCTCTTTTAGGTAAAGCATGATAGTTTTTATCTAAATTTTTTATCCTGCAGGAACAAAGAGAGACAGATAATGATTTCCATCGCGGATAAAACGTTTATAGAATAATGTTACTTCTACGGCTTTTGATGACGATTGTACAATTTACGTTGAGGTTAGAACTTTAGAATATTGATACTACTGACTGTAAATTCCACTGATCCTAAATTCAATTATGATTATTGATACATACACTCTTCATTTATTTATTTATTCCGTATTTCCGTATCCGTATTTTACCGGAGCCGACAGTAATAAACGGAGTCCGCCTAGAAATTGTTCAGGAGTATGTATACCTAGGGCAAATGCTCCAACTAGGTAAGAATAATTTCGAAGGCGAGATCAACAGGCGGATACAGCTGGGTTGGGCGGCATTTGGTAAACTCCGTCGAGTCTTTTTGTCGCCACTACCACAATGCCTTAAGACCAAAGTTTTTAATCAGTGCGTCCTACCAGTTATGACCTACGGAGCCGAGACGTGGACACTGGCAGTACGACTGGTCCACCAACTTAAAGTCGCTCAGCGTGCTATGGAGAGAGCTATGCTCGGTATTTCTCTAAGGGACCAAGTCCGGAACGAAGTAATTCGCCAGAGAACGAAAGTTACCGACATAGCTCAACGGATTAGCATGTTGAAGTGGCAGTGGGCCGGTCATATGTGCCGCAGAACGGACAACCGCTGGGGCACACATGTACTAGAGTGGAGACCGCGGCTCGGTAAACGTAGCGTAGGACGCCCTGCTACACGGTGGAGTGACGACATCCGCAGGGTTGCTGGTCAAAACTGGCGACAACGAGCAAACGACCGGGCTCAGTGGCGTGCCATGACTGAGGCCTATGTCCAGCAGTGGACAAGTGTAGGCTGACAATGATGATGATGATGATGATGACACTCTTCATTTAATTTTTGCCCCAGTTTTTAAAAATTTCTCAACCCTAAAAGCGATAACATTAAAATCATTGGATAATATCAGCGCGTAATTGCACGGGATCGCCTACGCCGAATTGGTACACTCATGCGCATCGTGTGCGTGTGTGTGCGCGTGTGTGTGTGCGTGTGTGTGCGCGTGTGTGTGTGTGTGTGACGTGTCGTGACAGGTGTCCAGTGGCAACATGTTCATTGGATATAGATAACCTGATTTACTTAGCAAATGAAGATGATGAGGGGCAAGAAGGAACTATGCAAATTTTGTTCATCGTACTATTGATTGTAGGGAAAGTTTGCTGTTTTGATGTACATTTCGTTTTGCTCTCTGGTGTACACATATCCTTTATGTCATATAACGGATCAATCAATAAACCACCAGATTTTCTTTTATATAGGCGACACAGAGCGAGGAGCCTCTCGAGGCAATTACTACGCCGTCGCTGTTGACCCTCCGAATGGACAATGACATTTTCACACACCAAAACATCGAATAAACACACGGAGCTTTAGGGCCTATTTATATAGGAAGGAAACTTTCTTTGATTAACGATTGTTTATTCATACGTAAGGAATATTCTGTTTAACGGTATGTGAAAAGGTTTTATGAGATATAAAATAATTATGAGAGAGAATATGAGAATATGAGAAGCTTTAAATCATAATTGTATTTGTAATAATAATATGTTGTTTATGTTTATTTCAATCTACACTAATATTATAAAGAGGAAAACTTTGTTTGTTTGTTTGTTTGTTTGATTGTAATGAATAGGCTCATAAACTACTGGACCGATTTTGATGAAATTTGGCACAGATAATCTTTAGACCCTGAGAAAGAACATAGGCTACCTTTTATTGCGAAATATGTAGGTACCACGGGCGAAGCCGGGGCGGACCGCTAGTAAAGTATAAATTAATGAAAGTCTAGTATCAGATCTTTCATTAACGTTTAAGCACAACTTTTTAAAAGGAAGATTAATTGTGTCACGACGTCTGATTAAATTTTGTTTAATATAATCATGGCACGGAATCAATTCACGCCACAAACTAGCGCACAAAACCCATAAATTAATTACTGAAGACTTACTAAATATCATTAATTAACTGAGAAAAATATATTGACATCGCAGTATGCATATTTAGTATAGTAACAAATTTGAAGATTATTTTTTAATTAATAAATAGGACAAAATATGCATAATAATATGTATGAATTAGAAAATTTCATGCAGTATAAGATTGATATGTTTCAATGGAAATAATCACTACATAGTATAAAACAAAGTCGCTTTCCCTGTCCCTATGTCCCTATGTCCCTTTGTACGCTTAAATCTTTGAAACTACTCAACGGATTTTGATGCGGTTTTTTTAATAGATAGAGTGATTCAAGAGGAAGGTTTATATGTATAATAACATCCATTAAATAGTGGAGAAGTACTGTTATTTTTGAGGTTTCTAATGTGATGTCGTAAAAAATTACATTTTTTCCGCTTACATTGCAAACGCAGGCTGAACCCTACGAGTTTTATCAAAATAATGTACTAAGTATTATACACATTGAAAAGGTCTACAGAAAAGTCCGCGATGGTGTATGTCTATCTTTTATGGATAACCCACAATAACTTTTTTTTGTCATTTACTTTTTACGACAAATAATGGCTAATTTTCGATGCGATTTTAACCAATACAGCATTAATCCTTAACCAATTAAATACCTTGAATACATTGTTCATTTAATATAGATCTATATGGCCCTTTACACCGTATGATTTAAGTGAATATTTTCGAAGATATTACAGATTTAAAAATTGCGGGACGTAGCGTTTGCGGCGGTACCGGCCGGCCGCCCGGCTATCTATTTTATACCCGTGCGAAGCCGGAGCGGGCCGCTATGTTTTTATATACAATGTTCACAGTTTTTCTGTAGTGTATTTAGTATCAGCATTGCACCCGTGCGAAGCCGGGGCGGGTCGCTAGTTTATTATAAAAGAAATCACGGAATTAACAAAAACACGGAATATTTCAAACCCACTAGATGGCTATAAAGTTTTCTCGTTAATGAGATGATAATTAAATTTACATGAATAATTTCCATCTCAAAGAAATTATTATAGCTTTAATACGAACAAAATTTCATTATTTCCAGGATTTATCTGCTATATGTTATTTCTCTTTTAATTTTTTTCTCTGCTTTCTTTGTTAGATGCACAATGATTTTTAACGTGCACCACTATATACTTAATAGTTTTATCACACCGGTTGGCGATACTCCAATTAAATGTGAGGAGAAATAGTCGAGATTCCGCAAATAAATCTAATAGTGATCAATAACATTAATACTCGACTTCTAGGAAATTGTAGTAAAGTATAATTAGCTGTATCGTCTGTATTTTTAAAAATATCAATGCGGTTGATGTTTTTAATGTCAAAGGAGGATAATACATGTTGTTTCGTTTGCTGTGGATATGTTGTAGTGTAAATAGATTCAGCTAGAACTTGTTTTAATAATATATTTTTTTTGGATTTAAGATTGAAAGCTTTTCTTTTATAAATCATTGTAGATAAGGTATAAGGTAAGGTATATGATTTAAAATGTAATACCTAAGTTTTGATTTAATCTCTGGGTGTTTTGCACTCTTATTTTGTGACATGAGGCCGTTAGTTACCGAGAAGTTTAAAAAATTTAATATTTTAGAGAATAGATATTGTCATTATTATTGAGTCATTATACGATAGGATTAGGGAATGCAATCCCGACTCGAGATTGCAAATTCGGGATTAGAAATATCAATCCCGCGGGATCCCGGAATTTTCGGGATCCCGTCTAATTTAAAAAAAAATGTTGAATTCAGATGACTGCAAAAGCTAATAACTGCTTGTTTGTGATAGTGAGGTTAACTAAAATAACATATTACTCGAAAGAAAATAAAAACCTTTATTCTTTAATCTTACCAACTAAATGATAATCAGGTTGTAAGGAAATTAACGTAGGTAAATTAGGTAATCAAAACAATAAGCTTATTTCAAGGGAATTAGGAAAAAGAGTGATTTTGAAAATGACTCCTTAAAAAACAAAGGGTATTAATAGTTTCATCTGCTAAACGGCATCTAAGACCGTTGCAATATACCCCGCTGCTGAGAATGCCCTTCTCCGACTCAACGCTGGTTGGCAACAGCGTGGCGAAGCAATTATATGCAAACTGCAAAAATCGCCCCCTTGTTCCTCCACACTCAAACAAATCCATTTCTTTTTTAATGGTAGATTCTAATTTGTCTAAGCTGGTGGACGTGGATATACGTGCAAAAGGACTTTTAGAAGCTCGCAGAGTTTCTTCTAATTCCTCTTGAAGCGATTTATTAGTTTGTGCAGCACGTAAATTTAAATCTTCTGCAATCATCGCGCCGCTTGCGCTCCGAGTGGTTGTGTGTTGCGTCGCTGACCACTGCCGCCCAATCCCGTCAATCTCGAACGGGATCTCGTCATATGATGCGTCGGGATTGATCCCGAAAAATTACACGAGATCTCGCGAGATCGGGATCCCGCGGGATCGGGATTGCATTCCCTAGATAGGATTGATTAAAAAACTGATCTACCTGTTAAATAACAAAACAATAGTAATTCATGATTTCCGACTTGAAAATAGCCCTTTATGAAATTAAAATAAATTAACGAAATCTATTCAAAATCCTTTGCTTCTGCAATGCTTCTGTTCTGTCCAATCTAATTATGCGCATAATAATCTCAGATAATTCTGGACCAATTATAGCCAGCCTCTTTTATTTACGGCTATCGAATCGAAAATGCATTAATAACAACATATAATTAATCTAAGATTACAGGCTTTATGACCCTTTTATATTTATTAGAATTAAATTTCATCATTAACAATTCGGTTACGCACCCACGCGTTGAGTTTTTAATTTTGGTACTAATGCAGATGATAAGATATTTAGTAGTTAATCTTTCAAAAATTACTGTGATCAAGAGAGCAATTCAGTATGAAATATGGGGGAGTGTGGTGACTCTACGGTCTATTTGCAAAAAGTACAGATATCTTCTTGGTTTGTAATATGCCGAGAGATTTAAGGTGGACGGATCGGACGGACAAAGGTAACAACAACGACTGTATTCTTGTGATATCGAAGGTATTGTAGAATTATAAATAAAAATTATGAATGCAATTCCTGATAAGTATTTAAACACCTGGGTACAATGAATAAGTATTTTCAGAATTAAATTAGTATTTTAGTAATTTGCTATCAATGTTGCATAAACTAAATAGTAAGTCGAAATATAGCGCGTATGCTGGTTGGAGGATTTCATAATGAAAAGTGCCAATAAAGATTAAATTAAGAATTTAAAACACCGCCCATTATTAAGCTGAGCCTTCAATAATTCAATAAAAATATTCATAAATATGTAAAGCGTTTGAAGATTCACCATTAACCAAATAGTATTATTAAGCCTATCGATTCTCAAACGAGCAATCAACGTCGTAAATTACATCATCAACATTACTAACACTGATTTATTGTTTTATTATTCTTTTAAATTTGTTTCCGAGATCTTAAGCCGCGTCTATGAGCTTTAATATGACTAAAACCTTATTTACAGTTGAATATTAAGCTATAACTATTTTTTGTTGCTGGGAACGAAATTGGCAAAATTGTCATATTATGTATATGGAATTAATGACTGACCGGTTGGCTTGGTAGTTGGTTGGTAGTGGCCCTGCCTTCCAAGCCAGAGGTCGTGGGTTCAATTCCCACCCGGGGCCAATATTTGTGTGATGAACATAGATATTTGCTCTGTGTCTGGGTGATAATTATCTATATAAGTATTTATTTAAAAATTATATATGTATGTTTATCAGCCATCTGGTTTCCAGATCTGGTTTCCACAAGCCAAAGCTTAGTATGGGATCAGATCGTGCCGTGTGTGAAAAATTGTCGAGGAATATTTATTTATTTATTAATATGGAGAGTTTGAAATAAGCTGTTTGTAAAAATATATGAATTGAAATTTTGAACTTATACACTAGTAGGTAATTATAAAATTAAGTATTGGTCACGTAGGTAGATGTATCTACATACCATTTTGTATAGATTGAAAAACTTCTTGGATCTCTTATTTCTTTTTTATAGATTTCATTGATCGTACTTCTGATAAGCACATGCATCTTACATCTCAACTTCCTATCAGGGGTTCCTTTCAAAAACGAGTTTGACCCAGTTCTATACATTCCTTGATATTCTTAACTCCCATAATAAACCTGTCAACAGATGCCTAGATTTCCATGCGTTGTGACATCCAATGCTAATTGGATCCTATCTATATCAGTCCAGCAATAAAACCAATACTTTATTAAGACATGGAACATGTAATTAGGTGAAAGTTGGTTATCTAATAAATGCTCCCGTTAGTGTCGTAGATGGACAAGATATGGGACAAGGGTCAATGGAACCCTAGAATTTAGTATAGGAAATTGTTACGCAAACGTAACAATTTCCTATACAAAACTCAAAAGTTTTGAGAAATATAGGTGTGAGAGCAATTAGTTCATGTTATTTAAAATCTATATGGACGTGAGGAACACAGGATAAATTATGACATACTAGGTGTTTTTACAAGATGATTTTATGTATTTTTTATTCCAACTGCTAATTTTAAGTTTGCTCACAATATAGTACCCGGTTCCAATTGTATATTATTTGAGTAATAATGTTAAGTATATAATGTAGATTCTATAGTAATGTAAGATATTTAGTAACTTATAATACAGACGATAAAATAAAAGCTTATTAAACGTTAACAGTTTAAATTTAATTTCAATATTTATCATTCGCGAAGCAAGGAAATAAACAAGCGCACGTTTGTATTATAAATATTTCATTTGTTTCAATGATACACTAAGTTAACCTATTTTATTGAATACTAGAGGTCCGCCCCGGCTTCGCCCGTGGAACATATTTCGCAATAAAAGGTAGCCTAATAAATAAATATAAAAGTATCTCGGGTATCAAAATATCTCCATACCAAATTTCATGCAAATTGGTTCAGTAGTTTAGGCGTGATTGAGTAACAGACAGACAGACAGAGTTACTTTCGCATTTATAATATTAGTATGGATTAGAATGTAATAGTCGTAGCTTTTATTTGATAAATTTGTTGCACGAAATACGAATAAGAAATACATTATAACTGAATTCATATCAAACGTTCTTTTCATTGTAAACAGTAATATATTTTTTAACATTATATTTAGTTTGTTTGTTTCATTTTGTTAAAATACTTTACAATTTTAACTTTACCGAATTTACAATTTATATTCAATATTTTTAATAAGAGTAACGTGAAAATATGTTTGTATTTAACAAAGTATTACAGGTAAAGAGACATAATATTACGTAGTTGGACTAAATTATAATAATATAAAAAGTAATAGATATGCTTGAGCCAATAAAAAAATTGTAAATACAATTATCTGTCCTGCTAAAAACATGGTATATGTCCCATTCTGTTCCAGGAGTTTTAGGTGTAAATAATGAAACTTGTACATTGCACATATTCATATGACTCTACGAATAAGTTTTTAATGAATGTATTTACGAGCTATTAACGACTTGACTTAGTATTATCTAGATCTAGACAGATAAGCCTCAGCTGCCGGCTGTGACAGTTGCATTGTTACAACAGCTTGTAAGCTAATTAAATTTTATTTGCTTATTTAATAGCGTATTTAATTTCGCTTGTTATTGTTTATAAATCAATTTCATTTGATGCGTTGGCCGCTCCTGTTGGTCTTAGCGTGATGATATATAACCTATAGCCTTCCTCGATAAATGGGCTCTCTAACACCGAAAGAATTTTTCAAATCGGACCTGAGATTAGCGCGTTCAAACAAACAAACAAACAAACTCTTCAGATTTATAATATTAGTATAGATTACGTCATTGGTTTTAGGATAAGTTTAATTGATGAAATAAAGAAAGTGGTAAATAGGACACTGGATGGGTTAATAATGTATTTGGAATTCTTTATAGTTTTAATGGAAGTCCTAAATTAAATTGTTTGTGTGAACGTCGCCGAGTAATACACGGTAAGTGAAGTCGTCGGATCGTATGAAATGAAGAACAACATTTGATTACATATTTTAAATAACGATGTTGTGCCCTAATTTAAAAATTTGTAGTTAAATACAAGCAACAAAAAGCTGGAATTGGTAAGTATAAACTCAAGAAGTAACTATAAACGAAATGCGGAGCCAGTGATAATTTGTAAAATTACTTTTTACAAAGTCACTATTAATGTGCAAATTAAGAGCATAATTATAATAATGTTCGTAAACTAAACGTTTTTATCTAAAGATCGTGTCAAAGCTATGACGATGTAACAAGAAACCGATAAAGATAAACGTTCAAGTAGAATTCTATGTAAATAAGAGTATAATTGTGTGTTATTATTTGCATTTTTGGTTTAACACGTGACCAGGTCATGGCAAGAAGGGTCAGGAGACAAACTACGTATCTGTATAATACGGCTCTACTATCCTACTTAATATTATAAATGCGAAAGTTTGTGAGGATGGATGGATGTTTGTTACTCTTTCACGCAAATACTACTGAACCGATTACAATGAAATTTGGTATGTAGATAGCTGAAGACCCAGAATAAGACATAGCCAATCTCTTAGAGATATAAGTCAAGAAATCACATGGAATTTTTGCACATAAGTTTTTATTTTTAAAGATTGTGGAAATTCAATGGAGCATAATATGACGCGACATTTCTAAGATACGAGTGACTTCTTAACTTTTCTCAACCGCGTTAATTATTTTTATTTCCTATTAATTTTAATTAGCCGTTAAGTTATCCCATTAGTGGGATTAATGGCGTATTTAATAATGGGCTTGTAAATTTATGTACGAACATCTATTCGAGTGTTAAAACTTACGTATCTTGTGATCCATCATTTATAATGCAGTAAATTCTAATGTATGAATATTCAAACATAATAAATATTTATAATGTTAAAAGTATTTTTATTTGATTATGAATGATTTAAGGTTTGAGGCTTTAATAGTTAATGCTGTATGTAAGTAATTATTCAGTTATTTTGTACGTATCATTTACATTTAAGTAATTATTTATTTTTAAGCGGAGTTGTCTCAGTGCTTGACAAGCTTGTAAATATTACGTACCAACTATGATTTCGTCTGGAAGTCTAAAAGATATCTCTACCTAGAGATAAGGCATTTCTACACATTTTTATTTTGTTTACGTTCTTTCTATGTTCCAAGTTCCAACATCAATATTGTGTACTATAAAATATTAAAGGTACTATATCTATTTACGGTAAATGATATCAACAATTCTTTCCAACTTATACTTATACTTAGGTATATTTGCTTCAATCACTTAGGTAATATTAATCTCACAAACTACAATTCGATTTATTGTTACACCTCGTCTAGTTCGATACAATTAAATTCAAAGCTCTGACCCACGCCATTGAACGAAAAATTGCATTTCATTTACCCGCAACCCGACCGAATAAAAATACTGCAAATTGGCACAATGTTAACGTATTTTCATTTAAGGTTTATTACCTAGGTCCCAGTAATGACCCTATTGTGTGAAACAAGCACTGGAACGAGCTAGGCAAAACAAGGCTTTGAAATTCATGGGAACTTCGTGAAGGTTAATTTTTGAACGCTCTTAACGTCATAATATTTTTAAGTTTAAGTAGACGGTAAAATTGAGACGGAGAAATTTGATTTTTTAAGTCCAATAGGTTCTCTGGTTCGCATCGGTTACATTTTATATTTTAACCAGATATATTTCAGATAAACATTCACAACTATTTTGGCACATTTTGATGAATTTTTCGTAGTTTCTTCTCTATTATTTTCCTGTTTTTAATAAGTTTAAAACTTTTTAGTTATTTCTGTATTCAATCTCATAATATTGATTGTGACTAGACATTTAGAATAGGAGAATAAGTCGATAAACATCAATAAATACATTTGAAACGACTGTTTTTCGCACATTTTCTCTATTCTTACATTTTCCATAATGATGAACATTTAAATTTTAGGTACACTACATAATCAGTGACAAATAGCCGATGTTAAGAATAATAGATCTCTCATCAACGACAGAATGTTACTTCATTATACACAAACATGTGCTAAAAACAACTTGTTAGTATAAACGACATCATATTTTTATTTGAACATTCTTTGATGTCGAGCCGATAGTCGCGACCTAGTCATGGTAAATGTTAGGACATAATTATTTTTAATTCTACGTGAGAATTTTAATAGCCATTTATTTTCAGGACCTTTTATTTGGCGTGTCATCTTCTAAGGCGTAGACAGTGTATTTTACTTAAAAAAAAAAAAAAACATATAGTACCATCATGAGAAAAAAGTATGTATCTGCTCACGATATAGGTACATATTTTAAACAAACGATAAGAGCTGAAGAGAATTGAACAGACTATAATATTTAGTTCACTGTTGTATAAGATTACCAATCATTTCTCCAATAAAAAGTTCTCGAACATCATCAAGTTTCAGTAACAATCCGAGAAGCTACGCTGTAAAACCTGGTTAATTGTAATACACACAATCTTTTAAAACACACGTTTTAAAATCGAAACTGCATATCACATTTAAAAATACAATTTTCCCTGCAGACGATCCCGACTCAGCCGCTATTTATCGTTACATTTCTAATGTAAAAATGAAATTTATCAACAAGACCGGTGGTCGGTTTATTACGCTATTATAGTGTCTCGGAGTGTCGTCGCCAGACAAATAAATGGCTTCGTATTGCCACTCCAGTTACATAAACATTATAAATACTGTCTGCACTGTGGCTGCTCGGATTTTTCACGTATTTGCATCTTTTATTGCGTAGGTCAAGTGGATCGAGTGGGGACTATGTCGTCTAGAGAAATGGCTCTCGCGGATTCGTAAAAATAGTATAGGGAAAGAATATCAGCTACGAAATTATTGAACGGTAACAGTAATTCTATGCAGGAGAAATGAGTGTATTTGTTGTAAGAATATTGCTAGCTAGAGGCGTGCATTCTGCTCTGCTCTTTTCATAGAAATATAGCTTGAAATTATGTTTGTTAATTCATCACTAGGTACTCGTAGTTCCAAATATTAATCGTACAGAATATATCATCACCTCACAATGTGTGACCTGTATTTATAATACAGAGTGACTTTATTTTGAAGTATTTTCCCCGTACCGTTTAAAAAATCGCACAAAAACACAAACATCAATTAATTGTTTTCATGCGCCAGTGAAAAATCCGTGTACCTAATTACTAAAATAAACTGTTGCGACGGGTGATAACTGAATCCATATCTAAATAAACGGAGTAATAATGTTTTCAGCTTATACATAAAACGCCTCTTCGCCTAGACTCTTGAAAACTGATTATAAAGTACATAATTTACTTCTTTCACTAATAGATATGTCACTATAGTTATACTAAATTATTCCTTGCTTTAGCGCGTTGTTATTCACGCGGCGAATATGTTTCAGACACGATTCAAGTTTTAATAGCGTTGTAAATTTCATAATTTGATAATTCAAGTGCGTGTTAAATTACACAAATAAATCAATGCTGACTTTGAGTGTGGTTCAGGAGTGACATGGGAATAAATAGTTATTAGTCTCCTGAAAATATAGATTCTGTGGAATTTATAGCGGTTCACGAGCACTTTCATTTATGCTTTCTATTCATTTAAACATATAAAAGGTTATTGCGTACATAATATGTAGTTAAAAGTTACTATTTAGATAAAGAAAAATATACATATTACGCATGTGACGAGTACCTAGGTCAAAAAATAATAATAGACAAAAATTTTAAATCAATTTATGACAGTAAGCCTTTGATTATGAAATTCAGTTTTCATTGGCTTTGCGATGCCATCGTATAAAAATCTAGCTATTTAAATTTGAAATAAACTTCTTTTCATAACCTAATAATCGAGGACATGTTCAAAATATCCATTATCCGAAAATAGCCTTTATTAGTGAGGAAAAATGTGTTTCACTGAACCCCTTGTAATTATTCACTTCAACATGTAGACCGCGCTTCACATAAATCTCCTGTTCCACTGAATTTACCATTTAATTGCAATATATTATGTTTGGTATCCAATTCTGAAATAATGTCGAAGAGAGCGGTAAGTTATATATAATCTATACTAATATTATAAAGCTGAAGAGTTTGTTTGTTTGTTTGATTGAATCTCAAGAACTACTGGTCCGATTTAATAAATTCTTTCAGTGTTTGATAGCCCATTTATCGAGGAAGGCTATCGGCTAGATATCATCACGCTAAGACCAACAGAAGCGGAGCCACGCGGGTGAAACCGCGGAGCGAAGCTAGTAATATATACCCCAGACTCTATGAGTTGTAGAGTCTATAATTTTTATTTTTGATAATTATTATTTCCATCATCGCAAAATCACGTTAGACTTAAATAAAATCGATGTAGTACATAATATTATAATAATATAATTAAAAATTTATCAACATTTTTCAACTGCAATATATATGATAACTTTCCGTTAATATTTTATACAGTTAAAACAGAATTACACGCTCACTTACGGGTTTTAAATTCATTTTTACGATTCATTCGTAACCAAAGTAATACTGTTAATTTGGCATCTCTTCAACGTCAGTTTAACGCGTGTTTTGACATAAATGCGTTGAGTTAAATTAACTTTTGACTTATTGTTGAAGTAATTAGGAATGATGGCTTTTAAACCACTCTCGAGGTGTAATGAAGATACCACCATAAGTTCGCTTCGTTATTTAACGATAGCGCATGTTTATATATTTTAAGATTATTATAGGTTTATGTGTGCCTAATGCCTATCTTCGAATAGGTTTAGCTCATGTTTTGCTATATTTTTCAAAAATGCAAACTACAAGCTATTTGTAAATCTATGTTATTTTGATACACTATAAGGGTTGGAGCTTTCTTTGAATTACCAGTACATACAATATTATATAAGACTGTCCCGGAACTTTTTTAAAATTGTTACGTTTTCGGGGCAGTCAGAACATACTCTGTACAGTTTTTCTCACATTTCTACAACTAGACCGTAGACAAACACAGAAAGACAGAAAGTGATGTTTAATTATCTGTGACATTAAATATCTGCCAATGGTGTCGGGTCATTTTCTTTATAACGTTAAGTTGGCTATGATTTAGGTCAGATGTTAAGGGTTTATGACAGTCTATAAATAATGCTCGTTATGTTTACGATACCTATAATAAGGAAATTTTCGAAATTGTCACTTTATTCGCTTTCTCTTTTCATAACACTTTCTTTTCAATTTCAGATATAATGGCAATAATTTGATTATTTCGTAACAGTTCATAATATAACAGATGAAATCGTACATATAATAATAACTTATGAGTAGCTATAAAAATAACATAGTATTTTCATAGCGTTTCCGTATTATTGTAAAGTTTAGTACGCAAGGATTTTCTCTAGAAATAAATGCTAAGACCTTCTTTGAACACTATCCTGTACTAGGAAATTATTTTAATATGTAATGTCAATATTATCTGAATCCAGTTAAACGTAACACCGTTCATGCTTTCTTCGAACTTAGTTTTTCGCAAAGATTAATAAATTTAAATTACAGATGCGTAGCAACGTTTTTTTTAATGCTTGAGGAATGGGTCTGCACTCTGCTTTCTTCCTTGTTTCCGGAAACTAATATTGTATAACTTTTTATAGTTGTTATAAATACTCAACAAAAAGGTATTAGGGATATCTAGTAT
This sequence comes from Colias behrii, assembly GCA_029959065.1. Classification (NCBI taxonomy): domain Eukaryota; kingdom Metazoa; phylum Arthropoda; class Insecta; order Lepidoptera; family Pieridae; genus Colias; species Colias behrii. Next base: position 11,399,788 of record JARWMC010000015.1, on the reverse strand, counting down.
TCTACCACTTAGAAACATATTTGAACTTAAATTTCATGAAGTCAGAAATATATTAATTTATTGTTGGTGGCCAGTCCCCGTGTCTTTTTGTGACATTGGTAGCTTTTATCTAATTATAATAATTACTAATTAGTACATATTTGTACGCATATTGTTCATTCATGATACATTTTGTCATTTATAACGTACTTAAAAATGACGAAGATGATATAAAAATAGCTATAAAATTCTATAAGAAGTATGGATGTCATATCTCTACGTTAGTCTATGGTAAAATACCCGCAGACACGCCGGATCCATCCATATATCAATCGGACGCAATCCACCGACATTTATTTACACCACGTATTTACAGCGCTATTTTAGGAGTAAATCTGTACACGTTTTGGGATGTTGTTAACAGATACGAGAGGTGTTTTTATACGGCTTCTATCTGCCAATATTGGGTTCGATCTGAGGGAGTTAAAGACTGAATATGAAGATAGTTCCGTGTGCTTCTAACGAAGAGATTTAGGACAAAGATGAGACAGGGTAGAGAACTAGCTCTTTATACGAATTAAATATTGTTGAGATGTCGTTGAGTCGTTGTTTGTTTTAAATGATCAATACAAATATATCGTGTGATGAATACGTATAAATATAAATAAATAAATTATGTTGTTTATGAGTTATTGGGCCCCTACGCAAGTAGGTATGTAGAGTCATTCGTAAACTATATTTTGTAAGCAACTATAGGGCGCTGTTTAAAATTCCTAGGAATATAATATATTTATTCCTTTATTAATTTTAATGTTTACAAATAATCGTATTGTGCAATATTCAGTTTGAATTCTACTTCCAGCCCACGTGGATTAATCCGGTAACTTAAACAAACACTGGCGGCTAACCGAATTTAGCAACAATTCTATTTTTACCAATCCCCTTATTTTACGATATTTACTCTTCCCATTAAATGCTGCGAAATATGCAGCCATGTACCAGGCTGTCAGAGAACGCCAAGAGATCAAAAGAAGCCCAAGTATTAAGTCCGTAGTTCCTTGTTTATGTTTTGCAATGTGTTCAGGGAATTGTGTGAGTGTGGAATTTGTTTGTATGTTTAGTCAATCTTTGTTATGCTTTGTAATATTTGCAATGTAGGATAAAGCTTTGGTTGATTTATTATAGTTTTATGGAGTGCTGGTGGTCGGATAAAGTTTAATGTTTCAATGCGATGATTCTTTAAATGATTCTTGGGTTACCTACATTTTGTGGTTAAACGATTAGTGAAAAAGTATATGAAAGTTACATTATTTTATACGTTAGCAGTCTACATTCTTTAGTTCTTGACTGCTATGATCGCTTGTAGAAAAAGGGGAGGAGGAAGAAATAGCATCATCACTATGGTGAATCCAGATTCGTATTAGTCCCGTTAAATTATTATATACTAGTGGAAAACCCGGCTTCGCTCGGGTGAAATTTGACTCATAATACACGTCTAGTTGCAAAATGTAGGTAGAAATTTCTGTAGTCATCGGTTCTCAAGGAATATTAAAGGAATAAGCAAGGCATAGATTCGTATAGCTTCGTTCGTTATGTTTAATAAATATAATAAATAAAAACTGCAAAAGTTTTTACACAAATTATTTTTATTTCAAAATAAACTAACACAAATTAACAAAACATATAATTTTTAAGGTTTACTCTGTGTAAACCTCTTTGTTTTAAGCACTCAGTCTTTTTCTCTACTTTGACAGGTAGATAAGTACTTACTAATTTTAAAAATAAAAAATGAAATTGTGGTTCTTTAACCAAACTGGCTAAATCAAGAATAATAGTAGGATTAGGCCTTATCTACCTTTTCCTAGGGATAAATCAGCTTTAACACAGAATGCCTTGTCTCATTGCATGGCTCTTACAAACCAAGTCACTATTCAGCAGAGGAAGTATACATCTAATGTTTTATTTATTTTATATAAGAAAGTTCTATCTTTTATATAAAATTAATAAAACATTTACTGAACATTTTATGTTCAGTTTGACTGTTTCAATGGCATAATCCTACAAAAAGATACAATCCATAGAATATTATTATAAAGGTATGTAAATTGTAATTTTACAATGAGTACTTATCCGAGAATTTGGCAAAGGTACTTATAAAAAAATATTCTCTATTATCACAGGTTGATTATGACAAAATTTCTCTATATATAACATTTTTCGATAAATATTTATCACCTTTCAAGCCTTGTTCAGTGGTATTGATAATTTGAATTTTTACATCATCGAATCTTCGAACTCGAGAGAAGGCAACATAGAGCTGTCCATGGGTGAACACAGGATTAGGTAAAAATATACCGATTTTGTCGAAAGTTTGTCCCTGGCATTTGTTAATTGTCATAGCGAATGCTATGCGAATGGGAAACTGAAGCCGACAAAATTTAAAAGGCAGTTGACTGTTAGATGGCTGGAGACGAATTCGAGGAATAAAAACTCTGGTTCCCACATGGCTACCACAAATAATTTCGGCATCAATGACACGTGAAGCTAACGCTCTAACAATAAGACGGGTTCCATTGCACAACCCAACAGTCGGGTTTAAATTTCTCAAAAGCATTACTATACAACCAACTTTTAATTTTAGAATGTGTGGTGGTAGTCCTGCAGGCGTTATAGTATTTAGAAATTCTACGGGATAGTTTAAAACATCATTATGGTCGTCCTCAACCACAGCGTCAGAACTTTCATAAATTTTAAGCAGGCCGGGGATTTTTTCGACAACTTGGTCGTTCAATTGAAAACAATCATCGTTTTTGGGAGTAAGGATAGCTTTCATTGAATAACTTTTATAATCATTTGTGTTCAGGGAAACACCAAAAATATGGTCTACAATTGAATTATCTACAATGCATCGTTGAGGCAGTTCAATGTGGTCGTCATCATCTTCATTAGCTGATCCATCGCCTACCTTTAATACCCATAGAGCAAACTCTAAATCATCGTGCGCTCTCATATTATGAGCCAATTGGAGTTGAGTAAAGTTTGGCCACATTGAAAATTGCTTAATTGAAGCTTTTATAATATCATTTCGTGACCCATTAACTACAACTGGTAAAATCTGACGAAAATCTCCTGCGAATAACAAAGTTTTGCCTCCAAAAGGTAATTTATTTTTCATTATATCTTGAAGGAGTCGATCAACTACAACAATATCATGACATTTAGTCATGGGTGCTTCATCCCAAATGATTAAATGAGTTTCCTTCAATAAATTAGCTGCTGGTGACCCTAACGACATATGAGACGTAGAATCTACATCTGAATTAATTGGAATTTTGAATCGCGAGTGAGCTGTTCTACCACCATCTAACAGAGTTGCTGCAATACCGGAAAACGCTATGGGTAGGCAAATTTTATTTTCAGATCTTAAAATATGTAAAATAGTTGTAAATACGAAAGTCTTTCCAGTTCCTCCAGGGCCGTCAAGGTAAAACAGCTTTCTCTCTGTGGGATTATTCACAGCGTTCAGTATTGTATCGACCACACATTTTTGTTCGGTGTTCAATTTTTGGTATTTTTCATAGCCATTTGCTTTTTCAAGTTCACAGTCATAAACGGGATCAGATAAGAAAACATTATTTTCGCCAATATCTGGTTCCGGAAGTCCGAAATCTGTTAGTCTCTTACCATGGAGTTTCAATGTTTCATCAATTTCTTGTAAAGCCAACTGTTTGGATAATATTTCAGGGCGTGATCTTGTAAAGTCTTCGATAAAATGTGATGTAAACTTTTCCCAAAGAGCATTAGGATCAGTTACTTCACAAAATACGCAAATTAACGCAAACAGCTGTCGTAATGCCGAGGAAGTTTAAAATCAATTGCTTCATTCAAACATCTTTCCCATTCTTGATCGTCAAAAAGGAGCCCTCTTGCTTGAGCAGCTTCTCGAAATGAGTTGTAAATAATATTTTCATAAGTTCTAACATCTCTGAAGCAAGTTGGCCCTTTGACGTGAAGAAGTAATAGCCGGAGATAATATCGTTCCCGATCAGAAAAGGAATAATTATACATCCTTGCAATTACTTTATCAGCCGCTGACTGAGATATTCGTGGTTGCCACTGTCCATGGATAAATCTGAAATGTGTCGGAATTTCAGTGTAAAGATATTGTCGAGCACTTTCTTCTGTTCTGTTTAGTTCAAAAAATGCTAATAATGTTGATTTTTCAGCTGATCTAGCTGCTGCTTCATGAACATTCTGATCTGTAAATACGACAGTTTGTTGGTTTTCCAAATGAACACCTAACTGTATAATTGTGTGACTCATTTTGTGCATTGAAAATTCAAATATTCGCCAAACTGCTTCAGGAGCCGAAACATACCTGGTATCAATATAAGCCTTAATTTCATCATGGTGTTCATTACTTGATGTCGATTGATCACTGGACTCTTGTGGCGCTACTGTGATTTGTATCTTTGCTCGGTCATGACCTTTATAAATATATTTATTAATATATTTCACACTTTTGACACTTGAACAAATTTCCACATTTATGTGAGCATTAAATTTTTTACATAGATAGGGATTGTAGGGCACCACCCATCTGTTATCACACTCGAAATCCTTCTTTTTTATTGTTCGTCCGTCGTCTCTTCTTCTTATTATAGCATAACCTCCATTTTGGGTACCATCTCTAGTTTCTCCGCAAAATGTCTTTGGGTAGTTTTTAGAACATTTAGAGGCAGTTCCATCATTTTTCATGCAGGGTGAATTCATATATCCAGGGCCACATGGCCCATGGATCATGTTTTTTGACACAGTCTGAAAAAGTTCCTGGTCTTTATCTGGATCAGGTATTTCTGCATACACAATTTTATCATAATCTACTGATGACCTTGGTTTATCTTCATTTCTTAGAATAATAAGCATATGCGCATGTGGAAGCCCACGTTTCTGAAATTCAATGGTGTAAAACCACGCACTCGGTATTCCAAAAATATGTTTCCTCGTAATGTCATCTAAAAGTTCCTCCAATTTTAGTTTAAAAATTCTGGCAATTAAATCGGGTCTATGTTCTTTTTTAGTGCCTTGTAAATTATCTAAGATTTCCTGCCAATTGGGATTGCACGTAAAAGTTATAAATAAGTCTGGTTTACCATACTTGCATACAATTGCCATGGAATCCTGATAATTTTGCATCATGTGCCTAGGACTTCCCACATAAGTTGATGGCAATATTATCATTTTACCAATTCCTTGACCCATTTCTCTATCATTATTGTACAGGCTATCCATTAAATTGTTATAATTGTCAGCTCTGAGCTGTTTTTGATCCAATCGAAGAAACAATAATCTTTGAGATTCAATCCTAACATAGGCCAAGACACAATATTCATGAAAAAGTTTTTCGGCGTAAAATAATGGGCTAAAATTTTTACGAACAGCAAGTCTATACTGATAAAATTGTAACATTGTAAGACGGCTTCGAGCAGTTCGACTCTCTTCTCTGTGTTGAAGATTTTCATGCCATCCAAGTTCTCCATTAGGAAAAAGTAAAGGAAAGGCTAAAGGATCAATATTGGGACTGGTTGATTTGAGTGTAGTTAAATGTTGAGAATATTCTTGTACAGAGAAGTCTATATTTAATGGAGGTTCACCGTTTTCTCCTACAAAGATGACCGCTACCTCATTATTTGATGGTGTGTTATACCGACGCAAATCAAGAAATTTATGTTTACAAAAATGCATTGATACCGAATATTTGGGTCGATTTTCTGAGGCTGCTTTTAACTCCTCTTCAGCTAAAAGTGCAGCCACTCTTTTGTATGTTTTGACAAAAGGATTGGATTCATTGAGCATTGTTTGTAAAGACCTCATTATATTGCTTCTACATATGTTATTTCTAGAATCAGATAATCGTTCATTTAATGCTGCTTTATCTTCAATTATGTACAATTGGTTGTATTGTGGTTTATGACCTTGCAACGGAAACAAAGATCCAGTTTTTATATAAACTTGCCCTTGTACCCTATAAGTGAAAAATCCTGGGGGGAGTGTGTTCAAGTTTGAATTTATGGATGCCATTGCAAATACTGAATTATATTGTCGTATATTAGCTTTAAAATGATTAGCATCCGACGTATTGCCTTTGTATAAATCTAATAATATATCTGGAATTGGCTTTAATGTTCTATCTGTGTCTATGTATACCTTCCCATTATGACAACAATTTTTAAAATGATTTTTATTTTTTTCACCTAAAAAATGAAGTGCTTGACATTGAACACATTCATAAATCATAGAACCAACTGAATGTACTGATACTTGAATGGTGTTATTTGAAAGTGCTAAATATACATTGTTAGTCCTGGGGGGCTGATGTTCTGTACTAAACCTGCTTGAATATTTACGCTTTTTTGGGGGTCTGCCCGCCATTTGATATATTTTCTTTCTCCTCTTCTTCTAAAGAAATAAAATCACTGCAGACTGACAGCATTGATTTTTGTTTTTTCTCGTTGTCCGAAGAAACATCATCAGTCACCAGCGACTTTTCGACTATCGTCAACTCTTCGTTATCGACCTTAAAGGAGAAAATATATTAGATAAATATTCAAATAATAATAACTATTGTGAATGTATGTAGGTATATCCTCGCATCTCTATCTGGTAATAAGTATTATTTTTCATTTTACTGTACTCAGTGACCTACACCATTAACTTATCCAAAAGTTATCATCAAATAAATCTTGGGAATTGTCAGGTTGTATTGTAGAGGCAGCTAGTGATTTAACAGATGCAACAGGAGCAGTTAGAGGTTGTATTGTAGAGGCAGCTAGTGATTTAACAGATGCAACAGGAGCAGTTAGAGGTTGTATTGTAGAGGCAGCTAGTGATTTAACAGATGCAACAGGAGCAGTTAGAGGTTGTATTGTAGAGGCAGCTAGTGATTTAACAGATGCAACAGGAGCAGTTAGAGGTTATATTGTAGAGGCAGCTAGTGATTTAACAGATGCAACAGGAGCAGTTAGAGGTTGTATTGTAGAGGCAGCTAGTGATTTAACAGATGCAACAGGAGCAGTTAGAGGTCGTATTGTAGAGGCAGCTAGTGATTTAACAGATGCAACAGGAGCAGTTAGAGGTTGTATTGTAGAGGCAGCTAGTGATTTAACAGATGCAACAGGAGCAGTTAGAGGTTATATTGTAGAGGCAGCTAGTGATTTAACAGATGCAACAGGAGCAGTTAGAGGTTGTATTGTAGAGGTAGCTAGTGATTTAACAGATGCAACAGGAGCAGTTAGAGGTTGTATTGTAGAGGCAGCTAGTGATTTAACAGATGCAACAGGAGCAGTTAGAGGTTGTATTGTAGAGGCAGCTAGTGATTTAACAGATGCAACAGGAGCAGTTAGAGGTTGTATTGTAGAGGCAGCTAGTGATTTAACAGATGCAACAGGAGCAGTTAGAGGTTATATTGTAGAGGCAGCTAGTGATTTAACAGATGCAACAGGAGCAGTTAGAGGTTGTATTGTAGAGGCAGCTAGTGATTTAACAGATGCCACAGGAGCAGTTAGATTTTTTGGAAAAAGGTTTGAAAGTGTCCGAGCTTTGGTTATTCTTAACTGCCTAATTGTTTCTAGGCCACAGCACTCGCAATAATTGAAATTATCTGCAAAAATATATTATACAATTAATAATGTCTATTGTATAATAAGAGCCAGCCAAGTTCAAGTAGAACTTGCGCATGAAGGGGTTCATTTCATTATCGAGAAAAACGGTGAAAAAATCGTGTGTTTCTGTATGTGTTCATGACACCTCAACACAGGCTATGCATGTGGTCATTTATTATTATTTGTCGAATTATAGAGAAAAAAATATTGAGCCGCTTACCGAGTATAATGTTGTCGCACTCCACACATCGACTGCACATTTGATTTTGTTTGCCATCTCTTGCAAATATTCTGCCATTACAAAAATTGCATGTCACTGGAAGTAAATAAGTACTTATTTTATTTTTAAATGCAGAAGGCTTACAATCCACACTTTAAGAAGAAAACAAAACAAAATTCACTTAAAAACACAACCTGCCCACATACCTACTAAAATACTACTCACCATCTTTACGAAGAGCCCTTCGCTCCATCCACTTTCCACAATTGTGACAATGTTTACCAAATGCACGGAGATTCGGCTGTTAACAAAATGATATAGGTATCATCAAACAAAAGACTAAACGAAGACAGAGACACGACCAACGAAACATTTTATGAAATACTTACGATTTTCGGCATGATGTGTGTAATCCAAACAAATTTATTCACTTATAATACCACAAGAGCTTCAAAATTATCGGGTATTTTCCGATAGGTTCGTTGCAAACAAATGAAGGAGTCAAGTTTTTAGTCAAGGCAAAAAAATCACGAGCGCGAAGCGCGAGTGATTTTTCCTGAAAAACTTGACGACTTTATTTGTTTGCAGGGAACCTTGAGGGAAATGCCAGATAATTTTGAAGCTCGTGTGGTATTCGGGGGATTATTTTTCCGTCCCAAATGTCGGCCAATAATTTCACAATTGAATTCAACCTGTCAGTTTGACGTCAACGACCAGAGAAAATTTTCAAAAAATTATCAGTTACCATGTAGGTTGTACCACGTGACGTCGAATGGTGCAATTCTATTTCACTTATAGCGAGGCGTATCTAAGCAACGGAACGTTTATTAACTACCCAAGATGGCGACTGTGGTTTGCTTGGTTTGTCAGTGCAATTGAAATTTAACGAAATTCTCCATAATCCGAATTTTGCGGATATATGTTGTCGACTCAAAATTAATATTTTTTTATGTTTTGTTATTCATATAAGGTTTCGATCGAGTCTACCGTACCCTTTGACGAAATTATTAATATAGATAGAAGAAGATACTACTCGAAGAAAAATAATGACGTTGATTGTAAAACATGATTCTTATAGATATTGCCTAACCTAATACAATACTTGAAAAGCTAAAAATTGTAGTAACCATTTCTTATAAATTACAAACAACTACTAAAACTGTACCTGTATTGGTTGCCTGGAAGAGATGGCTACTAAAGCCATTAGGCCGCCATTTGTACATGTCTCTCTTTTGTATATGTAGGTATATCTTTTTCCTATTTGCAAGGGTGTACAATAAAGCGTTTTTATTCATTCATTTATTCATATCTACTGTGCCTTTTAATACCAATAATATCAGAAGAATGTTGTTTAAATTTAAACCACAAAGACATTCAACCATAAACATAAAAGCCAAGAATGCTCTTTCCGCTAATGAAAGCGACGCAGATGAAGCTATTACAACAGTAATCATCAATATTACCATGGATTTAGAAACTCATATCGAACCATTGTTTACTTTTACTATTTTTAGCGTTTCTATCCACACACGGACAAACATAGACACCATTAAATCAAACATTGAGACATGAGAGGATCGAGATCAAATTGATTAAGAGTTTCAAGTCAATAACCATTATAACTATTTCTACAGGCCATTTTGGACCTTAACACTTTGTAATAAGGGCGCTTGAAAACTTGTATCGCGAGGTGCGAATTACTATTTCATAATATTTGTTTTTCAAATACCAGTAGGTTTTCGTAGTCGATTTGTACTTATATTTTATTAAGTAAATTAATAAAAGGTAATTTTAGCATACAGTTTGCAAGGTCTGCTAGATAAGTACGTATAATGCAACTAATGCTATGAATCAATTCCATAATACTCGGGTACCATCATAAGGAAGGTACCCGGTCCTTTGGAAGGCTTACGTTGGGACACGGATCCAACACGCAGAGGCCCTTTCGAGAACTTTACTGTGTTGTGGGACACCAGCCGCAGCCTGCCCATGACTGCACTATAGAGATACAGCCCTGGGAAGTCCGCGGCCGATGTAGGACTATTGCAAGATAAGGAAACAAAATAAACTGGGCTATGGAATGGGATGTTAATGGACCGGACTATGAATCAATTATTATTAGTCTTCATCTGAAATAACAACAATTTTTAGGTCCTCCAGCTTATTAGCCAATCGCATTGTTTGAACTTCATCTCTATGTTTTCTAATGTAATGATAGATTTGTAAAGCAGGATGGTCAAGATGTAGAGATTTTACATATTTTAATTCAAATGATGCAGGAATATGCGTTATTGCCTTCATACAAAATGACTTCCTGCAGCTTTATAACCAACCTAGACCTATGGTAAATGATCCTAGATCGGTGGTAAATGCTAAAAATATGTAATGACGATTCAAAAGTGCTTAGAAGAAGTCTAATTAAATAAAAAATGTGTGCGTGTACTAGTGTACACACGTAAGAAGTGAAACTTCTTTATGACCTTATTTTTCAAAAAAATAATTTACTATATGCAACTTTACAGAAATACCTACGTCGAATCACGCGTGGTAGGGATAAGAAAAAGATGGCGCGTAACGGAAAAATGTCACGCGTAACGAAAAAATGTTCTAAATTTTTTTTCCAACCCCGATAAAGAAGTTTCACTTCAAAAAGAAGTTTCACTTCAATAAATGTTTGAGTTTGAGACACAGTCTATGTAGAGGAAATAGCCAAACTATGTAGTTATTTATTTCCCATTCAATGTTGCAGTTCCAGAAATCATACAGATGGTCATTAGAATAAATGACACAATAGTACTTAGTATAATATCATTACAGCTGCTATATTTACATTAAACATTATTTGATTTAACGATAAGCGTAAGTAGTGTGCTTAATTTCGCTACCACGAATTTGTTTGCAGAGATTTTGTTGTTTACACACTGTGCTTTGTGATAATCGATATTTATATGTCCTGTATAAAATGCTAGTATACATTTAGGTTAAAAATTCGAGAAAGTCTTTTTGTAGAGCTTGATGGCATAATTTAGTTTATTTTATATATAACTATTCATTTTAATTTATGGTAAGCATAAACAAAAACTTTGAATACTTTTGAATAAAAATAAAATTGATTGTGGATTTCATATGAGTACATTAAAAAAATAACTTTAAGGAAAGAGATATAAAAGTAACATATGGCACAGTCATAGATTCGAAATCTTTTTCTTATAATGTGTCTTGTGAATGTTTAATTAAGAAACCCCTATATCGAACATAACAGTGAGTAAACTTAGAATACAGCATATCAAATTACTTACAATAATTGATTAAAATGACTCACTCAACGGAGTAATTTTGGGTCAATTTAAAGTGGTCTAACTTTGACACAGTCTAAAATTTATCGTAGTCCAATTAAGTTGGGAATAGGTATCAATATTCGTGTCTATTGCCTTGAGGGATACATGACTCTACCTGAATTATTACATGTCTACCTACATGTTGATTTACTAAGTACCTATAATTAATGATATTTTCTATTAATTATTTAATTGTGCTCCTTCATCTAGTAATAGTATCTATTTTGACTACACTAGACTGTTTTTTGTTAACTAAATATATTTGACATGAAACTGCCCAAGATTTCAAGTTACATATTTGTGAGAAACAAAATTCCGAAAAGAATCGGGTGTCTCTCCATCTTTCTAAATTCTATTAAATATCTGTGTATACTAGTATACTACACATGATAATATAATTAATGAGCTCTTGAGTAAAAGAATCCTCTAAATTAGGTAATTGGTACAAACACATTAGTGCAGTCTGAATCTGAAAAGCACAGCGTCTTATCTGGGAGCTGTCAAATTGGGTGGGCGAAATGTTCTACTTTCAAATAAACCGCCATATTTATTTGACATTCCGTTGACACATGTCAGATTTTGCAATATTGGCGGGATTAAGAACCTTGTTTATTAACAGATGATAATATAATAAGAATAAAATATGATAATAAAATTATATAAAATGTTACCGGTTTAGAATAATAATCAAAAATAATCCGCTAAAATATGGCTTGTAAATATTACTATACATATTTAATAGACTGTAGGTACCGGTAGCGTTTGGCAATGTTCATATTGCACGCCTCATAAGCGAAGCGTTGAGGTGGGTACTACTGTCGCTTCGCGCAAAACATCTGATTTTTCAAACTTAAAATGTCTTTATGTATCATACATTGCACTTGTAAGATAATACATACACAGTACACACACATATTAAGAAAAAACACTATTTTTAACGTTCATGATATTTTTGATGTCATTTTTGTTATTTAAACTAGTTAAAAAACAGTTTAAAAAAGTTCTGTCTTGGACGTCCGTGTGTCTGTATGTGCGGATCCTTTTTCTTGTTAACACGATAGCGACCGAAATACTTTACTAATCGAGTCTTTTTTTTTCTCTTACGCTTGAGTATGCTCAGGAATAGAACCCTTTCATTTTTCAGGGTCTGATTCGATGTGGTTTAATTGTTATTAAATAAACAAAAAAAAACTCGCGTCAGGACACGTGGCTGATCGAAAAAGCGTAAGACGGATGTTTTTTTTTTTTTTTTTTTTGAAGTGAATTTTTATATTTTTATTGAAATTGATTCCAGAAGATTACTGGGAACTTTAAAAATTCATTTAGTTACTTTTATTAGTAGGTACGATCCTTATAAGTATTTTAGTGTATTCAACCAACTTAAAAAAGTGTGACTATTTTACAACAATTTGAATATGAATTGTATTATTGTATACAATATCGAAGCTTTTTAAGAAATGTATAAAATACTTTTTTAAGAATTATTATCATACATAATATTATTATGTTACCGGCAATATATTAAAACCGGCATTGTATGCAATTCTTAGTAAATGTATGTTATTCCGAGAAACAGTCGGAATGAAATAAATTAAATTCGTCACATTACCTACTTATATCTTTAAATCTGAACTTTTCCTAAGTAGCAAACACATTTGCAAATGTGGGTGGTTTTTGGGGTAGCTATTAACCAATATGAGGTCAAAACTAAAATCCAAGATGGCGCCGACGAAAATTTGAAATCTTTTCATCATGGGTGTCATTTTCATGGTTTTTGGGGTAGCTATTAACGAATATGAGGTCAAAACTATAATCCAAGATGGCGCTGATGAAAATTTGACTTTTTTTCGTGATGGGTGTCATTTTCATGGTTTTTGGGGTAGCTATTAACGAATATGAGGTCAAAACTAAAATCCAAGATGGCGCCGACAAAAAATTTACATCTTTTCGTCATGGGTGTCATTTTCATGGTTTTTGGGGTAGCTATTAAACAATATGAGGTCAAAATTAAAATTCAAGATGGCGCCGACGAAAATTTTACACATTTTCGTCATAGGTGTCATTTTCATGGTTATTGGGGTAGCTATTAACCAATATGAGGTCAAAACTAAAATCCAAGATGGCGCCGACGAAAATTTTACATATTTTCGTCATGGGTGTCATTTTCATGGTTTTTGGGGTAGCTATTAACCAATATGAGGTCAAAACTAAAATCGAAGATGGCGCCGACGAAAATTTTACATCTTTTCATCATGGGTGTCATTTTCAAGGTTTTTGAGACAGCTATTACCAAATCCCCAATGTAACCGTCGATAATTAGGTATATTTTTCTTACTCCTTTAAAGTAAACTTAAATAAAATAACAAAAACGTTAACAACTACAGTTTTGTAGAAAGTCTTAAAAAAAACAATTTTAAAGAACACTATTTTAAAGAACATTGAAATACATAATTATTTAGAAATGTAATATAAAACGCAACTCTGTGGCAATCATGTTAATATTCTGACAGATATTATTAACTTTGAATATATTCGCTAAACTTTATTTAAAATAAAGTTTATCTAAAACATTTAAACGAAGAGAATAAAATAAAAAAGAACGTGTGTGCCGAGAAAACGTGTCAGGAGTGAAACTTCTTTGGCGAGATTCATAGATACCAAAATCGCCGCCTTGCTCCATAACGCGACAGTATTACCATGACGCGATCTTGAAATTCGACGACAATCTTGGATTTTAGTTTTGACCTCATATTCGTTAATAGCTACCCCAAAAACCATGAAAATGACACCCATCACGAAAAAAAGTCAAATTTTCGTCAGCGCCATCTTGGATTATAGTTTTGACCTCATATTCGTTAATAGCTACCCCAAAACCATGAAAATGTCACCCATGACGAAAAGATGTCAAATTTTTCGTCGGCGCCATCTTGGATTTTAGTTTTGACCTCATATTGGTTAATAGCTACCCCAAAAACCATGAAAATGACACCCATGACGAAAAGATGTACAATTTTCGTCGGCGCCATCTTGGATTTCAGTTTTGACCTCATATTCGTTAATAGCTACCCCAAAAACTATGAAAATGACACCCATCACGAAAAAAAGTCAAATTTTGGTCGACGCCATCTTGAATTGTTTTACCCCACCAATCTATTCAACAACCCATAAAAAAGAGGATCTCAGGCAAGGTAATTTTTAAAACATAATTTTAAATTAGAAATAATTGGAATATGAAACTTATACAGTTTACTCTTTTATAGTATCAAATATTTCAAATCACGAAAAAGACAGTGCACGCACAATAATCTTTTTTATTTCGTTTTTATTTTTGGCACGAGGAGCGCCGAGCGATACACCCGTCCTTCCAAGAGCGCTTCTGAGCGTGGTCTGACGAACCGCGAGAACAAAATGTATGAAGAAATCGACAAGTATTTTTAATTTAGCTCATAATTGAAATAAAATTTTGATTTAGATTCATAAAAATTACACCATATATAAAGGACTATAATATTATATCCCTCAATAGTTAAGAAGATAGATTAGGCTCTTAATTTTATGCGGAAGATTGCGAATGTGTACCCGCATCCCGTCTAAAGCAGCGCGTTGGTACATGGTGGGGTTTTGGTCGGTAGGAATCCGACATAACCCACGGCTCCTTCCCCGGGAGCCGTGGGTATCTTACGCAAGATTTCCCCACTTGAAAAAAAAAAAAAAAAAAAAAGGCTCTTAATTTTCCTAAAATTGTACCGTTTTAGACCCCATTTTTTTTCATTTTATGCGTTTATTGTGATGGGAAAAACTTATTTTAGCGACAATTTTGTATGACGTCGTACAATTTTTATAAGATGAACGTAGAGCTGAATATATTATCTTTAAATTAAGATATTACTATGTTCTCAAGTGTAATTGCTTTAAGTTAAAATGGTACCGTAAAACAGCGTGTTTTTGTAAAAATACGTAATAGCGTCCTTAATCAAGTTTTCACTTCTGCCGGCACTCCCGGAGTGCAACCCGTCTTTTTTTTTGTAAGAAATACTATTTTTGTGCTTGAAAACCTGCGTCGAATGCCGTCAAGCGCGTCAAAATCGAACTATGCGTTCCAAAGATATCGCGGTTCCAAAATTTCCTAAATAACCTTTTCTTTGAATAAGTGAATAAGTCTCAGAGGTCTCAGATTTCATCAACTTGACCGAAACTACTGATTGTCAGATTTTTGTCGAGAATGTCTGGCTATCGGAGTATATTACTTATTTTACCAACTTACCGGAAGTAATTTATCGGATAATTAACCAAAGTAGTAGTTCTCAACAATAGCATTTAGCGGATTTCTAACAAATTAACTTGTTTGAAAACAACCAGTGCAAATTAGACAAAATAAATTTATTGACTCATAAAAAAACGATTTTCGATTTAATTATTAAGAAATTTGATTTGACTTAAAAAACCCATGAGCGTCGAAAAATAATCAATGAATCAAACAAATGTCAAGAACTGCGTTTTTATGATAATGAAATTATTTTGCACGCCTCATAATTTTTTTTTTTCAAATTTTTACACGTCTCATAATTTAGTTTTACACGCCTTATAAATATAGTAGAGAATAAAAATTACATTTATTTATTGAACTTTTGCACGCCTCATAAGCGAAGCGTTGAGGTGGGTACTACTGTCACTTCGCGCAAAACATCTGATTTTTCAAACTTAAAATGTCTTTATGTATCATACATTGCACTTGTAAGATAATACATACACACACATATTAAGAAAAAACACTATTTTTAACGTTCATGATATTTTCGATGTCATTTTTGTTATTTAAACTAGTTAAAAAACAGTTTAAAAAAGTTCTGTCTTGGACGTCCGTGTGTCTGTATGTGCGGATCCTTTTTCTTGTTAACACGATAGCGACCGAAATACTTTACTAATCGAGTCTTTTTTTTTCTCTTACGCTTGAGTATGCTCAGGAATAGAACCCTTTCATTTTTCAGGGTCTGATTCGATGTGGTTTAATTGTTATTAAATAAACAAAAATAATAATTAATAAATAATTATTAAAAAGCACGCCTCATAAGCGAAGCGTTGAGGTGGGTACTACTGTCACTTCGCGCAAAACATCTGATTTTTCAAACTTAAAATGTCTTTATGTATCATACATTGCACTTGTAAGATAATACATACACACACATATTAAGAAAAAACACTATTTTTAACGTTCATGATATTTTCGATGTCATTTTTGTTATTTAAACTAGTTAAAAAACAGTTTAAAAAAGTTCTGTCTTGGACGTCCGTGTGTCTGTATGTGCGGATCCTTTTTCTTGTTAACACGATAGCGACCGAAATACTTTACTAATCGAGTCTTTTTTTTTCTCTTACGCTTGAGTATGCTCAGGAATAGAACCCTTTCATTTTTCAGGGTCTGATTCGATGTGGTTTAATTGTTATTAAATAAACAAAAATAATAATTAATAAATAATTATTAAAAAAAAATTATGAGGCGTGCACTTTTGGATTTTCCAAACTATTTAAATAAATTGTAGTGTAGTATTCAAAGTTTATATTGATATTATTTTTACATGTAAGTTTCAAAATCAATTATTAAAATATTTCATCAATTTCAGCATTAAAAATACATTCCTGTTCAACTGATCATAAGTTTCAGAATTTTGCTTGGCGACTAAAAGGATACTAAGCAATTCTCCTTTGCCTTCGAATTTGCTTTCAACCTTCCAATAAATCTTAATATTCTTGAATGGAACAGGAAATATCCATTTTATCATCGATTTGCGTCGTAATCGATACGAAATCGATATAGAATCGCAATTCGCACTCGATACACGTTTGAACGATTTGCGAAAGCTATTTAATTCGCTCCATCCCGTTGTAAAGTAACTGGAATGACAAATGGGAAAGGAAAGAGTACATTTAAGGAGCGATTTGTATGAATACCACCTTTTAAATGAGCCAATAATGTGATTGTTTAAAATGAAGTCGGCGCGCGTGTGCCGTGACGAAGTTACGCTTGTAAATGAATGGAGAAAGTATTCCAAATTAGACTTTATTACAATCGAAATAGAGTTGGCGATTCATTTTGTAGTGAGGTGAATGGGCGCTTTATGTTTGTATTAGGGAAGGTGGCGCCACTGTGCTATAGATTGCGCGACACGGACATCGATTGAAGTGTTATGGAATGCACAATGTGTGAGTAAAAACTAGTGTACTGCATTAGTTACTGTAGTAGTTTGTTTCTTAAATATAAATTGCAGTATAATGCTTTTTGTACAATAAATATATCTATTAACCTGATTGTCTATAATTGTTAACATACAAACAATTGCCTCTACCAGAGAAATGATTATTCGTTAATGAATTTATTAAGAAAATCGGAAATAGAGTGCATAATATTATGTGCTCATAAATCCGTAGTTACTAGTGGTCACTTGTATATCATGTCATAGGTTATGCATAATCCTTTTTTCCGTAATTTACAATTTAATAAAAAACGTCACATGCAATTTGCAAAAAGCATTACAAACTATGCTCTGAATCAGATAACTTCATCGTTGCAACCAATGGCTGCAACATTTTCATCGTCATCTTCCATCAATTTTGCACATTACGTGTAAAATTGTCACAATTTACACGTTCTAATCATACACCAATTAATTAAACCCTTTTCGCGATATTATCTCACCGGAAGTGTGCAATAAAGATGTTTATCAGTCCGACGAGGCGTGACATTTGTACAAGCGATCTTATACGCTGAATATAGACCAACTATGTTGTTGCTATTGTTGCTAAATGCTAATTATACATTATGTATTTGTTAAACCATTCATCTAATGGACTGATGGATTTAAATTTATTGGCATATTTTTCTGGTTAAATTTAATGTGAGAGTTGAATATACTTTAGTATATCATCATCAGCCCATAATATACGTTTCTGCACTGAGAGAAAAAATTTCGGCGTAATTAATAACAATGTTATTAAATGGCGTTATTATCAAATTTTATCAATTCCTATGTATTTTTAATGAAAACTACAAAAAATTTAATTTCAAGTAGGTACAGTTTATTAATTTCGTAATATAATACCAATAAACGGGTTTTATTAAATGTCGAAATTAATATTCTTTACTTGGGATTGTAGGATTTTACATGTATTAATAAATATTCCTTGAATTTGTAGGTACTGTACTAATATCAAGAGGTACAGATTAGTTATGATTACAAAAGAGTTTAACTAAAATGACCGATTAAAAAAAACTATAATATCTAATATGGCATTTCTTATTTCTATAATTCGTGAACTTGTAATTAGAACTAGTTTTATTTTTCCCTCAAGAAGTAAACTATTATTTGTCATTACAGTTATGGCTATTAGTGTTTATATATACCTTTTATTGGAATTAGTAAAGTTTACTAGTAACAAGATACATGCCTACTTTGATCTGCCGGCGGCCGGAGCGGCCGGGACGTTGCTGCTCAATTGCTTAGTGAGCGCACGTGTGTTTAACACACAAGTGAAAATAATTTGTGCAGTGCAAAAACAATTGAATGACTCGAATAAAAGAATACTCATGGATCAATTAACCAGTGATCTCCTTAAGAGGTGGGGGTTGCAGGAGTATGTAACCCAATTTCGTGGTAAGTACCTAATCAAACTACATAAGTAGATAGTTAGAAGCTAGATAGTTTTATTTATTCTTTGCACCCCAGAACACAGTACCAAACTATTCTTTGTCAGAACAGTCGATGTATTAATGTTCATAATATTACCTTATTCGTACTTAAAGTAATTTGGTATATTGCGTTGTCTAGATGGAAGAGTGGATTCTGGAACACTCAGAATTTTAACCAACGATGAAATAAGTCAGTTGATCAGTAAACTAAAACCGTTCTACTATTTCATACTGAATGTAGGAGAGTGTTTAATGTAAAATTTTCGGATATTTCACGTTCTATTTTTAAAAAAGTTATTATTAATGCCATTTTACTCATTAGGTTAAGTACTTTCGATATCAATTTAAAGATTTTTGATGCAATCGCCTGTGCACACTTAACGATTACACCCTGTAGATATGATGTACACTTATGGTCTTCTTTTAGTCATCATTCAAATCAGTGTTATTATTTTAGGTTCTGAAAACTTTGAAGTCGTCGATTGATGGTAGAGCAGTTGCGTAGTCGTGGAATTATCGAGAGGGCCCGTTCACATTCCTTGACAAGAACATCATCTTCATCATCGAATTCTGATGTAGCTCCATTAATACGATTGCCAGCAGCATCAGCAGGTAATGTATATTTTAATGAAAAGCGAGTTTGTTTACTTTTACGGGTATTGCTGTTTTCAATTTAAATGATAAACGATTCCTTTCAGAATCCGACGAAGAATTAAGGGAGAAAGTCGCATGGCTGCGGAATTCCTTAGAGCCGTAGCACCTAGTGGAAGAGAAGTGGGTGGCCACAGCGGCATTGAGACTGAATACAAACTACTTGGCTGGTGGCAGTGTTGTTGCCTAAAAACTAAAAAACTAAAAATTCTGCATCGGTTGTGCAAGTTGTTTGTTATCATGAATACTATCCCCAGGATTTTTTTAGTTTATTACTTAAAATTATGATGTCAATGATTATTTTTTGGTTAATTAGAATAAAGTTATTTCAGGAAAATATCAAAGGAGAATGACCACGGGTGGTATCGGTAAAATTTTAGTTGTGCCACGTATTCGTGATATTGTTAATTCCTATTTATATTTATAATGATCATATGTATCACTATTAAGTCTTAATTATACCGGATAAATTGAAATAATAGTAAAAGTTTGTATTTTGAAACATGTATGACCACGTATGGAATCGGTAAAATACTAGTTGTGTCACATGTTCGTGATATTGTTAATTCCTATTTGTATTTATAATGATCATATTTATCACTATAAAGTCGTAATTATACCGAATAAATAGAAATAAAAGTAAAAGTTTTTGATTTGACACATATATCTATCTCTCTTGCAAGCGTCCTGCGTCATACGTCATAGTTTCAATTTGAAATGAATGTGTTCGACGCATTGTTCGACGTTATTTATTTTGAAATAATGTTTATTACGATTTACTTTTCACATTTATCTTGTGAATTAAAATATGACCTGTGTAATAAATGTAAAACTTATCGTTTATCGTTAGTTTAAACTCGATAAAGTATTTTTTTGAAGTGTTGAAAAAAACTATTGTTTTATTTTTATTGTCGCGAACTGCGGCTTATTTACATAAAAACTTTAATCGTTTCTAAAAGTACTAACATCAAGCTTTAAATTGAGCTATATTTCATCTTGACACAATAAGTTTGATTGCGATACCAAGTGCCATAGTCACTTGGGCAATCTCCTTTTATTTATTACTAGCGACCCGCCCCGGCTTCGCACGGGTGCAATGCTGATACTAAATACACTACAGAAAAACTGTAAACGTTGTATATAAAAACATAGCGGCCCGCTCCGGCTTCGCACGGGTATAAAATATATTATAGCCGGGCGGCCGGCCGGTGCCGCCGCAAACGCTACGTCCTGCAATTTTTAAATCTGTAATATCTTCGAAAATATTCACTTAAATCATACGGTGTAAAAGGCCATATATATCTATATTAAATGAACAATGTATTCAAGGTATTTAATTGGTTCAGGATTAATGCTGTATTGGTTAAAATCGCTTCGAAAATTAGCCATTATTTTTCGTAAAAAGTAAATGACAAAAAATGTTATTGTGGGTTATCCATAAGAGATAGACATATACCACCGCGGACTTTTCTGTAGACCTTTTCAATGTGTATAATACTTAGTACATTATTTTGATAAAACTCGTAGGGTTTAGCCTGCGTTTGCAATGTAAGCGGAAAAAATGTAATTTTTTACTACATCACATTAGAAACCTCAAAAATAACAGTACTTCTCCATTATTTGATGGATGTTATTATACATATAAACCTTCCTCTTGAATCACTCTATCTATTAAAAAAAAACCGCATCAAAATCCGTTGCGTAGTTTCAAAGATTTAAGCGTACAAAGGGACATAGGGACATAGGGACATAGGGACAGAGAAAGCGACTTTGTTTTATACTATGTAGTGATGTCCACCTATCTGCAAATGAAGATTTCGAACAATTTTTCACTATTACTTATCTGAACAATTTTAAAAAACAATAAAGTTTTGAATTACATTAGTTATTAGAGCTTCGTATAATAAGAAGAAAGTTGATCGAAATCATCAATATGTAAAAGTAATTAGTAACGTTACTATACTTATACCGCTAAATTTAAATACCCAAAAAAACTTTTGGAGGAGAATCTGCACATGAATATGAACAAATTTAATTATAGGACCGACTCTAAAAGCACAAATGTTAAGTAAAAAACATGATTGTTTTTCGCGCTTTTTGGAGTCGGTTCCATAGTTAAACTTGTACATATTCATGTGTAGATTCTCCTCCAGAAGTTTTTTTAGGTATTTAAATTTAGCGGTATAAGTATAGCAACGTTTCTAATTACTATTAAACAGAATACTAGAAATTATATCACACCTCAATGAATTACAATAAAAGATATTAATTACAAGTCAAGTACTAAGAATAAAAAATATATTACGTGTAACCAATATTTATGTTATTGGCCTTAATAAAAACATATTAACAGAAAGTATGTTGGATTACTTGCACTTAAATAAACTTTACTCGTTATTAGTAAACAGGCATTTTTATTCCAACTAAACTTGGATTTTTGGCGTCAGTAAATGCAATAAGTAAAACTCGTTTGTAGCCGTTAGAGAACTTTAATTGTCCTTTTTTTTTTTTTTTTTTTTTTTTTATAGTGGGGAAATCTTCCAAAGATACCCACGGCCCCCGGGGGAGGAGCCGTGGGTTATGTCGGATTCTTACCGACTAAAACCCCACTGTGTTCCGTCGAGCCGCTTTAATGATGGGGCCGCGGGTATTGTTAGAATTCTTCCGCGACCCCCTCGGCGGCAGCCCATCTCCAGGCCAGGCGCAAGCCAAGAACAGGAAAGGTGGTTTGCCTGCTCTTCCCTCCCGGAACTTTAATTGTCCTAGGATTTATATGAATTTTATTAGTTATACTGCATATAGTGGTACTGCAGGCATCCACCATGCTGGCCAAGTGCGGGTTGACGATTTTAGTATATAATATGTCCCTATTATAGGGTAGTTTATGAAACAGTTAAGGCATTAAATAAAAAATAAATCATGGAGATAGCTAACAGTAGTTGTAGGTCACATAGTAGTAGCTAGTTAGGTTTTAGTAATAACATATTCAGTAGGTTAGTTATTAGTTAAAAAAAATAATAAAATTGTAAAGCAAATGTTTGAATTTGAAGTCTGTATAAAATAATAATTTCCGCTGCGTTAGCTTAGTCATAACATATCGACACACTTCCCGAGTAACTGGCCTTCTTATGGCATTATATTATGGGCCTGCTTACTTTAACATAGAAATTTATAAATTAATCTTCTGTAGGTTTCATTATCAGGATATTTCCACTGTATTATGACATAGAAGTAAATATTACATAAGCAAAAACTCCACTGAAAACAGAACTGCAAATTGACCTCGTGCTTTCAGGTATCCCATTTCATAAATAAATATGTAAATGTAAGGATTTTATCATATAAATAGGTATAATGTATAATTGCGATATGTAGAAGGAATAGTCGTACATACGTGATGACCCATTTTAAGCAGTTTTAAATTTAATATTAGCAAAGAACTTGTACTTGTGTGATTCAGTACTTTATGCCCTATTAAAATTTATATTCCTTCATTTATACACATGGTGAAAATAAATAAATCCAACATAATGAAGACGTGTGTACCTCTGACATGGTGGTCTACAGTTGCATACCTATCGCGGGCCCCGACGCCGTCTAGACGGTACACTTTATTGCAAATGCGTGCATTTACATACAAATATTAATTATTTTTATACATATTTATTAGCGCCAGATCGATTTATTTGTCAGTGACGAGAATATGGATTAATTATTTATTGAAATCGTGTCACGATCTTATTTATCCGGCAAGCGCTTTTTGCATTCGGATGTTTTAAGTTTTAAGGTTAGGTTATGTGATAGAATTTTTGTTCAAACATTGAAACTTAATTTTTCTTACAGACGTTTTATTTCAGATTGTTATATCCACTGGTATTTTCATTGAATTACAGTACATTAATATTAATAAGTTAGTAATAAGTTTTTTCTTAATTTGATTGTAATCGGTTTCACATTGTTTCTTTTTTGTCTTTTTCAGGATCCTCCAAGCTGAAATGAAAGAAAGAATATTGAGTAAGTAGTATCGAGGACAAGACAGGAGAAGTGATATAAAGCTTTGTGATGTAGAGATAGGACACATTTTAGTATAAAATACCTACATTATTTTCTAGTTAAGCAGTTTTATTTTTGAGAAATACACACAAATTAATATTCATTAATGTACATTCAAAAGATACAAGTCATATGTTTTCTTTCAAGCATAAAGAAAAAATCCAGAAAACAAGAACCAATAGGTAATTCTTTGTATTAAAATTCATGAGACTGAAACAATCGATGACTTCTTCTGGAATTCAATATAACTAAAGTGTATCCTAAATTATTCTATTTCCATATCAACACAAAAGCAAGTGTGACGTAAGCAAGAAAAATGTAAGATTTACAGCTCAATAAATTAAAGTTAAGTAATGTTTTAGTAAATATTTGACAGAGTTAAATGGATTACAGATTGAACTGTCTCTCAGATGACTTCTCATAAATTATAGCTTATATATTTAGTAAACCGCAATATTAACATAGAATATATTATTATAGTCTAAATATTAGTTAACGGGTAAAACTATAATTTCAATAAATAATAAGGAATGATGCCATGGAAAGGACATCATATTAAAATAGATTTAGATTTAAATTACGCCTACGAATAATTAAAAATTTGGTATATTAAACGGTAACAAATCTACCCTAATATTTATTTTAACGCAACGTTTTAATAATAAAAGTTGATTTATACAAAGAACAACACAGGTCCACTTGTTAGTTACAATATCCTTATAACTAGTGTATTAGTAAATTACATTGCATTTGACATATTAGTAAATTACATACCATATATTAAACCAATTTTGGGAAAACGATAGGCACAATTATTTTTTTAGCTAAGACTAAGAAAGAGTAGGTACTATGACTATTCATAAATACTTGTAAAAGTTTATAATATGAGAAAATGAAATTGACTATAGGTACATAATTGTTAAAGTTTAGGCACGTTTAGGGAACAAAAATATTTTTCTTTTTGTATAATATTAATGATTACAATTAGCGGTGTTTCCAATGCTAATATTGAAGTGGAATCTGATTTAAACGGTAGTTTTTAATAAGAATTAACATTCCGCGTCTGGCTTTGTGTCGGATCAGAAGTAAGTTATAACTATGGTCCCATTTGTAGGGTGACCGTGCTTTTTGTAAAAGGCGTACTATGGTTTAGAATATAAATGGATGACTAAACAATGAATGGTGTGAGAGTGAAGTTGATTATCAGTTATTTTGTAACCTATAGAAAACGTAAGAAGTTAAAAGTAATAAACATTTTTTTTATAATTAACATGCCATAAACTAAACTGCAGATATACTAAGGAAATACGTGAAAAGTTATGAATGAAACTAATAAATTTTTCCTAAAATTTCCGTAAACTGAACTTAGGTACTGTGCTGCAGATATACTAAGGAATTGCTCAGTTTTTTTTATGTATGCATTTACAGAACTATACCAGATAATTATCTTTACTAGTTTCCTTAATGCTCGAAGACGTGCAATATTTTTAATACATGTAGATAGGTTTGTGACCAATTAGTGGAACAAGGACAGATTGTGACACAGATACCTTTGTGATAAGAACTTGCAAGAATATCTACTTACCTTATTAACTTAGTATTCTGATATAATCTAACTTCTACAAAGATTAAATTAAACTTCACATATTATGATATAACATGGCAATATGCAAATGCAACGTATTTTCCAAATAATAGATATGGCAATGAATAATATTAATATTGTTAAATAGTTACAAGCGTCTTTTAAAATCATATATCATACTCACCCTCTAAACACCAAAAGCATTCTTCGAACATTCGTTAACTTTACGAGATATTTACCGCACGCCACACAGACATGATCAAGATTTTTCGTCAAGCATTATAGGTACTAAAGTCGATCATTTCTATTTATACTACTATCAATCTTATTTCAAATTGAATAGAGTTCAAAATTCAAAACAAAATTATAAGAATTGTGTCAAAGGATCAATATTGTTACGGTGTCCACAATTTTGATGGTGTTGACGGACTTAATGACAATGGTTTTATTTTCGGTTTAATTAGCCGCTGTTTTAAGATTCTTTTGTTTATATTGAGGAAGTGGGTTCGATGAACGAAAATGGCATAGGTTTATATATTCATTGCATTTGTGGCTTGTTTATTTTTCTAATTTATTCTGGGATAAACTATATCATTATTAAATGACACAGGGTCATCTACTGCATCGGTTAATTACGGTAAAAGTGAAAATTTCCTACTAGAAAAATGATAATTAAACAAAACTATGAAAACTATTTCACCACTAATGATAAAATGTCGTACGGTTTGAACAATATTCATTTAGTTATCTCTACATTTCATTTTAAAATATAACCTATATTGTTTAACAAGAAAATTATAAAATCTATAGTTTATTATTAGCGAGTAGCTAATTATACACATAATTTCCTTTGAAACGATCCTTGGCCATAATCTTACTACACATAATACGATCTTACTAATATTAGTCGGTAACGGTATTTATTTTAGAAGATATTATTAAGATAATATATTATCTCGCATGTTTATCGCTACGTGGGCGGTTGTTTGCCAATTTCGATTATAATTTTTAATTTTAATTTAGTTTTTGAGATATAATGTGTGGCTAAATCGTTCTGAATTTGTTTTAGTGGATCAGAACGCTAAATGTAGGTAACAACGGAGTTTAGGGGTTCATATTTATATCTCATAAATAAAGAAAATTAATCTGCGTAGATTTTGCCCAAAGGACATAAACTACGAACGGATGAATCAAATAAGATTTCCTGTTCGTTATTGACAGGAATTTTTTTCTAAAATAA
This sequence comes from Colias behrii, assembly GCA_029959065.1. Taxonomy (NCBI): domain Eukaryota; kingdom Metazoa; phylum Arthropoda; class Insecta; order Lepidoptera; family Pieridae; genus Colias; species Colias behrii. The sequence continues at coordinate 11,373,377 of JARWMC010000015.1, read as the reverse complement.
GAAAATTAAAATAAATAGAGCTGAAAATTTAAATTAAATATCATCAATATGTATAGTTGTGGATAGAGATGGGATAGAGCCATATACTTGTTAGATATGAACAATAAGATTATCCTGGTATTTGTATTGTGGAGCTCTTATTATTTCTCTCTTCATATAGTAAGGAGGGCTTGTTAAGAAAGAGTACATTCAGTAAATTCGACTTTTAAATCCAATGCATTACGTCGTTAGTTTGATAATATTGTTGTATGGATTTGGAAGCATTATTTAGGTGCAGACTTAATAATATTGCTGGACTATTGAATTTGAAACTAATCCATCTATCACAAATACATTTAAATATAATATTGTTATATATATACGTAGATAGCGTAAATTAGTTCTGACTTAAATAAAGCGTGTACCTTCTGTAAATAATTATTACAAATAATATACGGAACCTTTGTATTTTATTTCTTTAGGAAAAAGTTTAAAATATAATTAATAAATATTTAAATAAGGATGCGATCTTAGAACAGATATTTTTTTAAATTATGTTTATTGATAAATCGCGTGATGAAAGAACTAATTTAAAATACGGCGGAGAAAATATATTATGGACACTATCACAAATTAAAATAGAAAAAAAAAAATATTTTGCGAAGCGAAATATGTCTAGTTTAGTAATGCAAATATATTTTATGTAGAAGTCGTTAATAACCGATTGTTCCAAAAATACCGGAGATTAGATTTTTTATCTTATTAACTGAAATTTTTCACTACCATATCTGTATCTGTATAAAATAAACCATTTCATGAATGACGCATGCCGTATAATATCTTAGGTACTTCTTATAAATAAATGTACTTTCTTTCTTGCATACAAAATTGCTACAGATTTTCGTAAAGTGTTGCAACAGGAAACATTTTTTCTTTTATCGGACCCAGGCCCACCGCGTAAACGACATTATAATAACATAAATTATCTGTATAAACTTTTATTTGACATTTAAATAAAATAGTAATGGAGTGAACGAACAGGTGCACTGTGGAATTCCTGCATAATGAGGGTTTATCTGATACATATATTTGCATTTTGGGCCGAATTTAAATGAATGGATGTTATGCCATTTGATACATTGCTTCGTTTATTCGATAAACTGTTGAAGGCAGTAAATGTTTTAGTTGATGGATCTAAAAATTCAACAATAACCTATATTTCCCTTTCTTTTTAAACTCAAAACATTCTTTAACTTGATATCTTTTTAAAAAGGTAGAGAGATTTCCGTAGAGAGATTTTCGTAAAATTCAGAAATTATTTAAAATCGGTTCGGAAACCTAATAGATATAGTACAGGGATTCACAATTTAAATTCTATAAATCTATGAAGGTTTTGCATTGAAATATTTTATCTTCATTATATTGCCTTCTGGTTTTAATGCATTTTTTCTTCTAGCTTTAGTTATAAACAGGCTCGTAGGTATATAGTTACTTTCCATAAAGAAAAGCGGGAGCATTTAATAGAAATTCAATGACTCCTTTGTAATTATCATCTAGGAAGTCTCTTGAGATAGTGGGAGGTATTTATTACATGATGGTATTCATAACATTATTTAACTTTTTCTATCAAATACCTATAAGAAAGCTTTTAATAATTATTAGGTGCAATACATCACAAATGTGAGGTACTTTATATAATTATAAAGTATCTCACAGTGTCATTTTAATACAGCGAAGTAAAATTCATATCTCAAATCAGTTTAATCTCAAACAACACATATTTAGTTCCGATCCCATCAAAAAAATAAACGCCAAAAGAAACCAACAAAATTCCCTGAACGTTTAACAAACAACCTCCGATCGTTACACACTCATAAATTCGAAATTATCGATCCCAATTGAGATATCACAATTTTAGGTAATAAAACTTCTGTAACAACATCAACCTTATTTCCATCGGAACTAAGACCATTTTCTCGTAGCCATTATGCAAATTGCTCATCAAATCCTTTATTATTTGCCGATCAGTTGTAACGAAGTAGAAATGGACTCTTTTCTTTTATTGTTACGCTTCAAATTGGTTTGTTATTGGCGTTTTATATTTTGTAGAGGCTGTTATAACTGGCTATTAAACGTACGACTACTACCTATATTGTAATTTGTAATGCTGATGCAAATTCATTTAGTGTAAAGCAGTTTTGTGACATAATTTAAATATTCCATTTACTACTAGTATTTTGTAAATTCAAAACACCATTTTCGACTAAGTACAACATGTGAGGGTTTTGATAGTATTTTAATAACTAAACAGTATGAATCCATTCAACTAGAATGGAATTAGAAGGCATTGTAGTACCAGTAGTTTATGAAACGATATTAGTTTATCTAATATCTTAAATTGATCCTGAACGCCTAAGCTTGTATTGTTATACAATTTCAAATGTCTCATGGTACGCAGTTTGTTTTATATTAGACGTTTTATATGAAGGCATTATATTCGTACGAAGACTTACAAATTAGGACAATGAGGATGTGTGAGGCGGGTTCGCGCGTGATCTCAACGAATCGTAAGTGGAGGTCCCAATAGTTAGCTGCACTGCCCTCGGGGGCTGAGGGTTGAACGTACGATTTTTTGCTTTTAGCTGCAACGGGTTTATTAAGAACATTTTGAAGGCCTGTGCATTTCCGCAAGGTTTGTGTGGAATTTGTAAAGCTAGTTTTCTTGTATTGCAATTCACTTATTCTGTAGATATACAATTTTTATGTTAGTAGAAGAATTTTCTGTAAAGTTATGCAAAGCGATATCTTATACGTATTTTAGGATGTTCGTTACGTTTATGGCGATATCGTTTTTTTCGTATTTATGAAAGATTTTTTGAATTTATAGGTCATCGCAATACCTTTTTGCAGAGGAAGTCATTAGGTATAGTAAGAGTCATCATATGTAAGTTTGAATTTTTTATGGGTGCAATAAATACATCACAAATGTGAGTGACTACTTATTTTGATTTAATTGAAACTTTTGGTCAGACTGACAAAAATGTTGTTTGTCAATCAATAAACGAAATCGATAGTGAAAACGATCTATATTTTCGTTTCACAATGAAACATGCCACTTGTCAGCTATAAAAACATAATTAAATAGGAATGTGTGCCGGTTCGTTGACTTTTCTATGCTGTAGTACCAATTTGTAACAAATGCATGGATATTTTATCGCACTCGTAAAATAGTCGTAAAACCACACTCGTGCCGACGCCATTTTTATATCATGTCTGAAAAATTGTTTGTTGTTTATGTGTTGCGTAAATCGTACACGAAATTGATTTATGTTGTCATAATGGACTTTAATTGCTTGCTAGTTTGGTGGTAAATTATTTTGAAGTACAGGTAAATTAGCTTGGAGAAATTTTTGCATATGTAGTGGTGTGTATATTACTCAGATCTTAGAGCGCGTTTCCACTATATCGTTCTGGCCTATACAAAAATGTTTCGATATCCTAACATTACTATTTAATTTTATACTTATTCCTAGCAACACTTTTGTTTTCAATAAAAACAAGTTTTTATTTGAAAGAAAATGGTTTTGACTTTATAAAAAAAAATATATCATTCAATTTTACGTCCTTGAGCAAACGACAAGGCGACTACCGTGAAACAATAAAATATCGTGTCCATAATAATTTGTTTCATAATTAATATTTGACCATAATAATTACGAAACAAAACAAATAAATAAATCGTCACTTGATAGTGGAAAGTGGAAACACGCACAAAACCAGAATAAACCAGTTTACGCTGTCCGCAGGTGCCACGTGCAGTCGTTTGGTACTGTTAGAACATAAAGCACATTTCATTCAAAAATTATAATTATTATGTACGTAGTTTAATTGATAAATTTTGTATTTGTTGATTGTTGTTATTATTTGTTATTATTGTTATAATATTTGTTGAAGTGAATTACAAATGAAAACTCAGATGTACTTAAAAACTACATTTAATAGCTAAAATGAGACTTTTACACCCATGTCTGCACGATGCAGACCGGAGTTAAAGAATGAATTTATACAGTTTAATAATTATAAAGACGTAAGCTTGGATGCTAACTAAGGGAAATCGCATCCACATTCTATTCCCGTGCGAACGGCGTATTCAGCAGTTTTGTATGAAGGCAGGGCCATAACTAGTGTTTAATTTGTGTGTAAGTGTTGTAACTTTATATTGTTAATTCAATATGGCTCCAGTGTTAAAACATGGTCGAGGCAAGCCTTTGACTTCTCAAACTAAAGAATTAAACTTTAAATGTCGTTTCTTTTTCAGGTTAGTAAATTTTTCATTTTAGTAACATTGTTAATGTAAAAGTTATATGTATGTTAAATGTGCAAATATTAAAATAAAGTCTCATCTTTTTCAGAGGAGAAACACATATAGTTTAATTTAAAATCCCTTATATATACAGGGTTACTTGTAAAACACCGGCAACCTCGCAGGACAAGATAGCTAAAATCATAAGTAACAACATTTCGACTTTTGATAATTTGTTAGATTTTATTTTCATACAAAAATAAATATTCATTTAATTTTCCGTCTGAATATTATAAACTCTACGCCTCCCAAAAATTACGTAAACAAAAAGCGAACGAGAGGGGGAAGGGGGCGTCGCGTCGTCCATCCGATAATTAATAGAACATAGACTTACAAATGTAAGGAGAGTACAATAAAAGTTTAAAAAATCATTTAAAAATAATTTATTGCGTTATGCCAAAAGTCGTAGAACAAATGTTGTTACTTATGATGTTAGCTATCTTGTCCTGCGAGGTTGCTGGTGTTTTACAAGTAACCCTGTATAAAATAAAAACTAAAAATAAAATGTTGTTTTATTTTATTTGCTGACCATACACTACTACAAACGCAAAAATTTCTCCAAGCTAATTTACCTGTAGTGTTTTATGACAAATTTCAGTGTCGTGTTAAAGTTTGAGCATTTGAACATGAAATCGTTTGAATAAAAGCTTCCGGTGGGACAATGTTTGGTGGCGGTTTATGCGTGTTAAACTAGCCAGTGATTTATAGTTTATTTTCATAGTATGGTAATATGTGTTGTTATCATTTATTGCTTGACGATGTTTTCCTTCACCTATTCGACTGGATGTAATGTGGATAATTTGTAGATTCTATGAAACCTACCTTCTTATGAAATCAGCCGAATTTCTTACATGCTTTTTACATGTTTTAATTGGAGAAAAGGAGAGAAATTTTTACTAGGTCACTTATTAATAAATCTTAAAACAAGCCTAGATATCATAGCTTCAAAAATGACTGTAATATAGAGACAAGAATATCATTAGTACAACTAGACTATATTATTACACTTGGGACTATATTATAGTTGGAAGAATTTGCCATAGTATTAAGGTATATCAAAGGTCTATAAAATGGCCGTAACATTCGCTAGCAGACCACAGTCGACCAGCTCACAATATCTTCGCTCGTAAAGGCACACCGTAAATGTTTGCTGTATAAATAATTGGAAATTTAATGCTGGAAACACGGTATAGACTAGACTGAGAGTAAGGTTTGTTATTTTTAAGAATATAAAAGAAAATGGAGAAGAATTAATCAAGCTGTTGTTATCTATATAAGTATTTATTTAAAATTATATATGTATGTTTATCAGCCATCTGATTTCCAGATCAGATCGAGCCGTGTGTGAAAATTGTCCTGAAATATTTATTTATTTATAACTACTACTAATAAGGATAAAATTATTATAAATTCTGTGCGTAAGCTTTAACCAAGTAGCAACAAATCGTAGGTCATATGAATAACATTACAATTCTTAGAATTTGATTGCAAAACTAAAATTACTAACCATCGCATGGGTTAATTACACACACAATGTGTCTTTTGTTAAGAAAACATGAAAAATGATGCATATAATTTGTCACGTCTCGGTTGACGGTACATCTTGTTTGCAAGTCACAAAATTAACATTGAATGGTGTGATTTATCATGCACATATTTGCAGTTACAAGATAATAGGATAGATTAGTTTAAATTGATTGGACGGGCTTGCCTCTTTAGTACCGAAAGGGCATTTTGTGACATCAAACGATTGAAAATCTTCGGTCGGTTGCTTCGGTGGTTATTATTGTCATGATGTTTGATTAATATTATGTCAATTATTGCTGTCAGTAGGTTTGAGTTATCATCGTTTGGATCGATGGTTCGACTGCTCTATATTACAGTGTAAGTACAGTCAGCCCTTACAGTACGTAGTTTACTTTCTGCTTTAAATTTTTTGTCCAGGACTATTTTGAATAGAATTATTGTATCAATATCATACGTTTTTACTCACCCACATTGAACTTATTCGTTTCGATAAAGGTTACCTAATACCTATATTACCTAATAAAAATCATACTTTTGGCATATAAAACTCAGTGATCCCCTAAAAAAGAGCACCTCCCACACAATTATCATTAAGTTTAATGAACCATAAAAAATTAGCCTCTTATTTAAAGCGCATAATTACGATAATTAAAAAATCGATAATTTTAAATCAATATTAATTGGCCGATGCACTACGCAATAAAACCTCACACTTGATACGTGGGCCACACTGAAAGTTATGCGTTACTCATAAATAAAACAAGTTATTTGTCTAATATTATATTTACTACTTTTAAAAGTATTCTCCGTTACGTTTAAAACACTTTTTCATCCGTTCAAACCATTTCTGGAAACATGAGGACCATTGTTCCGAGGGTATGTTTTCTACGTGCTGTTTGAAAGCAATCACGGTCTCTTTTGGCCACGTAAATGGTCGAACCACTCATTGAATCTTAGATTTTTGGGAAAACGAAGAAATCGCACGGTGCTAGGTGAGGACTGCGTGCGGCATGGGTCACGTGCTCTGTGTTTTCAGAAGCCAAAATGACTTTGTTTTGTTCGCGGTGTGCACCGAAGCACTGTCATGGTGCAACAATACGCGACTTCTAGGTCGGTTTTCCCTTATTTTTTCTAAGACATTGGGCAAACAAATAGTGGTGTATCACTCAGCATTAACAGTATTTTGTTTCTCAAGTGGGATAGTGCAGACAGGATTCGTCTTAGAGAAAAAAAACGCAATCATTTGTTTGCCGACCCTTCTCGCCTGCCTCAATTTTGTTGGTTTTCTGTCACTTTCAAACACCCACAAAGAATATTGGTGCTTTCTTTCTGGAATATAACAATATATTCATTTTTCATATCCTTTCACGATATTATACACAGCATTAGAATGCCCGTGATTGTACTTTTAAAGGATTTCTTTACACCAATCTACTCGATGTCGTTTTTGTTTTGGAGTGAGTTTGTGAGCAATCCACCGGCAACTAAGCTTCCTATCTTTGAAATGTTCATGTAAAATTTTCTGAATTTGGCTCATACCAATCCTCAAATGTCCTCGAATCTCCTCATAAGTGATATGACAATTTTCTTAAATTAGTCGTCTAACGGTAGCCATATTTTCCTCCATGATCGCAGTTGAGGGTCGACCTTCACGAATTTCATCATGGAGAGAAACACGGCCGCGATGAAATTCAGCATATCAATGCCTTATAGTGCTCAAATGAGGTGCTTCCCTCCCAAAAGTATTTTGAAGTCGAGCAGTGCAAGCTTTCGAAGAAAGCGAACTTTTAAAATCATAAAAAAATCATCGCCCTAAAATTGTTTCGTGTTAGTTCCATTTTTGCTACGGACAACGAACTTCAACTTGAGATAAAAAACAATTGACAAGCGCTACCCGCCAATTTTTTTTTTCTTCAACTAATGAGATTTCATTTGTTAAAAAAATATAACATTCGGAATTCAAACATTTATGGGTGGCCAGAAACGCAAAACTTTTAGTGTGAACTAGGTAACTTATGATAAATAAGCACTCAAAAAGAAATAAAAAGGATTTTACGAGAAACCAATGAGGTGCGGTGTAAACACGACGACAGATTAAGTAATAAAACAGGCATTTTATTGTTATACTGCTTTTTAGGGTTCCGTAGCCAAAATGGCAAAAACGGAACCCTTATAGTTTCGTCATGTCCGTCTGTCCGTCTGTCCGTCTGTCCGTCTGTCACAGCCGATTTACTCGGAAACTATAAGTACTACAGTGATGAAATTTGATGGGAATATGTGTTGTATGAACCGCTACAAAAATATGACACTAAATAGTAAAAAAAAGAATTGGGGGTGGGGCCCCCCATACATGTAACTGAGGGATGAAATTTTTTTTTTCGATGTACATACCCGTGTGGGGTATCAATGGAAAGGTCTTTTAAAATGATATAAAGTTTTCTAAAAAACATTTTTCTTAAAGTGAACGGTTTTTGAGATATCAGCTCTCAAAGTCGTAAAAAGTATGTCCCCCCCCCTCTATTTTTATAACTACGGGGTATAAAATTCTAAAAAAAATAGAGGTGATGCATGCTAATTAACTCTTTCAACGATTTTTGGTTTGATCAAAGTATCTCTTATAGTTTTTGAGATAGGTTGATTTAACTGTAATTTATTATATTTGCTGCTACGGAACCCTTTGTGCGCGAGCCCGACTCGCACTTGGCCGGTTTTATTTTAGTGGGTTTTTGTGAATGACGTTTGTAGCGTGTGACTTCCGAGTGTTGTGATCAGTTTACGGTCATTTTTAATCTGTGGCCTACACGAGCAGGGGCTTTTAGTATTAATGTATCGTAAAATGCGGGATTTCGTTTTATTATTTTGTATCTAGAAATAGTACCAGAATAATTGAGTGACTTTTTATGCGTGTTGGAGCGTTTACTTAGTGGTATGAAGAATAAATTAATAAATTGTTCGAGATAAGGAATAAGTGTTGAGAGATGTATCGTAAAAATTGGTGTTAATGTTTCGCTTTAGGAAATGATGGTGTTACGGTTGTTTTTTTGGAAATTCTTGATCTATTTACTAAACATGCATTTTTTAAGCAGGGAAGTTAAAAAGTAAAGTTAATTTAAAAAGTTGGATTTGCTAAACAGGACAAAACTCAGGTTGGCGACTTGCTACGACTAAACGAAGTCTAATTGAATAAATAAATGTTTGAGTTTGAGTTTAAACAGCAAAGACGATGAGTAATTGATAGATAAAATATGCCACCTATGCAGGGTATCCCACTATTGGTATAATAAGCGCGAAGGGACTTGTAGTTTTGCATACACTGATCACGTAAAAAATACTTAAACAACAAAATTACGCCAAAAATTTTTTGCTTAATTTTTCCTTAAAATCCATGTTTTCGTCTATAGCTTCGCGCAGCCGGCATAAACCGCTTCGCTAATATGAGCATTTTGTCTATGAACACATAATCTTAAAAGATAGCTCACGTGCGGGTGGAAAAGTTGGGCGGGTTGCTTGTTAGGGGTGTACACATAGAGTTTTAAGAATTCATCTATTTGTAAAAAAAAATTCGTCTGGAATTTTATAAGTATTTTTTACGTACTCAGCGTATGCAAAACTATAAACTCCTTAGGGCTTAGTATATAACTGTTGCTGGGACACCCTGTATACAGTAGCATTTTTTAATATAATAAAATAAAATTCACAAGCATTCACCCATAGAGACGATAATGCATTAGATTTCTGAACCGTGGTTGATTCAGTACATCGTTGTCGTTGCCGTTTCTAAGAGCGAAATAAATTGATAAAAAATTATGAAAATGTGAGGTAAAACTAAGAAATTTATAGGTACGTACTGGTACGTAGTACCTATATATTATGACTGCAAATACTTTTAAAAATAAAACCCCTCGAGTTTATAGACAAGACAGTTAACACAATTCACAATACTGGAGGCATGCGGTAACTTTCTCAATTTTATATCAATCGCTTTACCATATCGGTAAAAGTAGTAGCTATTAAGTTTATTACCACAATCAATAAGGTTGTAAGTGCTGGCCTTTTGTGTAATATCCTTTTATAAAGTTTAAAACGCCGTAAAGATACAGTTAACATGCAATAATTAAGTTGACTCAGATTAGAGAGTATTGCACGGGATAAATAAGCCTATATAACCAGTAATGTCCACCCTATTTTGGTTGCCAGTGCCTTTGTTGTTATGTAAGTATTAGGTAACTATTTTTCTATAAATACACTTAACTTCGAAACTATTAGTTATCTGTGTTATTATCATTAGATTAATTAAATGTTGACACAACGATCTGAGTTCTTGCATCTTGGTCTTTCAGCATAACTTCTTTTCATGAATCTACACTATATCGTCGAGCCTCGACTGAGAAAATATGAAATGAAGGTCTTTTAAGGTTTTGATGGAATTTTTGCACTGATCGAGATAAATGACGTGTTTACAAGTGTGATTAATTTTTTGATTTTGTATTTACTAGTATATATAGGCACGCATCAAACAGTGTATTTGTGATGAATTATATTATTACCCGCCCTAAAGTTTATGTTATTCAATAATAATGAAGAAATAATTAAAAGAATTTTCAAAGTCCGTCCAACAGTTTCAGAACTTCGTGAATACGAATGGATATGGATCTAACAAAATAATCTTAAAATACTATATACTATAGACGATATACCCAAGTGAGAGCAATCAAACATGAACAAAAATAGGTGTAATTTTCCTCGCCTCATAACTCGCGCCGCAGTTGTACACAATAGACCGAAACACACGTTTATGATACTATCACTAGACGTGGATTTACTGAAACCGGTATCCAGATATTATGGTATAGCTTCTGGTTTACATGAAATGGTAATACATATGGAATAGCCTCAAGTGCTGCAGTATGACGGACTTAGTAATAAATAAAAAAAAAATTGGTTGTCTGAAAGTCGGTTTACTGACGATAGTTGAACGTGACAACGTCTGTGCTTCTTTGTCGCTCGTTCCGCGCTCTCGCTTGCACTTCAAGCCTTACATGGAACGCCTCAGAGCGAGGTAACGCCGCATGAGTCATGTTTTTTCGTGCGTGCAGCCGGCTCTATCGAATTATAAGACGTTGTCACGTCAAAAAAATAAATAAATATTTCAGTTTTCACACACGGCACGATCTTATCCCATAAGCTTATCTTATCTAAGCTTTCGCTTGTGTTATGGAAACCAGGTGGCTGGTAAACATACATACATAATTTAAAATGAATACTTATATAGATAATTAACACCCAGACACAGAGCAAACATCTATGTTCATCACACAAATATTAGCCCTGGGTGGGAATCGAACCCACGACCTCTGGCTTGGACGGCAGAGCCACTACCAACCAGGCGAACCGGTCAGTCTAAATGAATTAGTACAAATGAAGTTTGAGATTTTGTTGAATTTTATAGCTTCCATAATATATTATAGAGGTATTATTTTCATCTTCCAGCCTGTCTATAATTTATTTACGTTGCAGCTATTGTTGAATATGAATTATACAGAGCAGCGTTGTTTCTAATTTGGCTAGAAAGGTTTGAAGTCGGAAAAGCTCTTCTAATTTGATAAAAGTTATCCATAATTTTTGCTTTGATATTGTATTGTTAATACTAAAAAAGTTAATTATAAAAGTTTCTCACGCAAAATATTGCTGATGAATTTTACTTTATATATGTCAAATGAGCTGTTTTATTTTCATTATGTTCTTGGTCAGCCATCCACTGTTCTGTGTGTAGATATTTATTCGTGTTTATGTATAAATTAGTAATTTACGTGCTAATAAAATGTTATTACTAAATTATTGAGTACTTATTTGTCCTTTATATAAGTAATTCGCTTTAATGTTAAATGCATATACGAGATTTGCATCGATATTTTATTGAAATTACTTAGAGAAAACATCCATAAATACGCAAATGTCTCCTCCGCTCAGTAGTAAAACATTGACAGTGACATGAATAGGTATAGGCAATAGCGAATAATATACGGCTTAACTGCTATTTTATCAGATTTCCTCTTGAGCTCAAATACAGTACTAACTGCAAAATATATAAAGAAAGCGTTATGTCACTCCAAGACTTAATTTACAAAGACCACACTGATTTCTATAGAATACTGCACCCGGGCATAGTATTTCAAAGATACTTGTCCTGACATAATGGACTTTGTCTATTGCACCGCTATATAAATCCCTGTATTCTAAAATTATTGCCCGAACAAATCTATAATTAATGTCTATCTAATAATAATCACAGTAGACAACAGATATTACTATTTAAATATCGATTTCATATAAATTTTGATATAAGTAATGAGATAGATATTGGGAAGATAAATATCGAACTTAATTTAAACGTTATTAAACTTTATGAGGTGTTAAATTTGAGATAAGTTAATCAATAATTTAATATCCTGAGACCACACCGACACTCGGCAGTCCACCCGCGCACTCAAAACATTTGTATAAGAGGAATAATGCGTGGGCCATAATACAGCCTTGGTGCACGCCGGGCGAGCTGCGGCTAACTTTGTGACTCACGCACCTTGATGGAACGTTTTAAAGGCACTAAGCCAATCAAGCGTTTAGTGCTACATGAATATAACGTACATTACATTTCATGATGAGCAGACGCAATTGTATTAAGTTCCTCCATCACATAATATAACACTATATCAAACGCTTCTTTTAAATTGCCACTCATATACTGGTCCTATTTACATTTTATGGTCTTGACATGATTTTTAATTGAACGGCTATCTAACGACCTAGTTATTACATATGATATCATTTTGCGTGTATTTATATATTATTATTTTTATATTATTGCATAATGCGTAAATAAATGTTTCATGTCTTATAGATTGATCGTATTGTTTGCCTGCGATGATTAGTCTGTCTTGACCTCCAAAGCTATATTTGTTCTAAATTATTTGCGTCAATGTTAGGAATGTAAAATAAAAACATGTATGTTCCTATAGTATTCGTAAATCATATTTAAATGTTTCTAATCAATATCTATTTAGTTAGCATCATAATAAAATCAGCCGTAAAACAGACATTTTATTAATAAAGCTAATAACGAGTTTAATAACGTTAAACCTAGATTTGCTCTTGACTTGCTGCCAGTCCAGTATTGTAAAATTTACTATTTTTAAATGGATTTAATTTAAATTTGTTCTATATTTAGATGAAAACTATTAGAAACATTTTATTTAAAGTTCAACAGTAGGTATTCAAAATGTCCTATGTGAAATGAAATCTTAGTTATAATATTTAAATTTTAATGGCTTTAATAAAATTTGAATGATGTGATGAAAACGTTGAATGACAGCTTCTTAATAACTATATAATAAACTTTATTGATATTTCATCAAGATGCATAAATTAACCTAAAAATGAAATGTTTTCATATTTTTTGCTCCTACCGGTGCGGTGTCTAATTCAATTCTCATTTTACCGTTTTCATCTGCCTATATTTTTATAAGAAAATGCGTGATGTGATAATTATATAATATCATGATTCTATACGTACGTTTATGTAGTAGAATAATCTATTAAATTAAACTTTTAGTGAACCAAGAAATCGTTCAAAACACTAGCAAAAATAACTGAAAATTTCTTCATAAACTTTCCGAACAAATTGGTACAAATCTAATATGGCCGCCTTGTTGTATTTCTTAGTTTAAGTTTTTATTGTACCTACTATTGTTGTGTTGGCAGCACAATAAAGTGTTAAAAAAAAGCTCACATGTACGTATTGAAGATATTGTTGATATAAATAAAGGCGCACGTTATACATATAATCGCATATAACTTGTCAGGATTTGCAGTTCGCCCACGGAGCGGTAAATGATTTGAAACTTTCATCTGATTGCGAGTTGTATTAGCTCCGTTGATTATCACGATAGACTGATTTAATGTTCATAACACTCACAATGCTATTGAAATGAAGTCTGAACATTGAATGCAAATAGAAATTCATGCGTTTCGTATTGAAAATTTTACTTTAACATCTGGGTGTGATTTTGGAGCCGTTTGTTTTGGTGCTAAAGTTAAATAAATAATTATGTGCATGATTAAACTGCAGTTGCATGCAAAAGCTAACCAATTCACTTCAAAATTATAAATTCTAACAATCTCTATTATTTTTATTTTCTTATTACAAGTAGAGTTGTTACCTACCTTGTAAGTTGATGTTCTTTGAATAATTAGATCACTATTTCGCAGTGCATTACGAAAAGATATAAGTCGTCCTATTTTAAAGTACAATAACTTTTGACTGACCGTCTTAAGAAGAGACGAGTATGTAATAAAACGCGTAAATATTCTAGAAACATCTTAACCGCTAATAATCTAGCACTTAATAGGACACAAAGTATTTCTATAAACAGGATTGTCACTCGTCTGTCTGAATTACATCGCCATACAATCAGTTAACAGTGCCGTCAAATAAATAACTCCAATCATCCAACATTACTAACAATCCCAGTTACTTATCACTTACAAAATCCTTTAAAATATGTTAATAAATTTGAAATAATGACGCAATTTCTCTCGCAGTTGACAAAGTACTTCAGGACAGATGGAGGAGTGAACTTTAGAATTATGCAAGATTAGCATAACAGCATGGCAGGCGTCGAGGGCCAAAAGAAACATTTCTGCTAACGGATGTAACTTGTTAAACCTTTGATTCATGGTTTCATCTTATTTGCATTGGCTCAGAGATTCGTTGAATGCATTACTATTTTCAAGTTTGCTTTGGTTGCAGTGAACAGTCTTACAAAACTAGATATTATAGCCTATGTCATTTTGCATGACATCATTTTTTTATATTTTGAATTCCCGAAGTCGTCTAATTGGGTTTGATAAACAAAAAGAAGTCCTGAAATAATTCTCTATACAAAAAATGTGAAAATCTCCATTCACCACCCACAATTATTGCACAATTTTTTTTATTTTAATACAAAAACAAAAAGAACCGGAAACAACAGTTTTAGAACTTGTGTATTTGCACTATCCTGTATCTAACATTAGCTATGCGAGTTAAATTTATTTTTTCTCAGTCTATTAATCGCATCGGCGCTGTCGCATTTAGTTCAAATTTTATTATATGCCTATTTTCCTCTTTCTGTTTTCTAATTAAATACATTTTCTTATATAAAACTATTATATAATATACTGTGTTCATTGAAAATATTTAAAGAACATTTTCCATGTCATCAAAACATTTTTTTTTATAATAATTACCTGAGTAAAAAGAAAAATATACACAACTAGAGAATTTCAAAATAGTGATCATTGTACACTCTATTACTAAAATAGATATTATATGCCCAACAATATTTTAAATGTGTTAGTATCAGTATAATCATGTATGAATAGAAATTGATATATGATCATCAAAAATCATTTCGCGCGCAACACAATTTCCATATCTAGACACAAGTTAACTGCATTGTCTATCACATAATCCGAGCTATTAAAAGGCAAATAAACTGTAATTGTGTTGTAACACAAGTGCAAGCTGAATCTATTTAAATCGGTCTATTTGTGCGGCGGGCGCTAACTAGCTTCGAACTATCCTCTCAATTACTGCCATACCGAATTATGGAATTTTAGAATTCAACACTTTGTGATTTATCATCTGTAGCATTTGAGCTTGTCATAATAAATTAAACTCTCTCTATTGTGTGGAATGATACTGATTACTATGTATATGCATACGTATTTGTTTAGCCGTAGAACTGTTTTGTAATGTTTAAACGTTGTTTAAATGCATTTTTTTGTTATCTGAATTGTAATTTTTTCGTTAAACGTAGATCATCGTACTCTAATAAAGACTGATGTCCACTGTCCTGACTGTACTGACTGAATTGCATAATTATGGTGAAGTTCTACGGGAGTATCGGTGAACAAGTGAAAACGCAAACGGCTGATGTTCATATTCAATATTTTTCCTAATGGAAATATAATAATTCATCTAAATAAACGTTAAATTATGAGGAAATCAATTACTTCTACATTTCTTAAAAAAATAAATAGCAAAACCTTCTAGAACCTCTAATTTTCGAGAATATAGGCATGACTAAAATTTCCCCTCAAAATAATTTAGCAAGCAGCGTTATCAAAATATATGCCCTGAATTCCACGATTCTAAATCGATCAGAATTTGTCACTCATCCCCAAACTTAATCAATGACAAACGTGCGAGTGTTCCGCGAAAATCGATATTGATGACATCGATTAATATCTTTCATTCGAATGACTCGATTTGTTTATATCTGTCGTTGGCGAATTATCGAGCGATGTGTTCTTATAAATATGAAAGCGATCATATTTCGACGTGTCATTTTATACTTATGTCCGCCCATTCAATAAGGAACATCGAAATCATTCTTACTTATTACAATGTCCTTTTATTACAATAAGTTTTTAACAATACAGTTGTTAATGATAAACTTTAAAGAAAAATATGAATTGAAAATTGTGATTTTATAATATTTTTGGATGTTTTGATAGGCAACACCCTTAACTTCATGCAAGGGCATCTATGGTCGATGCAATTAGCTTATCAACTTGGCATTGCCCTTGCTCGTTAGCCTCCTTATAACATCCCCAATAAGGACAATTCTAAGTAATTTTTACTTTATACAACATACAGCAAACAACAACACATAAGACTATACGACATACGTATATTAATCTAAAACTTGCAGACATTGATATGTTGCACGTCGATTTCCCGGTCACCTCAGGTCACTTCTTCATTAAAATTCTCACCGACCCTTTTCATGATTAAATCATATCTGTTATGACTAACGCTTTTCAATAAACTGGCCAATTGAAATCTATAACCGAACCTGGTCATAAACCTTCTTGCGAAATTACTGTTATCTTTCCTACGACAGTAAAAGATGTTGTCACATCAGTATATATTGGCGGATTTTATCAATTTCCATCGGACTTTCTAACATACGTATTATTGTTTATCGAAGGTGATAAATATGAGTCATATTCAATTCTGAATATGTCACAGTTTGAACGCAATATTTCATATACAGGCTTTGCAGGAATATTGCTGGCTACAAATATTTATCTACGAATAGTGAGAAAATTTCGTAAACACATTGTATTACATAATTTATTTGTTTTTTCAGTCAAGAATATTTCTCTCATACTTGAAAGTTGAGGGGTATTCTCATCGCATAGTTATTTGTTACGTAGATAATGTTCATTAATATTTTTTTGACTTATGGTGCAAGCACTGTAACAGAAACAATTAAACATTATTTTCGTGTATTGCAAAGATACCTTTATTTCTTGTTTACGTAAATAAGCTATGTGAAAAATTGCAAACATCACATCAAGGTAACTACAGAACTCAATTTAATTTCAAACCTTGTTTGTGATTCATGTGCTATCCAGACATTTTCATAATTATTTCATAGTTAAGACTCAATCAGACTAAAACATTCCTACGTAACGGAAAATTCAATAAAACCAAAATATTTATATTACTTCAATAAGATAATCGACCACACATGTTTCCAGACCAGTCACGCTTGACCCCATCTTCCAGAATTCTCTTAATATCAAAATTCAACAATCTGCATAAATGCCCAATACAATTTATTGTCAGTAAGCCGCTTACCGGCCGTTACAGATAGGTGTTAGAACGGCTCTTAAATTAGCTAAGTGGCTTTATCGAAATACACTAATGCTGGGACAAATGGCTTCTATTACGGATTTTTTACCAACTTCGAAAATTGTGTGTAGTTGGCAATTGATTTGCTGCGGATAGAGCTAATTAACGGTTTTTAAATTATGATTATGATTTTTTTATTAATAAACAAGCAACTTATTTTCTTTTAATCAAGCGGTACTTCATTTCTAGAACTAATCAATTTTAAACATGCTTCAAGCGGTAAAATCTTTTCAGGCATGTGGTAACGTAATGTAAAACGTAATGTGGTGAACTAAATTCTTACACAGAAACCCTGAAAAGTCGTTCTTTCCATAACAATCGAATTAAATCTCTCAAAAGCTTTGAAAAGCTCGCAATCCAACCGTTGGTGTAAACAATAACATGCTACACGTTCACAACACTATCTCAAGACCTCAATATTTTCATAGATCATTGCGTTAACCTCATTTATAAGTGGATAATTTACAACCAATACCTATGTTTTTCCACCTACATTCACAATTACCTATATAATTTAAAACTTGTGCACATATTAAAGGAAGTAACTACTTGATCAGATAGCCTTATAAAGGTGTGAACAAAGTGATACAATTATCAATAATCACCTATTTGAATGAACAGTTTGATGTTAATTTATTCCTTACAAGTTTGTTTTGATAACGTCAGCAGATTGCAAGTATCAGCGAGGCGGTTGATAAGATTCAGTAATAGGAAGCCTATATAAAGCACTGTTTGCGGGAGGTACAGAATTCCATGCAATTTACTTAGTGACCCTCCCTTTTTACCCGATTGCTAAAGACGAAGCGTTATATTTTTCTAGTGTATGTTATTAATTGTATGTATAAGTGATTACTAGTGTCCGACCGAAACTGGTTTCCAGGCCGAAACCGAAACCGAAACCGAATGTTCGGCCGTGGCTTCAGTTTCGGCCGAAACCGAAACCGAAACCGAAACTCACGTGGTCAAGTATGAAATTTCTAAAAATACTGAACTTTGGTGCATTTTACCTATTATTTTGCCTTAATTAGGGCATGAAATGAAAACACAGTATATTAAATTTGTTGTAATCAGTGATTTAATATAAAATAAAAAAAAAAAAATATTTTTAAAATATTAATAATAACAATTTTAATTTTTATTATTTTTTCAAATTAAGTTCTCAGTAAAATCAGTCATCTAAATCAAATCAGTAATTGTTACTGTTACTTTAAATACTAAGTTTTGGTATTTTGAGATCTTTATCTTTATTAAAGAGTCTTTAATACTTTGGATTGGTATTTGTACTTAGAAGAATAATCAGTCTCTTTTAGGTACCTCATATAAAAATAATAATTATTAATTACTATTACACCCAGTTCCAATCTCAACATAGATAATCAAAAATTGTTTCCACCAGCGTGGGTCTACCAACGCTTTGACAGCGTCCGTCAAAGCGTTGCCGAGGAAAACGAAGTTAGACAAGCGTGAACGTGTGTGAACTAAGTTCACTGAACTTGCGAAATAAGTTTCGGTTTCGGCAAAAGTTTCGGCCGATTTTGGCCGAAACCGAAACTGCGGCCGAAACTTGATTTTTGGCCGAAACTCGGCCGAAACCGAAACCGAAACCGAAAGTTTGGTCGGACACTAGTGATTACGCCGTACAGCCCACACCGCTGGACGAATTTTGACTTATGAGGTAGATATTCATCAGAAATGTGGTAGTACACAGGCTAAATAAATTTGCAGTCGGTTTATTTTTAATAATAACAATTATTGCTTTCTCTACATTACATATTTGAGTGAATAATAAGCACACTATTTATCTTTGAAACAGCAAACAACACAACCCTCTTCCGAGTCCACTCAAAATATGAGAAAATTGAGTCTAAACCACAAACAAACAGACACCGGCTAGTCCTCACTTTTGAAACAGAATGTGTGCAGCATCAGCCAGTCAAATTAACATTTAAACTTTCAATCAGACAACCGGTTGGAACAATACGAATTACAAGAATGTGACAACGTTTTGAAATCACACCCTTCGTGTATCTGTTTGACGGCCTTGGGTTTCGCAAGCAATAGTAGCTGTGGAATGCGGAGGTTTTTACGCTAATTAGAAGTAATTGGGAATATTGTAACTTACTAATTTTTGGTATCAAGTATTGTTCTGGATAGGTGCTACGCACTTTTGGAATGTTTGTCGGTTTTTAATACGATAATATGAATGATGAATAGTATTTTCTTGTACTTGATTTTATGCGAGTATTATGCAGTGAATAAATCGCGTTTAAAATCCGTAAAAAACTCTAATTTCTCAATTAATGATGAATGGCAAAATTAAATATGTTTTCCCGATGTTTCAACAAATAGATAGGTATCGGAAGAAAAGTGTTTCACTTTTAAGTTTATAAGCATATGGGCTGTCAGCATAACGTTGTTCATGATAATCGAAGTTAGTTAACTATTACTTTATCTAATAGTTATATTATTTTATTAACTCTTTAATTAATTTATTATAAATTATGTATTAAATTTCTATCCATCCGCGTCAGTAACCTAATGGTTTTGTATGCAAATATAATGGAGAATTCCTATTTTCGCTTTAGGCCGGCATCCAAAATTGATCTGTGGACGAATACTTGGCAACAATGTGAACCTTTGTAAATATCTAGTTATTATTATATTAATATAAAACCATTTCATAAAATATACAGTGAAGTACAGAGTAAAAATGGTGCAGTATAATCACAGACCAAAAATATAAGGCAAGCTTAATCCTACTGAGTAAGTTTGTTACAATTTATGCATTTACTCTTTTACGCGAAATTTCATTTTCTGACAAATTGGTCATGTAGGTTAATTTGTTTCAATCATTTTATTTAATAAATATATTTAATTAAAGATACAATTGCAAAAAAACTAAGACAGCAATATATAAGTACCTACCTACAAAGTCTAGAAAAATGTTAATATAGCAAATATAATATTTTAGAATCCTATGTTTTAGGTACATAAGTATTTTATTTCAAAAATAAAATCTTCATCCAAAAACATATCCCGCTATTTTGTATGTTTTTTTTACCGCGGAGAAATTGAATCAGAAATTCGAACAGCAATCGAACGTAAAGACATCAAATAATATCATTAAGACCTTCAAAAGCCTTTAATTTATCTGTACTATCAAAACAGATAATCATAAAGTTCATGGAAGCAGGCCAACAGATTATACAAACTAGTTTAATAATATTATTTGAGACGATTACACTTCTAGGACGAATAATGTATTTATTAGGTAAAGGTTTATCGTAATTCTTATAATCTTGTGTGTGTCTTTGACTTGTAAAAACTATTCGTCTTGAATCTAGAGAATATCTACGGTCACAGTTTGCTTTCCCAAATTACACATGATATTTTTTAAACTTTCATGTGCCTATTAATAAAATATTTATAAGGAAACTATTGTAATATAATAAAAATATATTATCGTACCTACTTGGCAATTGTCTCTTTGTTTGCTATTTATTATTAACTAGCTGCGCATCGCGGTTTCACCCGCGTGGCTCCGCTCCTGTTAGCGTATTGATAGCCGCCTTCGATAAATAGGCTATCTAACACCGAAAAAATTTTTCAAATCGGACAGTAGTTCCTGAGATTAGCGCGTTCAAACAAACAAATTCTTCAGCTTTATAATATTAAGTAAGTATAGATTTAAACATGTTCGGAAATTTGTGTATAAAAATATATCGTACATGGCTTAATCCCACATTACGTGTGGCCAATCGCGTGTGTATAATACATGGTCATTTGCAGCAGACACCTAATTGTACTAATGATGCCTATTTGGAGGCTTTCACTTTTTGTGAGCCGACTCGTGTGTTATTTTTATTATGACTTTATCACGCTTTGGTTTTGCATGACAGATTAGATACGTTCTAATTTCAATTGTTTTACTTTAGTTCATAACCACGACTCGTTAAGAATTATTGTTTTTACATATTTGCGAGCTTTTAAGTTTAACATTACCTATGACTGTTCAACACCAAATTTCAGATAAGATAAACGAGCAGTTTTGATACATATAAATATATAGAGAATATATATAGTAGGTACTTACGTATTTACGTACGCTAGTAGAACAAACATTAGATTACACACACAATTTACATTAATCAGGAACAAAGAAGCTTTTTTTTCAAATAGACAATTATATTATTAGATAAATTACTAAAGGCGTTTGTAGTAAGTTTCTTTAATAAACAATTTGCTTAAATATTTCATTATTTATTTGTAGCAACAAATTGAGAATCGGCTAGCATTGATAAGATAGAAATAAGATTATGTAGGGGCGATATTAGTGAACTTTAAGTATATTATAGAGACTGAATAAAATTGCCTAGTAACATGGTAAATTGGTAATTCAATAGAATCAGTGGTTTGACCTTTGTATTAACTATTAGGCAATTTGTTTAATGCAATTAATGTGAATATGCAAAATGAACGTAAAATTTATCTATAAAATAACATGCTTGGCATTCTTATTTTATCTTATGGCCTACGAGTTGATAATAATTTCTAGTGATAGAAGACATTAAAATATGTGATTGAGCAAAAAGATCGTTTTCTTGGGTTAAAGATTTCCCTCCTATCGCAGATTTTATTTTTCATATTAATTTTAAATGTAGTATTGTGTATGGTGCAAGTAATAACAGTTATCACATATTACTTAGATAGATACTCTATCCAAAGTAGTACTTAAATCGCCCGCTACCGCTATCGCTCCGCTCCGTGCCCGCTCCGCTCGCTTCGTGTATGCGGTGCCAGCCAGGTACCACCTTTGATCTTCGCCGGTGGCTCGATAAATCGTGTTTAAGTGACAAATCGTCGAATCTAGAGATTGATCTTTCTTTAAATCAGTAGTTTTCGGCGGTCACGACGTATTCCGTTCTAAATTAGCTTTTAATTTATTGCTAGTCTGTGGTTCCGCCCGCTACTGTAAAATATCGCGGTTTAGACGATAAATGTGAAGTTTGTACTCGTTTTTACAACAAGATTGGGGTTTTCATGGTGTTAGAGTAGATTTATTGGATGAGAATTAGTAAATCAATTTAAATTACTTTGAGCTCTCGCTTGCAATTACATGGCTTGAGTTTAGGAACGTGTTTTGAAGTGATGTAAAACTTCAGGTTTGTTACAAATTTTCTTTGATTTAATAATAAAACGTCGATAGTTACGAGCTCTATTTATAACATGTCGATTACATCTTTTCAAATGATTTTTTACAATGTAAGCTCTATGTTGACTCGTAGTTCGCTCCATTTCCTATTAAACGAAAGTTTGTGAAGCTACAGGGATGTTCATGACTTTCGCTCAAAACAAGCTGACTGAATCAGGTTCAAATTTTGCTCCGAGATAGTTAAAGTATTTTTTTTTCAAACACAATGTCATTAACACAAGGTCTAGTGAAACGTAGCTAAATATTTAATGATATATTAAAAAAATGTATTAGCAAGAAATAGTAAGATTACTTAATTTTGTTTTTGTTTGTAAAAATCGATAAAAACTAAAAGTATTAAAACCATCTGCTTACGGCTTTTTATTTCCCTTTCCAACAACAATCGGGTACAGCACTAACAATAAGCAATTTCTCCATAAGGTTTTAGCATCGATTTTATCGATGTCGATGAATCACGATTGTTAGCAATCGATATAGCACGACACTGTCGCAACGGACTGAGTCAGAAAGAATTACTTTGGCTCCGTTTTGATCTGAATCTGTCTGTGGGAATTGATCGTAAGAGGAAGTTTAACTGCGTGTTATATTTGGAAGAAAATATTTGTTTTCACTCAATATTTTAACGCTGAAACCGTGGAGTTACTGGTGTAGATATTATCTTTCAGATTCTTCGCAAATTTTCAGGCAAGTTAAAGGTGAATAAAGGTATTATATGCAATAACGGTGTAGATCTTCGGGAATAGAACAAGATTGCAATATTATCTTCCATGTAATACGTAAGAGAACTTCTAATTTCTTTTCCATTATAATCAAAATTAAGATGTAGGATTGTTAATATATTTCATTCAAATAAGACATCGTAAGATTAAACGGCTCTCTTAATAGACACAATTTTGCAGCGCGCAACTCCACGGGACACAACCAGTATACCCCCTACGTAACAAACTTACACAATACGCTACTGCACAGTTATTTCATGCGTAAAGCGTAAATTTATTATTACAACAATAGAACGTAAACATAATAGTTGTTATAATAACACGTAGCTGTCTGTTTTGACTTCGCTTATTGAGTTTTATACAAACATGCCGTTTTCACGACTAAAGGCCAATGACCCGATCGCGTGGTATATTCTATAGAAATATTGCATGGATGGACAACATTTTTGAGAATAATTATAGAAATTAGTAAGTATAATATGTTGTGAAAGTTTTATAACTAATGTTAAAAGTAGCAATAAACTGCTTGGTGGATTTGATTGATTTTTTGTACATTTAAACAGGGAATGTATTAGAAGCCTTTTTACAATTATATAAAAAACTAGCAAACCCGGCAAACTCCGTTTTGCCACCTTATGTTTAAATACCATCTTCATAGTTTAAACACCAAACGAAATGTTACATAAGGCGCTGTATGTGAAAAATGATTTTCACGGTTTTCCCGCTTTTCTGTTGAAATGTTTCCTGAATTTTCTTTGCTGCAAACCTCACGGAGCCAGAGACCTTTCCAGCGAATGCAAAACCGTGGAAATCGGTTTGTGCGTTCTGGAGTTATTGCATCAGGAAGGAAAACCCGACTTATTTTTATATAGAAGATTTCTTATAAATCGTGGTAATTAAAAAAATATTTTACTGACTTTTATTGAACAGTGTTTAGCAATTCTATATAGTTATCTAAAAATATAAGCTAATAATTATACAGTCCCGACTTATAATAATTAATGAATAATTTCAATTTCAACCTGTTTATAATTATGTAGCAATATTTTCTTTAATGAATGGGAATAATTACCAATAATTAATTGGCAGTATATTCCAGTTTGGTTTATCGTTTAAATTGACCCAAGGGTTAACCAAAACTCAAGCTTAATGCAATTTAAACTTATCTTTAACAAATTCTTAGACTGACGCAAATTACGAATCCGAAATAAATGACCCAGAATTTTGAGATTAGATTCACATTGAAATCCATCAAATATTTGCTTGATGGATTAAGATAAGTTTAAGGAATTTGTGTATGTAACATTTATGAGCATTGCTACTTTAGTGGTTCAGGGTTTTGGTTTCTGTCAAAGGATTCGGGAGCAAAATTATATTCATGTTTGCAGATGGAAAATATGGCGACGGAAAAAACATAATATTCCAACCTACAGAATTAAATAAGGATTGGCTTTTACAATTTCTAGTTTAATATAATAAGAAAAATAATAAAAAAACGGTTTTACTTGATATTTAATTAAATCTTCAGTCTGCTTGGTTTGTCATTCGTTTATGCTGTAACCTTAGATTAAGGATTGGTCTCCGCGCGCGCGCTACGACTAGATACTGCCGGCGTACTTGAAAAATGCGGCAACTAATAGTACGCCGAATTCGGCGTACCCAAGCCAGTCGTGTCACAAGCATTGTGTGGAGAGGGCGAACCGATAGTTTATAAAGATTTTGAACAAAATCTGAAGTAAAATGCCTCTTTGTGTCATAAAACTATTTAAAAATAATACAACAAAAAATAAGAAAGACACTGGGATCACGTACCATCACTAAGTATCGTATTATTCGAAATTTCTCCTTTACTTCGAAAATTTTGTCTACGAAAATACGACGCCATTCAGTGTTGCCGTACTGCATATCCAAAAAAATACACGTGGTTGAGGAAATCTTTTAGCAATAATTTGAACTTTTTTTTCAATACTATTACTAACACAAATATAAAAAAAGTATAATAACAATAATTTATTTCTGTTTAACCATGTTTAACTGACTCATATAATATGTTATTTTTTTTATTTCCGCTTTTTTACTTTTAAACAACCTTTGTGACTATAGTATAGTAGCGTCGCAAGTGGATTTGAGTCGCATGTTCATGGATTCGATTCCCAGCCAGGTCAGGATGAAAAAAATATTTTTCAAACTCCCTTCCAAGATGGCCGATTTCCCATTTATGAGGTAAAATTTATGTAGCTGGCAGCACAATTCTTTACACACACTAGCGTCCTTACAAATTGCCTAACACACACTACAGAAATGAGTTGCCGCACTCACAGAGCTATTGTTGTTAGGTGGGGCGGTATCTAGTCGTAGCGCGCGCGCGGAGACCAATCCTTAAACTAAGGCTGTAACGGAGCGATGGATTGACATGACGTTTTGGATAAGATACGCAAAAAGACAAAGATTATTTTATAAGTATTCTTTACTTTTTATAACAATAATAATTAAAGTAGTTTACACCAATACAATTACATATAAAGAAAAATAACAAAATCATCTGTCAATTGCAGTTAAAATTAAAAAAAATATATCTTAATTTAAACTAAACATATTTGCAAAAAAAAGGTTTGCAATCCCTGCTCATGTGCTTCGATGATTTAGATATGTATATTGAGGGAATAAAAGCAGTTTCTATTGTTTGTGTAAGCGATCCTTCTTACAATAACAGCGAATATTTTAACACTACGATATTTATGTCTCGAAGCGAGAAAGTTATTATGGTACAAGGGTTAAAAGTATTTTGTTTGCTGTTTCCCGCCGCTTGCACACGCTAATTAAGTTTTTGCAGACTTAATTTTAACTGCAACTTAATTGCAACAAAGACTTTTTGAATAATTTGTTTAATTTTATTTGCTAGCCTTTAGTAAAAAATAAACACACTGCTATTTTGGCATTGCATAAAAAACAGAGCGTGTGTGCGAGAAGCAGAAATTTCAAAGATACTAAAATCGTCGCCTTACTCCTTGACGTTACGGTGTTGCCATGACGCTACCTTGAAATGTTACTCTTAACGCGCCTAAAGATTGATTTACTTCAAAAATATTTCTATAGTTCGTCGTATACATTTTGGAATAAAAATCAACGCTTATCGCTTAATTCGTTCTGATAGAAACAATAATTTCATACGTATATTTAATGTTGCAAAAAGGTCCAATTCTAATATTGTGACTGTACAAATCTGAACTGTAATATATTCAAACGTATTTTTCTAAAAATTCTTACTTACTCTCAAAGGATGATACTCAGAAGGTTTACTTTCTGAGTATCAATTGTCGGAATATCATTCGTGAATCCAGATCTCCTTCATTTGCCTTATTGCATTAACATTTAGCATAAATATTAATTAAAAATAAACCAGTACCCTTTGTCCTTTGCTAGGTGCGAATATAATCCATTATCTCTTCAGATAAGTGTGACACTTCGACGGGCGATAAGACGGCGCCGTGTGGCAACACAGATACTCTGTTTTATATGATGTTTTATCTGTGCCGTAATTAAATAGAGCCTGATTCTATTGATGGCGTGTGGCGTCTGATTAAATTAAGAAATACTGGAATATAGTTTACGCAAAAAATACTTGATATCTGTAAAAATCACGATGTTACCTAAAAGGTGAGTATTAAATGTAACGTATACATGACGGTGTATTTACATCAAACGAACATAGAGCTAGAGCTAGAGCAAATGCATTCTTTCGTGATCTTGTAGTGTAAACGAAAACTCATTTTCAGTTTTGTTCAGTATTAGAACATTGCATAGAATCTTTTCGCACTAAATTTAAAAACAACGAAAGAATGCTCTACGCCTGTTTAAATTAAAAGAATTTGACTTAGAATGAGCATTTGCTCGTTTGATGTAAATGCACCGTGAGATAAATAAACAAATTTTATATTTCTGTGTACAAATTACGCGTTACTAAATTGTTCTTAAAAACCAACTTATTACATTTTGCTAAAATATATTAGCAGATAGGTTGTATTCTATTTGGCTTCCTATTTAGGGACAGAAACCTTAGTTTGATGCACAAACATACAAGATATTTAAATAAATTTCATGGTCACGTCATGGCAATTCCGTTACGTCATGGAATAAAGCGACGATTTTAGTATCTTTGAATCTTGCCAAAGAAGTTTCACTTCTGACACGTGTACTCGGCACACACGCGTTATTCTTCTATTATGTAGCCTTTTAATCCTTCACAAGCCACGAGAATTTCCGGGCAACAAATCAGCAACACGTGTGGCGCAACACTAAATCTGGCTACATCTAGAGCGCTACCGAACTATAAGTCATTTTGTATCAAAGCCTGACCCATGTTCCTGTCTAACACCGGTCTATCGAATCGTGTGGACTATAAATTATATATTGGTGAATTTAGTCGAGTTCTATCTTTTGGGTTAATCTATCCATACTAATATTATAAATGCGAAAGTAACTCTGTCTGTCTGTCTGTTACTCAATCACGCCTAAACTACTGAACCGATTTTCATGAAATTTGGTATTAGGCTATTTTGATACCCGAGAAAGGACATAGGCTACTTTTTATCCCGGGAAAATGATGCAATCCCGGAAATCCCACGGGAACGGGAACTATGCGGGTTTTTCTTTTACTGCGCGGGCGAAGCCGCGGGCGGAAACCTAGTACTATATAATATTATAAAGCTGAAGAGTTTGTTTGTTTGAACGCGCTAATCTGAAGAACTAATGGTCCGATTTGAAAATTTATTTCAGTGTTAGATAGCCCATTTATCGACAAACGCTATATATCATCACGCTAAGACCAATAGGAGAGGAGCCACGAGGGTGAAACCGCGAGGCGCAGCTAGTGCTCAATAATGGTGGAGTATGTGATGTGGAAGGAAAGAAGAGCAGTAAATTCGGTTGAAAACATAGCGTCTGTCTTTCAAGAGATTTTTTTTGCTGTTATTATAGAAATAAGGAATGCTAATTCTACTAAGGAGCTTCTAAGTACCAATGTGCCAAGAATGGGAATGAAATTAAAGATATACTTCAATCAATCTGAAATGTAATACAATAATAACGCAATAATATAATATGTCGTAACACCTTTAGTTAGTAGAGGAAATATTATTGATATTTTAGTCACATGTGATTTTTGGATATGTTATGATTTCGAAGTTGTATGTAAATACATGCTAAATTTGTACGATATAATATTATGAAAACGATTAAGAACGAAGATTCCCTGTCACACTTTTTAAAGTCGGTTACAATGAATAATTCATAATGAGCCCTATGAATGTGTATGTGGGTCTCAAATTCATCAAATGAGATGTAAAATTTGAGACGCTAGCGCGACGCGGTCCAATTGGCACGCATAGAGCGATTTGTTATAATTTATTATAATTTTATACTCTACTACCCTAATAAATGCGAAAGTTGTGAAGATGGATGTATGTTTGTTACTCTTTCACGCAAATACTACTGAACCGATTACAGGTCACTATGACATGTGAGTTCGACAAAGAAAAGAGATGAGTTGGAATATGACATATGGAGAGCATGACAGACGATTCTTGACAAAATAAAATCGCACCGATGCAACGTGAAAGAAATACCTGTAAACAATAAAATACACTTTCACACTAATAACATTACAGTATTACAGTATTTGGCATAAAAAAAATGTGTATGTTTTGACAAAAAAAATATTATAAATGGCTGTTCGTTAAAGTCTGTCCCTTACGCCATAATATAACCGTTAGCTACAACTAGGCCCTTGCGCTTCAAATAAATTCGCTAGGGAAATCAAACCAAACCCGTAATATTGGGATTTACATACACTTACCATTTAATCAAGTGAAAATTCATATCGATATTATTTCATAACTGTGAGTGCTTCTGGTTTAAGTGATACTAGATAGTGCGTGGTGGTGCGTGCGTGTTTGCTTGTAATTCAGAATTGGATGTAACATTTCTTGATAATGTTGGTAACTATTTCCACTCTCATATTATTTATCTTAGTTTTAAAGCTAAAGTTACAATATATGAGATGTTCAATTTCAGTAACAATAGTTGAAATTGCTTAAAATATGCGAATAAAAAGGCCATTCATCATGCAGCAAGTTGAATCACTCTTTCTAAGCAATGAATAATTAAAAGACATATTATTAAATCTTTAAATTAACGCAAAAATAAAAGACGAATTACTGACTCCTAAAATTATTTTAAAATATATTCACCACGCACAACAAAAATATTTTTATTCTCAATAACACAGGCTCATACAATAAAGACCTCGAGCCATTTTTTTAGAATAATAATAAAAAACTAGAAGCACGCTCATTACAATTGTATTGAATCGTCAAGTGCAACCAACAAAAGAGATATCCCAAACATAATGCATCTCGCAAACATTTATTTTTAAAACAAATATACACATCTGAACCCTATCTCTATACACATAGAGTTCAAATTGATCATTACGTTTCACAGGTAAATTGCAGGGCCGTATTTAAACAATACTCACTTATATGTTACTCAAAACAATTTTGTTCTTTTACTTGCAAATCATTTGTTTAACCAGTGAAGGGTTCTCGAGTTGTGTGGAACCGAATACGATTTGTTTTAGTAATAATTCTTTGTGTATGTTTCATGGTAAGTGCGGGATTTACATTTTGCATACAGACATGTTATTGCCTCCTCCTTGCATAATAGTAAATGCATTTGTCGTTACAGAATATGTGAGATGTAATGTAAACTGTGTCTTGCAAAATAACATTGCTGTTAACTAATCCACCTAATGTGGATATACCACATAATACCACGCTTTGCTGTCTGAAACAACCAATAAACGACGTCTTTAATAAAGCTGTTTAAAGAAAAAATAAGTATAATGACTTATAATATATTGAAACCAGGCGCGGTCCCAGGGGGGGGGGGGTCACGGGGGACATGACCCCCCCCAAAATCGTACTCGATAAAATAGAAAAAAATTCTTATACTGTACAAAATATAAAAAATGGCCAAGTGCGAATCGGAGTCACTCGAACAACTAAATTTCCATTTAAACTTGTTTTTAATCCCTTGCGAATGTCAAAATTTGCGAAAATTTTCAGCATAAACAAGAAGTTTGATTTTTTAAATATTTTTTACATAATCTAATTAAAATTCATGTATTTCGCAATTATTCCTATATCTGTATTTTAGGACGTTACATTGTAACAAATTTCATGATTCTGTGTACATAGGCCGGGAGATACTGACATAAAATTTCGGATCATTTGTAACAGGATGGCGGTTCTACAGGGGTCTTAAGTACGCATGTAATGACAAAAAGAAAAATAATGGTCAGAACGCTGGTACCAACGGACTAGTCGCGTGGGCGTTAGTCGAACTCGTCGGATAAATAGCGAAAGTCAAACGATTTGTAACATAAAAATTTTAGAATTTACCGATAGGGGCCGTTCATAAAATACGTTCACATACAAGGGGGGGGGGGGAGGGGTGTTCGCGAGTGTGACAAGATGTGACAAGGGGGAACAGGGGGTCTACGGCAGCGTGACGTTCGCCGTTCATTAAAAATTTTTACTGATTTTATTCGTTCTCTCGACTTTTTTTTTCAATTTTGTAATGATAGAAGTCATTTATTTCGTATTAGTCAATATGTTATGGACCAGGTGATTAATGCGGGCATTATTTATAATGCACGAGCATTATGAATAATGTCTAGCTTTATTGGGCTAAGTGATTAATTACTATCTTAAATTCATTATTTATCACATTGCACGGTCATTATTATAATGCTACATGACAATTGGGCAATTTGATAATAACGCTTGAAAAGTTGTCGCAAAGCCAAAAAGTTGTGTACCTCAAAATGCCATCACAGTGGCAGTTGTTCTAATAAATAAACCTGTTACTTGCTACATATTGTATAATTATTGTTTTCAATTTTATGTTCTATTTTACTTCTTTACATTTCGTTTATTAAGAGTAATTGCTAATTATGCCAAATAATGAGTCTGATTGCTTAAACTTTAGTTTATTTTATGTTTCATAATAATAAGTCATTTCTATAAAACAAAGGTATGTTGTGAAATTTTTGTTTTAAATTTAATTATATTTTATGTTATATTTTTACAGTACTCCAAAAGTAATAATGCGCATAGAAATCTTCGTCACCGTTCGGCAACTGTCATATTCCCGGAGCGTCCGAAGATGATATGTATATAGAGGGGTAAAATGCATTTTCTTCTTGCATAATTTAGTCAAATTATGCGTTTTGTACTAAAAGAGATTAATATTTATTTGTAAGTAACGATTTTGTTTCGATAATTCCTTGTTAAAGTCAATAGCGAGGATAACCCCACGATTGCGAATAACTATATATCTTTGTTGGATTGATTTACTTGGAAAATTTTATAGTACTTTAAAAGTTTCTTACTGAAGCTGGTGTAATGATGGAAGAAAAGAAGGTTAAAATAACACAAAATTTATATTGTATAAAATATGGTTTTCAAACCCAGGTTTACATTTAAACCATATAAATCTAATCATTAAAATCTCAAGATTTGCATGCGCATTATTAATTTTGGAGTACTGTAATATGACTTTCCTTAAGTTTTAAATGCAAAAACTAGTGGATTTTTAAGGTAGAAGTCCTTGGTAATTAATCCCAATAATGAGCCTGATTGTTTAAGTGGTTTAATATTTAGTTTATTTTAAGTTAAATGACAATAACAATAAAAAAATAGTAATTAAATATGTTTGTATTACTCTGCCCAAAAGGTGATGGGCAATATGTATAATGCCCGGTCAATTTGATTATTTGAATAATTATTATCAAATTGCACTCTCAATTTGGGCATTTTTCATAATGACCGTGCATTATGTATACTGCCCAATTTATCACTTGGTCCATAACAAATATATTTAAATGTATATAATATGTTAAAGCGTGGTTGTATTACGTAATTGAATACTGATATAATATTTCTTAGACATCTTTACTCGACCAAAGTCAAGACAAGAATGACTCGCAAAAAAATTTTTAAAATATAATTTTATCGTTAAATTAAACGCGCTAACATATATATTTATTACAATAAATTGTAACTTGACAAATTTATTTTTTTTCAACATGAGCGCTAATATTTAAATTTTATTACAAAAATAGAAAAATAAATTTTCTAATATCAAAATTTGTTATCAATCAAAATTTATTATGTTTAGGGGGGAGGGGTCTTAGTTTTAGAGACGATATATTTGCAGGGGGGGTCACAGAAAGTGTGACACAGCGTGACAACCGGGGGGGAGGGGGTCATAAAACGTTAATTTAGTGTGACGTATTTTATGAACGGCCCCATAGCCCATAAAAAAGTTGTAGGCGGTAGTGTCATGCCATACTTTTCCAGTGTGACTTACAGCCCGCCATACCGACGCGAATGCGTTGATTTAAAAAAAAAAACAATTCAACCATTTGTATCAGGCTAACTTTTGCACCGGTAACCATCGTCATGCAGCCATTTACGAAAATCGCCATGCCATACTTTTCGGACGATTCCAAATGGACACCATACCGCCGAAAATCTGCAAATTTTTTCGCCAAACGATTTGTACCACCCTAAATTTTTTTTTCAACAACTCCTGAATCATTATAAATAGAAGTGTGATAATGCCATACCTGTGGGAGGTGAATAAGATTTTTTTTTATTGTAAGATTTTATTCGTATTTTGAATGATTTGTAGTATGGCACTAATTTTTTCCTCTATTAAAAGTATGGCAAATATAATAATGGTCACGTTGTATCATATACTTTCCAAAACTTCAAATGCCATACTGGTACAAATCACCAATTCTTTTCATTTTTTTTACGTCTTGGCTTAAGTCTTACAATCTTCCGCCCCATTTTTGCAATCTGCGATATTTTTTTCTAGGTAGAATTGTATACGAACAAACAGAATATAATGATCCCATACTGTAAAAAATTATTTTACGTATTGTACAGTCGTATTTTTGAAACGTGACGAATAAATTAATTTTTCAAGTATGGCAGCACTTTTTCCCCCAACTAGAAGTATGACAAATATAATAATGGTCACATTTTATCAAATACTCTCCAAAAATCCAAATGCAATACTGGTAAATCGTTTGGCGAAAAAAAATTTTTTGCAGATTTTCGGCGGTATGGCGACCATTTGGAATCGTCCGAAAAGTATGGCATGGCGATTTTCGTAAATAGCTGCACGATGATGATTACCTGTGCAAAAGTTAGCCTGGTACAAATGGTTGAATTGTTTTTTTTAAAATCAACGCATTCGCGTCGGTATGGCGGGCTGTAAGTCACACCGGAAAAGTATGGCATGACACTACCGCCTACAACTTTTTTGTGGGCTATCGGTAAATTATAAAATTTTTGTGTTACAAATCGTTTGACTTTCGCTATTTATCCGACGAGTTCGACTAACGCCCACGCGACTAGTCCGCCGGTACCAGCGTTCTGACCATCATTTTTCTTTTTGTCATTGCGTACTATGACCGCTGTAGAACCGCCTTCGTGTTACAAATGACCCGAAATTTTGTGTCAGTATCTCCCGGCCTAACACGGGAACTACACTAGGTTTTGAATTCCTTACGAATGTCGAAATTTGCGAAAAAATGAAAAAAAATTGACGGCTGTATCTTTTGATTGCTTTGGCTTATACGTTTGATTTTATCTGTCTGGAACGCGTAGAGGTATCAAGCTGAAATTTATATCGAATACTCAAGTCTACGGCCCCTAAATGCTGTAAAGAAATCAACCTTATAAGCCAACGCAATCAAAAGATACAGACGTAAATGCTGAAAATTTTCGCAAATTTCGACATTCGCAAGGGAATTAAAACCTACAGGGTGCTTCCTTTAGTGCTTCCTATGAACACAGAGTCTTGAAATTTGGTACAAGTAACGTCTTATAACACAGATATAGGAATAATTACGAAAAATATTATGAATTTTTAATTAAGTTATATAAAAAAAAAAAATATTTTCAATAATTTTAAACTTAAAAAGGGGGTTGCCCTTTACTCATGAACGCTTACATGTATTAAATTAACTCAAGTGTATAATATCTATAAGCTGTAATAAAATCAAACTTCTATGTCAAAACCACAGGTCAATACAGCCGTAAACGCTGTAAATTTTCGTAAAATATAAAAAAAATATGTAAAAATATGTAAGTATGTATTATAACTTGTATTGACTACGATTTTTGACGAGTATGATTTGGAGGGGGGGGGGGTTGCTACATTTTCAGCCGCGTGACCCCCCCCAAAATGTCAGGCTAGGACCGCGCCTGATTGAAACTTGTATTTGTAACGTACAAAACAATTAGATTTCGATTTCAAACAAGCTAAACCTATAAAAAGTTATATTTAATGGGAGATAAATTCAATGAACCAACGATTAATCAACGCAATCGCAGCGGAACAGAAAACATCATAATTGTATAACTATATCACCAATGAGCTTAGCGGTACTTTTATCGATATTATAATTTTATCGTCCCGTAAGTCGTAAAACAATAGATTGCGAAAGCTTCAGCCAAGTTCAATAGCAGCGTACGCGCATTACAGAAATACGGACGCAGTGCAAGCTTCACGCGCACCCTGTCAGCACGCACGACAGCCGTCGACTGCCGCGAACTTTCCGACACGCGTTCGAAAATCGAAATTCGAATTATTTTTTTAATTTAACATTTTTATAAGCGGACAGTACGACACTGGTTTTTATGAATTGTGAAAAATTAATTCGAGTGCAAAATAGTGCAAATGTGCTGTGCTGTGAAGTGAAAGTGATTAACACGTGTGCTTTACGTTATGGACAGTCACGAAAATCTATTTTCAGGTAATTATAGAGCAACATTTAATTCATTTATTTTATATTCCACTTTAATTTAACATAACGTAAATATTCATAAAAATGTAGACTTTTCAAAAAATCAGCGTTTTTAAAAAAAATCTAGTGGAAACAATAATTACGCGATTGTAAAATATGTATGTTATATTGATTAATTTTCTATGAACTATTTGTACATACGACTAAAAATAAATAAACGATATTCTACACCACTAGCTGCAGTGACAGACTGACTGACTGACTGACATAGACATAAATATCAGAAGTGAAATTACTCGAACTATATTGCAGATATTAATAAAAAGACGTGAGCTTATTTCACATAATGTTTAAAAATAAAGTTTAATTAAAATTCAGTAAATACCTTGTTTGTTTAAAAAAAAATATAAACATTGATTTTAATAAAAAAAACTGATGATAATTCATTACATTCTAAAATAATTCGATAGCAGAATTCAGAGTTGATGATATAAAAGTTAATTAAACGAGCTTTTACTGTATGAGATTATGTATATGATTATAACAGAACCGCTCTGTTACGAATACAATACAAAGTTTACGCAAATCGATTTTTGCACTATTAGACTTTATGGCAAATTAGGTGCGATATAATAGGTAGAGCTTTCATTAAAAAGCTTACGCTATACATTTGTAATGATTATAAAATGAAAGTCAGTAATTATTAATAATTATTAAAAAATAAACTGAGTTAATATTTTCATAAATTTTTACTAATATTATTGTGTTTAATTTAAGGACAATCCCATTGGTGTATTGTTTAGTGTCTTGGACCCTTCTTTTAGCGAAGTTGTAGGTTCGGTTTCTATGAATGTAATAAATTGTGATTCATATTACGATTTTCTACTTTAAACGATTTTTCTTTTTTGGTCTACTGGATTTGTCTACGTCAAGAATGGGATAATATCAAAATTTTTAAACTGTTGAAACTTGGGCCAAGTTAAAACGAGCGAGTAAATAATAATAAATAAATGTGAAAGTTTGCCCACTATTTGATAGCTTTTCGCGAGAAATGTCCTCAAACTATCGCCATAAAACATAAAATGGCTTTGGTTATAATATTTGATAATTTCACGTCTTTTCGTAAAATTGTAATATACTAGCCACTTGTTGTTGTTTTGTCCAGGTATTTGAATAAAAAAAATATAAAGCCGTGTTACGGTTAAGCTTCCTAATAGTAAAAGATTTTACAAAATCGGATAAGTAATTTTATTTTAAATCGTAACAAACAAACAAATATAAAATCCTGTTAATACTATAAGTTAGCTAAACCGCCGCTGAACAGCTGAGTCATGAAGTTTAGGTTAGAGATAAAACATGTAGCATATCATAATTTTTTATTTTTTGCATAATAGGTAAATTAAAGTTATTTTATGTAAAAGTTTTAAGCACAAAAGGCTAAATAGGTTTCGATTAATTTTATCATACAAATTCACTATTAACGATTTTAATAAATAAAAAATAATCTTTATTTAAACAAACTAAAGTTAATAGATATTAGATAAATTATTAGATAATATATTGTGTCAAGTCAAAAAACGTAGTCAAAATATATCTTGAGTTTTCTTTACTCGATTAAAACATTTCTTTAATATGTAGAGAAAGCTTTTAGAAAGCTACCCCAAAATAATACCCAGCCCAATGGCCCATTGGGGGACGTAATTCCATTGATAGAAATGTTCATTACCAACATTTAAAATAGACAATTTGAGAGAAATGGTGATAAATCAAGGAAGAGCAGCCGGCCTACGCTGAAATGTTGATGACTCGCCACGGGGTTGGCGGCGCAAGGTATACGATTTTGCGATATTTTATTTTTCATGTATAAAATAATTGCGTCAATCAAATATATGTTTCGCTACCTTATTTCTTTTACGCGTTGAATAATTTCTTAATATGTATAATGTATCTCTTGTACTTGTTTTATTTTTTTTTTCAGAACTTTGGATAAACTTACTTATTGTGATAGTATTACATAGCGATATTCTATATTAATGGTGCTGTAAGCATAATGATGTTTTTTAATTTATTTTATCAGGTGAATAAAATATCTAAGCTAATTGAAGACATTGATTTCCAAAATAGTGTATGTTTATTTTCAAGAATTAATGCTATAAGGATGAAGTAGAGAAGTATCATATTTATTGTTCTTTTGTATATCATTTTATTCTATAAAAATAAATCATAATAATAATCGTAAATGTGTTGGTAAGCGCATATCGAGAACGGCTGAACTGATTTCGTTAATTTTTGATTATCATATTCTTTGAAGTACGAGGATGGTTTTATGGAGAAAAAACGTAAACATGTACCCCGGGGCGGACACCGGAAGGAAGTTGGCGCGGAAAGTTTTTTTTTTTTAATTATTAATATCTCAAAAAATTGCTCCTTAAATGCTCCATCAGAATCTGTAATTGCTCCACTTCTATAATTATTAGTTTATTTATAATTAATTTTTAAAAAAATCCAAATACTGAAAACTTGATTTCCCTATAGAATGAAAAATATTCACTTTTCATAAAAAAATTTTTTACAAAAAAATTGCTCCCGATTTGCTCTATCAATTACAAAAAAAAAATTATTTAATTTTGATAATTTTTACAATAATTAACTGAAAAACTATGTTTGCATAGTTAACTACCTACTGCGCTGTGACGTCATCAATTGTCGTTGCGATGCATAAGGGCCATATTTACATGTATCAGCACTGCAGCGATATCTATAGACCTAATGTTTATGTTTTCTTATTTATATTATTTACTAGATTTCCGCCCGCAGCTTCGCCCGCGTTTTCAAAGGAAAACCCGCATAGTTCCCGCTAACGCAAACGATAGCAACTTGACACCGAAACATGAAACAAGCGACTGAAACACAAATTAATTAAAAATTACTTGAAGTTTTAATAATACGAATAAACGTAGGTAATATGCGAGTTTAGGGATGGGTAGGGAAATGTTTATAAACATACCTATAATAAGAATGATTTTAAATACATAATAATATCTGTTCCTTTCAACATTTGCTAGATGAAACTAAATAATTAAAATATGTCGCATGGATATAGAGTATAAATAGCAACATAAGGTAAATTTTAAATAATAATATTATTCCCAGCATTAAATGATAAAACTTATTAATGTCATTTCATGGTACTTTTATATTAAATTGTAATATGATTGTGTTTTATTTAATTATTTATTTTTATATTAGAAAGATAAGTAAAATAGAATATTAAATAAACAACGGAACCGTATTTTTAAAAGGCTAATAATATCTATGCGACATAATATTTTCATTATTTAGTTTCATCTAGCAAATGTTGAAAGGAACAGATATTATTATGTATGTATTTAAAATCATTCTTATTATAGGTATGTTTATAAACATTTCCCTACCCATCCCTAAACTCGCATATCACGTTTATTCGTAATATTAAAACTTCAAGTAATTTTTTTTAATTACTTTGACTGACCGGTTGGCGTTGGTAGTGGCCCTGCCTTCCAAGCCAGAGGTTGTGGGTTCGATTCCCACCCGGGGCAAATATTTGTGTGATGAACATAGATGTTTGCTCTGTGTCTGGGTGTTAATTATCTAAATAAGTATTTATTTAAAATTATATATGTATGTTTATCAGCCATCTGGTTTCCATAACACAAGCGAAAGCTAAGTATGGGATCAGATTGTGCCGTGTGTGAAAACTGTCCTGAAATATTTATATTTAATTAATTTGTGTTTCAGTCGCTTGTTTCATGTTTCGGTGTCAAGTTGCTATCGTTTGCGTTAGCGGGAACTATGCGGGTTTTCCTTTGAAAACGCGGCCGAAGCCGCGGGCGGAAATCTAGTAAATAATATAAATAAGAAAACATAAACATTAAGGTCTATAGATATCGCTGCAGTGCTGATACATGTAAATATGGCCTTTATGCATCGCAACGACAATTGATGACGTCACAGCGCAGTAGGTAGTTAACTATGCAAACATAGTTTTTCAGTTAATTATTGTAAAAATTATCAAAATTAAATAATTTTTTTTTGTAATTGATAGAGCAAATCGGGAGCAATTTTTTGTAAAAATTTTTTTTATGAATAGTGAATATTTTTCATTCTATAGGGAAATCAAGTTTTCAGTATTTGGATTTTTTTTAAAATTAATTATAAATAAACTAATAATTATAGAAGTGGAGCAATTACAGTTTCTGATGGAGCATTTAAGGAGCAATTTTTTGAGATATTAATAATTAAAAAAAAAAAACTTTCCGCGCTAACTTCCTTCCGGTGGGGCGGACCGCTAGTATTAAATATTATACAAATATTCATTACGCGGATCAAAATT
Source organism: Colias behrii (assembly GCA_029959065.1). Classification (NCBI taxonomy): domain Eukaryota; kingdom Metazoa; phylum Arthropoda; class Insecta; order Lepidoptera; family Pieridae; genus Colias; species Colias behrii. The sequence goes on along the minus strand of JARWMC010000015.1, from coordinate 11,333,578 downwards.
TCATATTAATATCCTGTTTAATATACCTTAATAAATTTATAAACACCCGGGTTGTCTTAAATATAAAATATATTATAATATGTTAGTTAGTTGCATATGTTACTAAAGATAAAGCTCTCATAAAGTAATAGTACCTATTAGTAAAGGAACGGTAGAGCTGTTATTCAGTTAAACTGTAAAAGACAGCCATTCAATACTTTCCTTTTCATATTAATTTAGTTATTGATTTTATACAAAAGATTTAATTGAATTGGCTCTACATTTATATAAACAACAACGTTATAAACTAATGTAATGAATATTGTGTCATGTTCAATACAAATAATAATAATAAATCGCTATCTCCCATGCCTTGTACTACTCATTGAAATGTATCTCAAGTTCATCTGACGACAAGGTAATGTTGTGTTTGACATATCGAAAGCACTTCTTTGGCTCGACAATATACAATGTTTTTGATGTATTAATAAACTTTAAATTGTCTGTCTGTTACCCCTTCACTCCAAAACTGTTTTATATAATTGAGACCATGAATAGAGAATGATTGAATGGAAAAAAAATGCTTACATTACTTCCAAAGTATTTTTTATGGATTTGTGTAAAAATTTCACTAAAATCCGTTCAGCTGTTTAGAATACAAAAAAAATAAAAAATAAAAATAAAAAAGCCTTTATTTCTCAATAAAGTTTAGAATACAACGACACGAAAATATTTTACGAACTTTCTCCTGCGTTGCATTTGTTGTATAAATACAAAAGCAATTAAACATACCAAAGCTTTTAAAAGAATCATGTCTTTGCCTAATAAAAATGTAAATAAAGTAAAAATCTTAATCGAAACAAAGCATCGATTACCGAATCGATCATTCGGTTGTATCGAATTACCGATTCGCTCGTTTCCCGCCCACAATCGTTTCAAATGTTTCCGATTCAATAAAATCGATAAAAATTCGAGGGCTTATTAAGTCAACAAAACGAAATCTTCAATTTTACGATTTTTTTATTTGCTTGGAATATTATGTTCTTCTAATAATGTTATTGATTCGATAACTGATAAGAGTAGTAACGTTATCATAGATTAACATAACATGGATCATGGGAACAAGTTAGTTTAACTTGAAATTAGAGATAATTTTTGCTTTGTCATGATGATGTTTGCAATCTTGTTATATAATAACATAAATTAATTAAGATTAAGCTGTATTACATAAACACATTTATATATGTATAGAGAAATAAATTCCTAAGGTACCTATGGTAACAACAGATGTTAAAATATTTCAATGAATATACATTTCTAAACATTTTTTTGATGGTATCTAGACTCAATTTATACTTTTGCTAATAGAAATAATTGCTAAACTTTCCTTAAACATTTATATTTTATATATTTTTAAACTACCCAAATCAAATAATCAAAAAATGACAGAAAAGCTACTTTATAAAAAAAAAAGACGTGTGGCACTCGGGGACTGCCGCGGTAAAGCTATTGCATAGCATGCCTTCAAGCCACACCTCCGAGCCCGTCGGAGTGGGGAGCGTGAGGTTTTTTCGTTATGGAATTTCTCGATTCGGTCCCCGCGCTCAAGGCCCGCGATAGAAGCTATGCAATAGCTTAAAAAACGAATGGAGCCAAATAATGCCAAAGCTAAGACATGCAAATTAGACAAATAAAGAAAACTAAGTCATACAGATTAAAAGGGAAACGCCGCATGTGGTCATAGCGAGCAGCAGAATCAATTACAGGTTCTGTTGTTGACGATGTAATTCATTGCGGAAGGCTTGCTCGATATTACTGTTAGGGTATGTGCTGATAGGAGGAACAGTATTATATTATTTGTGGCAGGAATACGTATAAAGAACCTTTGAAAAATTAGAGGTTGAGATATTAAGGAGAGCTTTCATTCAATCGATTAACACAGGTATATATTTTGAAAAATAAAGTTTATATCAATGATGGTAATTAAATTATAATACCATGATGTACATACAAGTAATCCATATAAATGTAAATAATCTTATGAATTCTAAAACTGAACAAGTTATATACTAAAAATTTCGTTGAAAACCACGCTATCCATGAACACAGACAACAAATACGATGGACACAGTGAAAAGAAAATGAAAATCAGTTAAGTAGTTTTTGAGGTTATCGCGAACAGAAAAATAGTCAGACCGACGCGGAGGACTTTATTGTGTAACATGTAGTGATAGGAAATAATAAGATAGAAGAATAGACGAATTTATTCCGACAATAGCTTTTATGTTCCATAAACAACCAAAGGGACAATTACTCTATATAATAAGCCCATGCAATAATTTCCAACGAAACAACGTGGCGACACCTTAACGATCTATTTAGAGTGTGGCTAACACAATCTGGAATTACAGGTCTATCGAGAGGTTGTTCGAATAATATTGACAGTTTCCTGCGTTCCGTTAATCTTCGTGAACTATTGGTTAACTTAGAATCTGGTTAAAATGGTAATGAGATTTGGAATTTAAAGGCCTAAGTAGCGGCATGTTGCTGATAATGATTATATTGAGGGAATGACTGCATCGGCCAAAATGCTCTATTTTATTGAAATTAATTATATTTTTTTCTATAGAAAGTACTACACTGTAGAAAATAAAGAAATGTGTAATACTCGCGTAAAATACTACTACACTGTAGTTAATTTCAGTATTATATTGTTATTGATTTTAAAAACTATCGAGGTTAAAGATGAAACGGCATCGAAAAAGCTTTGGCATTCATTCCAATAAATAACAAATATATTAAATGACTTATCATTATATCTATTACCATTAATGATTGTAGCTTTAGCAGTAAGCCAAGAAATCACAATCATGTTAAAATTATCTTAACCACACCCAGTGACCTTATAGACGATTACAAGTTTAATCAACTTGATGTAGAAGATCCTCCACGCCTCGTAATTGGCTACGTGCAAATTACTCTGTACACTGCCTGTATATCATTGCTAACTACATATCGTGCCTTGTTTATTAAAAGTTGGTATTTAGCTTCAGGAGTTTGTTCTTGGCCGTGGTATTTGTTACATTACCCATGTACCTAATTGTTTTATTGTGGTGTAATATGTGTAAATAGCTTGATTTCATTGTTAGGTGGTAAAGGGGGGTAACCAAGAGGTAACAGAATTTATTTTTAATTTTGTATCAAAATTGCACAAGAAGATGAATAAGATAAAAAACCATGAATAAGTTTTATAGAATTAACGGCAAAATGTTAATATAATACTTGTAAATGTCAAACAAAAACATCACAATACCATACCAAACGCTCAGAAATAAATTTAACATACAAATGTTGTTAATTTTGTCGGCTCTTTTAAATATACGAACAAAGTTTCCAAAGCACCAAAACTTTGCTTTATTTCTCTGCAAAATCCCTTCCAAGTACTGCAACTATGCACTAATTCCTCATAAATCACATTTACCATAAAATAAAAGTCTCAGCATTAAATCTTTACCTTCAACCTCTGGCCGGAACAATAAATAGCTTTTTTCTCTTGTTTTAGCTTCATTGTTTACTTAGTAACAAGATCGTGTGGGGTCTCCATATTTGCATCGATTTTGAGAATCGGTTATGCAACTACCGTGCATTCAATATTGACCATTATTTCTATTGGAATAACGACGCTTTGTGTTATCATCGTCATAACTTCAGTTTCTTTTTGACATACTTTTGCTCCCATGGTCAAATTTGGTATTTATGACTGTCTAATTTTAGGGCCAGAGAATGTATCGATTCTTTATAAAATGTAGAGGTTTTTTTTATGTTTTATTTAAGGGTTATGTGGTTTTGAGTTAGCACAACTAGAAGCTATTCTGCGAAATGTAGTGTGTTTTATGACAGATTAGTTCAAAAAACAACTACAATAACTCTGATATTAATAAATCTTTTTTTATTACACATGCGTTTTATCTGCTTAATCAGTGGCTAATGTTATTCAAACTATAATCTATATCTATGCCAAATTTTATCCAGATCAAATCAGCTGTTTAACTTGAATTAGTAACAAACAAACATTCATCTTTTCTCACAAACATTCACGTTTAAACTACTAGTACCATAATAAACGTTTCTCCGATAGATAGTAATTACAAATGTACAGAAATTTTTCAATTTGTTAGACAATTCAAAGAATAATTTATAAAATAGTGTGACATTTTTGTTGAGATGTTCTCGAAAGTTCTCAAAACAAAACCCTTTAAGCCCATTAGTTCAAAAGGGTAACTAGAGATGTTAGTATTATCTCAATGGGTGTAATTTTTTATCATTTTCGACCTTTCTAATGTACTCATCACAATACTCATTATTTGTACTTAAGCTAATGTTTCTCTTAACTCTTTGATTCTTGTTATAATTGATATGGAATTTCTCACGAGGTCAGAGGTTTGTATGGCATTAATTATTTTGTGTCAGTTGAGTATAAACGTATATAAAGCAACCACTATTTACATTTATCAGGGTAGAGGTAGGCTTTTTTCATTAAATTGAAGTGTATATTTGTAAAGGAAAACTAACAATTTTCTGAATAACATGAATTATTATTGTATAAAATTTAGTGTTTTTTCGAGAATTTAGAAAGAAGTACCTAAGTATTTAATTCTCAATAATTGTGGTATTGTTCTAACATGAATGTAATAGAATGGTAGAATATTATCAGTAGATGATTTAAAACATCTTAAATGTTATGTTTTTGTCGTCAACCAAAAAGGCTAAGCTTTGGTATATTACATGCTTATTATGTTAGTCTAGATTATAATAATCTTTTCTATAATTGTTGTGATTATTCATTTGAGATTAGAGATAATTATAAAAAATAGGAATTTATGGTTCCAGAGTGCCATTTCCTCACCATCGAATTTCTCTATTGTTTTTATTATCTTCAACTGTTATCTTAACTCTTATCACAACGGTTTATTTTAAGATAAGGCCAAATAATCAAATCTTGCGTATTTGAGAAGAGAATTTGAGAAGTGTATGCTCAAAAGAATCAGAAATTTTTGCAATAAATTTAAAATAATTAACATAGATCAATATGGATTCCAAAAAAAGAAATCGACTACTCTAGCCACTTTTTCACTGATACAAGAAATATTAACTGGAATCAATAACAATTTTCTGACAACATGCTTGTTTTTTGACTTATCAAAAGCATTCGATTGTGTATCACATAATTTATTATTAGAAAAACTTGACAGACTAGGAATAAGAGGATTAACCCTCCAGTGGCTGTCATCCTATATAAAAGATCGGAAACAATGTGTTAGAATTAGTAAAATTGACAAAAATAATGAAATAACATTATATACATCTAGAGAAAGAGTAACTAAATATGGAGTACCACAAGGAAGCGTCTTGGGACCAATTTTATTTTTGTTATACATTAATGACATTTTTAATATTATAAAACATAGATGTATACTATTTGCAGATGACATCTCAATTGTCGTGACATCTAATAAAATTAATTGCACTATTAAAGATCATGAAATTGACATAAATTCTACAATTGACAAAATGATACGATGGCTTGAAAATAAAAATTTATTTATTAACCTTAAAAAATCAAAATTCATACAATTTAATAAATCTTCTAATAAAAAATTTAACATTGCTTTAGACATAAACAAAATTGACGCATTACAAAATATTAAATATTTAGGTATTACAATAGATGATAATTTGGACTGGAAGGCTCACGTAGGTGATGTATGTAATAAAATTAATAGATTCGTCTACGCGCTTAGACGGGTTAAAGTTACCACAAATTTAGAGACTGCCGTGACAGCATACCGTGCCTACGTAGAATCACACCTTCGCTATGGATTGGTAATATGGGGTAACAGTACTGCTAGGGATAGAGCATTCATTGCGCAAAAACGATGCATGAGAGCCATCTGTGGAATAGCACCCACTGAATCATGTCGACCCTTATTTAAAAAGCTTGGTTTATTACCCCTACCTTGTTTATATATTTTTGAATTGTGTATGTTTGTTTTTAGAAATAGTAGTTTGTTTAAAACATCCTCCCAACTAAACTCGAGATCACGAAGGGATCCGAATAAATTAATTTTACGAGAGAACCCTCGTATCGTCAAATACAGGGAAAGTTGCGTGGGGATGGCCGTTAAAATATTCAATCATCTGCCAAATAACCTAAAGACGTCTAATGATTATAAATTTAGAAAAAATCTTCTTAATTGGCTTAATGAAAAAAACTTCTATACCATAAAGGAGTTCATGGAAAGTTCAACCCGAACGCACCATTAACTCCTTTATGGTAATTATTTTATTATTTTATTTTTGCATGCTTGTATTGGCTGAACATGTTTGTGCTTTATTAATATAATTGTATCACCATTGAATACCATGTTTAAAGCAAAATAAAGATTTTATTTATTTATTTATTTATTTATTTATCGCAAAGCCGTACTACACTAGAACAGTATTTATATACAATGTTTTGCATCTAACTTTGTTCCTCAATCGTCCATGTTAAAAATACATAACATGATATTCTTACGTAGAAGCTACCTTATGTCCTGTCTGTGTCTACATAATTCTACATTAAAAATACGTTTGAATTTGATTTGTCTTTCTGAGTCCCGTATATCTATTTACTAAAGAAAAACACCAATTTTGACCTATTTCACTAACATAATATTATATTGAAGAGTTATTTGGGCTCTTTTTAGTGGAGAATTTAGATACAGCGATATAAGCCTCTGTATCAGACAAAGTTGCGGGTGACAGCTACTATCTATACTTAATATTATAAACATGAAGAGTTTGTTTGTTTATTCAATCGCGCTAATCTCAGGAACTACTGGTCCGATTTGAAAAATTCTTTCAATGTTAGATAGCCCATTCATCGAGGAAGGCTATGCACTGCGGGTAAAACCGCGGAGCACAGCTAGTTACATATAATCTGAAAGATTATCAATATCGATAGCTATTAATAATCATGTCAGCTTCCATATCGTTAATTTGGGATAATATCTAGGGTCGTACCTAATGAATATTAATTTAAGTAATTTGTTTCACAAATTGTAGCTATGGTTCATGGATTTACATATTTCGGCTGTTATATTAATTTGTCAGTGTGTGTGGGCATTGCTATGGAATGCAAATTAATAATAATTATGTAACATTTGTTTAAGATAATAATAAGTAATTATTCTATAGCGTATTAAATCTTAATTAATATAGTTTTCAAATCGGAAGTTTTGTGTTTCAAGTTGATTTTTAGTGGCAAAAATTGTAATATAGGTAGTTAATAGCTCAGAAATCAAAATATCACTTCTATTATGTTCAGACTTCAGTTTCAGTAACATTCTCTGCAGCACAGATTATTTTTATTTATGCAGGCAACATCGCGGGCTCGATCTAGTTCAACAGCACACCACACATCATCACTATTAGAAAGCATACAAAATTGAGATTTCAAAAGGCTCCAAACATTAATTTACGAAGTCAAGCCTTAATTACCTCTGAGAGATTAATAAACGTCGGCACTTGTACCTTTTGTTCTTATCATATACGTTTAGTAATTGTCAAGTAACGGATTTGTTATCTGTGGTCTAAAAAGCTCAGATGTCATTGTTGTGTTTGACAGAAGTGGCGGGAAAGAAGAATTTAAGAATGTATCGAGGTATTGGTAGTATAATTGTCTCTTATTATGAAGATAGAGCCAAGCCAAGGATAGAGCCATCATGAGAGTCAGTGTATGAATCTGAAAGCTTGAAGTTTGTTTTTTATTTTTTCTTGCTGAAACGGATGATCCGTTTAAAATAGGACTTTTATAATTTTATAATTTTTTAATATTAAATAGCTCATATAATTTTAAATAGCTCATATAATTCGGAGTAACTTAAGAACTATAACAAAAAATAAAATTTTTTTTATTTAATTCCTAGGTCCAAATACATAATAAGTAACGGGTTATTTCTTAACTATACTGAATTCATAAAAACGATTTTCTGTTACAACCGCAACTGCACTACATATGTCTTTCTATTACTCATCGTCAACAGGAAAAAGAATCATTCAATATTTTTTGTTACAAAAGCGATCTGTCTCAATTTCGTAAAACAAATAGGGCTGGCGCCTCAAATCAATGCTTCCCACATCAACCTAACTGGAATTGGTGACAGGACGCAAAAAACCGTCAATTGGAGACCCTAGAGTGACAATCTTAATGGCAAAGAATGTTGAACTTAGTCTCATTGGAATAGAATCGGTAATTGCGTGAAGGCAGTTAATAAGATGTCATTTACATTGTAGACTATTTCGTTGAATAGACCTTTCATTTACATGTTAATTTTGGGAAAGTTAACAATAGAAGTAACTACATATATCAAATTTTGAATGAATGTATTTATTTCTGATTTTGAGAAAGACCCAATGCCATAAATAAGAAGGTTCATGACATTCGTAGTGTTATTGTAAATGTAAAAGTATGTGTGAACTGTGACCGTCTGCTACTTTTTCATAATAACACCTCAGAACGAATTTAATGAAATTTTCGAATGTAAAAGGTTTAGAACAGAGCCGAATGTATAGACAACTTAATTAAAAAAAAAGACGTGTGGCACTCGGGGACTGCCGCGGTAAAGCTATTGCATGCTATGCTTTCAAGCCACACCTCCGCGCCCGTCGGAGTGGGGAGCGTGAGGTTTTTCGTTACTAAATTTCTGGATTCGGTCCCCGCGCTCAAGGCCCGCGATAGAAGCTATGCAATAGCTTAAAAATCAACGCTTTAAGGATTAAAATAAGGTATGAATTATTTGCCCTTGGGTTTGTCTGCGGATAACGCATTGAGCTGTTGCTCGTAAGATAAAAAAGTTGCTCGACAGCTAGTAAGATAATATAAGAAACTTATGGCCTATTTGCTCTTTCGGGCAATCAATCAGTGAAACAAATACATCTATCTACCTTATACTCTATATAGGATCACGAAACTCAACAATAAAATTCCTATAGTTTTCCTTAGGAATTTAGGAAGTAGCTACGTCACATAGTGTAAATGAACCTTTTCTACTTGGGCAGTCTGGCCAATGTTTGAACTTTGATGTTCACAGTTTGACAGTAACACGACACCTCTTTGATAAGGTCTGTGTAAACATGTGAACAAAGCGATGACGTCTTGAAAAAATTGCAGTATTTCAATCAAACGTCGAGGTGACGTTGAAACTCAGTGGGACAGTTGCTTAATTGTTTTTATTTTACTTTGTTTATGCGGTGCATTTATATTCTGTTTTTGAACATACCTAGCGGTAAATGAGACTTCGAATATAGCTGGGTCAAGAATTTTTATTGTTTCAGCTCGAAAAACTACTTCGTTCGAGAAATTACTTCGTGATCAGTTGAAGTGGATTGTTAAGTGTTTTAAATTAAAAAAATTGTAATGCATACTTTTTCCTGTTTTTTTTTTTGTTCTTTTTTAAAAAGTAAAATACTTTTGATTAGAAAACACTGGCTACATGAATGAAAAAAAACGTGGCTTCCTCAAGACTGATAACGATTAATCTAATAGTGCGTACTGAAACTATACACGTATTTCTTTAGCAATTTATTGCACACTGCTACAAGCATGCTCCGATATTACATGCTAATTCAATTTAAATTGCAGTAGTAACTAGGTGTTACGCTAGCACATTATCCAATTCATTACCTCTCGTTAGAAGGAGGTAAATTAGGCTGTTTGCAATAAGTGCTTCAAGTCATCTGTCATTTAAAAAGTAGATGTAAAGCGTAGTTAAAAGATACAGATCAAATATAGAATTAACTAGGAGACATGTATTTTCATATTTATTTTATTCAAGTTTTTTTTAAGAGTAATTGTTTATATGTTAATTAATGTACCTGTAGGTATATATTATCACAACTCTATTTCTTAATGTCTTTTTTTGGTAATAACAGGTTAATTAAAAAATTTCTTATTATATGAATTATTATCAGACATCTTATATATATAAAAATGAATCGCAAAATGTGTTGGTAAGCGCATAACTCGAGAACGGCTGAACCGATTTCGATAATTCTTTTTTTATTATATTCCTTGAAGTACGAGGATGATTGTTATGTAGAGAAAACGTAAACATGTACCACGGGCGAAGCCGGGGCGGACCGCTAGTTTTAAATAGTAATCATAATTTTTAACTAATATGTGTTAGTAGTATGAAGGTGGAGGATAATATGGATTTCATGAATTTATTTTGAGTTTGAGTTTTACTGCCTAAATACGTTTAAATATAGGTTTGATATTAATATTATTATAAAATAAATTTTAAAGGGTTCTAAATGATAGTGTGTATGAAGCTTAGCTTAATGTCGTTTGCATTTAGTATGCAAATTGCAAATGAGACCAAAGTTACGAATCACCTCTTGAATTATACTAAAGTTGGTTAATTTGTTACTGCTGTTTTACGCAATTTAGAGAATAATATATCTATTTTTTACAATAAGTAATTCATATTTTTATTAATAACTAGCTGTTCCCCGCGGTTTCTCCCGCATTGCTCCGCTCCTGTTGGTCTTAGCATGATGATATAATATAGCCTATAGCCTTCCTCGATAAATGGGCTATCTAACACCGAAAGAATTTTTCAAATCGGACCAGTAGTTCCTGAGATTAGCGCGTTCAAACAAACAAACAAACTCTTCAGCTTTATAATATTAGTATAGATAGGATAAATCAATGCAGGCAAGATGCCAATAATTCAATAAACTATTGAAAGATCCATCGTAAATGTAAGAATGTAAAACAAAAGTGTGAAAGCTCTATTAAATTAAATATAAAAATAACATATAATTTTATTTTAAAAATCGAGCAATTAATTAATAGCCACTTGTGATGTTGAGACTTGTAAATATACTTTGGAGATACAAATCTCTTAATTTAGATGTTTTAGATGTAGACGGGAAAAAAAGGCATTGGTCCAAATGAATAGGAGACACTTCAAATAAAACATCTTAGACACACATGTCTCAATCAAAAATCAAGTGGCCATTATTTTTAACCCTATTGCTTTTAATAATTAAAAATGTGATACCAACAACAGTTAAAAACTTGATCATACCAAAATCACTTCTAAAACTGACGGAGTAAAGATGATTTTGGTATACATAGATTACGAAGAAGTTAAGCTGATAATTTTAAGTGGCGAATATAGTGATTGTAATACCAATTTAAATGTCGCAACGATTAATGACAGACTAAATATTGATTTGTTAAGTGATTCGGTTTTTGTTGGAAATGTTTATAATACCATGACATGTGGTCTAATATGTATTTTAAAATAAAGTTATTTTCAGGGTTTCTGTAAAGATGTTTTCAGATCTCTTTACTAAAAATAACCATGTTTAGCGTATCAACCGTTAAAATTTTCTATTTTCAACATAAATTTTCAGTCCCCGATAAAAACAAAGGGGTAGCACCGATTTTAATATTTGTATCCTTTTAGCGTAGGTATAGTGATTTTTTTTGTACTTTAATATTGTCTATCTAAAACATTAAGTTGAAATTAGTCTTAAGGATATTCAAAATTTCACATGGAAAACATTTTTTTTTTGAAAAATGGCTCTATATATCCAGCTAAATTATTATGTTGTATAGGTATTTGTCATTAAAATGGTAAGGTCAAGAATTTATGGTTCGTTTGTTTTAAGTTTAACGTTTATAAAACTGTTCACGACTTGTACCATTAATCCATCAGGCCCCGGAATCACAGAAACAATAGAAAATCTATTGTGTCGCGGTCGGATCTGGCCTCTCGGTGGTTGAGAGGTTAAATGTGTTAGTTAATTTCGTTATCATGTCAAAGACATTATCTTAACACAAAACGTTAAGGAACATTTCATTCTTACCTTGAATTGCTCTTTAATAATACCTCACAACAAAAGCATTAACAAAACCGTACTAAAAATTTCGTAACTAACCAATTTGGACCTTAAACAACAGAAATAAATTGCAAAAATAATAATACGTTTTGGTTCACGATTGGAATTTGTTAATAAGGTTATTTTTCAAGTGAACGGTTGTAATTCTCAAAGGCTTGAAAATGGCGCCGTCAAGAGCTTAGATGATACTTAGAAATACTTCAATAGGTTAGATCAAGGGACAAAAGAAATCTTGTAATACCTATGTATTGAAGTTACACGTGTTTTTAGTTGGTAATCTCTTACAATAATATTATAATCTTGCTTTGTATGTTTATTAAATTAAACGACTGACTCAGTTTCTATATTTTTAGTGCCACATAAAATGTAATTAAATTTAAATAATCGTTTAAACGTTTATTTCTTTTTTACATAATCCCTTTACATAATAAACGAAATGGGTTTATTATAAGTGAATAAAATTTAATGCGTTCACAGACAAAATGTAACCAACAAATAACCATATTTTCCCTGTTAATGTTACAAAAATGTATAGTTTTTATGTTGCCATTGATATTTTTGTATGTAGTTCATAAATTATAAAACATGGTTATTGTATAATTGCTCACTACTAAGTATTCTCAAGGCCCTGAAACATAACAGTATATCAGCATTGGCGCCAAGCCTCCATAAAAACACTGTTTAGCAACGCAATTCAACAGAAAACCTTTACAATGTAGAACAAAAATAACAAATACAAACAATCGAAGACAGATACTTCGGAACAGATAACCTATCATACAATTCTCGATTGTAAATCCTAGTAAATAGTGACCAAAATCCCCCAAAAAATATGACTGATACCACCACTGTCATAGAAAGCATAGGTAAACATCGATAATTTTTCCCATAACAGACGCTAGACGGATTGAGCAACCATTTATCATATACGAAGTATCCAATGCGTGTTTACAAACACTTAATGAGGCGAAAAGTCAAAGAAAACAAGATATGGATGACGCCCACGCAAATTCCGACGGCGATGACTGAACAATTAACTTCTGTAGCTAAATATTTGGTAAAATTACTAGTGATACTTATCTTGTTTTGGAGTTGTATGATCGTTTCAAAGATAAGTTAGTTACACGCTCTTTAACTAAGCATTTAACACAAATTAGATCAAATCATAGATATTGACCATGTTTTTGGCATTATAATAATAATAGCTATAACAATCTATAACAAAATGTTAAAACGCTCGTTAAACAAACTGATAGTTTAAACAAATTCTTCAGTCCCCAGAACAGTGTGGTTATAAGATTAAGTTCTCTAGCCATTGGTATGCACTGGGTTTTAACTGACTATTCCAAACTGAATTTAAACCATATACTATTCTGAACATGACCTTATCAAAATCTACACTACCAACAGGCTTCAGCACGAAAACAGTTACAGCTATTACTCAAAACAATCTGTCAATCCTTCGGTTGACGTCATAAATCCAACACTAGAGGTTCAACTGTGGTTCAACTGATTCGTAAACAGATTAAGAATGTGTTAGTGTATCATTACAGGGATTGGCAGTAAACCTCCTTGCGTTGACTCCAGAAATGTGGAACGTATTCACGCTATAATGGTTATTGAATGGCTTACGAGAAGACATTATTTATGCTGGGTTTATGGTGCCATCATTTTATTGGAGAACCCGTTGGTTGGCATTACTTTAGCCTTGAGCTTTTTATGATAGAAATCTTACCTATTTCTTTTCGTCAGCACTTGATATATTTGTTTTTCATTCATAATTAGTATAAATTTCTGAACGAATCTCAACTACATGCTCTCACAAATAAATTATCTGAAGATTTATAAATATTTCAGACAGAGTTGGAGTCAGTTGTCGTATTAATTATGCATACAAAATATAATAACCGATTAACAAATCACAACAAAACTATAAAGCTGTTTAAATAGCGATTTAATTTAATAACTTTCACCACTCCAGCGGAAGAAACTCGATAACAAAACTGAATACGAGTTTATTCCATAATCTGGTATTCCTATCTAGGTACGACATGTTCTGTCTAGAAATATGGCTTGCTCCTGTATGGAGGGGTTAGGATTGCTTTCAAGAGGTTAATTACGTCTTATCAGCTTTATCAGCGCTGACTCTCATAAGATCGTGAGAGCTATATCTGAGTGATAATAGGGAAATATCGGAGGCTTTGTCAAATACGGAGGAATTGTGTGCCTTGCCAGTATTTTATGGATTCGTGGGTTGGCGGTGAAGTATTAGAAATGTGTTAGCTTTAGTTCATTAATATAAAATTGATTAAGAATAAATAAATTGGGGTTAATTTAATGCAATTGCGGAGATACCTCTTAATTATTCTTATAAGCTAAAATATGCGATAATTTAAGTCATTTTTTGTCGGGATAATAATATTCCTACTGCTTTCCTACTGCAGCGGTTTTGCTGTTATACTACCTGTAGTAGAAGTTCAATTAACACAATTTACATTGTAGTAAACAAAGGCTCTACGAGCATTAATAATTTGCATAGTATTCTATATTATATAGTTATACTCTGGTAATCATTTCCAAAACCATGTAAATCTGACTTCGATACCATATTTAGTTTCCGTATGCAATCAGCGACCGGACAAAGACCAGTTAATTCAACGCGTCATGTCCACGCCACATCGTTAGGTTTTGGTCCACAAATTGAATTAGAAACTAATTGGGTTATTCGCTTGACATAATTTTATGACAAGCGATATTGTGTGAGTCAGGCTTGTTTACATAACATGGGCTACCTTATTTCGGAGTCATTTTTGATGGATTAATTCAGTTTGGGTTTGATACTGTTTTAAGATAACGACCTATGTATTATCGTTTATTTTGTTTTTGATATATTCATATCTCTACAGTTTTCTTGATTTTGCATCAGATAATTAAACAAATAAATCAGCGGGAAAAGCATTCCTGTACTCAAACAAAACAATGAAATAGATTTGATCTTTCGTTTCGGTTACCATGTTGTAGGTTGTACAACGCTCCGCTATTTTATGCGGAAAGTTTTACTTTTAAGGTTTAATATTTATCAATGTAAACAGTAATCTAAACGATTTAAATAGTGAAAAGGATCCTTTTAGATAACAATATATAGAAATAATGCTACACGTAGAGGAAGATGTAAGTTCAGAAACAAAAATATTATGCAGTATCGATGATAAAAATTGTAGGAAACATGGGAAAAATTCCCAATATTGTCCGCGAATCAGAATGCATCTAGAATGCCGCTTTTGGCCACCCCGTCGAACACCCAGCATAATCCTTGAATTTAAAAAACAGGACAATACGGTATTGCGTGCGGCCCGGTTACCCATAGCAACGGAATGCTTGCGCATGATCTCCCGCACAGCCAGCGGCTTAGCAACAACAGATTCTGAATGACGTCTACATTGTTAGCTTCCTGCAATTGTATGGAACTACTGGAGCGGAGCAAAAATGATTAATGAAAAGCTTAATGCACTCAGATTTGTGGTAATCGGGCTTTGTAAGCTTCAGCTTTGGTAGTGATTAGAATGATTCGGTTATGGCGGTAAGTAAAGGCTTTTGATGAAGATATTTTGAGCTTTACATATCAATTCATACAAGAAAAGCTTCTTTTGAAATAAATATAGTAATGTTTTCTGTATTAAATTAGCTTATAAGAAAACCTATTGACGAAAGCTATTTAGAAACGTATATTGTAACATTGAATATGTATTTAGGATCAATTTAACTAATTTGTAGATAGAGACAATAATTGAAATATCAACCTATTTGTTTATACGATAACAGTCGTTTCACGTTTAACGAACAAAATACAGTACCCAATTTTAAATGGTACTTTTATTGATATAGATGTTTTACGTAGAATTACGTTTAAAAAAATTACGTCCAAACTTTTTTTTATAAATTAAGTATTAGTGCTTTATGCTATACATATGGTATATTATATGAAAAGAAATGTTTATTATATCACCGTCATGCGAAAACGTTATCGTAGGTCAAAAATGTAATCAAAATAAGTGCCTCAATTCGCGGCTCCTATAGCCAGTCTGAAGAAACATGAGTCGCTTTCTCAGAAGTCACACGTTTTGGCTAACACTCCGTTGATATGTAAATATTAGTGGTAACGGTTGGATTATTTGATTACTCATGGAAGAATGCATTTTTGTTATTAAGGTATTGAAGGGATTTCATTATGTTCTACTATAATACTAGTAGTATATAGTATACTAGTAGTATTATAGTAGAACATAATGAAATGTAGAAACGAAGCAATATGAAACGATTTGAGGGATCCCGCCATTTTTTTATTCGTAATTTATGTCAGTTTACTATATGTAGATATCTGTATCTGGAGACAAGATATCATGTACCTAAGTATAGAAATTAAAGAAAAAGTGATGGTTAGGAGTGACTATCAGATAAACTTAACAGGCCCGGCGTAGGTTTTTATGTTTAAGTATGTAACTGAAATCGTTTTATCCTAATCAATGACTAACCAAGAAACAAGGGTAAGTAAGAACGAACCGCGTATTCTAACTAAGCAAAATTAATAACATCAGTATAAATTCAGAAGAGGCATACATTATTTTTAAAGGGAATGGTATATTATGTATATGTAGTATACAGAGGCTTTGTTTGTCTCTATCTATTAAGTTATTAATTTAAAGAATATTAAAGCATTTGTTCATAAATATGCTTCTCTATCCTTTCTATTTTCAACAAAATAAAGCTTAAAGAGCTTTAGTATATTTAAATTAAGACGCGAGACGATTCCACTGGAATGAGGTTATTCGAATGCAATTCTGTAACTATTTAAGCACAATTTGGTAACTAGGATGCCGAGATATACCTACTACACCGGCGCCAAACTAACGTAATTTCAAGTATTCTCTCAATGACATTAAAGTTTAACGTCAATTATAATGCCGAATGACATTTTGATAATCGTTGAATCGATTTAACTCCACGTTTGTAAGTACTGTGATATATAATTTTGTAGTGTTTGTGGTTTTGTTTGTGTACTAGGCTTACGTGTGCGTATTATGTCGTGTGAATAATATTATATTGTTACCTATATCTCTATACTATTTTCCGACCCCTATGTTATTCACCTCGTCATATTCTTGATAAAAAGGAAGAAAAAAATATGTGTGGCACTCATTGAGATATACTTATGGAGACGACACCGCCTACATCACTTATGTTCCGCTCAACATACGCCATATGGCTTTTTTAATGGTTTTAAAGTGAAACGCATCAAATATGCCTTCGTGTGTGTTACGATATTGCACAAATAATACAAATAATACGGAAAAGTGCAAAGGAATAACTTTCATCGGTTAGTACCTAACTAGATAATAATTTTTAAAACTTAGTTATAGCAAAAAAATGGCGCACAGATTTTGTTCGTGGTGTCTCCTCCATACGTAGTAATATTATCTCAATGGTGGCACTCGAGGACGGCCGCGGTAAAGCTATTGCATAGCATCGCATCGCTGTGCCGGTTTGAGTGGGGGGTGTTAGGTTTTTTCGTTACGGAATTTTTACATTCAGTCACCGCGCTCAAAGTCTGAGATAAAAGCTATGCAATAGTTTAAAAATTACATCTTCGTAGATTAAAGCTTTGACTATTGAAGAATTCATCATATTATTATTAACATAATTGACAAGGATTTATAATTATTTTGTTTGAATCAATTTAAATAATTGAATCAATTCAATTTAAATCGCTTACAATGTCAAAAAAATTTGAAGTTTGAGTTTGAGTTTGAATAATTAATTAACAGCTTATCAAAGGCTATGCAAGAGTAAAATATAAAGTAATCTATAAAGTTCTAATCTATACAGTAAATAGACTTATTACTCCTATGGCCACGCCTTAGATAACTCGGGGAGATCATTAATCATTCATAGCCGAATAGTTTTGATAAATGCACTTATTAAATAAATTAATTACTATGATAGTTAAATAGCAATCAATTGTGAGTACTTATATTCCGACCTTTTAATGTCGAATTTCAATATATTATATTATGTAATATGTATATAAATTGCATGTAATATTATAAAGCTAAAGAGTTTGTTTGCACTCGCTAATCTCAGGAATTCCGGTCAGGTCCAATTTGACAAATTCTTTAGGTGTTAGATAAGGAAGAAGAAGGAAGGCTATAAGCTATATAATATCATCACGCTAAGACCAATAGGAGCAGAGTAATGCGGGTAAAACCTTGGGGCACAGCTAGTCTCTTATAAAGGTCAAAGCGATATCTAGCTTTTAATTCATATAATAACCATTAATTGTTTAAGAGTGTTCTTTCCAACTATCGCGATGACACAGTTTCCTATGTACGTATTACGGTGCATTTACATCAAACGAACATAGAGCTAGAGTAAGAGCATTCTTTCGTGATCTTTTAGTGTAAACGAAAACTAGTATTAATCGTTGTTTAGTATTAGATCATTGCATATAATCTTTTCGAAAGCAACTTTTCTTTTTATGAACAACGAAAGAATGCTCTACGCCTGTTTACACTAAAAGAATTGGTCATAGTGGGCTTACTTGCTTGTTTGATGTAAATGCACCGTTACAATACAAATTTTTCAACAATTTTTCATCGCGATTCGTGCAGTGGAACACAGCTGAAAGTCTTTAAAGAATCGCTTTCTTTATCGCTCTATGCCTCGTTTGCTACATCGCTTAAGGCTTCGCTTGTGTCTGTAGTCAGAGCCTTAAAGCCCTACGCGGGCGGAGGCACTTCATTATATATAGTCATTAAATTGGCGATATTTAATGCTCATTTCGTGGTAACTAATATGATCATTTGATAGGCGTTTAATAAGGAAATCCGTTGGTATTTTCGCGTGAACATGTTTCGATGCTTAATGTTATTCTGTTTCGTAAGACGGTATTGCACTTTGTATAATTTACTTGAGTGCATTTCTAGAAATTTTAACGAATGGTAAACTAAATTATACTATATGTTAAGGCAGGTTTATAATATAGGTCCTATGCTACATTTTCACATAGTTGTTGACTCTGAAATTGGCATAATAATCCCCTTACTCTGGTCTAATTTATAAGTATAGTCAATATTTGCTCAAAAACATTATTTAAAACTTTTCAAAAAGAAAGTATAAAATGAAACTTTTTAGCTCAAGTTAGATTTTGAACCTCCACATCGACGTTCAAACACGAAATAAATCGCGTTTTAAACCCGTTAAAACCTACATTAATCCACACACCTAATGCCAGCCACATTCCCACGTTCATTTCGCACCACTCCGTTTACACTAAAGTTATCACTATTGTGTCTCTCTGTCACGATGTCTCAACGTTTGTCTGACGATTTTACACTAAACATACTGGCTAATAAGTAAAACACATTGTATTTTAAATACATATTATAAAGGAATTTTGTTTTGTTTCTTTGTTACGGCTTAACTCTAAAACTAATAGAGCTTATTATTAATTCTAATATCTTTATATCAGCTTTTGTTCCTTTATAATACGATAATATAATTACGAATTCTTGGCAAATCTAAGTATTTATCTCATCAATTTGCTTCTTATTGATAACCAAACTTCATCTTCGATATTAAAAACTCTACATCAAGGTTTTCAGGCTAGCTTACTATCTTCTACACTTGAAATAAAATTTCAGTTATATTATAATTAACAATAAACTTTCATAGTTATTAAATATTTTGAATACGTCTTAAATATATTTTAACACTTGATAAAGAACAGCATATTAGTAGGAAATTGTGAGCTTTCCCTGAGCATCATAAAATATACGTATATAGTATTGTAAGTTGTAACCTACACCTTCGTTCTAGCCCCATTTACATGGATGCAACTGGCGCCAGTACGAAGCCATTTTCTAATATTAGGCTTCTATTGATGCTTTAAGTTCAGTTACTTATTAATAATGTGCGATGTTATGGCTGCTCAGTTTATCGCTTTGTAAATATTCTAAGTCTATTTTCAAATAAATTATTGCAGTTTGATTCGTCGTAAATAAATACGCAGTGGGTGGTTTTCTGGCACGTATTGTGATTAAGCCTTTTTGTAGACTAATAAGATGTTTTTGAATGTGTTTTTCATCGTTGTGCTTGTAGTGGAAGTAATCTATATAAAGAGAAGGTCGAATTGAAATAATGTCATAGTGTGAATAATCTTCAACAATAAATTCAACTACAATTCAACTATTCAATCCAGTTTCAAGTACTTTTAATTCGTTTCAGTTACTAAGTGCTTAGTTACTAGGTACAGTAGCTATGTCGATGCAATAGGACAGACCTATGAAACAGAACAAAAAGCATAGAATATAAAATATTGAATATTGTTAACTATTCCTTTGTGTTAGCTCAAGACTTCACAGCATTAATTTATTTTAATTTATGAAAAGGTATTACCGGTTCAGCTCTAAAACTAATCGTCGGATATTAATTTTACATTTTCGCTTACCGTGACGTTTCTCTCACGACAGGCTTGTTGTTTTGGTTATTTACTTTAAATTTGTTAATATTACAAGCTAGCTAGTTGGGATAGAGAAGTGAGCGGTGGCTCAGTGTAGAACCTTCGACTTCTATCATAATAAACGGGTTCGAGTGTAAACGAGCGTGAAAAAATTGAATTTATTTATCGATTGATTAAATTTTAATATTACCCATATCACCACTGCCTCAAATTGTAAAACTTGAAGGTAACATCTAAGTAATTTGTATGTACAATAATCAAAAAGTTTCACGATGTATGACATGTATCATCTCGTACTTATCAGGCGAATTTAATAAGGAGAAATCAAGATATTAACCCTCCTAAGAATCCTGATCCCAGCAGTAGGAACAATTCCAATAATTTATTATTTTAACTACGATAAATTGATATAGGAAGTAGGTTTGTGGAACTATGTGTCCTTGTGTCGAATTATGAAATCAAGAAGTTAATCTAGATTATGATGTTCTTTTATCGTAAATGGAACTAGTCTAGCCAACTAGACTGTTAGGCAAATTGATTGATATTGTAGTAGGTAGTCCTATTAAGGATTAGGGCTAAAGTATATGACTAAGAAGTTTAAAGCTTGGGCCTTAATACAACATACTTAACTTAATATTCATTATTCTCATGCAGAATATTAAGGTAAGCAAAACCTGAAATAACCTTTTCAGACGTAAGTTGTCTAGAAAAAGCTTTAAACATGTCATATTATAGTGGGACTTACTTTTTTTTTGCAATAATTTTGAAAAAAATACTTATGATGGTACCAAATAGTGTTAAATATAAAGTGACCAAATAGTTTTGAACTCGTAAACGGCGCCTGCCCACGCGACGCGTATGCTAATGCAAGATCAAGGAGACAAACACACAAACAGATGTTGGCTGAAATTTGCAATACATAAGTTTACACGTAATAGGTCAACGATCCTGGATTTCAACGCTAGAGATATGTTACTCATGCATTAAATTATATTTTTAATAACAAGATATCCAGGCATTTGACTGCATCACACCTGATAGTAGGTATGCAGTCTATGGATGAGCATGCCTGCCTAGGTAGAGCCTATTCACTTTTACCTTGAACTGATCATAATATAAAAGTAGTACGAGCATCTGGTAAAGGCTATCCAGGCGGTGGTAAGTAAGTCCACCGCCCATAGGCATCTACAGCGCGCTACGCGTCCGAAGATATGATACCGACTTTTGAATATTCTATATAATTTTAAGAATTTTAATAACAGTTTAATTTGAAATTATAGTACAGCAGGATCATAATTATAATCACCATAAAATAATATAATTTGCAGTTTTCTATAATACAATCTAAAATACTTAATGAACTCTCCGCTCTCAAACATGAAACAAGCCACGCTCGTAATCTACGTAATTCCTCTGCATGAAATAAATCATGATTATAATTCAATATCTTGACAGATAAAGCGATGAATTGACGAAATGCAAACACGAATTAACAATTACTGACAACTACCAATAATAATTGTTTATTTGTTTCTGTAGGTAAGTCGCGTGGGTATACTAAACCTAGGTGTAAAATGATTAGACCTAACTTTGTCAAACTATGAGATATTTCCTGCCATGCCTATTGTATTATACAGAGGAATAAACTATGAATATATAAAGAAAGAAACACTTCTGAAAAGTTACAATTATGTTTGTGTAAAATATATAATTAATATGTATATATTACTCCTCTATTGTCGTCTTAAATCATAAAACAGTTAATTGCAAACCCATTTTTAATTCCTAAACTAACCATTTATAAACAAATTGACCTCATACATTTACAAAACGTCACATAAATTTTAATTGCTCTACTAATAACTACTCATAAAATAAACGTCTCAATAGTGTCTGAATTCAGAACTAGACCCTTAAAACCTTAGCTTATCTACGTGGAAGTTAATCAAAATTCAAATTATAAGCTTTCAACTATTAAGGGTATCTTAAGTTAACAAGTTGTGTAATGTATAAACAATATTTATTGGTTAATGCCGGCTACTCACGTACCTGACGCAGGGGCAATATTGGAACGATCTCGGTGGCTCGGCGGTCGGAGCAATTTCAGCTGTTCTCTAATTTCCTGCTTGCCTATTCACATCACAATTGAGGAGCCAATTAAGGATGCAATTCCAATATTGCCCCTGCTGCAGGTAGGTGAGTAACTAGTTAAAGCCCTGCTTGCCTATGCACATCACAAATAAGGAGCCAATTAAGGGTGCAATTCCAATATTGCCCCTGCTGCAGGTACGTGAGTAGCGGGCTTTAACGAACGTAATTAAAGTATTTTAGGTGTGGTTTATTACGCACAGATTATACGTCTGGACGAGCTGAGAAACTATTTACATTATAATTTAATCTAAGGATTGAATGGATGTAACAGATAGATTATATTTGATGGGGATTCCTCATACTTGTACGCAACTGAAGCGAATTTATTTATTTTAATTAAAGTTGTATGTACGAAAGTCTCTATAAACGTTTATACATATTTACATAATATACATACATACCTACGTATGTATGTATATTATGTAAATATGTAATTTATGTTAGATTATTATAATCATAGTACATGATATTATACACAGTTGTCATTTACTAATTCCAATGACTAGACATAAATAATATGAATATAATAAGGCATTCGAAGTATTGGGTTAAACAGAATAAATTATTATGAATTAATTTTGAATTCAAATTCATAAACTACCGGGATATCAGCCAATATTATTATTTAATGATCCAAAGACTGTAAAAAGAAGATGTAGAATGTAAATTTTTTTTCTAACATTTTACTTATTTACAATTTTCCGTGTAATACTTTTCCTAAAATTAATGTTATTCTTCATTCTGAATATTTCTAACCCGTTATTTGTAATTAAACATTATTTTTAACGATATAAGGATAAAATTCAACAACTGCAAGGCCTTTTTGCACTTAAGAGAAGCGTCCATATCATGAGAACTTAACTAATTATTCCAAAAGGTTAAGTGTGAAACCCGATAATAGCCCGCGAAGTGATTTTATAACATTAAGGGTGTAATTTGATTATAACCGAGCCGATACTTTTCCCTATTGTTAGATCAAAGAGTATTATAAACATTTAACAAGCTAATATTTGAAGAATTTGATTAAAGGTAACAGCGATGTGAAATAAATAAATGCAATAAACGGAAAGTATACTTTCTAAGAAATGTTTATCATACATATAAATATAATAATTGCTTACAATAATGATCATACCAAAATATAGTGATAAGAAATGAGAAACACACATTTAGAATATTAGATAATCATAACAACGGTCATTTTTGTATTACAATTTGTAAACCTAATAAATATCATCCATAAGTGCCTTGAAATATAATATACACATACTTAACCCGAGAAATACATTTCCCTTAACACATTAGTAACGTTAATTTAATTGAAAGTGTCAAATTTGAATAATATATGATAATACATTTAATAGAAGAATTTTAACGTCGTCAAAGCATTTACCAAACTATATTAAATTATACCTTCCCAAAACGGACTATACAGTAACTTTACATACAATTTACCAACATATTTTAACCTTAACCAAACAATTTAAGGATATAAAAGACTCCACGTGTGAACATTCATATTTTACCGTAACATCGGCATCCAAAAAAGATCATTGTGATAAAATAAGAAAGGTTTCAGCCACCCATGGCGTATCTCACCCGGCAATAAAAGTGACCCACAAAAATACATTATTTACCATTATATCGGCAAAGCGACAGACGGACTAATTACAAAATTAAACACACGAGGCACGTAGGTGTAAAAGGTACACGCGGTAGGGGAATTATTTGATGATGCCACAGAGAAACTACCAAAACTCATCGGTAACAATGAACTGTTTGGGCCAATATTGACCGTGGTCGTTTCCCACGGACTCTAATACGTGTTTCTCATGTCCCTCCTGTCGGTAACAGGGCGCCCGTGTAATGACCAGATCAAACAAATTGAGATACAAATATTGTATCTAATGATTCAGTTACTTCTACCCCACACAAAAGCGGCTTTTAACTCATAAAGGACGTGATAATTGGATCGCTTTTTTGTGTTATCTTTTACTTTTGATTGTAGTTTAACGTCTTCACGAGTTCTTAATAATATATCAATATGCATATAATGTTAATATGCTTTACAGTACTCCAAAATTAATAACGCGCATGCAGATCTTCGCTAATTATCGTATTTCCAGAAACACCCGAATCACCCCGAATCATTGAATAGTAAGTGCCCTAAACAATGCACTTGCATCTTGCACCTTGTTCGAAAGAAATAGGAGTCAATTCAGAGTCATACACAATCGAAAACAATTCGGGCGATAGGTGACGGTAGCCTGTCAGTCAAAAAATTCAAAAATCCGTCAGTTGTCTTTATATATTGGTGGTGACCACACGGATTATCTCTGTATGGAATTATATAGAGCTGCTGTTACATACCCTTCTTAGTTTTGTTTCAAAGTTGAATTTTCCGGTAAAATGATTATTTACACAGGTAGCAGATAGTAGTGGGGAAAGTGAAAATTAATAGGAACATAATGAAAGTTCTGATCATTCTACGATATCAGAAATAGAGATAATCCCTGATTCTGTAAATCCTTTGGACTGAGATTTTAATGATTAGATTTCACAATTTAAATGTAAACCAGTGTTTGAAAATCATTTTTTTAAATATAAACTTTGTCTTATTTTAACCTTCCATACATCCATCATTACGCCAGCTTCAGTAAGACACTTTAATAGTTCTAAGTATAGAATTTTCCAAGTAAATTAATACAACAAATATATATTCGCAATCGTGTGGCTTATCCTCGCTATTAACTTACATTGAATTATCGAAACAAATTTCGTTACTCATCTCTTTTACCATAAAATCACAACAAAACTCATAATTCTAATAAACTATGCATGAAGAAAATACATTTAACCACTCTATATACATATCGTCTTCGGAGGCTCGGGGAATATGACAGTTGCCGAACAGTGACGAATTTTTCTATGCGCATTATCAGTTTAGGAGTACTGTACAAAACTTTCTCTACATATCTCATGTACTGCACAATATTGCATCATACGGTATCTTTAATTTACATCTTTGCGTACTTAGTGATCCACGACATTAAAGATATCTACAATTAACTTATAAATACCTTGGAATACTAGTAATTAATAATCCTATCAATTCCATTGCAATGAACAGATTGACACAAATTCATTTTCGATTACAGATCGTTTATACTGAGATCTTATTTTGACGTTGAACAAGATTTATGGCGACGCTGTCAAACGCTTGACTCCAAACTTCTGTGTAAACTATGCTAAATGTTATTGTCAATTAAATTGTAGTTTTACAAGCATCCATTTGCAATTTAGATGAAAACCTATTTTTAGACATGAGACTTCAAGGTAATAACCGTTTTATTTTCTCGCATGGTTGTTGAGAGTTGAGACGTAACTTTATAAAAATATTGTGACTACATTTATGATTGCTCTTTCTCATATTTTGCTCTTACTTGTTAATCATTATCTTATAATCCTTTAAGTGTAAAATGTACGACTACGTCATTGTTCATATTTATAATGAAATCAATTTCAATTTGACGTGGTACATTTACTGAAACACTATCATTTACAATATAATACCTTACACAATTATTTCAATTATTATAGCTGCATAATATTAGTACAACCACGACTTCAGATACACACATTAATTGCGTTAGTTAACTCGACACACATCAGCTTTTAAGTAGTCTACGTCGTTCCGATATCGCGGCCACACAAATCAGTACCTTTAACTAATTTATTGTCAGATATTTAGAACTGCAGAACAATTTTAACAGCCCTCAACAGGTTTAGTTGTTATACAATAAATAATACAACGACCTTCCGTTCAAGTAGTCCATAATCAATTTTCATAAAATAGCATTAAAACAAGTAGCCCGATTCGCATTTGCGATAAAACCTTTTGAATAAACAAGATATGGGGAACATTTGGCGCCACTTTTGTGCTTAAATTTTCGTGTGGGCAGACAGGCTTGTTCGACGTTCGTGCTATTGTGGGATTCTCTCTGATTAATCTATCGATTCACTACTGTTGAATTTCTACTGAAAATATTGTTAATTAAATACTTTCTTTCTGTTAGTCAATTTGATTGCATTTTGGGGATATAGGAAAGAATAAGGACAAGGTTATAATGAAATTTATTTTCAGAAAATGCTTAAGATTAGGTGTCTTACCAACTAGATAAAACGTTAGTTTTAATCCGATTCATACGTTTATAAGTAGGTACAATAAGGTACTCTTAAATAGATGAAAAAAATCTCTGAACTAGGGACTATTGGCGTAGGTACCATGAAAAGAAATAAACAACAATGATTAAACAAATTGACTTATAATATTTAATCAATTATCAAAACCAAAGATTTATTGTGAGTTGTGAGCAAAGGTTGTTGCCTTATAAACGACTGGGTTAAATGTCACGCTCATTATTGGCGGCAACCAACCAAACTGTGAAGTTATTAATGCTTTCTGAAAATCGAAAATCAAATATTAAATCGATCAGTACACTCGTTTAGTTCTTCGTTGATAATTAATCAAATAAAGATATTAGCGGTGACACTATCGTAGTTGACAAATTGAGTGTTGAACGATTGAGATGGAACGAGTCATTGTTTTGATTAAATTAATTGAATTGTAAAGGGACGTAGTTAAAAGGGTTTTATATGCATAATTATTAGTAATGTGCAAAGATCATGAGAAATTCCAGGATACTGTTCGGATTTATTTTGACCGGAATAGCCTCGCTAAATTGTGTCTGAACTGATTTTTTTTATTAAAAAAGATCAAATTTAACAAATATTGAATAGAAAATATTTATTAAAATTTCTAGACAAGAGGTATTTACTTTTTAAACAATAAAGTCGTGTGTCCGACTGTTATACAAAAATCTCGACATGAATTATGCAATTCTAATAAGCATTCAGAAAACGTGAAACCTTTTAAATAAACATCCATTCAACTATTCATATTCGCTTATAGTTGTCATAGTTCCTTTGATATACGTGAATCTCGAGACGAGTGTAATTGCTGCAAATCATAATGTTTATATTGCATTCACTTATTCACGTCCGCTCACTACGGAACGTGATATTTTGTTAAATGGACTTCAATGGTTAATACGAAACGATCTTAACAAACTAAAAACAGCTATAAATACAAACAAATAAAACCCACATTCGATTAAAGACGCGAATGCAAATGAGATGGACGCGGTTATTTTTTTAGCGAACAATAATCTTTAAGTTAATGCCGGTAAAGTTGATTTTAATAAACATATTCGCATGGCTGTGATTTATGCTGGAAGTGCTCCTGCTGCGTTGTTTGTTACACTTGTCAGTGGTGTAATTCGAATTTATCAGTTACCGTAACGTACGGACCTCCTATTTGATTCTCTGAATTAGCTTTGTAATCATCTATGAAGGTAGTAATGGTTCAAAGGCATGTAACGATGCTTGTGATATAATTTATCAAGACGGTATACTTGGTATTAGTAATGAGGTAACTAGGTACTGTTAAGTTAGTTCAGATTTTCCTCATTTTATTTTCACGATATGGTTAAAAATTAGATTTCAACGTCAGTTACAGGAGTTTAAATTATTTTTGTTAATGCTATAAGTATATTATTGATAATGAAATAGACGTGTTTGAAATATAACGATATATTATAAGAATTAGTACTTTAAGTTAAGGAGCGGGAAATATCACATTAAGCTCACATTAACATGCCTACATATGGGTACTCCATGTGTATGGTAGTAATCACAATCAGCCATAAATTTACACACCTCAGCTGTTAGCTCACAACATGGTACTAATTTATATTAGATAATATCTAGGATTGTGGTCACGTAAAAGATTATATTCGTGACACCAATACCCAAATCTAGTGGCAATAGTGGCATTTGCGTCGTGTTCGTTAATTTGAGCAAATTCTATGTCACGATGTGATGTTTTGATAAACAGTCCAATGATCGTGAACTGCCCGATTAATTGGTTAATAACACTTTATTTGCTTTGTCGAATTTCGGTCGTTGTGTGATCTATGGAATTTGAATTGATTGTTAAAATGTTTATTTATGCCCTGACAACATAACTGCTATATAACAAAATTATACAGTTACTATTTAACTCATAATATGTGTAGATGGAATTATAAATATGACGTAACAATTCATTGCACAGTGTCCTTTATTTTATAAATTAACTTATTGTTTTTTTTTCTTTTCAGATAATACCTCACACAGTCGCCTCGATACCTTAAGAAGAGCAAAATTAACAAGGTAATTTACAAACAGGAAGTTGAATCTGTGGAGCTTTTATTTTATACATAAATAATATATTTTATGTATCATGCGTTTTTCTTCATATACTTTCCAACCTTCTTAGTCTTTAAGTTTAATTTCAAACAAACTTTATAACAAATTTTTCTTTTTTAAATCTAAACCATGATACAAAAATATTTCCTCATACCCCTAAATCTTAAAATAAGCGCATTAACAATCGGAGCAATTAATAGCTCTTCATCAATAAGAGAAACAAAACCCGATTTCACAAGCAATTACTATAACGGATCACACGACACGGATACTAAGTGGCGAGACAATGTCACCACTAATCGGCCGACAGTTGACAACAGTCGCTGACAAATGATATGACATGTCACCGACCGTTAATTTGTCTCTGTGTATGCCGCTTTCATTAGAGATGTTCTACGTCTCAATTTAGATGGTGTATACAAATCTGAACACTGAGCTAAATGTGTTCACGTTGTTAATATGTATTATGTTAACTATAAATGGCACAATTATTTGTGATAGTTGCAAATGTGGATTTACAATGAATTATTAAAATATTTAGATTTCTAATTTCATGTTGATCAAATCTTAAATTATTTGATAAGTAAAATTTGCTGTGTAGTCAATGATTCCAATTAGGTAATTTTATTCTTATCCTACAAGGTTGATTCAATCCCGCTATCATCATTGTCATACATACTCTTTAAAGTCGTCTAATAGTCAATATTAATACGAACTTTCACCTATAAAAACAAAGTGTTCATTAAAATGTGTTAGTTTCTATCAACCATTACAATATGGCCATGTCTCATTGAGTTTTAAATGACGCGTGACTCTGTCGAAAGCTTTGAACAAATCGAAACCGATGTTCATTTATTTTGAAACGCTTTCTTGTGTTTTTGATCTCTTAAGTGTCAGTTGGGGATAGTGTCACATGGAATGATGACAACTGTCATTGTTTTATGTTGTGATCACAGGTTGTGATTTATTATTTATTTTTGTAAATGCTTTTGGACGTTTTGTTGGCAGGATGAGAATGAGTCCATTTAGCTTGTAATTGGAAGTGTATTTATGGCTAAATATTTAAATGGGTGTTGATTGTTGATTTGAGAGATTCTTATATGGTTTTAAGTATTATAAAAAAATTGTTTTGAAGCATTAAATGCCCTGTTTTATGTATTCATTCTTCTTATACGTTAGAGTACCTAAAGCCATTCTATTCAATATTTAATAAGGTGAATTTATATAGATACAATTATAGTAAAAAAAAGACGTGTGGCACTCGGAGACTGCCGCGATAAAGCTATTGCATAGCATGCGTTCAAGCCACACCTCCGTGTCCGTCGGAGTGGGGAGCGTGAGGTTTTTTCGTTACGGAATTTCTGGATTCGGTCCCCGCGCTCAAGGCCCGCGATAGAAGCTATGCAATAGCTTAAAAATAAAATACGCATTCCTTGTATTCTCAATGCTATTTTCTTTACCCACATATATCCACGATCCAACGAACATCTTTTGTCAATCGATAAATCAAGCATTCGTTAAATGTTCATCGGATAGTCGATTTTATGTTGATTTATTGTTATTGGCAATTTTGATGTATTGACCAGTTCGCCTCATTTATTAGATCGATGCATGAAGCCGACTCTGTGTTTATTTTATGTTGTAAATTACCATAAATAATTTTAAATTCCGTTGAAACTGATATAGGTTTTAATGTTATGAAGCTTTTAATATATTGTTGTTTTTTGTTGTAAATTTGTTTTGTAAGAGAATATTATAATCAGAAGCTAAGCTGGATGAAGAAGTATTATTGGACAATCGTGATATTTATTCGTTTTTGTAATTTGATATCTGAAATCGTTGAATAATAATAGAGATTATATTTCTGAAAAGCTAACTTCTTAAAAAATATCATGTAGTTTCCTACTAAAGGGAACCAATGATCCAAACATATGTCTGAATGAAATGTCTCATACCCTTTATTACTTTTGCATGAATCACTGTCAATTCACTTCTATTAATAAAGTACTAAAGATAATATTATGTTATATATTAATGAGTCTTCGCTTTAATCGCTGCCACATTCCGAATCAAATCTTAGGTCAAGTTCACATGACGCCTTTTGATTGGCGCAAATTGATGCCAATGCTTTTCATTTGCTAATAAACTTTCGACCATCTTCAAACTACCGTCATAACAACAAATTTATTCAACTAATAACTCTATTCTTAAGGACATAAGATTGCAATTATCATGGCATATTTTTAGAGTAATGAATGATGAGCTGAAACAGTAAGTTTGTCAAACGGACTTTCCAACATCAATGATTGCTATTACTCGTCATAGCGTTGTAATTTCAAACTTTATCTCCCAAGTTTACAGTTGAAATTAAAGTAAATACTTGGCGCTTGTGAATTTAACAACACATCATCTTCTCGCGTCACAAATAGTTAATGGAATCGTCACTTGTTGCTTTCATTGTCAATGTTAGATAAGACATATTAGTAAGATAGACGATGAAACATACAATTTCTACAGCTAACGATATTGCTCTTTCCTTCTCGTAACGATTAAAAGAATTATGAACCAAATAACTTAACTAAAGATGAATAATTTACAAATACAAATTGTGCTCTACTTGTTTCCGATTGTTTACTTAAACTGAATAAAAAACTTTTTATTAACTATGGTTAAGTATATGTTAAGTTCCATTTTTATGGGCTCGTTCCTAATAATTAAAATTTGGTAGAGTTTATTTTGAAGTTTATTTCATTATTAATTTATATGTAAAGTTATTAGTAGACCATAAATACTTACAAAATGAAATAAATTCCGCTGAATTTGAAAAAAAAAAATATTATTACCCATATGCGATAAAAATATCTCTTTATTTAAGATTTTTCCATACAGGCTCTATTTTAAGAATAATCCTATTCAAACGTATGAAAAAAACTAAAAGCTTCCGCAAAGTCTAATCCATACTCGACCGTACATCAAAGTGGTATTGGAAGTGCAAATAAATCACTTTGGCAATAATTTCGTTGAGTGCGGAACACCGGAGTAGAAAGAACGTCGTTACTGCGTGCTGACTGATTCGATTGATAGTTTGCTGTTAGATTGGGGTTCCGTGGGGAATGTTATACATTAATATTGCATATGGGTGTTATTATAAAGTCATTCATTTCAGCCATCAGTCAGTTTTTCATCAAAAGATCATACGTATAGAATTGTATTGCTAAAGAACGACAGAAAAAGATTGATGAAAGCTCTGGATACTGCCAAGAACGTTGAAGAATTACTGCCAGAACTTTAAAGCTTTGGAAAGTAATTAAACTGCAGTATATCAATCCACAAATTCAAACACAAACATTAATTTATGCAATTAGACTTCTTCTAGAATCTCTTTTGAATCGTCATAACATAGTTTTACCATTTACCATCGATATGGATAGTAGCAACGAAGCATGAAGAAGAACCGTGAAGAAACATAGCTTTTTAAATAAATAAATGTTTGAGTTTATTTTAAGTTATACAAGAAAAGTCAGTATTATTAAAAAAGCCCAATATATGAAATTTAACATTTTTTACATACGGAACCCGTACACTAAATAGCGGCGTTCACTTGATCACAGCCGGTGGTCGGAGCCCGCCGTCAATAAACGTATTGTCGTATTCACACCATTCATTTGGGATTCCATCGCTTCTGTAGCCTTGCAGTGCTCGGTTTCAATTATTATGCTTTTTAATAATATGTAGGTGTATGTAGTGCAAAAATTGGTTTATTTTAAGGTCTTAGTTTTCAACTTTTGAATATGATTTTACGTGTTTACCTACGTAGGAATGGTAAAAGTTAATATACCTAATAACACCAATGTGTACACTAATTACTCAGTAACTACAATTCACATAAGTACATTAATATTGTTTTGAATTGGCCATAAAAATAGGCGCATACAACATTGATTTTTTTTTTACATTTTTACAGATAATTACGTTATGGATTTAATAATTACAAAAACCATAATTTAATTTATCAAAAATATATACAATATAAATCGCTTAATCGTCAATATTTACATATTCTCCAAAACATACATTCTTATAGAAATCTTTAAGCCTACCCACTTTGATATAAAAAAACGTGTGAGCAGAGCACACGTGTCAGAAGTGAAACTTCTTTGGCAAATTAAAGTCAAAGATACCAAAGTTGTCGCCTTACTCCATGTCGTGATGGTATTACCATGACACGACCTTGAAATTTTACTCTCAACACGTCTAAAGAAGTTTCACTTCAATAACATTTATTCACATTTCACATTTCAATTAACTACGAGTGCATTACGTTCCTATAAAGTAATTTCTAGCAATAGTAACAAAAGAAACAAAACCAAAACTACATCCAAAGGGAAAAGTACAAAAAGAAAACAATAATAAGTACAATCAGGCAGATAAATCGTTTGCAGCTAATTGTGCTATCTCGCAACGCCCCTTATCGCCTCATCTGTGTTCGGAGATATTATCAGCTGCTGCGTACTGTCGAATGGAAAAGTCATTATAATATTATTGAATAAATGAATGAATGAAAATCCTTTATTGCTATAGAAGTAAAAAACATAACTCAGTTACAACACATTTCAAATAAGCAAAGGGCGGCAATATCGCTAGGTAGCGATCTCTACCAGGCAACCTTTACAGTATAGGAAAGAAATAAAAAATTATTCATTATGAAGATTGAGAAAATAATGTTTATTTATTGTTTTGAAATGAATTAAGCACTATGTTTATATACTAAAAATTGGTAATAGTTCTTATGTATTCAATTCTGAGCGAACGCTATAACTTATTTCAAAGTCGATTTTTTTTTATTTTACCTATACAAGAATATTAAACGCAGTTAATTATATTAAACGTACCTGTTGATTGAAGATCACAGCGGAAAGTTATTTCAGGCGAGATTGTGGTCAAGCGCTTCCCTATCTACAATAAAAAAATAACATTTTTCATAAGGTAAGAATAGCAAGCTAAAGCTTTAACTAAAAGTAACTCATTATAGTCACAACGTCGACAAATAACCAAACACTATTTTTAGCGATTGCAAATATTAGCATTAACTACAAATAAATGTTAGCACCACTCTTTCAACAATCTTAGTCAACAGAATTGCTCAGAGCATTCATTACATCGATTAAAATTGTTTTATTTTACGCTTACAACTGAATGATTGTGGCCTGAATCATCGTGTAACATAACATTTACTTTACTATCTATGTGCCCTGACTGCGTCTGTATTATATATCGTACTATAGGGGTATTATTTAAATAAATTCTGTTTATTAGTACCTACTACTCACTACTCAGCTATGTTCGTATTAATTAATTGAACTTAATGATTTTTTTACGATACTTACCAATGGGTTATGTTTCTATTGATATTTTTTTTATAATCAGTTTTAAGTAATTCTAGAGATGACATCACGCAAATTTACAAACATAACCAATTCGAAAAAGACGTTTTCCATAATACTTACTTATTCAGTTTTCTTTAAAAGCATTGAAAATTACACTTACACTTGCAGGATTAAGCCACGGTCGTAAAATGCTAAGCATTATATCAATAACTTCCCTTACATGATGACAAGGTAAGCATGTCTTAAAGACAGGACATAATTCATACAACACGACATTTTTTGTTATTTAAAAACTAGAAGTTGTCGTAAAAAGTTACACAAACTATTTTCCTATATAATAAACTAGCTGCGCTCCGCGGTTTCACCGGCGTGGCTCCGCTTCTGTTGGTCTTAGCGTAATGATATATAGCCTATAGCCTTCCTCGATAAATGGGCTATCCAACACCGAAACAATTTTTCAAATCGGACCAGTAGTTCCTGAGATTAGCGCGTTCAAACAAATAAACTCTTCAGCTTTATAATATTAGTATAGATGAAAATAAAAGCACAAAAGCTCAGTCAATGGAATAAATGTTATAATTTGAGTTACAATTTTTCCTACGTACAAAAAATGCCATTAAATTGTAAAGATGATTCACACGACTGTATCAGATAGTTATCAGTAACGATTGTGTCTCAATTAAGCTCTGTCAATTTGCTGATGCATAAAGCTGCCAATAATCTTAATGTCTGCCATCAATTGTCTTTATTCGTTTTAAACCTTTGATGTATCACTCGAAATTCTGATATTTGTCGTGATATTGCTGTGTTGAATAGTCGATTTCTAAAGGTTGTAAAATCATTACTTTCGTATTATTTTTACATGTCTAGTTTCTAATAGGTTTTTGTATATGGCTTCAATTACATATAATTCATATAACGTAAATTAATTATTCCCCTTAGAAACTTTTCTACCTACTCCTTAAATAAATATATATAAATAACTACCTACTCCTTGCTTTCTAAGCTATTATTTACATTTTCGCGATAAAATGAAATTTATCTACTTTAAGGTTTATTTATGTATTTGTATTTATTATATAACTAGCTTTGCCTCGCGGTTTCACCCGCATTGCTTCGCTCCTGTAGGTCTTAAGGTGATGATATAACTTTCCTCGATAAATGGGCTATCTAAAACCGAAATAATTTTTCAAATAGGACCAGTAGTTTCTGAGATTAGCGCGTTTCAACAAACAAAGAAACTCTATATAATATTAGTATAGATTATGAGACGCAGATGAACTATATTACGTACAAGATGAAACAAAACAAACACTCACACTGATTATATTGTTACAGAAAACTAATTACCATGTTAATTGTTAAAATGAATAAACATGAAAACAAACAAGCTGTTGTAATAAACGCTTCCTCGTTTAGTTGATTAATGATTGCTATGTATTAGTTTTCATGATTTATTATAAAGAACATGTGGACGTCTTATTTACGACATTAATATAAATGCGCAAAAGAATATTTAATATTCTACACTATGTTATAAATACTAGCTTGCTGTCCGTGACTATGTCTGCATATTCAAGGGAAATAGGAATAAGAAAAAAGGTAGTCACATGTCACTCTCTAGCTTCTTTACTATCTCTAGGGACATAATATTAAATCATATAAAAAAATTGTTCCGCTATGACGTAATAAAACAGACAAACAAACAAACAAACTTTCGCATATAATAGTAGTAGCGAAGTAACTGATAATTTTTGTGGCGAGTTACAAAATTGCAAGGATAACCATGGCTCTTGTCACTCGCCTATAAGATAAATGTTGATGAGAAAGCCGTAAAAATAATTTAGTTTAAATATTTTCCCTTATACGGTAAACGTGTAAAAATTATTGATGTTTTCGTAAACGTAATTACAATGCGGCGTAGAGGTGTGAAGTGTTGGCGGGTAGCGAAAGCTGATGGTTATTCCAAGAATTTTATTAAGGCTTCGATACGATACCTATATAATATTATTTTAATTCATTATATAAAAAGTGTATTTTGAAAGATTTTTAGGGTGGATTTTGTTTCGATTTCTCTACACCATAAAATTGAAATATCTTTTAATCATGCAGAAACTTGTATAATTTCGAAGGATTATGAACCAATCTAATCTCTTTTTGGCTGTGACTTAAATCTGTTTATAATCACAACTAGCTTCCGCCCGCGACTCCGTCCGCGCGGATGTCGGTCTGCGCGTGGATGGTTTATTTCTCCATTTTGAGTAACTCTGACAATGACATCTAATAAATATTATCTATTGGACCCAAATACGGCTAGGCCTATAATAATACGCAACGTGTGTTTGCGGTTCTACAGAACAACGTCTATGGATAAAACTGAAAAATTAAGATTAATTTTTTTTCTACGTATTTTTCCAAGATAAAAAGTATCCTATTTTACGCCCAGGATAATAAAGTATAATTATACCAAGTTTCATCGAAATCGAACCGTTAGTTTTCACGTGATGTCTTCACATACAGACAGACAGACAGACAAAAATTTTTTTAATCACATATTTGGGTTTGGTATCGATCCAGTAACACCCCCTGCTATTTATTTTTTCAATATTTTCAATGTACAGAATTGACCCTTCTACAGATTTATTATATGTATAGATTAGAAGCAGGCTATATGTCGCCATATTATGCGTCGCGTTAACAACTTCTGTGTCGAAATTACGAAACTATTACAATAATATCTCAGTCAGATCTTTTTTAATATTGAAAATGTCAATTTGGCCACGGCTTTACCCAAAAATATAATTTGCCACTTCACATGTCATTGTTGTTGTTTTTATTTATATGAAAGCTTTATACGTGCGGTGACGAACATAATCAGAAACAGGTACATCAACAAAGTAATCGTTATATGTTATATAGTATCAGCTGATATGGAACATTTATGAGAAACACTTGGCTCTTTATTTGGAAATGTTTTAATATTTACTTTACCTACATGACTGTACATAATGTAATATGTGATGATATTTAAGGAAAAAGTTACTGTTTAAAAGAAATTGATAAGAGAATGACCAAATGAAATTTCTATAACGATACCACTAATATTACATAAAAAAAATGTATGTTTATTTGTTTGTCCTTTGTTTATCTTTCACGTCACTGCGGATCCATTTTATGGTACGGTTTTTGTGGGAAAAGCCGCAGACGGAAAGCTTGTAAGGGATAAAAAGTATAATAAAAATTAGAGGTAATCAATTTGTAATCAAGGTTTCTCCCTTTTTTTTTAAAGTGGGAAAATCTTCCAAAGATACACACGGCTCCCGGGGAAGGAACCGTGGGTCATAAGGTTTCTCCCTAAGGTTTCTCCATAAATTCTTATTACAAACGTCACCTACAGGTAAAATCAAAGTATGATGTATGATGATGCCTATACACATACCGTCATCTACTTTATGACACTATCTACACTCTATGGTACTTAAATGTAAATGAAAATTGATATGCATTGAATCACTTAGCACCTCGTTGTCACCTCACAAGTTATTGGTGTCATTAAAGCCTTGTCTTTAATGATAACGTTGCGGGAATCAATTTGCCATGACATATTGCGGTTGTCGGGCGCCTACGCTGAACGTATGAAATTTAAATGGATTAATGGAGAAAATGCGTTTTCGTTGTGGTTTTACATTACAACACGTATAGACGACAATATGGTATACGAGAATTTGGTATAGATGTACCTAGTTATAAGGAAAAGTCAAAATTAAAAAAAAATAAAAGGGAAAACTGCTTCTGTTTGTTGTCGTTCTTAGAAAAATATATGGAAAAGATTTTAACTGCTTAAGATTTATTTCCTATAGTTTATATCATGTTTATATCATATTATTATAGTCATGTATTTGACAAAATTCAATAAGCATGGTATGTACTATGTATGTCCTGTTTGGTTAAATAGAAACTATTACTTGATTTCCAAATTATTTTTGTCACTACTATAGCTCGATTTTTGGAATTTATTTTGAAATACATTTTGAAAATTTAATACGACACTTTCGAAGAGGCAATGTATACAAACTATTGCGCATGCACCCAGCATGCACTATATAAATGATTATATTGTTTGTGAATACTTTCGTGTCAATCCGACTTCCTACAGAGGTGATGGGATCCCGCTCTGTCCGGATTGCACTGGTGCTAGCTTATCTGTTATCATTTTTATATAGATATAAGAATTTGTAGACAGGACATGACCTTTTTAACGCTTTTACTGATCGTTTTATAAAGTTCATTTGCAAGTTGCATCTGTACGGAAGTTAAACAACGCTTGATTTTGATAGACAAATAATAATTAAATGATGGCAATGATTACGGTCTTTCTGGTCTATAGTTTAAAAAGTAGTTAAAATATTAGCACAGATATTATAATGATAATGAAGGTTTTGGTGTTTAAAAAAATTATAACTTACAAAATATTCGATTCAATTTCAAATGTGTAGGTTATAGTGCTATCAATAATTTCGATAATATCCAATAAAAAATGTGATTCTATCAAATTCTACGCCGGGCACAATGGGGATAATAATACTAATATTCCATTAGCTTACTGTTATAGCATACCATTTTCCGATTCGCATATTTTCATAATAAGGGTTAGTGTGCCAAAATTTACACCTTCCACTAATTCGACACGTTTTATGACCACATTAAGAAGATCATACTCACGATGGCCATGTCTAAATGTTCATACACCATAGTACACGGAAGAGTCGCCTCGTGTCCTCGTGCCGTGTGTGGGTCACGAGGTGCTTGTGACCTTGGATTCAGTTGTTTAGGGTTTTTTGACCTCTACGCGAGTAATCGCGTATATTGGTGGTATGTGGAACGTAAATAGGGTCATTATGAACATTATCGATATTAACTATGTAGTTGAATTTTATAATTTTGTAAAATAAATTTAATGATTTGTTCTTCAAGCTTTTTTTTAATTGATGTTAATTTCTATTCTCCTTATTAATTAACTCCTGAAAAACAGTTTATAACTATATTAAGAGCCTGAGTCAATGTGTGTATGTAATGTACAATTGTGTTAAAATACATTATTTATTTAAGTACATATTTATTATTTTATTTATTATAGAATTAACCTATTAGGAGCGTACCTTTCAGTAGTACCTTCTATGCTACTTACTCGTAACTTTGGTTCGAAATGCCTTATGAAAGTTTAATATAAATTCGACAATATTTGCTTTATAGTTACCTATATACTTAACAAATATCTTAAATAAATACATTATGCATTAATTCGAAATGATTTAGTTTCACAATAGGTCATAATTCGCGAATCGAAGTAATTCGCAAATTGTTTGAACTATTGACTCTGACGTGTTGTTTTGTTGAATTAATTCAGTTTTAGTGTATTGTTTGTTTATGCAAAATTGCATTGACTATATTAGTATCTATGTTTTGAGAGATTTGGAATGGAAGAAAATGAGGTATCAGTCTATCGCCTGTTCTCTATTAGCATCATCTGAATACAAAACTTTTGCAAAATTGGTTTAAAAGTCATTAATATTTCGTTAATAAAGCTGCATGTTAATGGCAACATGTTAGTAACAGTACCTACATTTACATTTATATCAAAGTAGCTGTGTCCTGCGGTTTTATCCGCATGGCTCCGCTCCTTTGGGTCATAGCGTGATGATATACAACCTATAAATCTTCCTCGATAAATCGGCTATCTTACACTAAAACAATTGTTTTAATTTGGGC
Organism: Colias behrii; assembly: GCA_029959065.1. Taxonomy (NCBI): domain Eukaryota; kingdom Metazoa; phylum Arthropoda; class Insecta; order Lepidoptera; family Pieridae; genus Colias; species Colias behrii. The sequence continues at coordinate 11,293,513 of JARWMC010000015.1, read as the reverse complement.
AAATGGCCTATTTAACACAGAAATAATTTTTCAAATCTGACCTACTCTGAAACCCTAAGGGTCAGATTTTAAAAAGTTTGAAAAAACTTCCCGAGTTTAGCGTTTCGACCAAATTAACTATTCAGCTTTATACCTAATCTTAATATATATAAATCTCGTGTCACAATGTTTGTCCTCAATGGACTCCTAAGCCACTTAACCGATTATAATAAAATTCGCACACCATGTGCAGTTCGATCCAACTTGAGAGATAGGATAGTTTAAACATGTAGGTACCACGGGCGAAGCCGGGGCGGACCACTAGTATTAATATAGATTCAGGATATACCTACAACATGAGTAGCTATAGATACAACTGTAAGCAGCAACTGTAAGCTTAAAAATTATCTCTTGTTAACACCCACCGAGTGTCACAATGTCCTGTGAATTTGCATGCATTGTGCGAAGTATTATATATGGGCTTGGGCCTAGGATATATATCGACCTTATTAAAATAAATTATTACCAACCCGACTTGCCGCCTACGTTACTCATGCTCCTGTATTTCTTATTGTATTAAAAACATGCTACTTCGTATAGGTGATGAAATAAATAAAAAATGTTAATTATTTTGTCATGTGTAGTTTTGCCTACAGTTAATAATAAATATTGAAGAGTTATTTTCATCAAATAATGAATTTACTTGGACACCAAATATACCGTTTTTATAAGATTTCTACGTAAACAGAAGTTCCAATTGAAGTTATCTACAAAGAAGCGATGAAGTAATGAAAGGATTTTAATAGTTTTCCATTACTATTAAAACCGAATAATTTCAAATAATTTAACAGTTTATAATTAATATGTCGCAATATAAATACCGACCTAAGTTATATATGAGCATGCTGTACCTATAATAATTTAATAGACACTTTCAATGTACACGAATAATTTACAAATTAACTTATTCGTGTAATATTTTGAAAATCCAATTAAATAGAAGTGACATTACCAACTTCTATATAAATTAACTTTCCGCCCGCGGCTTCGTTCGCGTACTCAAATGAAAATACGCAGTGCTGGTTCCAATAGGATTAACGGAATAAAACCTAAGAAAATCGATGTCCTTTCTCAGATGTTAAACTATCAATATCAATTTTTATCCAAATAGGTTCAGTGGTTTAGGCGTGAAGAAGAGATAGATATACAGACAGACAGAGTTTCTTTCGCATTTATAATATAAGTTTACTTGTATATTATTACTTAGTTTTCAGTTTATATAAATACACTTGCACTTTTATAGATAACTAGCTGCGCTTCACGGTTTCACCCGCATGGTTCGGCTCCTGTTGGTCTTAGCGTAATGATATATTATAGCCTATAGCCTTCCTCGATAAATGGGCTATCTAACATCGAAAAAAATTTACAAATCGGACCAGTACCTAGTTATTGAGATTAGCGCGTTCAAACAAACAAATAAACTCATCAGCTTTATAATATTAGGTATAGCCTCCTAAGGACCAAGTTAAAAAAATCCTATTCTGCATTACCACCCATTGTTCTCACCTGAGTACATAAAAATACAATATAGACCTGCCACCCAATGATATTTTTTTATTTTTTTTATTGTTAGAGTTAAAATTTACTTGTGGGATTTTTTATCTGTGTAAAATATAGCTTATAGAAGACATTTCTGAAAAAAAAAACTCGATTTATTTTGTTCTCATGTGATCACATCAGACCTAAGTGAATCCAAAAATTTTTTTATTAAAATAAGGTTTTACTTGTAGATTTTTTTATTTACTTATGTTATAAAATATGAGATCATATAAAAACCTCTACAAAGTATACAAAAGAATTAAAAACAGTTTTTCTTAAATTCTAAATGTGTAAGTTTACTACATATTAGGTAATAAAATATCTAAACTATCTGAACATATGTTAAAAAAAGAAATAAAAACATTGGAAGTACAATATTAGGAACTTGAAATATCAATGAGCTAACTAAAAATCGATTCGGAAACAAATGGTGGGTCTCCTAAGTCTTCATCACTAGGAATAAAATCTCCGTCAGTCGGCTAGGAAATCGATGATATTATCGTCACGAATAACTGAATAAATAAGGAAGATAACTGTATATTTTGATTGCAATAGTAATTCCTGTTGACAGTTTAAATAAATTATAATCATAAAACAGGACAATTACACTCAAAATTACTGTAAAACAACAAAATAAATTATTAACTAATTAAATGTTTTATAGTCATTGACTACCAATGTCTTCAAATGAGTACAAAAAAAATGAAAATAATATTGTAAGTAACGACCAATGTTCACACATGATCACATAAAAATTATCCGTGAATTTTTAAAATACAATATGAATTGTTTCGTTAAATTTAATTAAAATACGTTCCTGTACTGTTTTTACTATTCATTTTTCAATACCAAATAAAAATCAAGTGAGAAATTAATATGATAATTAACGATTTAACTTACCTCTGTTACGTTGACCAGCCATTTTCAAAACTTTTTTAAAATTCTGTGATTGGATAACCCATTTACCTATCAAACCTAATAGTTCAATTCAGCCAATCGCGTTACACAGTGATCATAGGCAGAAAAGCGCGGTATTTTTTAAGTTATTTCGAATTTTCGATTTTGTCATCGGATGAGGACAGTGGTTGGTAATTTAGTTAAAACTTTTTGGTGCTTTGGGTTGTAATGGTGATGGTGTTTATGTACTTATATGAGGCCATTGGTCCTTAGGAGGATAGATTAAAGCATCGTTAACATAACGATCCCGAAAATAATTTCTCAATTTTCTAAACAAATTGGTAAGCCCAGGAATGTGAGTTTTCAATAACCTCTGACCACAATCTATATATCAGTGTACATGAGAACGCTTTTAGACGCCATGCCTCGTTATATCGAGATTTCAAAAGATATTGATGGTAGAAATCAGATACTAACATCAGGTTGAGTTAAATTTCGCTAATAATGGCGTTAGGAATTTTCCAATTAGTGATAGCGGTTGCGTAGTACATTGTTTGTTAATCACTGTAATATCTTGTTATAGCTTATAGATATAATATGTAAAATTGAGCAATTGAACTGTGTAGTTACCTAAATAATTCGCAAATCCTTCTCTCAGGGAAATGTTACATATAATTTTATCACCATAGATTTTAAATATAGTACCTATTAGCATGGTGTTTTTACAAATTATATCATTTATTATATAATTATATTTATTTATTTTAAAAAAAAAAGTAATACATTGTTGAATGATTTAACAAGATACGTATATTATAGAAAGCTTAATTTGGAACCAAAAGCTACCTTTATAACAGAACAGTCTAATTAACCTTATTCATTTTGTTCATGTACTTTGTCCACCAAATAAAGTTTCAGTGCTTGTCAACAGGCAAAATTCACTGAAATCCATCTTTCATCCTTGTTTTAGTATTTAAGTAGTTTTAAATTCATATGGGCCGTAGTTTTGAGTTATATTAAGACCTTTAACTGTAACTACATTAATTGTTGCCTGAAATAAATAAATAAATATACCCTTCCTGTAAACATAAATAAAAATTAAACCTCTCACTAAATCATCACCCATCACATATTTACACGCATTTCATTATATCAATTTAATTATTCATCACACCAGGTGAAACCTGTATTAAAATAATTACTCGTGATCATATTTCTGCCTTAGCGTGGTATTTAACCTCAAAGGCCGGCTACTGGTTCTATTCTTTTGATTTATAACGACCAGATTGCAAATTGTTAAGATCATGCTGGATAGAAATTGTATTGCTTATTCGTTCGTGTAAATCAATCGTTTATTAGGAAAGGTAACTAACTTATCTAACTCGATGGAAGACATAGCTGAAAAATTTAGCTTACGTTTGGGTATAAGGCTGGAAAATGGGCGCAAATAAAAAAATCTAAACATCAAAATACAAAAATTCATATATAAGTCTTATATGCATAATATCTAATATGAGTAGCGTATGTAAAATTATTTTTTTTAGAATCGATCTATAAGATTACAGAACAGTTATTGAAAATCTATGATTACTAAAAAGCTTTCATATGTTATAGGGCTAACTCGTATGTAACATTATCGGTGCGAACTATTAGGTAGTATTTGAACAAAAAAATAGAGTTTTTTTTTTAGTATACCTATACGGTTCAGTTAGCTAAATTTAATTTAAAAAACCTTGGTTACTCTTTCTATTCGTCGTTTTGATAACGGAATCATTTTCATCCTTTACATTAATTTTATTATCAAACAGTTTTCCAAACCTGAAATACTAACCCAGAAATAAGATAAACATAATAAAAACATTAATGAATACAGGATGCAGGTAATTATTGGAGTGCAAAGTAGTCGATAGCCACCGGTCTGGTTTCATGTGAATTTTATGCAATTACGTTCCGCTCATAATCGTATCGTAAATTTGTTGAATCGTGCGTACTGCGCTGTGCGACTACTTAAACTTTGGACTTATTTATTTATTTATGCTTTATTGCTTAAGATAAATTGCAAATTGAGACTTAACCTAGGATACATTTTAACAAACGGCGGCCTTATCGCTAAATAACGATTTCTTCCAGACAACCGAATCGACGTTGATATTTTTAGACAGTTTTCTTATGAGAATATTTTTCTATTTTCTAAAAAATGTCATTTATAAAGCATTTGAATGGTGTACAACTAAATATCAATAAAATTTTACTTTATAGAATAGATTAAAAATCATTATAATGAATAATGATTTTTAATCTATTCTATGAAAACATTACTTGAGTACGCTATAATATTGTGCGCATGGAAATCTCTTACATATAATTACCACAAACCGTTCTTTTAGAAAACCTTATTTCGAGAAACAATAAAAGTTAACAAACAGCAACATTACGTTTTTAGTACCTATCGAATAAAATATTTTTGTCAGGCTTTTCGAATACATTTATTACATAAAAATTTTGAAAACAATATCAAATACATATCAAAGTAAATATTATTTATGAGGTCAAAGCATTTTTATGACAAATGCGGGTCCCATGCCGGTTTAAAACATGTGGTTTTTGCAACCTCCATACACAATGTTTAACAAAAACAATAAAATTATTTCTTTGTAGCAAACTTGTTGTCAGTTAGGAAGTTACAATTTAAGGAAACATTTATATAATGGATACAACTCATTTTTTTTTACTCTTTATTATGTAGCTAAGAATGCACTTAAATTTAAAGCTAGGAATTTTATATACCTAACTTTGTAGGTGCATTGTTTTTTAAACGTTTATTCAAATTTTTAGAGAAAGCTTACTCATAAAGCTCTTCTTCAGTACAACAAACTATAAAATAAGTTTAAACAACAGTATATTAAATATAAAAATCATGTCTTTAATATTTATTTAACGAATAAAACTACTTACAGTAAAATAAAATCGAAATAAGTCTTCACTTCTCAATATACGTAGTTTTTCATCTGACGTCATAGAAGCGGTAAGTTGGCGCCGCGCTAACACCGTATGACGAATAGTACACAGATTATACAAATGCTTGCAAATCGATTCCATATCGATTCTAGATCCGTTATCGATTTTATCGTGATTACTTTAAAGCTCCGGGGCTTGGAGGTATGTGTTTTTTCAGGTTTATATATATTTTTGTAACTATTATTATAAATTCATACTATTGATTGTATAGATCTTACATTTTATAGACTGAACTGCTAGAACTGCTGTTCTCTCCTTCCTAATTTATTCCATGTAACATGACTGCTAATGGCTGACAAGTAGGTACCTACTTGTCTGTCACGGACGAATTCTACCTATACCCGTGGCCCCGTCGTTGATGCGGCTTGACGGAATACAGTGGGGTTTTGGTCGGTAGGAATCCGACATAACCCACGGCCCTTTCCCCGGAAGCCGTGGGTATCTATGCAAGATTTCTCCACTTAAAAAAAAAAAAAAAAAAAAAAGGTACCTACTTGTCTTGTATTAATTTTAAAGCTCTTGTAGAACCTCATGAAGACATATTTTGTTTCAATATTATAACATACATACCTATAAAATTGGTGCTTAATAGGGTCAGTTTTAAACGATATGAAAGAAAACTTATAAAACAAAATTAATCGCAACTTATGATTAACTAAAAACGAACAAACAATGCGCATATGATTTTAATTAAAACACAACAATAATCAATCAAGTACATGTCCATATCGGACAAAGTAATTAAATGTATACGTTTGATCTTCAACGCATCAATAAATTAAGTTATTTATTGATTTTAATTGTAATTAATCTCCCGCTACTGAATTTTCAATTAATTATTTATTAGTTTAATTATTGTAATGTTTATCGTCGCAGCTATATTGATATATGAATTTATTTTTTAGCACTACTACTAGCGTTTACTACTATACTATATTATACAAACATTTTCATCAATTTTAATTACAATAATATTCTAGATATTATATATCTGGAAAACTTCGTACCTAATGTGTGGTAGTAGGTAATATATGGCAGTATGTTGAGGTAAGAATTCATTTTAATTTACACCTTTTTCTTGCAGGGAAGTTTGAGGATTTTACTACGCCCATTTATTTGAAGGAAAAAAAATGTAGATAATAATTTATTTTATTATTCAGCCCGAGATTATCAACCAGTCTGCTCAGATAAATCTGTCTGAATTAATCTTGTTTTACATCTTAATATATATAAATCTCGTGTCACAATGTTTGTCCTCAATGGACTTACTTAGAGGATTATAATAAAATTCGCACACCATGTGCAGTTCGATCCAACTGGAGAGATAGGATAGTTTAAACATGTAGGGACCACGGGCGAAGCCGGGGCGGACAACTAGTATTATATAAAACTATAACTACAAAAATGTGTAATAAGTTGGTTAAAATACACCAAACATTTTGTAGCAGGACGTTTGCATTAAATTCAATCGGCCATTGCACAGAATCAATTCTACATACAGCATAAATATCAATAATTATCATAAATTCATTAATTCCCCTTCAGCTCTAACCGTTCTAGTTCTACTGAGATGGCAATTTGTTAATACGCATTGTACACTATTAATTTAGTACGATTTAAAACTGCTTTTACTCCTACGCTTGGAAAACTTCAGAACGGGTACATACTCGTAGATAATGAAATTGAATTCTAAGTTTTATATTTTATAGCTTTTGCGAATGTTTAGAACTCTTTTAGTAACAAAATTAATTTTGTATACTTATAAGTACCTAAAATTTTGTTCCAAAGTGAAGATGATTAAACAGCGTTCAAAAAAATAAGGCAAAAATGGGTTTCAAGCATTTCCATGCAACAATTTCCCGATACTCTTCAAAGGAAAAATGCGACAAAATTCAGAAGACTTTCCCGTGTGTGCAACTACCTCATTATCAGAAACCAGAGTTAAGACAAACAGTCGGAACGAACCAAATATATTATTGATTTAGAAGAAATTCCTTCATTTGTAAATTCTCAATGGAAGAAACTTGCAGCTTACTCAAATGCTATTTACCTACAAGATAGATAAATTATATGTTACCTAATATAAGCATGCGGCGCCGTACACTTTATTATTCCATGGTAAATCTAATGACTCTATTGAATTACGACGTAGGTTATGTATTTGACATGTAGGTATAATAATTCTGCAAAGGGAAAGTTAAGGATGCTTAGAATTATTTGTATTAAATTATTTGCAATAAGATATTAATTATTCTTGGTTAATTTATTTAAGATTTATTTTTGTAAAACGTTATAATAAGGCGTACATCAGCTGTATAATTTAACGTACATGTTTTATTTCGTCAAACTCAAAAGTATGTTTTTTTTATCAAAGACCAAGAATCTAGACATTTAGAAGTAAGACCAAAAGGTTAAAATCGTTTCAATCTAGTAATTTTAATTTATTTACAACTAGTGACCCGCCCCGGCTTCGCACGGGTGCAATGCTGATACTAAATACACTACAGAAAAACTGTGAACGTTGTATATAAAAACATAGCGGCCCGCTCCGGCTTCGCACGGGTATAAAATAGTCGGGCGGCCGGCCGGTACCGCCGCAAACGCTACGTCCCGCAATTTTGACGTGACAACGTCTTAAATTAGGTTGCGACTGGGAGTCACTTATGAAAAAGTGTAACGCTCGGTAACGTTACGATGAGTCACCGAACGAGAGAGAGGCCCGCGCGGCGGTCTGCCGCGCGCGCAGCACATAAATATTCTACCGAGAAAAAGACGTTGTCACGTAAAATCTTCGCCCGTAAAACCGACTTTACAGGCAACCATTTTTTTTTAAATCTGTAATATCTTCGAAAATATTCACTTAAATCATACGGTGTATACGGGCCTTATAGATCTATATTAAATGAACAATGTATTCAAGGTATTTAATTGGTTTAGGATTAATGCTGTATTGGTTAAAATCGCATCGAAAATAAGCCATTATTTGTCGTAAAAAGTAAATGACAAAAAAAGTTATTGTGGGTTATCCATAAGAGATAGACATATACCATCGCGGACTTTTCTGTAGACCTTTTCAATGTGTATAATACTTAGTACATTATTTTGATAAAACTCGTAGGGTTCAGCCTGCGTTTGCAATGTAAGCGGAAAAAATGTAATTTTTTACGACATCACATTAGAAACCTCAAAAATAACAGTACTTCTCCACTATTTAATGGATGTTTTTGTACATATAAACCTTCCTCTTGAATCACTCTATCTATTAAAAAAAACCGCATCAAAATCCGTTGCGTAGTTTCAAAGGTTTAAGCGTACAAAGGGACATAGGGACATAGGGACATAGGGACAGGGAAAGCGACTTTGTTTTATACTATGTAGTGATGATGATGATATAATTTCTGTGAGTACTTTTACAGTAATTTATACAGTTTTTTCTGCATTTAATTTATGTAGGAATAATTAAATAAATACCTTAGGTATATTATTTATAACGAAATTTTAAATAACAAATTCGGCTGTCTAGGCATTTTTTCTTGTATATGTCGTGGTCATATCGTAGATTTGCTCATTTCATGAAATGGCCAATTTAGTTTGGCCAGATCGTTAAATCGTCAACGTTTCACGATTTTGTCATCCACATTTGGCCAGATCGTCGATCTGGCCAAACGTGGATGGCCATCTCACGAAATGCGACCATTTTTGTTTCTTTTTTAAAAAGCGATTCGCTTCTGGCACTCGCCGGCCGCTGCCGCGGCACGCTCGCTTTGCTCGCTCGGCTCGTGCGTTGTTTATAGTCTAACCTAACCTAACCTAACCTATATTTTATACGATCTGGCCAAATGTCGATGACCAAATCGTGAAACGTTGACGATTTAACGATCTGATCAAACTATGTTGGCCATTTCATGAAATGAGCAAATCTACGATATGGCCACGACATATACAAGTACATAATATAATGCAAGACCTGAAGATAAATATTTTACGCATTATAAATCATTGCAATTATCTTATTTAATTAAAAATTATGCCGCACGTGCACAAAAAATACGTTATCTCTGTATTGTACTTATTTATTTGCTCTATGTGATATATTCTTTGTTTATTTTCATCCAGTATAAAACCACTCATTTTCTTTTTGTAAACATTTTCTGCTCCTACATTTGGGACATTTAATTGGGGACATTACTAAATAAAACACGATTATTTTATCGAGAGATAAACAATAATTATTCTGAATAACAATGATTATTATTTCAATTCTTAACCCAAGAGAAACCGCGCGTCAGAACGAGATAATAAATAAAAGGTCTGACGCAGACTAACTGAATCCTAAAATAGAGTAAATTATAAAATGATATTAAAATAATATCATAAACTTCCCGCCAATATAAGCACGTAATAAGAAAATTGCTCTACACCAACTAAACTTGTTTTATGTAAAGAATTTACATTGTATACAACAACCGCACAATAACTATATTTTCAATTAGGCTGGTCACATACGAAGAACATTTTCAAATGTATTGTATCGAAATGGAATATAGACATAATCTCAGCTGACATAGATACCAAAAAAAAGCCCATAGGAACGTCACTATCATTTGTCGACCTTTTCTAATCTGCCTTGTAATGCAGAAAAGATGGGCCCTTGTGTTACCTCAACAAATTCCTTAGCTTTATGCAATGAGAGGTCCAAGAACTGTAGGTTGTAAATCATAAACCAAATTTTCAATAATTGAAAATTGGAAATTCGAAGCCATACAAATGTACCTGTAATATTAGAGTTTCTTTGCAGTTTTCCCAAATCAATTGAAGATTTTTTGTTACTGTCAGCAGCATAGAAAACATTAACACTGGTTTGCAAAATTCTTACATACCTATAGAAAACATCGTAGAAGTCCTACGAAAAACCAAACACCTATTGAACAACATGTAACAATTTTAACAGTAGTTTTCATATCAGCTCACCATTTCTACTACACAATGCTTCTTAGTCGGAACAGCCAATTCATATTATATTATTCGTTAGTCACACTATGTAACTTTAGTATCCCCGTGTAACCCAGCCTTAGCATTACGTTTACCATAGCACATTAGCTGTGTAGATCATCGGAAGGCGCCAATAACGAGATCTCGCAGATATAAACTAAATGATCTGACAATTTATCGCAAGTTCAAAGCGAAGTGATAAACCGGCAATGAATTATTCATTCGCTAAGTATCCGGGATTTTGCTAATTTATACCGCACTAGTGGGAGCCTGCGACGTTGTTTGTAAATCGTTATTGTTCAATGTCTTTGTGGAATATTAACTGTTATCTGTTCGAGTCATATTATGTTATACCTACTCTACTATAAATTTCTCTACTTAACTATACATTTCAGATGTGCAAATTAATCAAAAATGAGATCCTGATTCCTGAATAAGTACAAATCGTTAAGAGTGGTATAAAACTTTTGAATTATTATAATAAAACGTCTCTTCTACGATGTAGTACATGAGGTCTGTAAAACTGGCGATATAAAATCGGAAAAAATAGAGCTTCTTAGTTGCTTAAACAACGATTTTGCTGCTGAAACCGATGGCTGAAAATCGGCAACAGTTCTAAATTTTCATTAAGGTACCGTGAAAAAATCGGAAAAAAGAATGATTCGTTGGTTATGGATATTGGAATGATATTTCGTATGATGTTACCTTACAACTGCAGCTGTACATACTCACTTGTTGATGGGGAACTATAGTGAGGACGACCAATGCATAAATCCTGATGATAATACCTACCTGAAAATTTGGATAGCATATCAAAAGCCTATGGTATCTACATATATAAACTTTGAAAATATAAACCTACATAAAAATTATTAATAATTACATTGACGTCACCTATTAGTACAAAATACATAAAACGTCTATAAATAAAATTAATCCTCTTAGGAATGCTTGAATATATTAATTATTATGAACATATAAAAGACGGTATAATTGATACTCTTGTAATTATTCTGATTGGTCCATTTAAAATTAGTATTCGCTTTTATAATTCTTGGAAGCTGATTGGTTGATAGTAATTGATAGATTATTGTGTGGAATGTTTTGTATATTTTATATAGTCCGGGATCCATCGCCTATTTTTGCAAGTGATTACTATCAAGCTAATTTTTCGTGAGTAGCTTTATTTTGATGAGATGCCCAATAATTTCATGTACGAAACTCTCGATTGTGGTAGCTACCAGAGGAAACAAGGATAAAATATTTTGATTTGATGGTTCTCAAATATTAATTACTAACTGAATGTTTTTTTTTTGTTCAATCTAAAGATAATTATCTAAATTATTCGAAAAAATATTTGTCCTACAAAATCTATGGTTTGATCAAAGAGTCCCCCTTTCCAATGTGTATCGATAACGAAGTCATCATAAATGATTACTAACCAGCTGATTTTTTTGTTTTCACTTATTTAATACTTCTACAATTCAACAGACATATTGTCCTACAAATTGCGTAATAAATATTTGAGAACCGTCAAATCAAAAATTTTTATCCTTGTTACCTCTGTAAGCTACCACAATCGAGAGTTTCGTACATGAAATTATTGGGCATTTCATCAAAATAAAGCTACTCACGAAAAATTAGCTTGATAGTAATCACTTGCAAAAATGGGCGATGTATCCCGGACTAATATATTTGAATAAAGTTTTATTGCCTACGCAAATTAATACTGAAAATGATTTTGCTGCGCCTGCGATGTATGTACTTATACAGCGTTATGTTATGATTTGATTTCGTTGAGCAGGAACATAACTAGCTGCGCTCCGCGGTTTCACCCGCGGTGCTCCGCTCCTGTTGGTCTTAGCTGGTGTTTTTATGTACGTTTTTATTGATATAATTATTATATTCGATAGTCTTGATCTATTGTTCAAAGTTGATATACATCGGCTTAGCGTGATAATATATAGCCTATAGTCTTCCTCGATGAATGGGCTATCTAACACCGAAATAATTTTTCGAATCGGACCAGTAGTTCCTGAGATTAACGCGTTCAAACAAACAAACAAACTCTTCAGCTTTATAATATTAGTATAATTATTTTTATAAGTAAAAATATTTAATTAGTTGAATTTCAGAAATATTGAAGTGTTAATGGCGAACATACCAGATTATTATGGATTATTCTTGATACTTTATTCAGAAAATATTATGTTGCATATTTTGATACCATCGTAATTTAAAGCCTGATTCCCACGACATGTTTGCTTCACAAATCCGACCGCGCCACACCACACCACATGCCATGGGAATCGGCGCGCTTGTGGTCGTTTGCCGACGCTTGTGCTATCCATCGGAAGTCGGTAAGATCAAAGGTGCGCGCTTGGCGCGGTGCGACGGCGTTGGTCGACGTCCGTCGGGGCTTGCCGTCTGTAGCGCGTCATTGCTCGGAACCGTACGATAATTATCGTACAAATACGTCATCTCTTCAACGAGCTGTAATATTTTTATTTATACATAGTTATGTATTATGTATCATGTATGATATGTATGTATGTAAGTATATATGTATGTATGTGTATTTATAGCATGTATTTATAGTATTGATATCAATATTTATATTGTTTTTACTTATTTATTTATTATTAGGTATCTATTTTTATATATATACGTATATATGTATATGTACATATTTTTATTTATTTTTTTTTCTTCTTTTAAATCAAACACCACCCATCTAATTTTAATTCGTATGACAAATCCTATCCAAAGGTTGCCTGGCAGAGATCGCTTATAGCGATAAGGCCGCCTATTTAACATGTTATGATCTTCTTTTTTGTTCTTTTTATTTTTGTGTTTATTTTTTTGTGTGTGTTAAATAAAGAATTTAAATAAATAAATAAATAAATAAAATAATTTTGTGCCTACGTACGATGTACGATAGCATAGTATTATCGTACGCTGATTGTACGATAATTTCTATCATGCAAAATTCGAGAATTTATATTATTTCACCCATACAAATATGACATTTTGACGTGTAATGACCCACAGATTAGGTATTAGTAGGAATAATAATAATAACCGTCCACCGTTCTCGCCAGTGCTTGCCATACGCACACATGCCGTGGGAACGCTCAGTCAAATCGCGACGGACCACGACAAGCGCTTGTCGTCTGCCAATGCTTGTGAAGCAAACATGCCGTGGGAACCCACCTTTATTAGATTTCACAACAATATTTAAAATTGAATAATCAAGTAGGTATACTTAATATATCAAAATATCTAAAATTTATAAATAATATCAAAATACTGCAATTACATGTATTTATAATATTTATGATAAAAACATGTGACTTTTTATCTTTATTTAGGTAAAAACCTACGACGAATTTAAACTATTTATTACTGATATTCATCAATTAAATTAAATTTACGTGAAAATTGTCCTGAAATATTTATTATTTATTTATTTATTATGTATTTATATTCGTCGTTAGTCGCGTTGTATCATCGTACCTATCTATAAGTTTATTATATCTCATTTATTCAATTTTTTTGTGTATTTATGTATATATGTAAACCTAGGTTACTCCTTTCGTCCCAACTCGAAGCCTTCATAATAAAGGGGGCACTGAAAAACAGCGCTGGCAATGTTCCTGAACGTTGCAGCATATGCTGAGCTGTCTCCTTTTTGTCAGGATCGTATGACACACCTTAATAAAAAATACTGAGTATTAATTTTATTTTCTCTACGTGCTTTTTTTATGTTATTAATTTTAATGTTATTGTTGCTATTTTCTTGTCGTGGTGCTTTATTATTTATCTTTTACGGTTCTTTATGTTTTATGTGTGTGTGTTGTGCTGTCCTTGATAAATAAATGTTTCTTTCTTTCTTTCTTTCTTTCTAATTGCCAATTTTATAACAGTATAAATATATCACAATTTTCCAGTCATATTTCTTTTATCATGACAAAAATGCTACCTACTTACAGTACTCCAAAAGTAATAATGCGCATAGAAATCTTCGTCACTGTTCGGCAACTGCCATATTCCTGGAACTTCCGAAGACGATATGTATATAGAGTGGTTAAATGCATTTTCTTCATGCATAATTTAGTAAAATTATGTGTTTTGTGCTAAAAGAGATTAATATTGATTTGTAAGTAACGATTTTGTTTCGATAATATCTTGTATGTAAATAGCGAGGATAAACCCACGATTGCGTCTATATCTTTGTTGGATTGATTTAATTGGAAAATTTTGTAGTACTTTTAAAGTGTCTTACTTAAGCTGGTGTAATGGAAGAAAATACGGTTAAAATAACACAAGGTTTATATTGCATAAAATATGGTTTTCAAACACAGGTTTATATTTAAATCGTAGAAATCTAATCATTAAAATCTCAGTTCAAAAGTATTTACAGTACCTACTGATCATTCCACAATATTATGACGATTACAAAAAAATAAAAATAAAACAATCAGAATATGGGATTATCTTTGTTTCTGACATTGTAGATACATCGGAACTTTCATTATGCTCTTCTTCATTTTCAATTTCCCTACTGCTATCACCTGTGTAAATAATCATTTCACCGAAAAATTCACCTTTAAAAACAAAACCAAGAAGGGTATGTAATAGCAGCTCTATATAATTCGACTCAGAGAAAACACGTGCAGTCACCACCAATATATAAAGACGACTGACGGATTTTTGACTGACAGGCTACCGTCACCTACCGCCCTAATTGTTTTCGATTGTATATGACCGTGAATTGACTTCTATTTCTTTTGAACAAGGTGTAAACTGCAAGTGCATTGTTTAGGGCTCTTACGATTCAATGATTCGGGTGTATACGGAAATACTACAATTAGCGAAGATCTGCATGCGCATTATTAATTTTGGAGTACTGTAATGGGGTAGAATATTGATAATGTTTAAAAAGTAATACAAAAAGTAATAGGTACCTACAAAATTACTTTTGTAGACCCGATTCTACTTGCAGAAATCCTAACTGTCTTTTAATTAATCGAATTCAATTAATAGAAAATATTCGTTTTCATTTTCAAAAGTTATGACTAACCTTTTTCTGAACAAAAAATATATTTAAGACACATAAGTAAGAAACGTCCTGAAATCATTACATTCCTCGTAATCCGATAATACATCCGCCTTTAAACATTTCTTTGAACATTAGAAAATATTGAATCACTATATAAATATTTCAGTGATAAATAATCTGTGGCGCCGAAATAATTGCACCGATAGCAACGCTACTGAAACATTTTTATTGCACACATAAATCAATCCGCGCGAATTGAGTCTTTATAGTCATAGAAAAAAGTGCGAAAGTGCTGTGAATATATTTTTATGTTAATCGGCGGAGTGACGTAATTGGAGGTGTGAAGGCGCCACAGATAAAAAAAGAACAGATTAGATAACAAAGGAATTAGTTGCAGGGTACTAAGACGTCATGAATGAGTAAGCAGTATTGACGATTCCTTTTACTTATTTGTTTGATATTATTAGTTTGATAAGAGATCGTGTTTAACGATATTATTTTAATACATTAAATCGTAATAACGCTATCATCTATCACCGTGGGCAACGTCATAGAAGGGGAAATGGGAATTTACGTTATTATTCAAGAAAATTTGTCGATATAGACGTAAATGATACTTCGAGGGAAAAAAGTTCGTTTATATTTTTGCCTAGAAACCGCATATAAATTTTTCGAAAATAGAAAGACAATATATAGCACAGTATACTGAAATACATCAGTTATTAAAGACAAAGGAACTTAGTTCAAATTCTTTAATACACAATACCTTGAAGACCAAAGCAATCTAAGATTTTGAAGTGAGAATATTAAGTGTGGGACACACTCTTTGGCTAAGTTTATTTCAAAACTGCTTTTATGTGAATACAAAGAGAATTTTCTTAACATTTTCTACTTAATATATAATATACTATATATAATAATATACTGTGATAATTTAGACCTTTAAGAGACTTGCAGGTGCAAAATAATCTAGATATCTCTCTTGCGTTAATCCCAACTATTTTAGTACGGGTAATAAACTAAGCCATAAACTCATTTTAATTAGCTAAAATTGCTGTATTTAATGGAATTTCATAATGTATAAATATATTGCACTATTTTAAAACGATATTTACTTAAGGAGCGGTGATTCAGTTGTACCTTGTTGTTCCCATGATAGTAAATACATTACTTTCTCTTACAATGTATCTATACAAATAAGTTGAATATTTTGTATTTTTGTTTGTTTGGATAATCTCTACAATGAGTTATCTTATAGGCACTTTCACTGACTTCGAACTTTTTAAGTAAAGCTGATATGCTCCTGAGATTAGCTTGTTCAAAGAAACAATTACAATATTATTATCTGGTTCATAGATGGGAAAAGCAACTACATTCATAAATTATACAACTACACCAATGATTGTCAATTTATGTTTAATTTTTACTTTTTTTATAATGCTTTCATTTTCTTTTTTATTTATATTTTACATTTTAAAAATTGTACCTATCCTTTGAAGAACAAAATGTATCTTTCTTGCAATCAAAGACGGTCAACTTATCAAATAATACGTCATAGTCTTGTTCTTCTCTAGAAAACTAAAAAGGCTATATATGTATTATCACCTATTCTTTGGTTCTAGCGAACTCAATAATATAATATAGTTCTTTTATACTAAATTGATCTTCCCCCAGGTGCAGAATGTCGGTGCGACGGTGGTAGAGGCTGGGAGGGCGGCGGGAAGGGCTCGCGCGCGCCCGTCCGCCGGCCGCCTGCCTCGCTTGCCGACGCGCTACTATGCTTATGGCAAGCGCCCTGTCCACTTTGCTCGCGGTAAGACTACAAGATTAAGAAAGTAAAAATTTCGTTAAAAAATCAAAATCATCAAAGAGATTTTACAGAATGTGCTAAAATTCCAAATCAGGAGATAGGAATCTATCTTTTGACGACAAGCAAATTTTCACAATCTTTGATTAAATAAATATAATATATAAGAAATATATCTTGGATTAATTTTAGGTATGTATATTAGTCTCTTATCAGGATTATTTACTGAAAGTCAGCATATAAAAATTTATTGTGCAATTAGGTATGTCTCAATTAATACTACTAAGTGAACTTAAAGGTATTTTTTAACAAAACGGACAAAGAGCTCCCATCTGAACACGCAACGTTCTAAGGGACTGTTCGTACGCTCTAGTGCCGTTTACACTTAACATTTCTAGAACATTCTAGAAGGTACCATAGAACACAGTATTCTCAATGTCTGATTCTACTTAAAGAATTTAATAGAGCATTCGCTCGTCTGATGTAAATCGACCTTAAAACAATGACTACGTGTTGTATTGGAAAAACGATAACAAATACCTCACTGGCATTTTTTCGCAATGATGTAATTTATTGGCGCCATTATTTGTATTTTTTCAGAACTGAAAATTATTGATCAGTCCCAACTAATCAGGACTATAACAGGATATATAATTCTCAAATCATCAGATACAAGACAAGGTTTCTTCGGATTCATTTATCAGTAAAATGTTAATAGGTATAGGATTTGATTATATTTCCAGATTTTATTTTTATTTAAGTTTAAAAAATCGACATGTTACTTCATTTTTATTTCAGAGAAACTCGATTTTAAAATCACTTTGTGACGTCATAAGTTCTGAACTATATAAAATTAATTTCATTTAAAATAAACATTGCGGAAACTGTATAAAATAATCTATAAGCAACATTATCCCCCATGTTGTTTTCATTAAATACTGGAAAGCCATAAATAATTGGACTTAGACTTTGAATAAAGCGGATTCCGTTGATAGCCGGAAAATAGATTAGGACTGCATAAGCTAGCATCTTAAGATTTCCTGCGGTGTATTAAATGCAAGTTACGGTTATACGAACTGTACATTAAATCTTGTGAATTAAATATGCCAAAACATTAGATACAAAAAGGATTTGTAAAAGTTTACTTACCAAAGTTCACTAAATTATTTATTGTAAAGTTACGAAAAAATGCTCTAGTACGCTTTATAGGTCAATTTTCATAACTTGAATAAAAATACCATTAGAAATGAAAAAAAGGGCCACAGCTTAAATACATATAGTTTGTGTTCTGTAATAAAGATTTTTATATTAATAAGAAAATCAGTAGGTACACATCAAATTTTTTAAGTAGGAAATAATTATGATGATATATATATTATATATTTTTATTTCATATAATTGTCCAGATTCTTGATTCAAATACTCAAACGGTAGGTACATTAATGGGATCACATAGATTCAATTTTGCAAACAAGTCCTTGCAACTGTCGTAGTACTTACACGGCTTATTTAATATCTGAGATAAAATCAAATATTTCTAGACAAACCTGATCGAACTACCAAATGAGTTGAACGATAAGATGCCGGTGGTTTGTCCCAATTTACCAAATGGTATAGGATATGGTGGACTTTTGTAATCCTGGAAATATTAAATTTACTTTGAAGTCTGAAAAATGTTAATACCTACTACCACTCTGAGTTATCTACGAATATTGTATTAAAACAGCTGCGAAAGAAATATAAATTAATTTAAAGAATTTAACGAGGTAGAACCGAGGTATTATTTTTTAATGTCTTTTATATATTAACATATAACAATAATTATATTATTATTTTGTTTTATTCATAGACAAAACAATACAGGAGGGAAAAAGTCCAGAAAAATGCTGTCGCCGATTATTGACACAAATATTATTTTACCTTCCTGTGACAATTTATATGAATTTTTAACATAATTAAACACAGATCTAGTACAACTAGATTCCGAACATGCGTGGCCACCTCAGTGCATTTCGCTCTATCTTCGAGTGTTGCCATTTTATAAACTTTCCTGCATTTTAGGGAAAATTTTAATTAAAAATACGTCCTCAAATTCACTCTTACTCGTAATAAATAAATAATGTTAGGTGAATTTGAGGACGTATTTTTAATGAAAATTTACCTTTGTATTTTTTTAAAATTCCGAATTGATAGTTTCCTTAAAAATGTCCTGAAAATCACCTGCAAAATATGCAAAAAATGTTTAATGTGACTCATAAGTAGAGAATATTTTTTTCTCATTCAGTAATAGTGTGACAAGTTGGGGGTGTGACTGGGAATAACCACAATAACCGCTTTTTAACCCGCTGCTTTCATTTTTTTACTTATATTATGTTCGAAAGAAGACCGGTATATAGGAAGTTAGGTATATCTTTCTTATCTTTCCTTGCAAATCATCGAGTTAAAAGTTTTGTTCTGACAAAAAAGCTGTAGATAACGATGTGCACTAGATATACATAATATACATTCGAGAAGGGAAGACCACAAATAAAGGAATATTAAATTCAGATACAATTTCAATGTGTTTTATTATCATAGGTTATTTTATACATATATAAATTTCTGTGCTAAGGGCCGATTACAAATATTTAGTTTTCGATGCTGCGGAGAACTTCTATTTCTTCCATATTTATAAGCATTTAACAAGCAATTCCTTAAGACGATTAGCTGATATCTGTTTTTGCTTCTGCAACTGAAAAAATAAATTTTAGAATATAAAATATATATTAGATGAAATTCATTGCTTAGGTTCTATTTTTTGTGTCAAGGCCATTATATTAATTATTTTAATACCAATATATTGGTATCAAAGTATAACATTAATATACATATATAGCAAATAATTAGAAATAAAAATACTTCAATATATTAAATTTGAATCTATGGCATCAAAACAACTTTGCTTTTAGAAATAAAAACATTTTTTAAAGAGAAATGCTAACAATTAATGGCAAATAAAATGGAATTAATGCTTAATTTACTCCGGTTATAAATTTTTATCCATTATTAAGTATGTATTACCAAATAACTTGTTATTTTTATTAATTAAGATGTATTTTTTTAGTACAAACCAGTTTTCGAGTTTTAGCACCTGGGGACACATTTTAATCATTTGATTTCTGTCTATTCCTTTTAAGTCCTCTATAGCTCGTTGGTGGTATTGGAATTTGGATCATCATTTTGTGTTGCCGATACTGACTGCACAGATTCAAACTAAAAAATATAAATTCTTAGATCTATATTTTACTTTTATTATACTAGACTCTAGAGAGTTAATATAAAAAAGCTATTTAATATGTAACAAAGTTTAATAAACGCATATGAAAATTGAAAATAATCTATCTTAGGGTTATAGGGAAATCTAACAATGGAATTTG
The DNA here is from genome assembly GCA_029959065.1 of Colias behrii. Lineage (NCBI taxonomy): Eukaryota > Metazoa > Arthropoda > Insecta > Lepidoptera > Pieridae > Colias > Colias behrii. Next base: position 11,272,743 of record JARWMC010000015.1, on the reverse strand, counting down.
ATTGTGATTTAAAATCAACTTCTTAAAATGTAGATAAGTAATTACATTCATGCTTATTGTTGGCGTAGCATTTGACTCAAGGAGAGATAATTTAGGTTTGCAAACAAAAAAATGTTGTGTGGTTTTATGAAACCACGGTAAAAGTGAAACTGTTCGAACGGTTCCGAACACTGCTTTGTGTAGCGCATGTCGCGTGGCGGTCGGCTGTCGAGTAGGTATACCTACTCGGCAGCCGCGATAGTGCGATACACGCGACATGCGCTACACAGACCAAAAAGTTTGAGACGATGTAATAAAAGTTTCACTTTAAAAATTGCGTTAAAATTCTTTGAACATATTCTCGCTTTTTAGATGGTACCCAATTTTACCGACTTGCATCAATCCATATTTTACGAATGCCAGAATACGTTGGAAAACTATGGGACAAACATTTTTTTGCAATTTTGTGGACTTTTTTTCCCATTTGCAGGCAACATTGTGATTGAGGTTATCTTAAACTTAAAAGCTAAAATTACCACGAAATATTAACAATAAGAATGATCAGTTGATAGGAAACAGTCAATTATAATGATTCTGATATTATGTATCTTTATTTAATTGTTTACTTACGAATGAAATGAAATTCCATCGGCGTTTGTTTCCGTGCGGCTGTTATAGCCTAATACGCTGCAACCACCCATAATTATCAACACTCAGTACACGTAGTACATTCAGAACACTTTTATAATTAACTTCCAAATGTATTTATCACCAAAAAGAACAGTAGACACAAGAAAACTAATTAAATATCAGATCTGCTTTGTTTGTTTGGCCCAGTTTTGACAGTAGCCCATCAAAAAAGTGGCCACGCAGATAAGGACAAAAAAAACGTATCTACATCCCCTTCACTCACATAATGTAAGCGTAGCTATCTATCTCTTTTCACCATAGCATTGCAAATCTACTTGTACTAGATCTGTGTAATTAAAATATTTTCAGTCTAACCACAAAACTCAGGTTACGTCATAAGCATTTAAAAAATATTAAATATACCTAATTAATAAAATAAAATTTTATGAAAAGATCCATGCGCTGCTCTATATACGTGGAGTACAAAACAAAATAGTTTGAATAATATTGTTTTTAATTTAAAATAATATTGCAGGTTGCAGCTCTCACACTATTTAACGTAGAGACCGAAAATCATCAACTATTCTAATTACAGATAATTATTTTATAATGGATACAGGCGTCAATTTTATTGCACTATTAATGTTTATATTCTCGAAATTGCTGTAATTATTTGTTATTCTCACTAATACCTTCGAATGCAGTTTTTTTAATATCACAACGTTAGGGTTTTTTAATTAGATCATAATTTTGATTAAAAAACTAATCTAAATTCTACATAAAATATGGACTGCACTTTGTAGAGACAAACATTGTGAAAAGCTAAAAGCGAAATTACGTATAAGTAGAATTAAGTCTACACGCGAATGCGATGCGTTCAAATCTTGTTTCCACTGGCAGTCTTGCGCAGGCTGTGAACAAAACTTGACGTGTGAAAAAAAAGAACTGTCAGTTGACTGATGGCGGGAAAACGCGCGCGCGCCTAACGAAATTCGAATGTTCTTCGTTTGAAATATTATCTGAGTAAATTAAAAAAAAAAATAAGTGATACTATGTCGTGTACTAAAAAGTGAATTTATGAATTGTCACAGAACGGAAGTGCCCATCTCAAACTTTATGTATGAGTTATTCAAATCATTGGATAAATTTACTTTTGCTTATGGCAATTAAAATGGTAAGTTTTATAGGCATATAATTTATTTCTGTGTAATTCTATATGCGTAATGTCGATTGACCGCATGACGTCTTAATTTATATTCAAATAAGTAGGCTTAGTTAATAATTAACAGTTTTGATATTCTATAAATATTATATTGCAAAATAAATTCGTTTAAAATTAGGTTAGAGTGAGATTAGCAAATTTTTATATTAAAAGAACCTCGAAACATTATTTAGAAATATAATTTACTAATGTAGTAGATTATATTCAATAAGAAATAAATTAATTGATTTTGATATAATATCCTCAAAAATACATTTTAATTACGACCAAATAGAGTGGAAAAATACATTTAAAAATTTGCTCTACAGTGTGACGAAAGTAAATTAGTAAAGCGACTAATATAATTAAACCTGTTATTACTTCAATTATAGCAGAAATATAAATTTCCATTATAATAATTATAAGGATATAATTATTAATAAGATTTTAAAAATGTATTATTATCTGAATATTGTATCCTGACAATTTGATCCACTGTAAAAAATCAAAATCAAACCAAGTCGATGAATACTGGCTATGTAAGATATCAAAAATACAAAATATGTACTTACGCCATGCCATGCATATCTACAATAATTCCAACTAAAGCACCCAAGAAAAACATAAAGAAATCAATTCAAAATATAGTATAATAAGCTGAGAAATACGATAAAACGGTGTATCAAATACAACAAAATTATATATATATATATATATATATATATATATATATATATATATATATATATATATATATATATATATATATATATATATATATATATATATATAATATATATATTATATTTTATATATATATATATAATATAACATTCTCTAATATATGTATATAAGTATCATTTGGATAATCTATTAGTATAAAGGCCACCCACAGTTAATTGTTTTAGTCATTTGACTGGTAATTTACAACATGACAATGCCAGACGGTATATTATCATATCATTTCAATATTCAAGTCTAAAGAAAACTATTTCCAAGCAAGGTCAATGCCTTAATTGATGTGTTTTAACCTGTTATAGATTATAATGCACCAAGTATAAAATGTAGAGATTAAATTTTAAATTTAATTGCTCGAAATAAAAGTCGCAATTAAGAAGCTTTTCTTCGTTTTACACCTATTCGTTAAACTGATAGTCGTTGTAATAACACATGAGCTATTCGCACAGATTATGTACTTTATTTTGCGCAAAAATTCCGAGTCTCATAAAAATTACAGTAGTTATTATAAATATCTAGCGGTATCGCTAAAAAAGGCCAAAAGACGCTATCCTCTTTGAGTAGTGTTTTACAGATTCACTTACGTATTATGAAAATTGAGATTCCTTATCTAGATAGCTCAGTGGAAATAACAATAACAAAGAAAAAGTAATCTTATGTGACAAAGAAATATTTCTCAATTATGATTTCCAAGAAAACTCCGAAGATAAAGAATATGTAGAGCCAAATTAAATTAAATTATTTAATAAATAATATACTAATATTATAAAGAGGAAAGGTTTGTAATTATGTATGTATGTATGTATGGTTTTCACGTATAAACTACTGGACCGATTTCAAAAATTCTTTCACCATTAGAAAGCTTCACTGAGCAACATAGGCTAGGTTTTATCCAGGAAATCCCACGGGAACGGGAACTATGCTGGTTTTTCTTTAAAAACGCGGGCGAAGCCGCAGGCGGAAAGCTAGTTAATAATAATTTATTCATAACATATATTCCTCATTAATAACTGTTGGTTGAAAACAAAATAATAATCTAGCAGTTGTCCTATTTTATATTAAAAATCTACCAGCAAAATAAATAGAATGCTACGAAATAGCTCTTCCTCATGAAAATTATCATAATTAGGTACCTATACAATATCATAACCATATTTCTAAATTGTGTTAGGCTTCATCTATCATTTGCGTCACTACAATTTGGTCCAATTTGTATGTAAATAAACGGAATATATGATTAAAATCGCTTTTAAATTAAACACATTACAACGGATTTAAAATCTTATCATAGGAGACATCAAATAAATAATAAAATTCGTCGATTAAGATAACAGGTGTTACTTGGGCTGTTATGGAATAATATGACAAAATAAATCATCTAAGTTGTATAAAACTAGCTTCAGAAAGCGGGTTCACTTGTGTTGTTTCCACAGCTTTTTCTCATAAAGCGACATTGTAAACAGCCTTTAAAATTATTATTGAATAACACAATATATAAAGATATTAGGAGATATCTTTATACTAATATCATAATCATGGACTTGGCGGATGAATTCTTAAATGAATAGGTACGTAACTTTGACCTTGCCAGGCGCCACTGAAAACGGCTCGACGGAATACAACGAAGTTTTATCTATAGACCAGCTTTATAAACGGTTAGAATTCGACAAATACTAGGGCTCCTTCCGAGAACCTGGATATGCTTAAACACACTCTCAATGAGAAAAATATTATAAAGCTTTAAGATTTAGATAAAAGACCAGTAGAAATTTTGTATTGTAATCCACGACATAATATTATTGCAGTGTACTTGTAACAATAGCAATAGCATTGACCTCCACACTACGGGCTGCACCACATAACTCATTTATTTATTACTTTTACACCTACTACGGCCAGCAAAACTTATTGGTGCGTTTTTATTTCCTTAGAAGTTAAGGAAAAATGGACCAAAAATAATTTTCGGAGTTATTTAGTTGTATTATTATTTTTTATCATGTTGACCGAATTTCAGCCGTGGATTCCAATTTAGCCAAAAGCCAAAAATTACCAATGTAGCAAATTATCAAGAACGGAATCATTAAAAGCACAAGCTTACAAAATAATATGGTCGAGTACTTACGAATTTAACATTAATAGCAGATTATCCTCTTCATGTTTGTGAATATGTAAAAGGTTTATATTTTCTGTTAGTTTAGTAAAGTTTTTTAGTTTCCTCAATATTACCACAGATATTACGTTAAATAGAAAGATTACAATACAATAATTTAAGTATCAACAATAACTATACTTAACTGTCGCTAACATTTCTTCAATAGCATTAAATTAAAAGTTTATAAAGAAACGAATAACATGTAAACATAAATTTCAAAACGCCCCATTACTTATCAACTGAATTATGAGGTCAAAGAAACATTAACATGGCGTAAGAAAAAATGTTCTACACACTATCGAGATCACATATCACCATTAACAGTGACATTTCTTTCAATTTACAATACAGTAAAAACTCAATACACTTATTTCTCAATACTTTGGTTCATTAATTACCGCTCTAGATATATATATATGAATGAATGAAAATCTTTTATTATTTTAAAATACACATATAAAAGCATACAATACATTTAAAATAAGCAAGGCGGCCTTATCGCTAGGTAGCAATATCTACCAGGCATCCCTTAAAGTATAAGAAATAAACCAAACAAAAAATGGGTGAGCAAAAACAAGGCAATACAAACAAGGAAATCTAAATAAAATATTCAAAACATGTATAGATGGCGCTTAAATCTTTTCAATAATACAGACAAATAATTGCAATTTTCAATTCAATCTATCATGTACATACAGGTGGTCATAATTAATCATAGAAATTAATTATCATGTCAGTATGTTAGCCAACTTTGTTTGCAATCCATATTCCCACATTATGTGGTTTTATGCGATTAGTACTTTACGATACTTCCTGGAAATATAGAAAATATAAAATTATAACTTCATCACACATTATAATCGTTATTTATGTTAACGTTGCTGTTTCCTTAAAATATTTGAGATAATATCATGTATTTTATCACAAACAGGTATGTAAAACAAAAATTATCTATCCATACTTGATTTTTAACTATATTTACTTATAGTTATTAGGTACATAATATAGTAAACTATATCCTTATTATTATAAATTATACATTTTATATGTAAATCCAGGAATTTCCAAAGTTCAACTAATTTTAAACACTAAATATAGACGAGTTCAGGCGAAAGAATGGGTTATTTCTTGATACATCTGAATAACCACTTTTCGTCTGTAAACAGCGCCTATAATTGGTTTTCATATGTTTAATTAATAAAACAATAAATTAATCAAGTGTAGGCGCTGTCTATATGTGTGTATCCATGTGTAATTTTTAAAATAGTAACACAATCTAGAGTCCATTGAAAACTGGATTAGCCTAGTTTTATGTACAAAGTATTTATTTGTATTTAATTTAAGATTAATTATATTTTTTAATCGCGAATCGCAAATCTGATACGCAAGTTACGGTCATAATAAAATTATCGCAATGCGCAATTCGCATTGTGATAACTACTGTTTCTTTTTTGTAATACAATATCCCGTTCTTCGATGAGTACAATATGGAGGTCTTCAAGAGGAGAGTGAACATTCTAGGGCAGCGCGCTCCATCTTAGGCCACATCTCAGCTTACCATCAGGCGAGATCGTGGCCAAGCGCTCCCCAATTGTACAATAAAAAAATACGCCTCCTAAGTAAACCATTGATGTATTGACGTATTTAAAATCTTATTACAATAATCTCATGTATTTGAGCAGAAAGATCTCTTAATCGAAGTGTTGATTCTACGGATAATTAAAGTCTTATTCTTTTGTTATATACGAAAACAATTAATTTTTAAATTTATAATTCGCGCATAAATAAAATAAGTATCTACTTGAAATAGTGGTGATATCGTGGGCCATACAACTACGTGGGACATACCTACAGCTATACACGTCCAAATAAAATATAGGATGGCTTGGGATGGATTGAGCGAAAGGGCTTCTCACTAAATCGTCATTTTCAAATGACATTTGACATTATATTGTTTGATAAAGGTCAATGACCTTCCTGTAAATAGTTCAATCTCGTAGTACTGAAAACTGAATTTTAACGAGAAAATTCTAACGAGCTACATTCATACCACGACTATTAGACGGTACTGAAACATTTTCACACAAACATTATGTACTAAAGTAATGAATATGCAGTCCCATGATTCCCGAATCTTGTTTTCGTTAGATCTCGGGCCAGTCGATAGGTGCTAACTGGTGTTATCTGGTTCCATCTTCCAATAACGACTGCTCAATGTCAATGTCATAACCTAGGTAATGGGTTAGGTCATTTCTACTACCGATTTTCTTATTATTCCTTACAAAACAATCACACGGGTTGTCGTGTGATTGATTGATTGATTTAGAAATTAAATGGGGTCTCCCCGTGACCACGCTCGCTGTAAAGTGTTCGAAACGTCGGGAAAATAATATAATGAATAAATCGCGTTTAAAATCCGTTAAAAAGTCTTTAATTTCTCGTAAAATCAAACACTAGAAAATACTATGATTGATTTATGTACGTATTGTACTTAATCAAATATGTATAATGTATACCAATACTTGATTAAATTAATTCATTTAAAAGTATAATAATTACCTAGCGTTTATGTTTATGTTTGTATGTAAGGCAATAATAATTGGCAAGAGACCGCTCAGGACCGGGGAAGATGGAGAGTTCTTGTCTCAGAGGCCAAGACCCAATTTGGGGTTTCAGCGCCAGAGGAGTAAGTAAGTAAGTTGTATGTAAGAAGCAACACATTCTTTTTTATAGGTTTTATACATAAAAGGTGAAAAAATAGAGCGCTATCTAACACCGAAAGAATTTTTCAAATCGGACCAGTAGTTCCTGAGATTAGTTCAAACAAGTAAACTCTTCAGCTTTATAATATTAGTATAGATAAAACTGTTTAAGCAATTTGTAAAATATATATTACATTGATACTAAATTATAAGTAGAATTTTCCACCAAACATAATCCATTGTTTATGATCACAATAGTTGGAAATGTGCAAATCTATACGATAAAGATTATAATTATTTCAATACATCGATAAAATTCCTTAGATTATTTTCATAAATATGATATAAATAAATATTAATTTAATCACTAACTAAACATATCAAACGTATTCGTCATATTAAAAAGATAAGAGGGTTTATGTCTAGACTCTATGCTTTATGCTAATACAATAATAAACCCCTAATTTGATTTGTATGGTCAATGAATGGAATGTTCATTTTAATACAAAACACGTTTATATAATTCGAAGCAATTACCTACACACGTGTAAACAAAACTAGGAGTATTGCCAAATTGTTGTATATTTATCTGTATAAGCACTGCACAGTTATTAGTTTAAAATTTATTATCTAAAACGATCGTTGTTCGGAGAGATTTGTATCGATTCGATTATAACACAATTACACAATAATTTTTAAAATATTATGAAGTTATTATCTCCATTATTTCTGTTTCTATAGATATATATTTTGATGAAATTCTAAACATTCGTTTAAAATCAGGTAAATACATACCTACATACTATATACATATTGTAAGTTTGTTTCTTTGGCACGCTTTGCAACATAAACTTACGAATTATCATCAACATAACTGATATTAAACATAAATGATATTAAATATCATTTATGTTCTATATTGTGTGAGTAACAATATTTTTATGATAAACTATTTTAACAAAAATCAAACCACTGTAATTAAAAGGCTATTGTCCTTCATCCCTAAAACTAATAAATGTTTTCTGTAAGGCGTTACCTCTACTTCAACGCTTGGTTTTTGAGGCGTGCAATAAGGGAAACATACATAATATAATTAGAAATTGAACATTATTTTGAACATAATATGTGTCTATGATCATACAGGGAAATGTTATAATACCACTAAGGCATGTCGAAAAATATTAAATAATTAATAAATAACAGATCATACATTATTGATACGAAATACTTCCAGTTAAGTTTATTTGCTATATAATTCAACGCCACCATACTATAATAATTGGGTGGTAAGTAATAAAAACCATTCGTATTTTTGTGTTAAATTATCTTAATTGGTGGTACGTACAGGAAGAGGATGGGTTACGATATTTTCCCGCGACACTGCATTAAATTACTTTCTCTATGCAACCACTTAGCACAGATCTTCTCAAAATTTCCCGGTCATTAAAACGCAATGACGCGGTCAAGACTTCTAAGAATGGTCTCTAATTGTTTAAAAATAAGATTCAATGCTCCATGTTAACATTCCTTAATTGTTTACTAAAACCCTTATCGAGGGTAAACAGGATATAGATCCTGCAAGGTGACTGGACAAATGTTTTACATTTCTCCATACAATTGTTTGCCAAAGGTATGACCAAATATTGGTAAGACACGGTCCCCTTTGAATTTCGGGAACTGTCTGTATAAACATATTGTGTTGTTGGTTAAACATTGGCCATTGATGCCCATTGAGGCTTGCACCAAACGTTGGATGCTTTGCTATACGCCGAGGTATGTTTGTTCTGTTTTTTAGTCATAACATAACTCGGAATGTTGTTCCACGGGAGGTATGGATACAAGAACAATAACAAGCCAAAATTAGTAATAAGTACTAACCTAATAGGGGACGGTAAAAGACGGTAGACGGTAATATTATTATTTTTAGCTGGAATAATATATAGTAGCTACTAACAGCTCTTAGCATCATCATTAAGATAGATGTGATAAAGAAAGTAATTGATTAGGCACTGCTTTAGATCTCTTGCTATATTCTGGCACTCTATGCATTTGTCCAGCAGTGGACGACTCCACTTCTGTACTGTCTTTCCTAATCAAAGTTTACAAAACTAATCTTTTCATAGACCACTACCACAAACGCTGTCAACAGTACAACAAAATAAATGTTATTTCAGGGTGCCATTCAACCTCGACTTACATACCATGGAAAAGCAAAACTATTAGAATTATTAGCGCCGCGTAAAAATACGCCAAGCCCCTGTGATAAAAACACATTCCTACCAATTCTCATGGAATAAATCGTAGAGCTTTGCCAATCAGTTACATTTTACAACCGATGCAGTAGCCACTGCTAATTGGGACCAATTATTTCGACTCAAATCAGAATGTATTACTGCCTCGTTACAGTAACTGCATTATACTCAACGGATGTTTAATAAATGGCATATCAGTGATATCACTGAATTCCGGTGGTTTGTAACTGCTTTTTAATGTGTACTACATTAGTATGACTTATACCCGATCTTATTAATAGAAGAAAGAAAGGAAACTTATTTATAGCCCAAAATTTATATAGCAAAGGAAGAACGTAGATTAGGTTGCAAAGAGATTTAGATACGGAATAATGCAAGAACTCCTAAATATAGAATTTTATCCTTTAATCCATTGAAGTTATAATTTACCAAAACATCTTACAACCAGACAACACAAATGCACCCTCGAACATAATTCAAAAGCAAAAAAAACTTGGCAAATGTATGCCAATAAATCCTTCTCGTTTGAGTCCTGTCGTGACTGCAGAGGTCAGAAAATCATAATGTCTGATATTTATGCGACGTGTTAATACGCGAGACAATCCTCTGAAAACTAAATTGATTTACGCGATAAAACTCGCTTTGAAGATTATAAGAACAGAAATATCAATAATGCGTTAATTTACACACTGCGCTAAGAGTCGACGACGAAATGGCGACAATATCTAAAAAAAAAACGCGTTACTCTACACTACATTTGCCTTTTGAGTCTGTTACATGAAAAGACGCAAAACCTTTTAAAGTTTAGAAGTGGGTAGATTCAAACGACCCTCTTTATATAAAAATTTTCAAGCTTTCGGAATTTCTATCTTTATTTAATGATTTTCTGTGCGAATAAGCAACCTTTTATCAAGTATCCGATTACCAATAATAAAATTATCTATACTACTATTAGCTGAAGAGTTAGTTTGTTTGTTTGAACGCGCTAATCTCAGGCACAACTGGTCCGATTTGAAAAATTCATCGAGGAAGGCTATATATCATCACGCTAAGACCAACAGGAGCGGAGCCACGCGGGTGAAACCGCGGAGCGCAGCTAGTTTAATATATAATTTAAAACATGGCTCTACATAAAATGTATCAGCGGCCGACTAATTCTTATTTTTACAAATTCACCCATCCACAGAGGTATTAAGTTACTGATATTATATGCAATCACATAAAATGATATTCTATAAGACTTTTTTATTATTTATATATTTTAGTATTATTTTGAAAGAGTGCTACGAGCTTGATTTTCTAAATAATTTATAAAAAGTATCATTTCTTCCATATTTATTTCAATTGCTGTAAATAAATTTTAATAGGTCTACAACAACTACAGAACTACTAAAATGAATCAGCATTGCGTAGTAAGTAAGACATGCCCCCAATAATAATCCCTTTGATATTATTTGCAAAGTTTACTACTTAATAAAAACTGGTATAAACATAATTTAAGTGGCTGAGTGGTGCAAAATATTATAAGTGGTCATTTTCAAACGGACGTATTAGAATTAATCGTATTAACATTTAATATATACTTGGCTTAGATATTTTTATTATTTTTCAATTTATACACTTGCTGATATTAAAGAAGGTTCAACCATAGACGCACCCATAGGTATTTTTATTGAATAATCACTATAGCCACAAAAGAACTTAACTTCTCTATCAAGTAAAAGTTAATGAAATAGCTTGAGTGATTCACATAAGTTCTTTCCTATTGTATCTAGTATTTATAATGAGTTTAGTGGAATTAATTGTTAAATACTTAAATACAAACAACAACAATACAACGAGTCGCAACCAATAAAAAAAACTGGGAACTGGGATTTCCCAGGATGAAAACAGAAAAAATATAACCTGGTTTCGGCATAACGTAGCTTTCTTATAGATAAAGAATCCGTAATAACCTTTTCAAACAAACAAAAAAAAAAAATAAATCTTCATAATATTAGTGTAGAAGACACAAGAAATTATTCCTTATAACACCGGACTATTAGGAAGAAGAGGTGACCATTTGAACGCATTAATATCCGACAGTAAAATAATGTAATATACACGATAGATTTCTAAGGCAGTGATACATTTACTCTGCCTCTAATCTTTGATGTATGGTCATTGATTCGTGACGTGTATCCCAGGGATTAGGCGTTAGGGTTATCAAAACAGTTGTTGTTCGTAAAAAAAAACAATTTTATTTGACCAGCCAACTCAATTTTTATTTATTTTTGAACTTCTAGATGTGTTCTGTTACGTTATGATTTATATGACAGTGACTCTATCAGCAATTTATCACTATTTAATAGCTAATTATTTCCGGCATACTTTGACTTTTTATTTACATTTTTTCATAATTATTTTTTAGGGTTCCGTACCTCAAAAGGAAAAAACGGAACCCTTATAGGATCACTTTGTTGTCCGTCTGTCCGTCCGTCCGTCCGTCCGTCCGTCCGTCCGTCTGTCAAGACCCTTTTTCTCAGGAACGCGTGGAGGTATGAAGCTGAAATTTATATCAATTACTCAGGTCTACTGTCCCTTGAAGCTGTGAAAAAATCAAACTTCTAAGCCAACGCAATCAAAAGATACAGCCGTTTATGCCGCAAATTTTCGACACTTGCAAGGGAATCAAAACCTACAGGGTGCTTCCCGTGAACTCAGAATCTTGAAATTTGGTACGAAGCAACGTCTTATAGCATAGATAAAGGAAAAATTACGAAAACCATAAATTTTTAGTTACATCACATAATATATATTTTTTTAATAATTTTAAACTTACTACCCATTTCCTCATAATCGCGTAGAGGTATTAAATTGAAATTCATACCAAATACTCAGGTCTATAATACCTTTAAGCTGTAACAAAATCAAACTTCTATGTCAACGCAATCAAAAGAAACAGCAATGTACGGAACCCTCGGTGCGCGAGTCCGACTCGCACTTGGCCGGTTTTTTTTAATAAATAAATTTGATTGGATATTAGTTTGCCTTAAATGAAATGAAACCATTAATATCTAGGTGTATTCATTACCTTACTTAGTAATCCATTTATATATCCGTTAGATAATTCTTCGTGGTGGCAGCCCTACAGTAATCCTATAAAGCATAGGACACAAGACACAAAACATGAGTCTCGTTTAATACGATGTCGGTAACTCAGTGTCGGCGCCTTTCTGACTCATCGCTATACATGTAGAGAATTTTTCAAATTACATAGGTACTCCTCTATTACTATCAATATTGTACAATAAATTATATTATATAATATCTATGTATTTAACACGCTAAATGTAAGAAAAAATTGCGAAATATTAAAGGTTGGATTTTTTTTTACAGGATTGACTATATTTTTATCATAATTTGCATAACTATACATTAAATCCTAAGTTTTCTTTACTACTATTATTATCAAAAACCAAAAAACTACCAGGTCCAAAACTAACGAGCTTTCACATACAGTACGCGAAGGCGTCTTATTTATTTTATTACCGTGATTTACACAGTACTGTCTATAAACTATTTACTAGTCGCTCGAAATTGAGACATGATTTTTCGCTTTAATCGGATGCAATATTTTACACCCACAGTGACATAACGCCAATCATGAAATGAAGATCGGTAAACGAATTTTAATATGAACTTAAGGTGGTTATACATGAGCGGTTGTCGGTCTTTTATAATATTCTGAGTGCAATATTAAGTGACTTCCAAAACGGAGCTTTTTTGTATGTCCGCAAGTTGTTGCCATATAGTAAATAATAATTAATTATTTATGTAGGGATATAATTTTTAGGTCGGAGTTAGAATGTATTTGGATACATTCTACATGTTAGTAGTTAGAAATGTGTTAAAAACGAAGTTTGATGCAAACTGTAATTAGAAAGTAGGTATATCTACACTATACAATTCTTAATTCCTATTCCTATGATGCTTAAGATACAGAGATAATAACAATTATATTATTAGGCATTATATTTGGTAGGTAAACGAACGATTCAAAGCTTCGTATGCAAACTGCTTTAATTCGATACGCAGTAACACATATTCCAGCAAATCGCGTGGGCCAATATTAACACAGAAACGCTGGCTAATTAAAATTTTTATTTTCAAAAGAATTTGTATCGGAACCACGGAAAATAACCAATTTGCTTCGCTCTCTCAATCACGGCTTAACGATCGACATTCAATAAATATTTGAATCGCGTTTGTTACACGCAAGAATAGTTCTATAAGATTACATCGTTTGTTGGACATGTAAAAAGACGCATAAATTCAGTTCTTACAAAACAATGCGAAGGTGTATGCTATTCTCGTGTGAAATTTATTATAACGACGAAAATTAAACTAATATTGTCATAGGATGAGAAAAAGCGGTTTCCTCGATTTGTGATTTCAAAATTAACATTTTATGAATACGAATTTGCGTGTAAACTTTTACTACTAATTACATTATTATGAGGATTATCCCATTCCATGAAATCGCAGATTCAACCAGATAACTGCGACATGTACATAAGAAGAACCAGTAGATTCTCTACTATATTATTCTCTACTATACGCTACATAATATTATAATTTACTAGCTGTGCCGCGCGGTTTCACCCGCGTGGCTCCGCTCCTGTTGGTCTTAGCGTGATAATATATAGCCTTTAACTCGTGGATAATGTAGCTTTCGAATGGTGAAATAATTTTTTAAATCGGTCCAGTAGTTTATGAGCCTATTCATTACAATCAAACAAACAAACAAACAAAGTTTTCCTCTTTATAATATTAGTGTACAGGAATTCTACTACGTATATACAGTATTCTACTGTATATACAGGAAATCTACTACGGCGTATGAACTGCGTCAATACAAAAATACAAACGCCGACTGGAATCCGATAAGTAATTTAATAAAAATAGGTAACCCACACCACTTGTAGTAACATCGGTTTCACAGATCTTGCAATAAATTCAATAAAAAAACGTTTCCTTTGAACATCGCGTGCTTTTAACTTATCTAAAGTGTGCAATAGTAATTCACACTCCATTATAATAAGTGCTTCTGCCATTCTTTGTTTGATGTGCCGATCCTGTGTCTCAGCGTTTGTTTTCTGATGCGGACCATTCGATTTTAAGTACCTACTGTTTGTGTGAACTGCTGTGTTGTAAGTGAAATGATGATCATTTCAATGGATGTTCTGAACTGACTCGTTAAGGTATGGTACAATTAATCCTACTGTGGGGTTATGGTCTACAAAATTGTTAGGTGTTATTTGCAGGATGTCCCAGATTATAGTTCATATATTTAAACTGATAACAGTACAGGAAAGGCATGTTTCAGTGCATGATACGTGTAAGTGCATGAAAACGATTTGACTACGTGTTTCTTGGCTTATAAGAAATAACCCCAAAAATTATTATTTAACTTATTTAACTTTACTGCTTTCTTCTTTAGCTAACCGAATAGAGGAGCGCATTTTGAATAAAATAAAAATTATATTAAACTAAAAGGTGAAAAGGACAAAACAAGGACCTATTACTATTTTTATGCTGATATTTATTTTGTTATAATTAAACAATCCTTACATTTGTGTATAAGCAGATTAAATGTTTTAGTTTAAATCTATAAATCGCAATAAATTAAAAACAGCGCAAATATTCAGAACAATGATCAATTTAAAGTACAACATAAAACAATGGTACCAATTTATCATTACTTGTGTGTTAATAGAGCACAGCTGATGTGAATAAAATTTATAATATCTATAAAAACTAGATTAAAAAACAAATCTCCTAATCGGAATTAAAATTGTAAAAAATTCAAATGATAAATTGAAAACAAAGTAAGACTTCATAAGGGATAAAAATCCAGATCTTTTGACAAACAAGTTAGCCACTATACCAAGCAATCGATCTGTAAAAAAAAGCGTATGTGCCGAGCACACGTGTCAAAAGTGAAACTTTTTTGGCAAGATTCAAAGGTACCAAAACCGTCGCCTTACTTCATGAAGTGACGGTATTGCCATGACGCGACCTTGAAGTTTTACTCTCAAAGCGCCTAAAGAATTTTCACTTCAATTATTTAGTACTAGCTTTCCGCCCGCGGTTTCGCCCGCGTTTTCAAAGAAAAACCCGTATAGTTCCCGTTCCCGTGGGATTTCCGGGATAAAACCTATCCTATGTGTTAATCCAAGTTACCCTCTATATGTGTGCTAAATTTCATTGTAATCGGTTCAGTAGTATTTGCGTGAAATAGTAACAAACACACACACACACACACATCCTCACAAACTTTTGCATTTTTAATATTAGTAGGATATTAGGTACTAGTTATACATCAGAAACTTTAAATTAAACAACTCTTATTACCTTCGTTTATTTTTATAGGTGCCTGTAATGTGTAATAACGGAAAATTATGCTTAATTTATATTCATAGAAATATTCATTGTAAATATAAATATTTTAGTACCCGTATTTGTAATAAATGCTAATACAAAGGACTATTTATGTTTGAAATAAAATATGTTTGACTTAAACTGTAAACAGTTTGCCATTAAAACTTAATTACACAGAATAGACGTAATATTATGATTCATTGCTTAAATAATAAAAACAGTGCCTATGTAACTTACTTATTTTGTTTTTTGAAGTGAAACTTCTTTATCGGGGTTGGAAAAAAATTTAGTGTAACATTTTTTCGTTACGCCGTACGCGTGACATTTTTCCGTTACGCGCCATCTTTTTCTTATCCCTACTACGTGTGATTCGACGTATTTCTGTAAAGTTGCATATAGTAAATTATTTTTTGAAAAATAAGGTCATAAAGAAGTTTCACTTTTTACGTGTGTACACTAGTACACGCACACATATTTTTTGTAATGCTTTTTTAATTTAAATTTAAAAGAAAAGAAAGCTTAAATTTTAGCGCCAATCGCACATGTCAACGTAATAATATATTACAATACGGGAACCATACATTTACAAGCCCCTTTAAGCTTCGAGACGACAGACAGACTAAACCCAAAAAGTAAAGTTTTGATTGGATTAGCCCCTTGCTACAGTGGTTAATGTGTGAATCAGGACTGCCTGGGTTCGATCAATAAAAATATGATTAAAAATTAAAATAAAGATAAATTGTATTTATTCTACAAAGGTATTGTGTACACATGTTATATCTTTAGGCGCCTTTATTTCTATAAAGTGAAGTCCCATGTGCCCTAGTGGGGTAAGGGGCAGATGCATTATACATCTGTTTCACTGATCGATTTTCTTTAGGGATAAGAAGGTGATCAGCCTTCTGTGTCCTACCAGACCGAGACATTTTTTTTTCTTCGTCTCCACCGGGAATCGAACCCAGGACCCTCGCTATTACGCTAATGCGTCAACCACTGTACCAAGGAGGCGGTCGCCCCTTTTTTATTTCTATAGATTAGGGCTAATTATTATTTGTCTCATCAATTTATAATTTCAATATATAAACAAAATTAATAACACTCTTCTTTATCATGTAACTTTTTGCCTACACCCTACTTTTTATGATCTTGTCTTCATATGTACCAATTGCTATATCTTAATCTTAATACTATTATAAAGGCGAAAGTTTGTATGGATGTATGGATGTTTGTTACTCTTTCACGTAAAAACTACTGAACCGATTACAATGAAATTGAGCACACATATAGAGGGTAACTTGGATTAACACATAGGATAGGTTTTATCCCGGAAATCCCACGGGAACGGGAACTATGCGGATTTTCCTTTGAAAACGCGGGCGAAGCCGAGGGCGGAAATCTAGTAACTAATAACTTTTCATCCTTATTGCCATAATAAATTCTAAAATTATTAATCTCCCTATTTGGTGAAACTGGCATAATATCTGGCAATAAATCATAACATTTATAACGAGCACTTTTACTAACGATACTAAAAACAACTTCATATTCACCACAGCATAAAATAATATTAACCACGTGATTTATCTCCAGAAAGCTTAGTATCTATAACAAACATATATCTTAAACCATTTATTATACTTGAAAAAACTAAATTCATTTTTAATATAACGCAGCCAATTTTAATAGCACTTTTATTAACACTTAACCTGACCTGTGAGTGATCAATTTTCCATTCGTCAGGCTTTTATCAAAGCTTTTATTTTAACGATGTGTTCTTTAAATATTTATTATAAAATGATCGTGGTATAATAAATTTTAGTGCGTTTTAATATGGAAAGAGGGAATAAAAGTAAATTTATTGTAAATTGAGACAGTCGTAAAGTGTGTCAAATGTTTCTATTATGGTTGTTATCTTAAGTTACATTTGAGAATTATCTATAAGTACATAAAATTGGACTCAATCGATCTGTGGATTGACGGTCTACCTCTTACTGGTGGCATTAAAATACATATTATCAAGCTATATTTTATAGAAAAGCATTAATAAACGACTATCGCAAACTTTTTTTGTTCGCTTAATGATAGTCGTAGGTTTGATCACCAAGAAAATAAAGAAGAAAAGTTCCGCTCCGGAATGTGGGGCACACGTATTTACAAAGAAATGAAAAATATTGTGATACACAAACAAATCTGCAATTTTGAAGAGCTTATGAATCCTATTTATTAACTTTTATTTGCCTATAATATTGGTATACTTATTTCTGTATAAATTTCTCTCAATCAATATTGGTCATCTCTTTGATATTGTAGCAGACAACAAGTCACCTAATTAAAATAATTCACACACACATTAAATAAATTAACATTCAAAAAATGCAAATACTTTTAAATTAAAAGTTAATCGTTCAGTTTAACTCCTATAATAATTGCTGTGAAAGAGGAACCAGTTAAATTAACTGTAACGTCATCTATTTATATGATAATTTAATTATTGGTTAAAGAGAATGTAGGGACATAAAAATAATGCATTTGATTAAGTAATTTTATTAAAACTCCCGCTTCACTTTGCAGTAAAAATCTGTTAATAAAATAACCGGTAGATCTTTTACTACTATGTTTAACTGAGGAGAGAGTTTCGAAATTCAATTTTTGTTTTTATTTTTAAATCCATAATAGCAGCCGGGATTCCGTAAAAAGGATCATTAAGGAAAGCTAAAGGATCCAAAGTAAGGCAATGCGTTGTCTTACTTTCGAACCTTTAGGTTTCCTTTGTTCTTCCTTTTAAAATTGGGTGAAATAATTGTATAATATGTATCAATCAATCATATGTAGGAGCCGAACACGCTTCTGCCGAATTGGGCCGAGCTGCCAACCCTTATTCCTCTTCAAAGAAAACTGTTTCTTAAAAACTGGAACACATTTCCCGAGACTTATTCAATGTTCATGGGTGATGGTGATCAATTTCTATCAAGCAATCCACCAGCTCAGTTGCCTACTAGAGCGGCATGACCGAGAAGCATAATTAAAAAAAACACTTTAGGCTATGACACATTTGACAAATACTTTACTCATACACCAAACAAATATACAGTAAGCAATGCTATGTTTAATTCTGGTATGTTAATAACAAACAGGTGTGAAGCTACCTTATTAAATAAACATTCATACTGTTCCGTTTTATAAGATAAAGGTAGATTTACACAATCTACTACTAATACTCATCGTAAATTGGAACCCAAGTATCTTCATCTAAATGAGTACAGTAGCGCTTTGACGAACGTTGTTATAGAATTCTCGTAGATTTTGGTTCACACACCCATACCTGAGTATTATTTGGATTTCGATGAAAAAATATGATTCAATGGTGACTTTGTCGTAATCACGTAGTTTCTTGCTTGCTAGTGTGGTGCAGGGACCCAAAGTGAGTCTTGGCCTCCGACAATAAGAGCCTCCATTTGACTTTATCCTGCGCCATCTTTTATCGCTCTCACTTATTTTCTAGGTTACAAATTGTATGATCTATCCTATTACTATTGTAACTATGTTGTACTACTATTAAGCTTAAATTTAGCAGTTCCTAACTCCTAAACTATAACATAGTGATAAATGTAGCCTTAACCTAACAACGACCTGAAGATATTACGCATAACATATTCAGGACCCTTAAGTCATTGTTATTACATTTATTAGAACAATATTATTACTAATTTAAACCAACAGGTGCTGCGTTTATATTTCATCAACTTTCATTAATATCACATAAACAATTAAGACAGAAAATTTATATTACCTTCTCTATAATTATATGAAATCAAAATCTCGATCTATAAAAGCAGTTACCTTATTTGAGTAATTAAAATTCCATAGATACAATTGATAAAATTTTTATTTATATATTATGTTTATTCAAAAAGTTTGATCAGTGTTATCACTGAATAATTATTACAAACGAACAACTATTTTACCTTATACATAATTATTAATAACTTTCCGTGAGATATTACTACGAAATGTAAAAAATTCGCAAAATAAATCCCCTGTGCCTCTTGACCATTAAAAAAAATATCAAGTCTACTAAAATTCTATTAAATCTACCAAATTTCTCGTAATGCTCTTCAAGAATCAGGAACACATAAACTTATCTTATATATAAAAATGAATCGCAAAATGTGTTGGTAAGCGCATAACTCGAGAACGGCTGAACCGATTTCGATAATTCTTTTTTTATTATATTCCTTGAAGTACGAGGATGGTTCTTATGTAGAGAAAACGTAAACATGTACCACGGGCGAAGCCGGGGCGGACCGCTAGTGTATTTATAAATATAATATTATTTATTTTATCACCACATAATGGAGATGTGAACAGAGTACAAACATTCAAATAACCCCAACCATTTGTAATAGAGTATATTTATATTATTACCTTATAAAATCCATTCACAAAAGTAAGTTACGTTTTTTCCGGTTAGCATGGCTGTATAGTCCCATAGGAAACATAATATAAAACAAATTCCCACCACCATTTATATAAATTTCCCATTCATTCACAACCAACCTTATGAAGACCAATTTAAATTCGTAAAGCATTCTACATATTTTTTATAACATTTCACATCGACTGCCCAATAAATAGACATTTTGTATGAAATCATTTTGCTTATAAATGTTACTCAATGAAATTTGATCTCGTCTTTCTATGGCTTATAAAACTTTTGTTTATTGTTATTATAGAAGTTATTCCGTTGTTTACCCCAATTTGCATTATAATAAATATTACAATTTTAACACATAAATAAAATTTAGCTATGCATAGCTACTTTTAAAACGAATTTTCTAATACCCAAATCGATTTAGTCCGCTAAAAACCAGTCGTTTGAATATGCAATATAGTATTGATCTTTAACTTTACATAATCGGAAATCGATTTAGAGCCATTATATTTAAAATAAACGACACTTCGGCGGTCTTTTGACAGTCTAGTGATAAACAAAATGAGGTACTATTAGCACATAATTTAGTTTTGATTCAGATATGGTCGAAACATAGTATAAAGAGAAAAGTAAGTTAACTTCGAACAAAGGTACCTACATCGCGCCGAATGTATGTAGGTAAGCTTGATGCACGCAGCGCCGCTCATACGGAAAAACCTGGAAAATTCATATTATGATCGCATATTATATAGCTTTTATTATTTATCTAGCATTATATTAGCATTTATTATTTATTTATTTATTAATGGTAATTGCGATCATAATATGAAATTGCCAGTCAGTTCAATTCGGGGCGTAAACTGTCTGGAAATAAGAGATCATAATATTGCCCCAGATCCCCCCCAGATCTCATGGACCGTTCTCATGAGGGCCATTGCTGTGAGCGGTCGGTGTTTATTTATACAATTATTAAAATATCAACGTGACAAGTGACAACCCTGCGCCTCACGAGTTTAGGCACTAGGCACCGTACCTCTAAACGCCGGGAGTCGGCCTACTTGTCTCTTTATACTGTGGTCGAAATATCGAGCGAAATGCTAAATAACATCTTCATTATGTTAATGCGATTTCTAAGTTTCCGTCTCATTAGTAAATATTTGCTAAATTGATCTACAAATTATTCAATTCATAAAGGATGTTATATGGATGATAGAGATAATAAATTGTCTCCAAATTAGTAAAAACTATATTAAGACACGATCGCAATATTGCGTTAAAGAAAATATTGCATCATTTCATTAATTAACCAAAGTTTATGCCACATTATCTTATTGAACAATGGTCAATGTACCATATAATCTGATTGTTTAAACATCATTGCTTAGTATTAATGTCCTTAATTTTTATTATTTAGTTCCGTCATAAACTCTAGATTCCTTCAATATCTTCTTTACTATTGTGCTAAGCTATTGTGTATCTCAATTTTTAACTACTATGTTTAGTTTTAAATTGTAATACAGATAAGAACCTGGGAGTGTCTCAAAAATTTATATCAAAATTCAGTATCCGAAATATTATTTACAACAATGTAACGAAGTGAATTACGCTTTTTATTATCTACTTTATAAAATTATAACCAATAGAAGTTTTATATCTTAATTAATCATAGTTTTACGGCCAATCTTTATTACCAAGCCTAAGTTTTGGGACAGATTAAATTATCGTCTAATTAATAATAAATTAGGTTTATACTAGTTGCTAAACATGTTCTTATCGACAGAATTTAAATAATTCTGCTGAATATACAGGGTGTCCCACTGTTGGTATACTAAGCTCAAAGGAGGTTATAGTTTTGCATACGCTGAGTACGTAAAAAATACTTATAAAATTCCAGACGCATTTTTTTTTAAATAGATGAATTCTTAAAACTCTATGTTATATACCCATAACAAGAAACCCGCCCAACTTTGCCACTAGCACGTGAGCTATCGTTTAAGATTATGATTTCATAAACAAAATGCTCACATTAGAGATGCGGTATATGCCGGCTGCGCGAAGCTAAAGAAGAAAACATGGATTTTCAGGAAAAATTTAGCAAAAAAATGTTGACGTAATTTTGTTGTTTAAGTATTTTTTACGTGATCTGTGTATGCAAAACTACAAGGCACTTCGCGCTTAGCGATAGTGGGACAACAATAGTGGGACACCAATAGTGGGACACCCTGTATAGTATCAATTTTAATGTAATATCTATATTTAGATCCATTAGTAAAAGCTCATTATAATAGTTATTTATGTGCTTTCTATAACACGAAATGAAGCCATTTTTTTTTTCCTTATGTTTAGACTCATTCTGTGCGCGTGGAAATAATAGCCACGATGAGTTTCTGCCAAACAAAATTTCTTTACTACTTAAAAGGAAAAAAAAACTACCTATGACGTAAGATAAAACTTTCCTGCACTCAAATATAACATTTAAAAGGTCATTTTTTTTAATGCCGTAGCAATTTCTACGGAACATTTACACTAACTTTAATATGACATTCATTTTTTTTTATTGTATAATATAGGTATCTATATCCGTTATATTATATTATAAAAAAATGCACGAACAATTTGTCCCATTAGTTTTTGAAAGTCACGAATCTATTTAAATGGGGTCGAAAGGACAAATACCTCATTAGAAAAAACAATATCAATTATTAAGATTTCGTAGACATTTTAAAATGGTCATTGGTCGTGTTATTTATTATATTATAGCAAATGCTTTTTCAAAATTGATTAATGGCTGAAATGGTTGAATATTTTTTTAATTAATTTACAATAGATACCTACTTAGTATTTGAATGCTACATTTCTTCCTTTTGAAATTTTTTAGGTATCATCATGTATATATATTTAAGTTTTGTATTTCTTCAAAGTCTAAATTCCAGAACATGTTGTCATTTAAATTCTCAGTTGTAGAAACTACATAAAGTAGGTTAAATTGCACCCTATTATTTCCTGTAATTGTTCTTGATCAATGTTCTAGTAAACAAATAGGCATGATTAATAACATTCCTAAAATTATACTTGTGTGAAAGTGCGTGTGTGCACACGTGTCAGAAGTGAAACTTCTTTGGCAAGATTCAAAGATACCAAAATCGTCGCCTTACTCCAAAACGTGACGGTATTGCCATAACGCGACCTCAGCGGGCCTAAAGAAGGTTCATTACAATAATTTCCTCTTAAAAATTACAAATATTGCTTTACAAATGTTATAGATTTCTTAATTTGGCAGTACAGATAGCAAAGCCATAACAATGCATATTAATTTGTTCCTATAAACTATAACAATTGGACATAAACGTCCCTGAATAACTCAATCCTACGATACTATCTAGTTATTTAGTAAACCATGATACCACGAAATCAAATAATTCACTTGGCTAAATATTTCCGACCAATGTACAGAGGCATCGTAAATTTCGGTAAAGATATGTACTTTGATTTGCTATTTTGTTCTGTATTTGCCAGGGCCAATAGTAAATGTTTGTGTTACGAATTTTGGCTAGATGTTAAAATATTTAATAGGTAATACTCTAGGAATTAGTTAACAATATAATATATTAGATTACATACACATATATGTCCAAACACATGTACAATCCATTGGTGTTCAGAATGTCATATCCCTGGGTATACCACGTTTCCAAGAAGATCACCCTGCTTCTGATGATCACAGCTTTATATTATGCCCCTAACAAATAACAACGAGCAAAAACCATTTAGGATAAACAAGTAAGTAGGTTTAGTATAGAATTAAGATAGACGGTTATAGATAGAGGTTTAGAATAGAATTATAAAAGAAAACATAAAATGTTTTCCAAATACAGTCGACTCTCGTTAATTCGAAACTCGAGGGACTCTCAAAATATTACGAATTATTATCAAGAGTTTGAAATATCAAATGGTTCGAAATTTGTGAGAGAAAATAAATAAAACTTCGATTTATTTATTATTTATTAAATGCTATTCTACAGTAACCGAATGATAACTAAACATACCAATTCGTGAGAAGTGTAAAGTCAAACTCAAAAATCATAACAAAAATAACGGCTCATTGAACAAGTTTGAACTTGTCGCAAAATGTACCTACCTGACTACCTGCTTACAATCTTTCCGCCTCTTTTCTCTCTGCAACTTTGAATTGTCGAGTGTTGGACGCCGATGAGTTCGAATTAACGCGTCGTTTTGTTATATAGCAATGATATTTTCATTCGAATTACCAAGTGCACAAAAATGTATGGATTTAGTTCGAAATATAAAGAGATTTTGTAGGGACCTCGTGATAACTTTGAATTATAGAGAGGTTCGAATTATCGCAGGTTTGAATTAACGAGAGTCGACTGTATGTACTTCTATAGGATCAGAAAGGCGATTTTCACTTTTGAGCTTATAAGAATATATTATGTAGTCAGAAAGCAAGAAACCGTCAATTTGTAAATAACATTTAACAAGTTTGGAAATGTACTATTTCAGAAATCGACATATCAGCTATTGCTACAAGTCAATATTTTACTGTTATTAGATCGAAATTTCTATGCAACTGTTTATATTTTCATAAATCCTAATTCATGAGCGATTGGACACAATAGACCTTAAACACTTCCAACTATTTACTATTACAAGGTATTATTTCCATTTCGATTTACTTGCGCAAACTAGAAATTGTAATTGCGCAAGTGTAGCTAGAAATCTGTTGCGACACTTTGTCAAAGCTTTTTATTTGTGAAGTTTTTATTCTTTACAAGGATTAAGAGTGTAAAATTTTTTTTTAGGTTACGTGCCTCGTGCATCCTACATCAGTTAGGCTAATTAATATATTATTGTACATTTTGGTCTTCATTGAGTTTATCAACCATCATACATAAAATTCTGTTAATACTTGTGTATCAATAAATTTTGCGTTTACAATAATTATTATTATTCATTTTAGGTTTACCATTTAGCATTATTATAATTTAGTACATATTAATAGCATCTATAGTCTATACTAAGATAATTTGAAATCTTAAGCTTAAATTACAGATTAGATGGAGTAATAACTCTCAAAGGTCGCATTAAGATGATATTATGAATTCATAAATTACAAAATATTAGAATAATTATCAATTTACTAGACATACTTATACATAAATCAAATTTAAATAGATAGTAATATTTTGATATATGCTTTGAACGGAAGGTAATTATCAAGGAATTGCGCGTTAAGAGCCACCAATTTGAAGAGATAATTATTTAATAAATATTTTAGATTAGATATTTGTGTTTTCAATAATAATCGTAATATTCAAGTCATTCTGGATATTTGCGGTAGGTATTGTGAAAATCAATACTAGGCCATGTTGGTTAATCTGTTAATTATTTTCTGTATGTAAAGCTAAATTGTGCTCTTAACTGTTATTATAACCTTATTAAATTGATACAGCCTGAATTTATTCTGACGCAGTTTTACTTTTGAGATAATATAACATGTCTACTTATAAATAAACTTCCCATTGGGTATAATTATTTCGTCTAGTTTATAAAAAAATAGGACAGCTCGTGTTACTGCTTTAGCCTAGTTGATAGAAAATGTAGCTTATCTTCATGTTTAATGATATAATTAGCAGAAATTGGTAGATTAAAATACCACGAAAGCTTATAAAAATATTTTATATCTTTATGATAACATCATCAAATAAGAAAATATTACACTTCCTCATACAAATTACTCGCCCATATACTCGCCTTTCTTATATAAACTTTATATAAATTGCAGGTGCTGTGTGGAGCAGTGGCGGGCGCAGGCGACGTGGTGGGCAACGCGAGCCGCGTGCGCCGCGCGCCGCAGCCGCACCACGCGCACCGCCTCATGTTAGTATTGTATCTTGTATTATATTACAATGTGTGGCCAATTATATTTTTTCCAAAATACTCACTTACACACAGTATTATGGATTACAAATTTCGTTGATATAAATAAATAGTGTGAGGAGAAGTTTGCTTTGTCGAGTTTTAATAATAAATAAGGACTTTTCATGATACTCGCGCATTTTAAATATGTATGTAGTTTCAAGTTACGTCTGAAGAAATAAATAGTTTAGGGGGAAGGCATAGAAATCTAAATAACAAGACACTAGAAGTCGTAAGCGTGCGTGACCTTGTCGCCACTCAGGTGATTTTCACATCACCAGTGCATTCGTCACTGTTCAGTTGCTCTGGAGACGTATGAGTGTATACATGGTGTGTTTCAGCAATTCCCATTGCGGAAATTCTTCCACAAGTTGTAATTATACTTATAAAGGAATAATATTTCATCGGAAAATATTTTTTTTTAGAAATAATGCCGTTTTTCCTTAAAATTATAGAATATTTACAAGTATTACGAGTGTCACCATAGTAATCGAAATAACAATAAATGACACAGTCGACCATTCTTATTATCACGTTTGTTCGTATTGGAGCAAAAAGTCTCATATACTTAGGGATGTTATTCTAAAATAAACCGTAAATTCGTGCGTTAGGATACATATTCAAAAGCTTAATTTAATAGTTAAGTTAGTTTTCACTAAAATCAAGCTGTCCAATAAAAGGCATAGTTTACTTGTGTGTACTGTTTAGCTTTCGGTTTGAATGTGTTGATTTTGGCGACAGCGGTTTTCATACGAATTATGACATTATAGCACTTCTATGTGTCTTGTTATTTAGATTTCTATGGGGGAAGGTTATTTTGGTAAGGTAAATTGGACATTTGCATTTTGGGCTACATGTTTAATTTCTAGGTTATGGGTTTTTAACATTCTTGACAAAGAAGAGTAAACAATTACATATACAAGAGTAACAAAATTCACAAGTCGCCTCTAATATTCCAGGACGGACGAAGAAATGGACGCCACAGCAGCGTGGAAGCGGTCGCACTGGCGCGAGATGCAGTCGATCCTGCGGCGGGAGGGCTCCCAGCGCGACGACGTCGAGTGCTGCCCGTCCGTGCTCGAGATGGTCGCCAAGAAAGGCGGCAGAACCCCCACAGGCCTCTACGTCGAGCTGTACGAGGACGGTGAGAACAAGCAGCGGCTGTACGAGCTCTCCTGCGCTCCCGACGTCGTCAACAAGCCCTGCCGCTTCGTTGACGCCAGGCTCTACAACCAGTCGAGGTGTGTACAGAAGTACTCGTTCTCCTACGCACTAGTCCGGTACTCTTCCGCCACAGAAATGCCCCAGAGACACCGGCCAGAAGGACACTTCTCCGTCCCCGGGTCCGGCGGATGGTCTATGGACTACGTTACAGTTAGGGCCGGTTGCGAGTGCCAAATAACCCCGCCTAAACGCAAGAGCGCGCATAGAAAACGCCTCGAGAGGCACCGGCAGAGGAAGAAAAACAGACGCCTGGAAGAGGACGATGACACTTGATTTGTGAGTGCTATGTGCTTACCAGTGGACTTTGAACAAATTGCGGTATTCCCGATAGATTTAAGTGAGGTGGCGTGCCGGAGTGTTTGGTTCTTTGTCAAAACACGCCCTTGCAAACAGTATAAAACGAAACCCATGTCTAAAAACACACGCTAGTGTTGTATTTTTGCTATTGTTCAAATAATGACAAATAAATAATTTGAATTTGAATTTGAATGTTGGAATATTAAATAGTGAGTAATAAGGCTCAGACGCTCCGGCACGTCAGCGAAATCATGTTACCGATTCTATCAAGTCAGATGTAAGCTTGGTTGTTTCTACAATCGGTACACGTATTATTCTATGTATTTATTATGAATCGTCTATTTAATTACGCTTTTCGTTGTAGTCTCGTGGAATTTGTAATATAATTGTGGAATGAGTGCCTTATCATTGTGCCTTAATATATCGAAATACGTAATTTGCTACTTTTACACTTTATTATTAATTGTAAAAACATTTTTTTAATCTGTATTGTTTACTTTTAATTGGGATATTGAGAAATTTCTTGGAAAATTGCTCGTAAAAATTATTAGGCGCAAAGTTTTATGAGGATTTTACTATGATATACTTTATAAAACAAACAAGCAGTACTTTAAATTTTAAAGTATAATCAAAAGAAATAATGGAAATTACGAATATATTCATAGTGAAGCAACTTCTTTGCACTCTTTGTAATGCTCTCTTAAAATTTTAAGAATATTTATTAAAAGTAACATTTCGTATGAAATATCGTTGTACTTCCCGCGTAGTTTAAGTGCGTCCAGTCAAAGATCTGTATTATTTTCTATTTTGTAATACTTTTATTGTATTTAAATTAGATTAAGGATTGATACATTTATTTATATTGTGTAATACGAGGTATTCCGACATTCACGATGTTTAACTGTGTAAAAATGGCTTCCATATATGTATATAATATTATAATAAAGCAATAGTATTGTGGACTGAGATTATTTTTGTGCATTTAGAAGTAAACTCGAAATTATCAATAGTAAATAGTATTTGTAATAACGCCATCTATCAGCGAGTAGACATAACTTTAGTTCTAACTGTGTATATAGATGGCGCCTCTAACAACAATACTTTTTATTACTAGCAACATCACGTAACAGTGCCATGTAATTTTTACAAAATGTAAGTCAATTATTTTATAAAATGTTATAAATGTAAACTTTTAAAAATAGTATTATCTCTTGTTGAATTTAATGACTGTACTTACGAAATCCTACTCATATTATGATGCATTTCATTTACTAAACGGTGAACTAAAAATATTTAACTTACGTTATTTTAAAATAAAAATATGAGTTGGATACAATCTGTGACTTATTGACAAACTCATCTGAAATATAATTGTTAAATGAAACGGACATTAAATGAAATAAAATATGAAATTGTAGAATTGTTTTATTGAATACTGTCAAACATATTATAAAATGTCAAAATGCATTATAAATCATGTCGCAATTAATCCTAGTATTATTAAAGTACTTACTTAATACATAATATACCAAGTAAAAAATAAATTCGAATGTTAGTCATTTACTACCTACGTACACATCTTAATCGTGAATTTCGATGTTCAAGCTGCATCATGGTCTGAAAGTAAAAAAAATGGAGTAAAAATAATAATATAATGATGTTATTAGCATGGTTATTAATTGATAATAGTATTCCTTGTGAACGACTGAACTGATTTCATTAAAATTGTCTTGTAAACTTCAAAATATTAATTAAATATACCTAATATATTAATTGAGAGACTAAATTTCCTGCGATTATGCCTATTTTTTAAATAATATCACAATAAACATACATAGATACTTAGGTAATTTAACGGAATTTAAAAGGGTAAGTTGTCAATTCTGATGTTGATATTCAAACACTTCGAATTTATTTATTTTTACAGATTAAAAGTCGAGTTATCAACGTATTAAGTTTCTCTTATCAGAAGGTTAAACTGCAACTGTCTTAAAGTTCTTTCACCCACCGGGAATCGAACCCATAGTTAGATAAAATGCTACTCTGTTTGCTTAGGCCTGTAGGAAATGACGAAGCATTTTTATGATTTATTTGTACACTTTATGCACAATTTACGAAGTTGAAATAAATCATGTGCATTACAATAACTAACATTTGTCTTAGTCGTTAACAATATAAAATAAGATAGGTACTACCTATTGGACCATCTTCAGGAAATCGTGGAGTGCTGCCATCGATCTCGGTGGGAATTAAATGAATGTTTTTATTCGAGTATAATAATTAACCAATTCTTTAATTACCTACTTAGTTACTTATTTTAAATATTATTACAATTTATATTCTCTCTGAATAGTTTGGTGCTCAATAAAGAATTTGGTTTGATTTGAACAAAAATTACAGGATTATTAAATTATAAAATAATTTAAATCTCTTACCCAAGTACACAGTAGACAGGTACATAACCCCGAAGCCGAGGCCCACAGCTATAAGCTGCAGCATCCCTGCTGATCTTTTCCTCTCGTGCCATCTCGCTCGCTCCCGTGGGAGGACCTCGCTCACGGTCACGTATAGTAGTGTACCGGCTGCTAATGCCTGGAATTTCGTTAATAATAATTGTTATATAATTGTATTTTCTTCTAACAGTCCCACCCAAGGATATACGCATTGGTACAACTTTGAAGCATTAATGTAGTAGCAATAAGATTATTATTAATGGATATTTGCTTTTTATTACGCACTAGCTGTGCTCCGCGGCTTCACCCGCATTTCTCCGCTCCTGTTGGTCTTAGCATGATGATATATAGCCTATAGCCTTCCTCGATAAATGGGCTATCTAAAACCGAAAGAATTTTTCAAATCGGACCAGTAGTTCCTGAGATTAGCACGTTCAAACAAACAAACAAACTCTTCTGCTTTAAAATATTAGTACCTACTGCAGTATAGATATCTTCTATCAGTCCTTTTTTTTATAGTGGGGAAATCTTCCAAAGATACCCACGGCCCCCGGGGAAGGAGCCAAGGGTTATGTCGGATTCTTACTGACTAAAACCCCACTGTGTTCCGTCGAGCCGCGCAGTTAGCCGGGGCCGCGGGTACTCTTAGAAATCGTCCACGAATCTTCTATCAGTCCTACCCGAGGATATACGCATTGGTACAAATTTGAAGCCTTAATGTAGTAGGTATCTGCATTATGATTATTAATGGATATTTGCTTTGTAAATGTGGTACGCGACCTTTTATTTAATTCGTCCACATCATTTTTGTTTAATATTCAAAGTTAGAAAATTCCAGTTTTTATTGGAATTTAAAACGACACGATTTTGATTCAATAACTAATTGGTAGGTTGACTCACAACTCCCGGCTGAATGATAATAATTATGCAATAATGGATCACAAACTATGAAGGATGTTCAATACCGAAAATCCCCGGAGTTATCGCTAACTAAAACCACATCCATGCTAATAATTATTATGGTGTAAGTAAACCATAACATCGATTCAAATGAAATTTGTAATTAATTAAGTCGACTACCCATCGTCAAACATACGTATAACTTATATGGCGTACAACCAAAAACAGCCAAAAGCTATCTATCGCTTAGCCTTATCAAACTCATTCATCCAACTTTCCATTTGAATCTTCAAAATATATCTATACTAATTATTATAAAGCAGAAGAGTTTGTTCGTTTCTTTGAACGCGCTAATCTTAGGAACTCTGGTCCGATTTGAAAAATTCTTTCGGTTTTAGATAGCCCATTAATCGAGGAAGGCTATAGGCTACATATCATCACGCTAAGACCAACAGGGGCTGAGCAATGCGGGTGAAACCGCGGAGCACAGCTAGTACAAGATAATTGGCATTTAACCGTGAGTCAAACATAAATACCTGCATTATAGGCACTGCAATGGAATCCCTCAGCACACTCATAGAGTCCAGAGCAGCTCCCAGCCCTATCCCCGCCACGGAACCCCCACTGAACAGGACCACACACACTATGTGAGCGCAGATTCGGTTCCCGCTCTCGCAAAGTTCCGCGCCCAGGCAGAAGCCCACTACGTATTTGTGGCTAGCCACAGCTGCTAGCAGAAGAAGTACCTGTAATATAATTAAAGCTTATTTGAAAAGGCATACATGCTATATAAAATAATCTGGAAAATTTTATTTCCAAATGTACAGGTAGAGTTTCATATAGGTAGCAATAATAACTTTTATGTAGGTACTACAGGTGAAAAATCCTGCGGGATAAAATAAGATCTTATATTCAGGATCTTTATTATATATTCAGGAGTAAGCTTAACTGATATTCTGCCATGGATAATATTACTTCAGCTTTGTTCATTGATTTACTATCGGGAATCAAATTAAAAAAATATAAATAGAATTAATTTAGAGCAGTGGTGGCTCAGTGGTGAGACCTCGGACTTCGAATCGATAAGTCCGGGGTTCGAGACCAGGCGAGCGCGCAGGAAATAAATTGATTTTTCAATTTATCTGCGCATGTTGTAACAACACCACTGCTCGAACGGTGAAGGAAAACATCGTGAGGAAACCGACATGTCGAAGAATCAAAAGTTCGACGACATGTGTCATCCGCCAACCCGCACTTGGCCAGCGTGGTGGATTATGGCCTGTACCCTCATAGGAGGCCCGTGTCCCAGCAGTGGGAACGTATATGGGCTGATGATGATGATGATGATGATGAAATAGAATTAACTTGATATCTATGCATAATTTTATATTTGTAAAGTAAAGTATAAGTAAAGTAGCCTAAGAAATTGAGATAAAAAAATACAACACCTTCCGTAAAATTTAAATGCAAGTCTTCAGGATTTGTGGCATGATATACCCTTCGACCTTTGTTGATAACATTTGCTCCAATAAACAATTATTACTCCTAATCCTATACCCACGCAATGTATTATGATTCAGTTTTTCTTAATAGATAGGTACTGTGATTCAAGGTTTATTTGCACCCGTGCGAAACCGGGGACAGACGCTAGTGTTATATTTAATGTAATACTAGGAAGTGGTTTTGTATGACACATCGGGATATATATAAAATCCTTATATTATCAATTATGACATCATTGAATCGAATCCAAAACGGTATGAATGAAAATAATAAGTAGGAATCTACCTGTTAGGTATTAAATTTTACTGAAATATTACTAAAATTTATAAAATTGTTAAATATACATGCACAATGCATAATGCATAAGCCATAATGCACATACTGATCCCATAGTACCTACTATTAAATATTATGTACTTACTATATTATATTTGTATTATTATTACCTTTTGCGTATTCTTTGTTAGAACTAAGTAGGTACCAAATACCAATCTGATTTGAAAATTTCTCTAAAATTCTGAAGATAGAGTAGGTAACTGGCTATATTTTAACGTCATACCTACGTACCCTACTGTACTTTTGTGTGTACATTAAAAAAGTATAAAAAAACAACGAAAACAAAATAAGTACGTAACGGCAATCTGTATGACATTTAAACAATTGTTTTTATTTTAAACCTTCTAATGATGCAATTAAAACGCAACTTATTACAAAACAGTGTATTTCACAATATTAATTAATACATTAGATAATTATTATAAAGTTTTCATAATTTGTTTACTGGCTTTTCTGTGGTTTCGATTTTCCCTGTTTCGTTTTAGAATGAAATTCAGTTCTTAAAATGTTTAAAACTAACACATAACTTTATATTATGTTAAGTATATGCATTGAAAATTATTATACGTTACTTTTTCTTATTTATCTACGTCTTATTCAGAGAAGGTCATTTAATATAGTCAAAGTATTAAAAACAATCGTTTTTATTTTTATGTTTTCTTCAATTTACGTAAACGAACAGTTGTTTTTTTTTTACTCTTTACACTTCACTTTTATTTTTTAAATCATAAATAGAAATTTAAACAGTCATATTGCTAGATTTTAAATAATAACAAGTCCTTATCTAAATGGGGCAGATAGGATTATTCTGTTGTATAGGTATTATATACTTATACTTAGATATGGTACTTTTCCTTGATTGTTTAATTTAATTTGATTAGCGATATAACGGTCGCGTTAGAGTAGGTATATATTTTATGATAACGGTAATGGTTTAAGATTCGATCCTTTTAGTGTGTATGGACCAATATTGTGACGGAGCAGGGTTTACTCCCACTCCCCTTAAGAGATAGCAGACGACATATTCTACTATCTATTCGGTAGGTATTCCCAAGTTTAACACAATTATTATGCATAATTTACAAAACAAAACAGAACCTTTGGACCAAGAACTTTCTAGGTCTATAATATGTTAATTAAAACCTGAAGGGAACAACAGAACACAGAACATATATATATCTTTTAGAATACAGTAACTGGATTCTTACTTATCACAGTAGTAATGAAGCAGAAGATTAAATAGGTACCTACTTAATTTAAATTCTAGTCTACACATGTGTCTGGTAGATAAACTAATTATGTAATAGCATACCTAATATGAATATGTGTTATTTATAATTTCTGATTATTTTTGTTCGGCATAAACTAGGTATACTTACCTTTAGTTTTCAATGATAACTAAGTACCTAACTTTGTCTATTTAAATTAACGCAAACACAATTATTTGGACCGAATATCTTACCTTATCTTTATACCTTATAGGCTTTTACTACTTATTTTTTAGGACAATATTGAAGGGATAGATAGTAAATAAATATTTAAAACTTTTCACTTTCGTAATTATTACCTACCTATTAAAATGCAGATAAAATTAAATTATATTTAAACAAACTTACCTGAGACGCCGATTCTTGCAATCCAATAGCCAAGCCTTCCAAAAAGCTATGAACAAATAGCGCACATAACAAGCCAATCACACCAGAAGAACTCTTATTACAGGGTTCCGTATGACTGACGTGACACATCCTGGGATTATCAGCGTCCCCACAGCATCGTTCACGCATCTCTCCATCTCTTAAATCTGGTCTTAACAGACTAGTTTCCTCCGTATAACCCCTGCGTCTCTCATGGCCACCACCGTGCGACCCATAGAAGAAATGCACCAATTCATCTACTAGATAAACTATGAAGAATCCCGCGCAGAAATACAGTTCAGTGAAGCTTGGTAACTTCTCTCTAGCCTCTGGTAACATATGGACTAAAGAAGTGGATAAAAGAACTCCACCTCCGAAACAAAGAAGGCAGGATATAAGCAGTGGGTGTCTTTGCCTCGCTCTTTCAGAGATACAAGCTGGTGCCATACCAGCGATAAAACTACCTAGCCCTAAGGCCAGCATAGATATTGCCTTCGCGTTCGCGAGATCCATCTTCGCAGCAGTCACACAGCTTCCACACAATTAAGGCACTTATTTCATTTATCGTTTCCGTTACCAGCATTCGGTTAAATTCTTATCAGTATTTGTTTATCACAATCAAAACACACGTGCAGAGGGACCGTACAAACTTTGTGCTACGTCTTTAACGAATAGGTACTCGTCGACTAGATAGTAATGTGTTTGTAATCAAATATACCCGCTTATCGTAATTATTGCACAAGTAAAATACATTTCAATTGCCTGTTGTTAAAGTCTAAATTTGCATGGCACACATGACGTCACCTGGAATATCACCAATCACCACTTTTTATAGACCTCCGGGATTATATGCAGATAAGGAAACGCACTAAATAATGCAAGTCCAATGTGGTTCTTGTTATAATGGTTTATAAACAAAGAGCAATAATTATTATTAAAGGTTGAAATGAATACTATAAATAGTATTGTAATAAGTTCAAGTTTAGCGCAATGATTCAGTGTAAACATATTGATCGTATTAATTATGATTGGTTAATACCACCTTAATTAATTAATGGTGGTTACAACATTGAGATAATATTAATATGGAGACGATACCGCCTACATCCATCGAGATATATGTACTTATATCTCGATGCCTACATCACGTCTTATGTTCCGCTCAACATACGCCATCTGGCGTAACTGCACTCAGTCGCTTGCTCGCTCATTGGCGCGAACGTCACGCTCATTTTTTATTTGTTTTAAAGTGAAACGCATCAAATATGCCTACGTGTCTGTTACGATATTGCACAAATAATACAAATAATACGGAAAAGTGCAAAGGAATAACTTTTCATCAGTAAGTAACTAGATAATAATTTTTAAAACTTAGTTAGAGCAAAATTTTTGGCGGGCGACATTTTGCGTCATTTGTCATAGATTAAAAATTTAAGATATGACATTGGGCATGAAATAAGTGTTGTTAGTAATATTTGCTGGCGTATATTTTTATAGTATAAAATAATAATTTTACATACTTATTTAGAAAAGCATAGACTGGTTGTTAATTGAAAAATGGTGAAATCATGAAATATGAAAATCAATTACTTAATCACCAATTTTTTTTTTGTTAATTGATTTTAATCAAGTTTTTAACTGATATTGTATAAGCTACTGACTTGAACGTATAATTGAATTATTATTTATTTATCTGCACTAATATTATAAAGAAGAAAACTTTGTTTGTTTGTTTGATTGTAATGAATAGGCTCATAAACTACTGGACCGATTTTGATGAAATTTGGCACAGACAATCTTTAGACCCTGAGAAAGAACATAGGCTACTTTTTATTGCGAAATATGTACCACGGGCGAAGCCGGGGCGGACCGCTAGTTCAGAGATAAGTAATTAATATTTTTTATATTCAAGGTTTCCATGTCTGGGCCGTGAAGAAAGGGAAAAATGGGTAAAATTTGTCCAAAACAACCGCAGTGAAGAAACCTGGTTACCATCCGATAGAACTTGCGTCTGTTCATTGCATTTTCGCGATGAGGATAAATATACCACAAAAGCGGGAAGGCGTTTTCTAAAGAAGTCTGCTGTTCCTTGTATTGATGTTAGTAATAATAATAAAATTTTACGGATTTGTATAACAAATAAAATATTATTTTAGCCATCACTAACATTATTATATTAGTACACTAATATTTATTTTAGCCGAAGGTGTGCTACAATAGTACTGGAACAATACAAGCAATTTCTGAGCCGGGAACATGTTCTGAGGATGATGAACTAAATAAACACAATTTTTACACGGCTTTTATTTTTTTTTCTAAAAAAGGCTCAATTTGTAAGGAATGAAACTTCCCATAGCCCTGACTGAACCTAAAACCCGAAAAAAATTAAATTATTCCATATGACGTCACTATTTACATCATCCTATATTATATGCCAGATATTGTTAGCCCCGCGTAGTAAAGTCAGTTTATACCTAAAATAAATATTAAGTAAGTACAAAGAAAATTTCAAGTCAACGTGCATGTAAGGAGTGGCACCCAATAAAATAGACAGAATGAAACAAAGTGTCGCCTCTATAGCGGTGAGTCAGTGACATCGCATAATCTATGACTGTCTAGCCGTCATTCGCGCGCCCCGCGCCGCCGCGCTTGGCGCACAGATTTTGTTCGTGGTGTCTGCTCCATGTATGTATCTCAATGGGTTACAAATAACACGAATATTTGAAGTTCTGACCACTGGGTAAATTATTATAACACTGATTCATAATATATGAACTTGGTATTTTTACCGAATCCAATTATCAACATAAAGTGAAGTCCCATGTCCCCTAGTGGGGTAAGGGGCAGATGCATTATACATCTGTTTCACTGATCGATTTTCTTTAGGGACAAGTAGGTGATCAGCCTTCTGTGTCCTACCAGACCAAGACATTTTTTTTTCTTCGTCTCCACCGGGAATCGAACCCAGGACCCCTCGGTGTTACGATCACGCGTCAACCACTGTACCGAGGAGGCGGTATTTAAATTTATTTTCCTCAAAATATGGTCTTTATGATGAATTTCATAGTAGCTTGTGCGTAAGTTGCAGTAGGTAGGTACGGGAGTTTTCAAAATGTAATTAGTAAAAAAAAATTTACGTACTATTCTTCAAATGCAGATTTAATGATTTCTTGTTCCAGGTTCCTAGATTTTTACAAAACGGCCTTATGTTTTTCCTTCATTTATTTTATTTTACCTTTTCAATCCTTTTTCAATCGTAACGCCTAAAATAGCAATATGCAACATTTTACAACGTAATTTTTGCTCATCAAAAATATTTTAAATCTGTAATAGTTGAATGTCTTATTTTGTCTAGTAATAATTAGGTAACTCATGTTTCGTATTTTCTTCAACTCTCATGTTCTTTTCTTCTTATAGTAAACTAGCTTTCCACCCGCGGCTTCGCCCGCGCAGTCAAAGAAAAACCCGCATAGTTCCCGTTCACGTGGGATTTCTGGGATAACAGCTATCCTATGTCCCGGGGTAAAAAGTAGCCTATGTCCTTTCTCGGTTATCAAAATATCTCTATACCAAATTTCATGCAAATTGGTTCAGTAGTTAAGGCGTGATTGAGTAACAGACAGACAGACAGAGTTACTTTCGCATTTATAATATTATATAGTAAATATAGTAATATAGTATATATATATATATATATATATATATATATATATATATATATATCTCCATGGGCACTATGTTGATCAAACGTGCCATATAGTTAGTAATTATTTGATCCGTTTTCACTTGTTGATCCGGTTGGTATTTGTTGATCCATTGCCACACCACCGTCCGTATGTGGATCCGAACGGAGCCACAAGTGTCACCATCAGTAATAATAATAATTACGTGCTTTTTATACAAATCCACCTTTTTTGCGTTTTAGCTCTTGTTGATCCGATTCAAATGAGCCAATTAGAGTCCACCGAGCTCAGCCATTGGTCGCTTGCGGCCTTAGCCATTTGTTTGACCTAAATCTAACATTTTAATTATTTTATCAGATTGATATC
This sequence comes from Colias behrii, assembly GCA_029959065.1. NCBI lineage: Eukaryota > Metazoa > Arthropoda > Insecta > Lepidoptera > Pieridae > Colias > Colias behrii. The sequence continues at coordinate 11,233,901 of JARWMC010000015.1, read as the reverse complement.
AGAATCAGGGCAAAGGCGAACGCTACACGTCAATAAATATTATGATAATTATCTTGATATTTATTTATATTATGATAATAGTTTTCCATGACTTTTTAATATCTTTTCTGTTATTATTAAGCTCAATTTTATCATACTTGTTTTAAGAAGTGTGTAAAATATTACTGCAATGATTCCTATAGCGTTTATATATGAGTTCAAGTTCCTTATTATTTGGATCGTTTTTGTTTCGGTGGTGTAAAATATCTCTGAAACGTATACATCGCAGCAAACCTGGTGTAATCCAGGGTTGTAAAATAGAATTTCTATTAGTTTTTTTAAATAATCGGGAACTATCGCTTATAATATTACCAACGGTATCAAGTAATGAATTATTTAGACTATTAGGATCATTTGTAGATAGTAGATTGTGCCAATCTACCAATGACAGTAGTTTGGAAGCTTTTGAGTAATTTATATTGGTTGTAAAACATGTTGTCTTAGCTATACTAGTTTTTATTTATTTATTTATTTATTTATTTATTTATTTCATAATAACAAGTAATTTACAGGTTTTACCCCAAAGCATTACATGTTTAGTTTAAAATCAAGTAATAAAAATAAAATACAATTTTCAATAATTATCGACTTAAAAATTTAAAAACATTTGATTTATACATATTTAAGGACGTATTAAATAAATCTGTCTCGGGTAACAGAGCGAGTAAGTCGTTTACCAATTTTACCGAACGCACCAAGGGGGCGTTACGGCCAGACACAGTTCTTACACCTTGCTGCACAGCAAGGAAATCACGAACCCGACGTAGTCCCAACCCAGAAGGAGCCGCTACACTGTAAATGAACTTTGGTGGAATTTTAAAAGAAATTCGTTCAAGACTAAATGGGTTATCTATACCACCATTTAGCACCTGATAAACGTGTACTAGTAAAATGTATTTACGCCTCGATTCCAGACTGAAAAAGCCTGTCATACCGTATACATACAGAGACGGGTACATGTATGGATAGTATCCATACATCTGTCTAAATACGTACCTACAAAACTTTTTTTGGATTTTCTCTAACATTAAGATATATTTTTTTTCATATGGATCCCAGACAATACAATTATATTCTAATCTACTTCGGACGTATGCCTCGTAAAGAGAAATAGTACATTTTATGTTAGAAAAATTATTGCCAGTTCGAATTATAAAACCGAGAGTTTTAAAAGACTTATTGCATATATTAACGATATGCTCCTTAAATTCTAACCGAGAAGTAAAAGTAACTCCTAGATCTTTAATTGTTGTAACGCGCTGTAGACACTGTCCACCTAAATAATATGCGTTATCGATTGGCGTTCGAGACCGCGAGTAGCTCATAACTTTGCATTTACCAATATTAAAAAATAAACGGTTTTCTACACTCCATTCCAAAACAGACTCAATGTCACGCTGCAAAGCCTGGTATTGGGTATGATTATTTACTCCCATATAAATTTTCAGGTCATCTGCGAACATTAAACACTGAGCGCTGCTGACAACATTTGGTAAATCATTAATTAAAATTAAAAACTGGGTCGGTCCTAGGGTCGATCCTTGACTTATTCCTGATTTAGTGGAATAAATATGTGACTTATGATTACCAATTTGAACATATTTCAAACGCTCTTTTAAATAATTCGCAAAAAATTGCAAAAGTTTAGGGCAGAACCCGAATAAGGCAAGTTTGTTTAAAAGGATATCGTTATCTATTTTATCGAAAGCTTTTTGGAAATCAAAATAAGCGACGTCTACCTGCTGGTTTTCATCCAGGCATGTATTAACATAAGTTACAAAATTTAAATGATTTGTTACAGTTGACCGCTTAGACCTAAACCCATGCTGACAATCATTTAAGTAAGAACCGATCTGATTTTTGATGCGATTATCTACCAGCATCTCAAATAATTTTCCAAATGTTGAGAGAACAGCAATTGGTCTATGATTTGTTACATCACAATTATTGCTATCTTTAGCTACGGGTGTGACGCGAGAAACTTTCCACGCGGTAGGATAGACATTATTTTGCATAGACAAATTATATAGATACAACAATGGTTTTACAAATACAGATAAACAATCCTTTACCAAAAAAGGTGGAACTCCATCAGGACCGGTAGATGAATGTGACTTTAACCGTCTAGCTGCCTTGTATAAATCTTTGGATATGAATTCATTTATACTCACATGCAAAGAACTATTACTTTCTGAATGGAAATATTTCTCGGCTTCCTCAGCATTTAACCTCGGAGTGTCTTTCAAAAATACTGAGCTAAAGTAATCTGCAAATGAATTAGCAGCATTTTGCCCTATGAGAGATTGTCCGTTATAACTATATGTAGCAGTACCGTGTCTATTTTGTCGAAGTTCCTTTACGAATTTCCAAAAATACGCCGGATTTTCACGAATACTAGAACTAACCCTGTGAGTATAGATTTTATACGCCTCATCTATTTGTTTTTTAACCAAAGCTCGGTAATATTTAAATAATTCAAAGCTAAACAAATCACCACTAATTTTATATTGCTTATGTTGAAAATGCTTATTTTTTATATTAGATATTAAATCAGATGTAAACCATACTGGATATATATAACGGCTCAAGGGTTTATTATAATTTTTAAGCGGTACACAGCGATTTAGACATTCACTTAGCTTTGTATAAAAGTATTCGACTGCTTTATTCACATCAGAAATCAGATAAAGGGCGCTCCAATCAATATTATCAAGCATAGAGTATAACACGTTTAAATCTGCTTTGCGGAAATTCCAATTTTGAACGAATTGTAATGCGGCACAATTAAATGGTTGCGATTCCTTCTGTGAGCGAACTAGCACATTACTCCGGCGCCACTTTACTGAAATTTCTAGCGGGGGATGGTGGTTATCAATGGGAACTAACGGTAAGACATCACCAGATACTGTCACGCTCTGCACGGGCATACTGCTTAGAACTAAGTCCAACATTCGGCCAGATTTATTTAACACGTTATTACGTTGAGTAAGTTTACAAAATGATATAAAATTATTAAAGTGCTCATTAGAATTATTACTTAAAGAGTATAAATTAAAATCGCCTAAAACTAATACATCTAATGACGGATATTTATAGATTACATTTTCTATGACATTTAACACATTTATAAATTGTTCGTCGCTATATATATATTTTGGTTTTTCTGAAAAAGTAAGAAATATCGCAGAATGATCCGTTATTGCAGACTCACATACAAAAGTAGCCACTTTTATATTAGATTTTACGAAACAGTGGTCAAGACAGCTTTTACCACGTGTAGGTAAAGAGTGACTTGGTAAGAATCCGTGACATGCAAGAAAATCTAGATATTCGTCAGATCTTTGATCAGTGTTCTCATTACTGATGTCGATATTTAAGTCGCCAATTATGTAGATATTAGGAATAAACCTTAAGTTACACAATATTAAGTCTAAAGAATGCAGGAATTTGTCTATTGTCGCAAAAGAGGGAGATCGATAAATACAAACAAAAGCATATTGTTTTGCAATAGTTATAATTAGACCATCAGCGTCATCCAAATTTGATTCAACAACTTCGATATCAGTAATATTATTACGTATGTACGCAGTAACCCCGCTGTTTTGGTTTATATGTCTTGTAGTGTTGTAACTATGATAGCTCTCTAGGGGTGGAACAAAGTCATAATTTTTTAGCCAGCATTCAGTAAGTATTAATTAACAGAAAAGATATTAAAAAGTCATGGAAAACTATTAAACGCATTTGCCATATAAACAGTAACTCATTAAAAAGCCCTGAAAATGCTTCAAATTTATTAAAACTTAAGAACACTCCAGTCCATTCTATTGAATTTATAAATGATTTCTTTATTAATATAGGTAATGAATTAGAGTCAAATATTTTAAATCAACTAAATTTATCAGAAATTCAGCTCAAATCTAAAAATAATCAAGGCACCATTTCACTTAATTCATTTGTTTTATTGGAAACAGATATAGTGGAGGTTAATAGTACAATTTTGGCTTTAAAAAACACTTATGCTTCAGGATATGATGGCATATCATCTATTTTCTTAAAGAAAAATCTTGCTATATTTGGCCAACCGATCACGCAATTATGCAATATATGCTTATCATCGGGTGTGTTTCCTGATCGTTTAAAGCAATCTCAAGTTGTGCCGATTTACAAGTCGGGAGACAGAGACAGTATAACCAACTATCGCCCTATCTCACTTTTGCCAACCATATCAAAGGTTCTGGAGAAGCTTATTAATAAGCGTCTCGTTAATTATTTGGAAAAGAATTGCATACTTTCAATTAATCAATTTGGCTTTCGTGCAAAAAAATCAACCAGTGATGCTATCAATACTCTTGTGTCTCTTATTGCTAACAATTTAGACAGGAAGATAAAATGTTTGGGTGTTTTTTGGATCTGGCGAAAGCGTTCGATACTGTCTCTGTCCCTCAGCTCCTGGCAAAGCTTGAATCAATGGGAATCCGTGGTACCCCTCTAGAATTGTTTAGAGATTATTTATCAAATAGGACTCAATTTGTTAAAATTGTTGATGTACAGAGTCAAAAGCGGTCCATAAATTTTGGCGTTCCTCAGGGATCGGTACTCGGCCCTACGCTCTTTTTAATATACCTAAATGACCTATGTAATCTACATATACCTGACGCGAAGATAATAAGTTTTGCTGATGATACTGTTATTGTTTTTCAAGGAGAGACATGGGAATCTGCTCGTTTGGCAGCTGAATCAGGCATGCGATTGGTAATAAATTGGCTAAATCATAATCTTTTAACTTTAAATTTTACAAAAACTAAATATATAAATTTTTCTCTTAAAAATAATACTAGACCTCCCCAAAATTTTACCATAAAGGCGCATACGTGCTTAAATGTAGGAAACTGCGATTGCTATACTCTTTGTCCTGTCGATACTATAAAATACTTAGGGATAACAATAGATAAAAACTTAAACTGGAAGCCGCAAATAGATGATTTAAAAAGTAGAATACGTAAACTTATCCCAATTTAAAAAAAAATAAGACGCCTTAAAGATGAAACCACGAACAAAATCGTTTATCAGTCTTTGTGCCAATCGCTCATTAATTATGGTATCTCGGCTTGGGGTGGCGCAAACAAAACAACACTTCTTAAGCTTGAACGCACACACAGATGTATCTTAAAAGTACTGCAATTTAAGCCGTTTAGATATCCAACAAATTTCTTGTACAACGAATGCCGCGTCCTGACTGTGAGGCAATTGTTTATCAAAGTAATAGTCCTGGAGCAGCACACAGTTCTTCCATCTTCTTCCGTTGTTACAAAAAGAAAAACCCGCATTGAAGAGATTTACTGTGTGCCGGGTTGTAAAACTCGTTTTGCGAAAAATTTTGCATATTATATTGCTCCCTATTTGTATAATTATATAAAAAATAAAATAAAAATAAAAGAAATGAGTAGAGTACCTTTGCAGTAAATCTTTGGACAAATTTCTGCTTCGCCTCGACTACAACGAGACAGAAAAACTGTTTGTGGCTAGTACCATCTAGAACCTATTACTTAAAGTTACCTAATTATTGTTTATCCTCATATGTTTTATATCTTTTGTATGTGCACCTGAACTTGTATAACGAGAACATTTATAATATATAAACCGTAGTGTAAACTTTGATAAAAAATAAATAAATAAAAATAAAATAAAAATAAACTTCCCTGCAGTAACACAGTGGCGTCAGCGACTAGCACCGTAGCACGGAGGGAAGTACCTTATGTTTATTTGTAATAATTGCTATGTACCTATATCTTACTGAAATAGATTTGATGTTTGATGTTTGATGTAAATTGTTTGGAGGTAAATAAATAAATAAATAAATAAAATACCTTCATCTTGCTTCTCGTGGTTCTCCATTTCTTTCAAACAACAAACACCTTGTATTTATTAATGACTAGATACAGTATATAAATGGAACAGATCAACATACGACTTATGATTTGGAGTCAAGAAGTGTTTGAGCATTTCAAAATTTGAACCGTTACGGAGTCGAGTTCGTCTAGTCTAGGCGGATTTAGCAATGTATGGAACATTACATAACATAATATGTTTGTGTACGGAGCCAACAAATACTGTAGTGTTTACGAAAAATTAACCTACGTTACTTAATATACAGTTTCGTTTTGTCGGATCAAATAAAGCTGTAATTTTGATAATATAAATGGATCTGATCAACATACGACTTTGGATTTGGTATATAAAACGGAGCCAACAAGTGTTTATGGGTTTCTGAATTTCGGCCGTTACGGAGTCGATTAAGTTCGAGATCTTAGCAATAAAAATGTTGAGTACATCAATTTCTCCATGAATACGTTTGGCAACGTCGCCCAAAAATTTGCGCCGTTGCCACTCCGGGCAAGATCTATGCAACCGGAGTCGAGTAATATGGGGGAAAAGGTGGAGTCAGGAATGCACGGCAGTCGGGCTGGATCAACTTAGTGCCCAGGTTGGTATTTTTATATATATATATATATAGTATGGATATACCTAGTTAACTAATTAGTTATATTTATTTTTATTCCAATTGCATCGTATTAAAACGATATTTTTTCTCGATTGTTTTTACAAAGATAAATCAAAGTTACTATTTTTTAGTAGTCGATTTTTTTTTTATTTTCATAATTTCTCATTATAAAACCTTTTTTAATCGCTCAAATTATAAAACAAATTTACAATATCTATCAACGTCAAACCATCTGTCATGATTTTCGCAGTTTTTCTCAGCACTCTATACTTAGAAATTATCTAAATTAAAAATGAACGAGTTATTACAGAAACATGGCTGTTCGAATGTTTTCAGTGTTCCCGAAGGATTGAAGGAACTCATGTTGGATATCTCACGAGAAGTATTATTGATATTATTGACTAAATTGATAATTATTAATTACAAACATACTGGTAGATGTACAAAATATGTATTGACGATTCGAAAGTGTTTCTAAAAGAAGTCTAATTGAATAAATAAATTTTTTAGTTTGAGTTTTGAGTTTACTTACTTTGTTGTGCACTAAATTTTTAAACTCTTTAACGTATTTGCAGCATGATTGATTATATTGTCTTCCTCGACGTTTACAACGTTTATTATTTGGTATTTTATACCTATGTATTAAGTAATGATGATTAAATAAAACATCATCACACAATTTATTCATCATTCATTCATCTAGGTATTACGAGAACAACCATCCAGAATGTTCGACTTCATCGCAAACTATCTATCCGTACTTCTAATTACGCGGGAACACGGCGTGATGGCTGTCAAAATTCTTGATGATCTGTGCGACTGCCGACCGTCAGTGTCAGAACATCTGTTACAGTTGGGGTTGCCAGATACACAAGCGAAAGAATTGTCACAGATAATAAAAGAAGAAATTGAGGAGTTTGAACCTGTGGAGGGAAAAGGTTAATTTTTTAAAACATCCGTTTTTATTACCACGGTGATGGATGTGTAATATGATCATTAACAGATAGTCCTTTTAATTTTATTATATTTATGTAGATACGTCTATAGAAATACAAGCATATGAGTATTTAGGTCATAAGAATCCTAAAGATATACAAGATTAGTGTAAATTTTTGCGTAATTTATTCTGGTGAGCGAAGAGTTGATTAATAATTATTAGTGTGGTTTCCTGTGTGATTCATTCTTATTAGGTAGTCATTGTAGTTTAATAACTATTAAAGCTAATTTTAAGTCATAATGCATTATTACAATATTATGGTATTTTTTTAGAGAAAATTAAAGAAATGCAAATTATAAAAAAAATATTGACAAGATCCGCTTTGGACGAAGCGATGGCCTCTCAAGTGTGTCAAGTCGCTAGAAATGCTTATCGAGATTATTGGTATCGAAAGAAGACATTAGAAAAGGTAGAATATTACATAGTAACAACACTGGTTTAACCCCGCGGGTTTACCCTATGGAATTAGTGCAATTTTTCAGTGATTAAAGTAGGCATGTAGGCATAATATCATTGTCATAGATTAACTAGCAGAAATTCTGAATTTTTATTGTATCTTTTATAATGTAATATTAAATATAGGTAGGTACATCTATAAAAATGTATAGTCTAATTCTAAAATTTACTTTAAATAAAGGCAGAAAATCTTTTATCAATGTGGGGTTTCAGCATTTGATAAACAAACTCATAAGACAAAAATACAGAATTGTTCTAGACTTTGAACGACATAAAGTACGACAAGAATAAGTAATACATAACGAAAATTAATATGACTTGTTCTAGTCTTTGAAAAATCGACCCGAAGAGCCGTGGGAGATAGCAGCAGAACGTACTTTGGAAATATATAAACGAACGAAACCCTCATTTACCGAAATGAACAGAGCTGCACAGAAGATACAGGTAATGACTAAACTAATGCCTGCTTTAATATACATACATATATACGTAATAATAGTACTTAATTATTATAAATTGAATACATGGTGCAAAAGTGTCTCATTCCAAAATAACTTGTAGGAAGTAATTTCCACGATTTCAAGACTATTTTTTGTCCGTTTGTTTGTTATTAAACTTTTCTGTTTATTCGCATAAAATTAAACAGAGCTTTCGAACATATAATTCGATTTTAATGGGAATTTAATTCGACTACAGAACAGATTTCATGATAAACTAATTTCGATCCGTCAATCTTAAAATTAAAAGTAATTTCGTTAATCTCAATAAATTATTCATTCTTCTATTATCCAGGCGGCGTATAGAGGCTACCATTTGCGAAGAAATCTTCTCAGCCACTTGAAGCGTAAGCCAAAAAAAGCTGGACCTAAAGTGGACCTGCCAGGACCTCCGCAAGATATCTCCGGTTCTAGAAACATCGAATTGGGACCTGTAATTGTGAGTAAAAAAAATTCAGTCAAATTTGATTAGATATAAATAATTATAAATTCAAAAGTATGCAAGTACGTATTCACGGACATTAGCTGAACTAATTTTAAAGGAGTTTAAATTTTTTTTTCTTTAAAGTAAGTACTTGAATTTTCGTAATATACTAACGATTGATAGATAGTTTTAGCGCAAATGAGCGACATTGCAAATATTTTTTTCATAGGTTATCATAATATTATTTAAATATCTAAGTTTTTACTATTATCTTAAAACATAAAGGTATCAAGTAGCTTTAGTGCCGTTAGCATACTAAAGGAAAAGATTATAAGGAAAAGTTTTTCAACATAATTTAAAACGACTTCCTACGCGATTGCGTTAATTAATGTGTATTTTGTGTGTTGTTAATAATTGTAATTTGTACTAATGACTTATAGGACGCGGTAAATATTCAAATTTAAATATTTCCCGCGTCATAGGGTCCGAATAAAATGTCCTTTTTTAACACGCTTCTTAATTTTAAATAGTTACATATTTGGTCTTAGAGTATATATACTATCTATAGAGTGCGAACAACCAAGTGGGAACAGTAGGCACAGGTGGGAACAACACGACGTTCCCGCCGCGAGCGCTCGTAGTCGTGGTTGAGTGCTGACGAAGTGCGTTGCTCTGGAATTTTTTTCATATTTACGAATAAACATCGTGAAATGTGTAGTTCTATCTTGCAAAAACGATACTAGAAAATACACAAAATTGAAATCCAGTATCACATTTCATCGGTAAGTCGATTGTTGTACTTATTTTTATGAAAATAAATCTAGCATCGCGGGGGTGAAGGGGAGGTGGGAGGCGGACACGCGCAGGCTCGCTCGCGCACCTCACTGCCGCCACGTGATCGTAGTGATGTGACTTGACCAACGCTGTACTCGATAGTTTACAAGAAGAACTATATTTTAACATATTAATTATTTAACTTTAAAATTAAAACTCTTTTAAAAATGTATTATAAATAATTTTGTGGTGTGTTTTGTATTATGAATACGAATGTATTATAGTGTAAATGTAAAGTATAGATTTTGAAGATTTTTGTAGGTATAGAATGGATAAAATTAAATAGAAAAATTATTAATATAATTTATTATTTAATTATAAATTATTTCTTATTTATAACTAACATTTTTAAAACATTATTACTTATTATTGTTTGGTTTATTATTAAAAAAATAGCACTAAACCCGATCTTTTATTTTATTAACTTTATTATTTAAGACTAGCTTACCGCCCGCGGCTTCGCCCGCTTTGTCTAAAACCTAATAAATTATATACGAAAACCTTCCTCTTGAATCACTCTATCTATTAAAAAAAAACGCATCAAAATCCGTTGCGTAGTTTTAAAGATTTAAGCATACAAAGGGACATACCTAGGGACAGAGAAAGCGACTTTGTTTTATACTATGTAGTGAAGTCCACACGTTTTTCTGATATTCCAATTAAACATATTTTTTTAAAGTATCTACTTTTAATAATTAATACAAGAAATATTCAAATGGAATAAACACACTTTATTCAGTTGGTAAACAAATTTAAAATTACATATTTATACTTTATTCATACATTTCTCCTTTAATAACATATTGAACATAAAATTTACTTAAGATACATATATTTATTTACATAACTTATATAGCGATAGCTCAACACGCATTTGATACCTACCCATCCCTATTGGTCACACACACATCTATATATAGCTCATCTGCCTACGATGTGCACTAAGCAATTTGTGCAATACACGCGCTCTATACTAAATATATACTCTAAGTATTTGGTGATGACTGACTCCCAATACTGTAACAGATATGATCTTAAATGTTATCTATATTATCTATAACCACTAATATCCTACTAATATTATAAATGCGAAAGTTTGTGTGTGTGTGTGTGTGTTTGTTACTCTTTCACGCAAACACTGAACCGATTACAATGAAATTTAGCACACATATAGAGGGTAACTTGGATTAACACATAGGATAGGTTTTATCCCGGAAATCCCACGGGGACGGGAACTATTCGGGTTTTTCTTTGAAAGTGCGGGCGAAGCCGCGGGCGGAAAGCTAGTAAAACTATAATATCAATATCGACTACTTACCTATAAGCGTTCTATTTTATTAAATGTTTAAACTACACTAACTACCTACATATTTACTTCCTACATAAAATATTATATTCAATCTAATGATATTGTAAATAAGTACGCAATTTGAGACAACATTAACACGTTCAGTACGGCATCGGGTCGAAAACACCTGAAGTGAACTATTCGCGCGGGCCGGAGAGAGATTTCTATTGCTATCGCATGGGCCGGGGTAGTTTACTTTAGGATTTTTTGTAGTGAGAGTGTGACAGATATACTGACTGGTATTCTGCCACTAAATAGTACCCATAAAAGGAAAAATATTGTATCGGATCTTAAAGACCTGATACGGCCTGCAAAGAAATTTTGTCCTTGCAGGACGGATATCGGATCTAAAAGACCCGATGCC